>PVHT021183648.1:25459913-25504092 GCA_004024745.2 Catagonus wagneri
GGGGTCTAATCGGAGCTGTGGCCACCGGCCTTCGCCGCAGCCACAGCAACGCAGGATCCGAGCCGCGTCTGCAACCTACACCACAGCTCACGGCAACGCCGGATCGTTAACCCACTGAGCAAGGGCAGGGATCGAACCCGCAACCTCATGGTTCCTAGTCGGATTCGTTAACCACTGCGCCACGACGGGAACTCCAGAAATGAGTACTTTGAAAGAGAGCAGCTTGGAGCCCTTCGTTGTGTTTCTTTCTCCCTTGTTTGCTTACACCCTAAACACAATCACCTGTAACTAAAGATTAGGCACCAGGAGCACAAACAGCCTGTGGGTTAAAGATTATTAGCAATTGATGTTTTTCAGGAATTTTCCTAGTTTGTTCTAATCTCTGATCAATATGCCCTTTGCGCAAGTACTGTTACTCTAGGCAATAGCCTAGAAGATCACCACCAAGATCATGCTGAGATCTCCTGGCGCCAGGTTTGATAACTAGCATTCTCCCAAAGAAAGAAAAATGCATGACTGTCCCAGTCCTCATTCTTAACTGAAACTCTGTTTTTTCTCCTTTTAGACTAAAACTCTTTGCAATTCGTCCCCCAGAGAGGGCACAGTCTTTAGGGCCTCCTTTGCCTGGCAAAGCAATAAAAGCTGTTTTTTTTCTCCTTCACCCCAAACTCTGTCTCTGCATTTCTATTTGGCACTGGTGGACAGAGGCTGGGTTTCTGCAACAGTTTTTCTGGCATTTTTTTGGGGGGGACTGAAAACCTCTGTTTAGAAAATACTATTATCCATACCACTATTGGTATTGGTTATGTTTGTAGTTTTTTAACTTCTGATTTCATCAGGAGAAGGTTGTTATTTTTTTTTTTTCCTGAGGGAGTTTCATTCATCATGGGTAAAGGACAAATGAAAATTGCCCTGGGTTATAAAAATATCTCTAGAGAGTGGGTTTTGCTTTTAATTGAGTTTCAACAGATCAGGATACATTTTCTTTTTATTGAAGTCTAACACATATGGAGACAGTGACAGCTAAAATGGAATGTCTCTATAGCAAGGGGCATCATAAAATATATTAAGGATACAGCTTAATACATTTTCACAAAATGAACACCTTTCTGAGACTCACATCCAGATTAAGAACCAACCTTACCAGCATCTCAGAAGTCAGCCTTTCAGGCAATATCACTTCCACCATGCACAAAAGTAATCCCTATTCTAACAATGTCACTTGGATATGTTTGAACTTAAACTTGAGGTATTTTTCTGAACAGTTTCTGTCATTCAACATTACATTTGTGAGGTTCATGCATATTTGTGATGGTGTTCATAATTCTCATTGCTGTACAGCTCTGCAATGTGGGAAGACATCACAGTGGATTCGCCTGGGCTAGTTTTAATATTTTAGTTCTTGTAAGTGTAGCAGGCTTGGGAGTTTTATTTTTCTGGGTGACTTGGTTTTTCTTCCAAGTTTCTGAGCAGCCAATAAGCTAATTCACAGCTTCTAGTACTATGAGAAGAATTTCCCATTTTCTTAGCGGTGGGACACACTGAAACTCTAGATTTTTTTTCTTTTTGCCTTTTTTTTGTTTTTGTTTTTAAGGCCACACCTGTGGCAAAGAGAAGTTCCCAGGCCAGGAACTGAATTTGAGCTGCAGCTGCTGACCTACACCACAGCCATAGCAACACCAGATTTGAGCCACATCCGCGACCTATACCACAGCTTGTGGCAGTGCCAGATTCTTAACCCACTGAGCAGGGCCAGGGATCGAACTCGCGTCCTCATGGATCAGGTTCTTTACCTGCTGAGCCACAGCAGGAACTCCCCGTGAAACTCTATACAAGGACTTTAGTTCTACTCTCTTGCTTCACACAGGCCTAAAGTTGTATCTCCTAGCCTGTGGGGACATGTCTGATAAGGTAGTTAATAACCGCTCTCACTCCAATGTCAATTGTTATTTTTATCACTATTTAATTTCTTCTTTATTATATTTATTTCTTTTTTGATTTCAGCTCTACCTTGAATTGCTACTTCCCTATCCATTTTCTTTTTGTGTTTCCAATTTAAATTTTCCTTTTTTTTTTACTTTTTAAATCTTATTTTACTTTAGGTTTTTCTCTCAAGTAGTATATAGTTGTTTTTACTCTTTAATTAGTATCGTCTTTCATTATGAGACTTTAACCTTTTTTTTTTTTTAATGGCCACACCCATGGCACATGGAAGTTCCTGCACCATGGATCAAATGTAAGCTGCAACTGTGACCTATACCACACCTATACCATAGCTGTGGCAATGCTGGGTCGTTTTAACCCACTGTGCCAGAACAAACCCATGCTTCCTCAGAGACAAGGCTGGATCCTTAACACAAAGTACCACAGCAGGAACTCCAGGACTTTGTGTGTATGCAGTGATAACTGCTATATGTAGTCTTCTCCTAAATTTTAAGCTTTTTGTCTCTTGTGCATGTTTGTTCTTTCGTTTTTGATCTTTCGCCATATGAATTTTCTTTAATTTGCTTTTATCTTCTCCAGTGATTTGAAAGAAACTCTGTAACTGTTTTAATTAATTTTGCAATAGTTTTGATAAGTTTTATCTTTAGTGAAAACAACTTCTAGCCTATATTTCTCCAATCATTAAAGTAAAAAAAAAAAATACAGTGGTGTATTTTAATCTTTCTTCCCCCCTCATCTTTGTGAGGATAATCTGCATTTAGACTCAAAGGCCATTTAATGATTGATTCAACCTTCTACATTCTATTTCTCAGTACATCGTGGTGGTAGAATATGTAACTAGTTATTGATATTTGTATCCCCTCCTCAGAGGAGGATTATACACTCTTGGCCTATTGGTTGATTTTAGGTATGACTATATAATTTGCTTTGGCTAATACAATTTTGAGCAGAAGCATCATGTAGTATCCCAGGCAGAAACGTGGGACCCAGCATGTGCTCTGCCATTCTCTTTTCCCACTGTACTGTGACTGATATGTACTGAATGGTTTCTGTTTCCTCAGCCTGCCTTCTGCTGGACTGACGGTGACTATTTTGTACAGAAGGCCCCCTGTTGATCAGTTGTGGACATAGACTGTGAGTGAGAAAAGCTAACCTCAGGTTTTATAGGCCACTTAGAGTTGAGGATTATTTGTTACCTCAGCATTACTTAGCTTCCCCTGACTGATAGAATGATGTTTGGCAAAGTGCCTGATGAGAGCTTTGGAATGAGTTTGCCCTCATAAAATTAATTTAGTAAATCTATCCACAGTGTGGTCATTTGTCTGTTTTGGTAGTCAAGCAAGCAACTGCTTGTAAATGGATTCTGAAATGTTCAAGAAATCCTAAAGCAAAGCAGTTCTGCTTCATGATACAGAAATTAGTGGTTTCCTGGAGAGATACAGTTAGAGAGGCCCTTGAGAGCCAAGTATTAGATAAGGGGGTTTTGGCCTTCACCTGAAGGCAGTCAGGATCTGGTACATGACACTCATTTATTCATTTAACAAATAATATACAATGACTATATGCTCATCATTATTTTTAGGATGGCACCAGTTGTGAGCAAAATAGAGTTCCTGCTCCACACAGAGTTCCTTCCTTGTGGCAAGAGGACAAACCATGTCCTTGACACTGTGGTAACACCAGCAAAGCCAACTCCCAAGCTTGCTACTGCCTTAAGAGTTACTATGAGACATTTTGTATCAATTGTTGGAGGTATAATTTATTATACATGAAAATATGGAGCTATGTGCAAGATGTGTAACACAGTCAGGTTAGAGAAAAAATATCTGAATGATACAAGCTAATTTTCCACTTTAAATAAAAAATATTATAGGCTTGAAGGCTATCTTGTGATTAAAATAAATGTTGAGGTTTTGAAGAGATTTAAATAATTTTTTTGTAATTGATGTTGTGTTCCTTGTTCTGATATTGTACATGCTTAAGTCAGCAAAAGGAAAAATACTAGTTATTAGAAATGAAGTTGTTCAAAGAAAAGCCCCTGAAAATTTTTAATAAAACAACATTGTCAAGATGAACTATTTTAAAAGGCAAAAGGGAAACTGCATTTTAAAAAGTGAACAGAGGAGGGAGCTGCAGACAAAATTTTAACTACATGATTAACTACGAGATTTTTGATAAGTGCTAATGACAACTTATGTTCATGTAAAAAACAGTACAAAGAGGTTTATAGCAGTTTTACTCATAATCACCAAGAAATGAACAAAACCTAAGTGCCTTTCAGTGGGTGAATGCATAAACTGTGCTACCTCCATGTCAGAGAATACTACTTAAGAATAAACTTGAATGAACTATTGAAGCACACAACACAAATGGAATCTCAAAAGCACTGTGCTGAGTGAAAGAAGTCAGTCTCAGAACATTACATACTGTATGATTAAATTTAAATGACATACCTGACAAGGCAAAACTACAGGGACAGAGAAGGGATCAGTCGCTGTGAGGGGCTGGGGATCTGGGAAGGAAGGGCTCGACTGCAAAGGGGTAACAGGAGGGAATTTTTTAGGATAATGAAATTTTTAGTATCTTGAGTGTAGAGATGTTTACAAGAGTCTATACTGGACTTAAAACTCATAGAATTTTACATTAAAAATACTCTCTCCCAAATCTACACACACACTTGCACATAATATATACATGTGCCAGTGGACATATATGTCGACACATACACATGCATGTAGTTCTGATTATGCTGGCAGACTATGTTTGGGTGTATGCATTTGTCAAAACTCAACACTTAAAATGGGTGAACTTAATTGCATGTAAATTGTGCCTGAATAAAACTGATTTAAAAAATGTGGCCACCAGAATAGGAACTTAACCTAAGGCTTTAGGTAACAACTAATTAGCATTAGGTAGAACTGGACTATTCTTTATCTTGTCATGTGCTCTACCGAGTTCTGTGGATTTTATTAATAAAGTATGCAGTGCTATTTATTGGGCAACCACAACACGCACAGTACTATAGTATGTGCCATAACGTGATATAAGAAATAGAGATGGTTTCTCCCTTTTGAAATATTCTCAGATAACCATAATGAAATAATATGAACATGTCATATGGAAATAAAACAGACAACATACATTCCTGTAATTTTCTGTCTCACCTATAAAGTTATAAACTCTCTGAACATCTCCAGCAATTATTGGGAAATACAAACTAAGTTTTAAGAGGTTGATTGTGCTAGTTCAACTGAAAAAAAATTGCATTTAGGTATCTTGAAATTAAAGCAATAGAAAGTGTAAACTTGTAAGATTATCTGATTTGAAAGAGTTTTTAAACTATGAATCTTTTGGAATTCCCATCATGGTGCAGTGGAAACGAATCTGACTAGGAACCATGAGGTTGCGGGTTCAATCCCTGGCCTCACTCAGTGGGATTAAGAATCTGGTGCTGCCGTGAGCTGTGGTGCAGGTCACAGACACGGCTCAGATCTGATGTTGCCGTGGCTGTAGCATAGACCAGCAGATGTGGCTCCGATTCAATCCCTAGTCTGGGAACCTCCATATGCCCTGGGTGCAGCCCTAAAAAGCAAATAAATAAATAAATAAATAAATAAACTATAAATCTCTTCCAGGAAAAGAGAATCTGAGATTCTGTTAACATGGGTACTTTTAACTATACTCAACAAACATTATTTACATTATTTAAGTTTTAGGTCCACATAATAGCTGACATTAACTCTTATACCAAAAACACATGCACGTTACATGTATTTTACTAAAAATATGTTTTGCAAAATTACTTGTGCACTGGGAAACAGATGCTGTGAACTGGAGCAAAGGGAACCTGCTCTGGCTGTAAGAGGAAGAGTGATTAGTGTCAGATTCCATCACAGGAAAAAAAATGATGGGTAAAATCTGCATGATTTATTCTGCTTATGTTGCCTTCTTAGGAAGAAATTTTGATAACCATCTGTTTTGCATTAGGATATATATGAATCTTGAGATGTTGAACTAACTTTTTTTTTAAACAGCAAATTCTATTTTTCTTTTGGAGGAGTAGATTTGTAAACTTGTAAACTTTTTTCTGAGGAACAAAATTGGTGATTTTTCTAGGAAGAAATAAAAATACTTCACAGAAATAAAAAATTGAGATATAACTGACTTATTGTGTTAGCTTTAGGTATACAACATAATGATTTTATATATGTATATACTGCGGAATGATTAACAGAATAAGTTTAGTTAACATTCACATCACACAGTTACTCATTTCTTTTTCTTATGATGAGAACTTTTAAGATATACTCTTAGCAACTTTCAACTTTCAAATATACAATATGATATATAGCCATCAGGCTGTACATTACATCTTCAGAACTTATTTATCTTATAACTGGAAGTTTGTAACTTTTGACCACCTTCACCCATTCTGCCCTCCTCTCACCCCCACCCTTGGTAATGGACATTTAGGTTGTTTCCATACATTGACTATTTTATTTATTTATTTTTAATTTTATTCTTTTTAATTTTTTTTTTTTTTTAGGGCTGCACCCATGGCATATGGAGGTTCCCAGCCTAGGGGTTGAATCAGAGCTGTAGCCACTGGCCTACACTACAGCCATAGCAACACCAGATCTGAACTGTGTCTGCAACCTACACCACAGCTCATGACAAGGCTGGACCCTTAACCCACTGAGCGAGGTCAGGGGTCGAACCTGTGTCCTCATGGATGCTAGTCAGATTCGTTTCTGCAAATATCTTTTGGGAAAGTGATTTTGTTTCTGTTGGATCAATACCCAGAAGTGGAACTGCTGGATCATATGGTAGTGCCTATGCCAATTTACATTCCCACCAGCAGTGCACAAGGGTTCCTGGTTCCTACATCCACATAAGCATTTGTCATATCTTTTTGATACAGTAGAAAATTTAAACAATTACAATTCTCTTATGACTATATATATATATATATATATATATATATATATATAACCTCTTTGTGGTTTTCAAAAGCATTTATTGGATGGTTCTTTCCAGAGAGGGAGACATGTGGACAGGGCTGTGGGCAGCCAGGGCTTCAGCCACCCACACCTCAGGGGAAGATCTCTGGGCTAAACGCTGCCTGTCAGTTGCTTGGTCACTTCTCCAGGGGCGTGTAGTTGAGCAGCTTCCCGATCGGGCCCACGTGGGCCAGCAGCATGTGGCAGTGGCAGTGGCAGCAGTGCTTCAGGCCCGGTGCATCCCCCTTGGTGTGCTCAGCCTGCAGCAGCCCCAGGGAGGCCTCCCACTTGCTGCTGACAATCTTGCAGCACGTGAAACAGCGAACAGGGATGATCATGGCAGCAGCGAAGCAGCCAGCAGCCAAGCTCCTAAATTCTATTTTTTTAATTTTACGGCTGCACCCATGCCATACAGAAGTTCCTGGGCTGAACCTGAGCTGTAGCTGAGAGCTGAACCACTGCAGCTGGATTCTTAACCCCCTGTATCACAGCGGGAACTCCATGAAGAAATATTTTCAATAAAATGGCCTATGGTTTACCTGCCATTTTACTTTATGTAAATACAAATGACTTGAGATACAGAATCATCAGCTGTATATTAACCTAATAAAATATTCAACTTCACAACAGAAAAAGACTGAGACCTGAGTTTTTTAAATGATTTGTTCAAAATCATATAGGTAGTTTGTAGAAGAACTGGGCAAACCCCCAGAAGTCTGGCTGTCTAATCTGCTTCTCTCCTGCCCCCCAGTATATCACACTGACTCTACACCACGTACATACACAGAAATTCACCTGTAGTCTTATGTCACAAATAGCCACATATTATCCAGTACTTCCCAAGGATCAACCTTATAAGTATACTCTGCATGTATCCAAATTAGTTTCCACATTTTTTTGTTTGTTTGTTTGTTTATCTTCTTAGGACCACATCCACAGTATATGGAAGTTCCCAGTCTAGGGGTCGAATCAGAGCTGTAGCCGCTGGCCTATGCCACAGCCACAGCAATGCCAGATCTGAGCCGAGACTGTGACATACACCATGGCTCACAGCAATGTTGGATCCTTAGCCCACTGAGTCAAGCCAGGGATCAAACCTGTGTCCTCACGGATGCCTGTCAAATGCATTTCCCCTGAGCCATGACGAAACTCAGGTTTCCACATTTCTTGATAAAAGACACTGAATAAATATATTTATTACTCTGTGATGATTATAAGAGTTAATAAATAAGTTTTATCCTTTAGGGATTTGAAGAATAAAAAGATTTTTCCCACCTTGGCCCATGATAAACAGCAAGTACTCCAGCGGAAGGCCTCAGTTTCAGATATGTCTGAATGTGGCCTACAGAATTATCACCCCCAAGTTCCACAGATCCTAATCCCTGGGACTCTGAATATCGTACCTTTTACCATTAAAAGGGAAATTTGTAGGTGTACCAATCGTTTGACATTAAAATAGGGAGATGCCTGTATTTTCTAAGTAGACCCACTTTAATCACATGAGCCTTTAAACCAGAAGAAGAAGGCTGAACAGGAAGTTAGATGCAGAGAAGAAGTCAGATTGATTTGAAACACAGCAAGGATTTGGAAAGCTGTTTGTGGCTTTAAAGGAGAAGGGTATAAACAAAATCAGTGGGCAGTTTCTAAAAGCTGTGAGTGACCCCAAGCTGACAGCCAGCAAAAAAATAGGGATAACTGTGTCCCCAGCCTCAAGGAGACTGAATGTGGATTCTCACTCAGAGTTTCCAGAAAAGAGTTTCCAGAAAAGGCCAGCCAACATTTTGATGAGACTTTGACCACAGGGTGCATCTGAGCCCTCCTGCAACTCTAACCCACATAACTGTGAGATAATAAATGAGTGTTGTTGTCAGCCACTCAATTGTAGTAATTTGTTACAGTAGTAATAGAAAATGAACATACTGGCCTTGGGTGGAAGGTGGAAGGATGGCCCAACCAGGGTGTCATGACAAGATGCCTCCTAAGAATGAACTAGGATTGAGAGAAAGAGACTTTTCCCTGACAATGTGTCAGGGTCAGAAGATTGAGACAATTTTTCAGCATACAGCTTTGTGTATTTACTCAAATTGCTTGCCAGTTGGCCCCTTGGATGCATACTTCAGCCTTAGCTTTTAATAGAAAGGGAGTTTTAAAAAATGAGATATTTCACCAAAATTTATATAAGACCCTGCAGCACATGTAACAGAGTTTAACAACATTGAATTCATGTTGCTTGCTGCACAGAATGGTTTTGACTGAGGCATATTGGCACCCATAGTGATTAGGGTGCCTTGGGCAATGAAAAAGCCGCTACCAAGAAGACACAGTAGAGAAACACTTTTCTAGACTTCCTATTAAATCCAAGATAACCTCAGTAGCTTTAGAATGACAGCGTTGTGTTTTGTTTTGTTTTGTTATGTTTTGTTTTGTTTTGCTTTATAGGGTCTCACTCACTGTATATGGAAGTTCCCAGACTAGGGGTTGAATCAGAGGTACGGCTGCTGGCCTACACCATGGCCATGGCAACATGGGATCTGAGAACCATCTGTGACCTACAATATAGCTCACAGCAACAGCAGATCCTTAACCCACTGAGCGAGGTTAGGGATCAAAGCTGCATCTTTATGGATCCTAGTCAGGTTCATTACTGCTGAGCCATGATGGGGACTCTGAAGGTGTTTTTATGTTGCTGACTTTTGTTTAAATTGCATTATTTTCTCAGATAAACTACTTGCCTAAGATTATGGAGCAAGATCTTTATCTCCAGACCTTAAAATATATGCCCTGAGTGAAGACTGGGCTTTATACCTTGGTTCATATGAAAAGGTATTGAAATTAACCATTACTTAAATATTTTAAATCTTGAAGCACTTACAAAGTTTGGTCTAAAATGGCTTCTTTTGATTCAACATCTTGTATTTCCCAAGGGTAATATAACTTAGTTTAATGCTATTTATATGTTGACCTTGGGGCTATAGCAATTTCTTTTGCCAGAAGAGACATTAAATAGATATTAAAAAACCCTACCACATCCTGAGAAAAAGATCTCCAAGTTACATTATGACTTCTTTGAAAATCTGGAAATGATTAATGAAATCATTTTGGCTAGATTGTGAATATATGTATCTAAACTTTCCTAATCCTTATTTTACTCTTGTGGGTTGCTTTTGCCAAAAATTACAAAATAAAAATTGTTCATATCGGAGCTATAACCTAATATAGACTAAGAGCTTTTTTTTTTTTTTGTCTTTTTGCTTTTATGTAGAGTCACACCTGCAGCATCTGGAGGTTCCCAGGCTAGGGGTCTAACAGGGGCTATAGCTGCCGGCCTTCGCCGCAGCCACAGCAACGCGGGATCTGAGCCACGTCTGCAACCTACACCACAGCTCACGGCAATGCGGATCCTTAACCCACTGAGCAAGGCCAGGGATCGAATCTGCAACCTCATGGTTCCTAGTCGGATTTGTTAACCACTGAGCCACGAAGGGAACTCCAAGAAGCTTTCTAAAATGTAGTTTCAAATAGGTGATTTGGGATTACCAGAGTGATTCTAGGGAGGAGGGGAACAAGGTAGAAACAGTGTAAGAAAATTGGGGAGGTGAAGAAAGTCTGGAGTGTCTGGGAAGCAGGGAACACCCTGATTGGATTGCAGAGTTTATGCTGGGAGAAATGAAAGCTAATACTGGGGTCCATTAGATTGTTATCGAGGGTTCAGTGCAGGAGACAGAAACCATCCAGACAGTAAAAGCAGTAAGGAATTTAAAACAGGGTATTAGGTGCTTACACATTTTTTAGAAGGGAGGAGGAGCATCTAGATTCTAGGATGGGGCTCCAGAAATGTCTTCAGAACAACAGAGAACTGACCTATGGGGGACCAATTACCCTTGAAGCCTCATAAAGGCTGTGCCAAAACCAAGACTCCCACCACCTCTACCGCCACTGTGCTTTTACCTATGAACACCCAAGAAACTGAAAAATGGACACTTGTATCCACTCATAGCATCTACATTTAGGGAACTAGCTCAAGATGATGCTTTTCAATATCCAGGAATCTGAAATGCAGTCATTTCCAAGGTGATGTTTGCAAACAGAGGCTGCCAAGAGTTGACTGGATGATGACATCTGATTGGTTTCTGTTTAGGTCTTGCCTGTGGGTGTTCAGCTTGCATGTAGAACCTTAGATATGAGGGAGTCAGAGTAGTATTTTTAACTTTCTAGTTTTTCCAAATACAAGTGATATAAGGCTGCCCCAAGTAGAAGGTCAGGTAGAAGAAGTATGGGGTTGGATATGGACTACATGGAAATGAACTGAGGTATGGATGCAGAACGAGGTTTATTCTTGGGGATATAGGACTCTGGCTGCTAACAGGCTGGGAATGAGTGTGGCCGATGTGGCTAAAACCTGCCAGTCTGACAATTTTTTTCCTAGTTCCCATTTGGGAATTAAAAAAAATATTGAGATATTGACACATGAAATGTACATATTTAATGTATTTAGATATTCTTGATCCATTCTACCATTATTTGAAATAATGAAAATAATAATTCTTTTTATGCATAAGTATAGTTCAATTCCATTAAGTGAAACTGTAATTACATTCAAGATTATCTTCTAAGCATAATAAAAGAGACAAAGAAAATAAAGCATTATATATTCTAGAACACAAACAGAGGTGGGACCAAGATGGCAAAGTAGGAAGACCCTCCTCCTATTCACCTCCTCCTGTGAATACACCAAAATTCTGACAACGTGTAAAACAACTCTCTCTGAAAGGGACCTGAAGACCTACAGAAAAGCTCTTCTACAATTAAGAATATAAAGAAAAAACTACCCTGAGGTGGGTAGGAGGGGAGAAATAGCAATTTAGTCACGATCCACAACCCTGGTGGGAGACCCTAAAGAGGAAGGAGATATTAAAAATGTGAAGATCTTCACAAAGGAGCAAGGAGTTTGAACCCCACATTGGGCACCTAGCTGTGGGGACTGGCACTGGGAAGATGAACCCCCTGAACTGGCTATGAAAGCCAGTGGGACTTATGACTGGGGGAGCTGGAAGGCTGTAGGAAATCAAGACTCTGTTGTTAAAGAGCTCATGCACACACTTACTCACTCTGAGTCCCAGCACAGAAGCATCAGACTGAAAAGTGCCTGGCACTCTAACTGTTCTGCCAAGGCTGCCCCAGCATGTTTCCCCAGCCCATTCAGCTCCAACTCCAACACCCCTGCTGAGAGGGTGGCCCCTTGCAGGCCCAGAACAGGCCCTGGCCTGTGATGAGCTCTGGCTGGAACTTCTCGGCGCCAACACTCCTTCTACCTCCTTCCAAGGTGGGAACCCCCAGAGTGCCCCAGGAGAAGCAATGACCTGCACCAAAGTCTTGCTCTAGCCTCTCACACTACAATACTCTTGCCAAAAGCGCAGTCCATAGTGCACCTTGAAAGAAGCTCTGGGCTGTACTGGGCTTAGGCTATAGCTCCTGTGACTCAAACCTACCTTTCCTGCCAAGGATACAGCTCCTTACAAATACTGTGTTCTGGTTCAAGCCCACACTGCTAAAGTGGCAGTGTAAGACTGCCTCAGAAACAGTCCCAGCCCATACTTGCTACAACTTCAGTCATAGAGACAAACAAAGAAAAGTCAAACAAAATGAAGATACAGAGGAATATGTTTCAAATAAAAGAACAAGATAAAATCCCAGAAAAACTCTAATGAAATAGAGATAGTTAGTTTACTTGATAAAGGGTTAAAAGCTACAGTCATAAAAATGCTCAATGAATGCAGAAGAATAGAAACACACAGTGAGAACTTAAACAAAGAGTTAGAAAATACAACAACAAAAAATCAGAGTTCAGAAATACAATAAGTGAAAAAAAATATACTAGAGGGAACCATCAGCAGATTAGGTGAAACAGAAGAATGAATAAATGGAAGACAAAAATGTGAAAATCACCTAACAGAAGAGCAAAAAGAAAAAAGAATTTTAAAAAAGAGGATAGTTTAAGGGACTGGGACAATATCAAGTTCTGGGACAATATCAAGTATGCTAACATTTGCATCATAGGAGTCCCAGAAAAAGAACAAGATAAAAGGGTAGAAAAAAATTGATGAAAAGGAATTACTACAAAATTCCTTAATTTGGAAAAGGAAATAGATACCCAGGTCCAGGAAGCATAGAGAATCCCAAACCAGATGAACTCTGAGGGATACATACCAGTGCATATATATCATAATTAAAATAGCATAACTTAAAGAATTTTAAAGACAACAAGAGAAAAAGTTATATGTAGTGGAAAAATCTTATCATAAGGCTATATAAACCAAAAAGGCTATTAAAAGATGTTTTAGCAGAACTTTACAGGACAGAGGTAGTGGTATGATAATATTTAAAGTGCTGAAAGGAAAACACCTATAACCAAGGATACTTTACCCAGCAAGATTATCATTTAGAGTTGAAGAAGAGGTAAAGAGTTTCCCAGATAATCAGCATTACAAGAAATGTTAAAGGGACTTCTTGCAGTAAAACAGAAAAGGCTATAACAAGAAATAAGAAAACATATGGAGGAAAAAAGTCTCAAATCTCACTGGTAAAGGTAAATATATAGTAAAGGTAGTGGATCAACTTAAAAAGCTCGTGTGAAAGTTAGAAGATGAAAAGTCATCAAATCAACTATAACTATAATGAGTATGTAAAGGATACATAAAAGATGTAAAATATCACATCAAAAACAAAATATGATGCCATGGGGTGGCCAAAAAAGAAAAAAAAACATAAAATATGGAGAGGGGAGCAAAAATGTAGAGTTTTTTTTTTTTTTTAGAATGTGTTTGAACTTAAATGACTATCAGCTTAAAACAACTCCAGTTGATTCTTGAACAACTCAAGTTTGAATTTTGTGGGTCTGCTTATGTCCAGGTTTTTTCCAATAAAATATACTGGAAAAAATTTTTGAAGACATTTGAAAATTTGGAAAAAGTTGCAGAAGAACTATGTTGCCTAGAGATATTGGAAAAATTAATAAAAATTTATGTGTCATGAATGCATAAAATATATGTAGATACTAGTCTATTTTATCATTTGCTACCATAAAAATACCCAAGTCTATTATAAAAAGTCAAATTTTACCAATACTTACACACAGAAACAGATTGTACATGTCACCACTCACAGTCCAGAGAAATGTAAACAAATATAAAAATGCAGTATTTAAAAATAACTGCATAAAATTAGCTGTAGTGCATATTGTACTATTGTAATGATTTTGTAGCCATCTCCTGTTGCTATTGTGGGGAGCTCAAGTGTTGCAAGTATCTGCTGAAAATGCTGTGTGATGCTAATCATCTTCATATGAGCAGTTCATTGCTCCAGTAAACTGTGTATCACAGTAATAAGTGATGTCTGGTTCTCACAAATATTTCAGTCATATTTAGTGCAGTATTGTAAACCTTGATTAACACCATGGGACCAATGTGAAGTGCCACCAGTGATGCTGGAAGTACTCCCAAGAAGCAGAGAAAAGTCATGATATTATAAGAAAACGTTGAATTGCTTAATATGTACTGCAGATTAAGGTCTGCAGCTGTGGTTGCCCACCATTTCAAGATGACTGAATCCAGCATAAGGACCACTGTAAAAAAAGGAAGTTTGTGAAGTCATTGCTGCAGCTGTGCCACGAAGCACAAATATCTTGTTCTTTTTCATAATCAACTTTTTAATCTCATATTGAAGAAGCAGCTGTTATGTGGGTACAGAATTGCTTATGAAAGCATATCTATAAACTGCAATATGATTTGAGAAAAAACTAAATCCTTATATGACAACTTAAAGCAAAAGGAAGGTGAAGGACCTAAAGCTGGAGAACTTAATGCCAGCAAAGGGTTGTTTGATAATTTTAGAAAGAATCATGACTTTAAAAATATACAGAAATCAGGAGAAGCAGCTTCTGCCGAGTTCCCACATGCCATTAAGAAAATCACTGAGGAGAAAGGATATCTTCCTGAACAGGTTTTGACTGCAGAGAAAACTTCCCTATTCTGGGAAAAAATGTCACAAAAAAAGATATTATTAGTAAAGAAGAGAAGTAAGCACCAGGATTTAAGTCAGGAAGAGATGGGCTAATTCTACTGTTTTGTGCAAATACTGTCAATTTATAATTTGGGCTGCTCTTATATGCAAAGATGCTATTCCCCAGGCTTGAAGGAAAAATATAAATACCAGTTGCCAATCTTTTGGTTGTACAACAAGAAAGTCCAGACAGTGAGAATACTTATTCTGCATTGGTTCCATCTATGTGTTGTCTCTAAATTTAGGAATACCTTTTCCAGTAAAAGACTGACTTTCTAAAGTTCTTTTGATATTGGATGATATTCCTGGCCACCCAAAACTTCAAGAGTTCAACACTGAAGGTATCAAAGTGGTTTACTTGCCCCTTTATATGTTTCTAATTTAGCCTCTAGATCAGGGGCTCACAGAACACCATGGAAGGATTACATTATTGAAGATCCCACCATTGTAATAAAAAAGCTGTTAGTCATCAAGCCTGGAACAATAAATTCCTGCTGGAGAAAACTGTGTCCAGATGTTATGTAAGATTTCACAGGATTTATGGAAGAGTCAGTCAAGAAAATCATGAAAAAGCTTGTGGATATGGCCAAAAGAGAAGGGGGGGTGAAGGGTTTCAAAGTATGGATCTTATAGAAATTCAAGAATAGACATCATGCAGAGTAATTAACAGAAGATGACTCTATGAGTGCTTCCGAATCACTGCCAGACAATGAGGAAGAAGACATGGAACAGGCAGTGCCTGAAAAAACTGACATTAGACATTGTGGAGGAGGGTTCTGATTATTTAAGACTGCTTTTCATTTTCTTTTTAGGGCTGCACCTGAGGCATATGGAAGTTCCCAGGCTAGGGGTTGAACTGGAGCTGCAACTGCCAGCCTACATGACAGCCACAGCAATGCCAGATCCAAGCCACATGTGCGACCTATGCCACCAGATCCTTAACCCAACGAGTAAGGCCAGGGACGAAATCCTCATCCTCACAGAGACTGCGTTGGATCATTACCCTGCTGAGCCACAATGGGAATTCCTCAAGACTGGTTTTGACTTCTTTTATGACATGGACTCTTCTATGATACAGGTACTGAAACTAAAGCAACGTGGAAGAAGGACTGGTATTATTATATAGAAACATTTAATAATTTTTAAGTACAGTTGATTCACAGTGTTATGCCAATTTCCATTGTACAGCAAAGTAACCTAGTGTTTTATATACATATATATATACTTTTTAATGTTATTTTCCATCATGGTCTATCCCAGGAGATTGGATATAGTTCCCTGTGCTATACAGTAAGACTGTATCGCTTACCCATTCTAAATGTAATAACTTGTATCTACTGACCCTAAACTCCCAGTCCATTCCATTCCCCACCCTCCCCTTTGGCAACCACAAGCTTGTTGTCTATGTCTGTGCATCTGTTTCTGTACTGCAGATAGTTTCATTTGTGCCATATTTTAGATTCCACATATCATATGGAATTCTTTCTCTTTCTGACTTACTTCATTTAGTATGATAATCTCTAGTTGTATCCACGTTGCTAGGAATGACATTATTTTGTTTTTTACGGCTACGTAGTGTTCCATTAGAGAAATGGAAAAGCAAAAAACAAATACAATGTGTTTCTGTATTATACCATGCTTACATGCCTCTTTTGCCTCCCCTTACACCTCCCCCACCCCTTCCATCCCTGCCGCCCCTGAGACAGCAATACCAACCCCTCTGCTTTTTCTTTCTCCTCAGCCTACTCAGTGTGAAGATGATGAGGATGAAGACCTTTATGATGATTCACTTTCAATTAATGGGGACTCCCACAGATGGAGTATAACACTCAAAAATTGTGAATCACTATATTGTACACCTGTAACATATTATAATATACATAAACAATGCTTCAATTAAAAAGAATAATAATAAAAAATACAAAATCTATAAGATGTGGTAAAAGCAGTTCTAAGAGAAAAGTTTATAGCAACATCAATTATGGTTTATGCTACATCAAGAAACAAAAAGTCTCAGACAACCTAGATTTATACCTAAAATAATTAGAAAAAGAAGACCAAATAAAGCCCAAAATTAGTAGAAGGAAGGAAAAAATAAAGGTCAGAGCAGAAATAAATGAACTAGAGACCAAAAAACCAACTGAAAAGATTAATGAAACTAAGATTTGGTTCTTTGAAAAGACAAAAAAAATGATAAACCTTTTTTCAGACTCATTAAGAAAAAAAGGGAGTGAACCTAAATAAATACTATTAGAAATGAAAGAGCAAAAGTTACAACTGCTTTACAGAAATACAAACAATCATAAGAGAATATTATTAATAATTGTATGTCAACAAATTGGGCATCTTACCAAATTTACCACTGTATCAGTGGGAATTAACCTAGAAGAAATGGATACATTCCTAGAAACAATTCCAATATTGATTCCAATATTGAATAACAAAGAAATAGAAAATCTGAACAGACCAATTACTAGTAATGAAATTGAATCAATCATATTAAAAATTCCCAACAGAAAAAAAATCCAGTACTGGAGAGGTAGTCAGGGGAATTTTATCAAACATTTAAAGAAGAATACCTATTCTTCTCAAACCATATCATAAACATTGAAGAGGAGTGACACTTCCAAACTCATTTTAACAGGCTACCATTATCCTGATACCAAAATCAGACAAAGACACCACAACTAAAAAAATTATAGGCAAATATCCCTGATGAAGATGAACAAAAAAAATTAGCATACCAAATTTAACTATACATTAAAAGGATCATACATCATGATCAAGTGGGGTTAATTTCAGGGAGGTAAGGATGATTTAATACCTGCAAATCAATCAACATGATACAACACATGAGCAAAACAAAGAATAAAAATCACATGATTATCTCAAACAGATGCAGAAAAAGCACTTGACAAAATTCAACATCCACTGATAATAAAAACTCTCAACAAAATGGATATTGAGGGAATATACTTCAACATAATAAAGATTATTTATGACAAACCCACAGCTAACATTATACTCAATGGCAGAAAGCGGAAATATTTTCCTATAAGATCAGGAAGAAGATAAGAATGTCCACTCATGTCATTTTTATTCAACATAGTACTGAAAGTCCTAGCCACAGAAATCAGACGAGAAAGAAAGAAAGAAAGAAAGAAAGAAAGAAAGAAAGAAAGAAAGGGAAAGAAAGAAAAGCCATCTAATGTGGAAAGGAAAAAGTAAATGTGTCACTCACTGTTTGAAGATGACATGATACTGTATATAGAAAACCCCTAAAGATTCCACCAAAAAACTATTAGGACTAACAAATGAATTTAGTAAAGTTTCAGGATATAAAATTAATATACAGAAATCTGTTCCATTTCTATATACCGATAATGAACTATCAGAAAAAGAAATCAAGGAAACAATCCTATTTATAATTGCATCAAAAAGAATAAAATACCAAAGAATAAATCTAACCAAGGAATTGAAAGATCTATATTTGGGAAACTATAGGGCATTTATGAAAGAAATTGAAGATAACACAAATAAATGGAAAGATGTTCCATGTTCATGAACTGGAACAATTAATATTGTGAAAATATCTATACTACTCAAAGCAATCTATAGATTTAATGTAATCCCTATCAAAATACCTAAAGCATTTTCAAAGAACTAGAACAAAGTTTTTAAAAATTTGTATGGATCAGCAAAAGACCCTGCATAGCCAAAGCAATCCTGAAAAAAGAGATCATGGCAGGAAGTATACAGTTTCTTATATCAAACTACAATAGAGCTACAGTAATCAAAACAGTACGGTACTGACACAAAAAAAGGACACATATATATATGAAACAAAATAGAAAGTCTTGAAATAAACCCATGCTTATAATGTCAATTAATCTTTGACAAAGGAGGCAAAAATATACAAGGGCAAAAGACAGTTTCTTCAACAAATGGTGTTAGGAAAACTGGAATGTAAAAGACAGAAATGACTCTTTTCTCACACCGTATACAAAAACAAACTCAAAAATGGATTAAAGACTTAAGTGTAAGACCTGAAACCATAAAACTCCTAGAAGAAAACATTAGGCAGAACACTCCTGGACATAAATCACAGCAATATTTTTTTGGATCTGACTCCTTAGGCAAGGGAAACAAACAAACAAACAAACAAAACTACATTAAACTAAAAAGGTTTTTCACAGTGAAGGAAACCATTAACAAAACCAAAAAGCAACCTAATGAATGGAAAAATATATTTGCAAATGTTACGTCTAATAAGGTGGCAATTTCCAAAATACATAGGGAACAAACACAGTATCAAAAAATGAACAACAAAAAATGAACAACCTAATAAAAAATGGGCAGAGGACCTGTATAGACATTTTTCTACAGATGACATGTAGATAGCCAATAGGGACATGAAAAGATGCTCAACATCACTAATTATTAGTGAAATACAAATGAAAACCATGATGAGATACAGATGCCTGTCAGAACGGCTACCATTAGAAAGACAACTAATAATAAATGTTGGTGAGGATGTGGAGAAAAGTGAACCCGAACACACTGTTGGCAGCAATGTAAATTAGTACAACCACTGTGGAAAACATAATAATGGAGTTTCTAAGAAAATTAAAAATAGAACTATTATATGATCCAGCAATTCCATTCTTGTGTATTTCTTCAAAGAAAGTGAAAATACTAATTTGAAAAGACCTGTGTGTCTCAATGTTTATGTAGCATTATTTATAACTGCCGAAGTATGGAGGCAATCTAAGAGACCATCAACGTGTGAATGGATAAAGAATGTGGTACATATACACTATGGAATATTACTCAGCCATAAAAGTGAATGAAACCTTTGCCACTTGTGACAACAAGATTGTACCTGTATAGTATTATGCTAGGTGAAAGAAGTTAGACAGAGAAAGTCAAATGCTGGATGTTTTCACTTATATATGGAATCTTAAAAAAAAATTCCAAAAGAACAAATATAACAAGACAGAAATAGACTCACATGTACAGAGAACAAACCAGTGCCTGCCACAGGGGAGGATGGTGGGGCATGGATGAAACAGGTGAAGCGGATCAAGAGGTACACACTGTCAATTATAAAATAAGTTAAGTCACAGCGAAGTAATATACAGAACAGGGAATACAGTCAATAATAGTATAATAACTTTGTATGGTATGTAACATATAAAAATATCAAATTACAATGTTTTATAACTGAAACCAATATTGTAAATTAACCATATTCAATTAAAAAAATCCAAACCGAATTAAGCCAAACAAAACCAAAACACAAAAAACTAATGTTACAAACTATATGCTTAACAGAAATTTATTTCCTCAAAGTTCTGGAAGCTGTATATCTGAGAAAAGGTTGTCGGCAGGTTTGTTTTCATCTCCTCTTGACTTGTAGAGGGCTGCCTTCTACCTGTTTCCCTTCATAGTCTTTGTGTTTGTGTGTCCTGATCTCTTCTTACAAGGACATCAGTCATATTGGATTAGGGCCCACCCCTCTGAGCTCATTTTTCCTTCATTACCTATAAAGGCTCTCTTCCAAGTAAATCACATTCTGAGGTACTGGGGAATAGGACTTAAACATATGAATTTTGGGGGGACATAGTTCAGTCCCTAACACGTTTCCCTCTTAGGATCTTATGAACAAATTGATCTTCAGGACTTTAGTAGCCAGACTCTCAGAAAAGCTATCTCTTCCTTAATCTTATTAACAGGGGTCTATGCTATTTGTGCACATACAAAAAAAAATCAGAGAATTGAGACTGCACAGATGTTTGAGAAGCAAAATTCTTCAGCTGTTAAAAAACTGGAGTTCCCATTGTGGCTCAGCAGGTTATGGATCTGACTAGTATTCAAGAGGATAAGGGTTTGATCCCTGGTGTCACTCAGCGGATTAAGGATCTGGTGTTGCTGTGAGCTGTGGTGTACGTCGAAAACATGGCTTGGATCCTGCATTGCTGTGGCTGTGGCGGAGGCTGGCAGCTGCAGCTCCGATTCGACCCCTAGCCCGGGAACTTCCATGTGCTGCAGGTGTGGTCCTAAAAAGCAAACAAAACAAAACAAAACCAACCCTCCCCCCCAAACCATAATTCTCATACAAAGGATAGTGAGCATGAGTTAAAGTTTTATTCAACTCATTAGTGATGGGACTGGGAGAATGACAGAGCTGACTAGGAAAGAATTGGAACCAGATTTCATATAATTAGTGGAGAAAGGAATTTTGAAATGAGGTTTCTAAATTAAATATAAAACCAGTTCATCTTTGGCAAGGCAATTAAAACATAATAATTGGAATTCTCTTCTCTATTGGTTATTAAAAAAAAAAATCACACCCTTAACAGTTTTCTGCAACTTAATCACTAACGTTGCAGGATTGTTAGTCACATAATCAGTATTTAGTATTATTTCAAAGTTTGAGATACTTTTCTTACACAAATAAAATCACCACTTAGAATTGGAAAAAAAAGGCAAGCATCATACATGCTTGTGAAGCTTAGCATGTGATAACAGAGGACTTTGAGCAAGTATGTAAATAACTATAAAACAGAATATAATGAGCATTAGTAGAAAGTTTGAACAAAATAAAATGGGACTGCAATAGAAAAAGATTTCATATCTCAGTGCGGGGATCATAAAAATCTTTATGAAGGAAGTGATAAATGAGATAGCCTTTCAAAAGTGAGCCAGATTTCTAGGGGTATAATATTCCAGAAGGTGTCAGCATAAGCAAGAGTAGAGAAAGGAAGTGGATTTTTAAAGTGAATGGTGATCATCTAGTTTGATTGAACAGCTACAGAATATGAGTGGAGGACAGCAGAGTCAAGTCTGGAAGAATTGATTGGGTTATATTTTGAAGCAACTTGAATAGGAAAACTGAAGAGTTTCTGCTTAATCTGGGAAATTACAATTTTAAAAAGTTGTGATGAGCAGTTGTCTTTCATTTTGGCTGCTAGCACTGGGACCCTTTTCGCTTTGGGAAATTCTCCTCCTTGCAGGTCTTGGTGAAGGGCAAAGATCACACAAATGCTTTCCTACTTTTGTAGTGGTCCAGGCTAAACCAGTTACGTGGTTTAGCCTGGACCACATGACACCAGACCGAGTCTCAGAAACTCATGTCACAGAAAGGAAGAGTCAGAGCTCTCTTTCTTGCAGCAGAAATAGTAGCACGGGCAGCAGGGTCAAGTTGTTCATGCAAACGTGGGCTGTGGATGAAGTATTCACCGGCTCTGGTGAGGAAGCTGGTGTGGTGTATGGGGTTGGTGGTGGCAGCAGCTGTTTCCTGCCTAGACAGTTCTATGGAGCTTGGGCCCTCTTAAAGTTTAGTCAACTCATCTGTATCCTTTAAAGACTTTATAGTTGGAAGTCTCTGGTGGTGCAGTGGGTTAAGGATCCAGTGGTGTCACTGCTGCAGCTTGGGTTACTGCAGTGGTGCAGGTTTGATCCCTGGTCGGGGAACTACTATGTGCATCTGGTGTAGCCAAAACAACAACAACAGCAAAACATTGTTTTATTACAGAAAATTTCAAACACACAAAATACAGAGCTTGGATTTCAGGGTTGATTTTTGGCAAGAAAGCTGCATATATGGTACCTCTGATGGCAAAAAATCAGGAGGCATATAATGGTCAGTTGTTTCTCTTCTTGTGTTAAGATTGATCAAGAGGGTTCAGGTGTTATCAAATTGGTCCATCCAGTATAAGGTTCCGATTAGCCATTTTCCCACCAGCATTGTTGGCATTACAGATTGGCATGGGGTAAACAGGAAATTATGGTGTTCCAAGGAAGATTTATGGGACCAACTTATATCTGTTCATTACATTTTTTCCTGAGATAATACCCTTCATCTTTTTGGCCTCAGAATTAGTGGTCTTTCCTTTATAATAAGTGATTCCTTCAAATATTAGAGTGAATGAGCTATCTTAGAAGTTTATAGTTAAATACTGTCTTATATACTACAAGTTGCTAAGAAAAAAAGTTTTATTACAGCAAACAACAAACATTTGAGCATGTTTATGTTTGTCAGCGCTAAGCATTTGAATAGGCTTTGTGAATGCCACTACACCAGATTTTTATTTTTCTATTTAATTTTATTAATTAATTAATTTATTTATTTTTCCCAGGCAAGGGGTCGAATTGGAGCTGTAGCTGCTGGCCTATACCAATGCCAGCCACAGCAATGCCAGATCTGAGCTGCATCTGCAACCTATACCACAGTTCATGGCAATGCCTGAACTTTAACCCACTAAGTGAGTCCAGAGATCAAACTTGCGTCCTCACGGATAGGAGTCAGATTCGTTTCCACTGAGTCATGAAAGGAACTCCAAAAGCATTTATTTATTTATTTACTTGCTTATTATTTATTTATTTATTCATTCATTCATTTATTCATTTCACCAGATTTTATAGAGGGAATAGATAGTCTAAAGACATACCCTTGTTGATTAGCTTCTGTGGGATTATGAAAATATATGTAAGAAATTTCAATCTTTTCTGTTTTGAATCTTTTGTGTCCTTTATCAAGAGGGGATGAGATAAAAATCTGTTCTGTATGACCTGACTTTTCTTTGATAGTCAACTTAAAAAATAAAAATATTTCCTCATTAGTATAATAATACATGCTCATCATATAAAACTATTAGAATCTGAAAACTCTGAAAAGAAAAACTAAGCTTATTCATAACTGTATCACCTGGAGATAATCACTTTTTAATATTTTTTTAATATTTTTAATTTTTTTGGTGTATTTCTACTCCCATTTTTCTAAATTCATTTTTCCCATAGATGAGACACTTCTACATATAAGCATTTGAAACAGTAGTTGATATGTAGGTGTTCAGTAAAGTTTAGCTATTGCCATTGTCATATATTATTTTAAATCCTCTCTCCTAACTTTATTTGATAACAAAAATATTTTCTCATAACTAATGCCTTATAAATGTATTTTAAGATATGGATATTCATTGCAGAGATGTGACAATTTATTTAAACACTCCTTATTTTTGGATTTAAGTTTTATTTTGTTGTAAATAATATCACACTGGTATTTTTATATTCAGCTTCCTAATTTAGAATTCTTATAGTGTTTAGCAACCAGGCTCATATCCTCAGTACAGGGCATTCTGTCCATACAGTAATACTTTTCTGACATGAAAATCACTTATTTTGATAGCCCAGCCTTCTGAAATGCAATCCAATGGTAGGAATTCCTCAGTAAAACTTTCTGAGCAGCCAAAGATAATACCATTCAATCCAAACATTAAAGCTACTATATTCAAACTTCTGAGAGAGTGCATAGGTGCTTTTTTCAGAGCCTATTCATTCTCCATTTATGTGCAATTCACCCACTTTTTTCAACTGATTTCCTAACACTTAGTAAATAGGAAGTGGAAAATTAGAAGGCAATTTGGGGAAAGCTACAAGACGGAGGCACACTGGAAACTGAAAGAAGTAACTGATGGGTTGACAGTGCCAAGAGCTAAGGAAAGATTATAAATTCAGATGCAAGAATGCAAAAGCACAAGACTCTGAGGCCATATCATGTAAAACTAATATAAATTAATGTAAAAAGGTTATTTTTCCCTGATTATGTTTTATTGGTGGGGCATCATTAGAATCAATAAATATTAGTTGATTTATTTAAATATATGTGTCAAGATTAAGTCAGGAATTCTATTTAAAGTTTTCGAAATCTCAAACAGAAAGTGTAATGTTAATTTAATAATAAACCCATTTTAAAAAATGGCTCCCCGTTATTCATAGTAAAAATACAAATTATCTATTAGTCTTTCGTGATTTACATGGATAGACAACACTGGAGGAAATAATCATTCTATTTGACACAGCAACCCCATACTAATGCTAGTCTGCCATTCAGGAGATCAGAAGAGGAGTCAGTTTTAACTCTGCCATTAGCTTGCTGTGAAATCCTGGGCAAGGCATTTGGGAGCTCTTGACCAGTTTATCTATTGAATGAGAACACAACTCAAATGTTCTTGCCAGCCTATGAGCACAAACAAGGCCATATTAATGACCCAGTTAAGATGGTTCTTATCATCACTTGCTCATCCAGGGTACTAACCTGCAACTCTGCAAAGCTCAGTGGCATATCATTTCTGATATTCCCAGGTATGGAGTGGGGAGATATCTTAAAAGTTCTCCTCAACAAGTCTGCTCAAGTTTTCCCTGACCTCTTCTTGCTAAGGTGCCTCAGCACCACTTCTTTTTGTCTTTCTTGAGAATGATGGCTTTGGGGCCATCCACTGGTGATGTTTGAGTCTTCAAGTACCCCAGACTTCACCAAGTCCAGCACTCAATCAGTTCTGCTCAATATTTTGTTAGCACAACACCAAACTTTCTTTGCTTACTCCCAAAGATTCATGAAGTCATTCGCAAAATTACCTCCTTAGTCATGTATCCCCACCAAATGTTCAAACCCAGCTCCCCAGGCCATTGGCAGTTGGCTGTCAGTCAATTCTCCACTGTCTATCTCTCATCTCCCCACAGAACTTTCATCCTTCTCCCATACCCTCCCACATTCGAAACAAAAACCAAACTTTCGTTTAGCAACTCAGGCAAACATGGAATGATTCAAAAAGAATTGACCACTTATTAAAAAAAATCTATTCAGTAATGAGGTTATATATGTAGTCAATATTATTTGTAAAGGAATTATTCCTATAAGTTGTTTCTAGTTATTTCTGTGATAATGTTAAAAGAACAAAATACAGCTAAAATCTTTAATTCCAAAATGGGCCCCTCTTGTCACATCTGTGTCATGTAACATAGCACACATCAATCCTGTAATCTAATTTCTAATTCATCCCAGAACTTTGTAACAGTCACCATCAATGATTAAAGTGTCTGTCAATTCTTCTGTTCCCCGTAGCTGCCAGAAAAATAGCAGAGTAAATAAGAGATGCTTTTTTTTTTTTTTTTCGGCTGAACCTATGGCATATAAAGGTTCCAGGGCCAGGGATCACATCCAAGCCACAGTTGCGACCTACACCACAGCTGCAGCAACAGTGAATCCTTATGCTACTTCACTGAGCCAGGGCTCGAACCCGTGCTGCCACAGAGACAATGCTGGATCCTTAACCCACTGTGCCACAGTGGGATCTCCCAACAAGAGATGCTTAGCATATGTGAATATAGATTTATATCTAGTCACTGAGATGTACATTTTGAAACTTTAAATTCTTTTTTATTTAGTCTGTAGAGCACCCCTCTTTCCATCCAGCACCATCCACCCAACAACCCTACCCTAACCCTAGCCTAATTCTGACTTCCAGTCTGGTATCTGCTAGCCTCTGCTACTAAAGCATTAGACCAAAGAATATATATATTCTTACATATATTTGTCTTTTTAGGGGTGCACCTGTGGCATATGGACATTCCCAGGCTAGGAGTCGAATTGGAGCTGTAGCCACTGGCCTATGCTACAGCACAGCAATATGGGATCCATGTCATGTCTGCCACCTGCACCACAGCTCACAGCAACGCTGGATCCTTAACCCACTGAGCAAGGCCAGGGATTGAACCTGCGTCTCATGGATACTAGTCAGATTAATTTCCACCGAGCCATGATGGGAAATCCTAGATGAAAGAATATTTAAGGCTCCTTCCATTTGTAAGTTGCATGATTATATACTAAAGGCATATAGCACTGTGATTTAGGTGGAGCTGATACATTTTTTAAAAAATTAAAAAGAATTAAAAATAACAGTGTTATCTGCTACTTGAAGGAGCTCAAAGAAGAAGGAAGACCTTAGAAAATTATTATTGGACTATGGTTTTGGAGCTGGAATTTGAAGGATGAGTAGGACTGTCTGGCAGGAGTTGGGGTAAGGGCCATCCTCAGGAGAGAGAATCATGGCAGTATTCTTTCTGGGGAGAAGTTTTCCTTGGCCTTTTTTTTTTTTTTTGGAGTTTGCTTTCATCAATTACTTTAAACTTAGTGCCACATTCTCACAAATGAATTAATTTTATAAACAAAGCAATTTATTGCCAGACCACTGAGCCAAATACAAACTCAATCTAACTGATTAACATGGGTATTTGGTTTTTGCTCAATGCTGTTTCAAAAATTCTCAGGCTGTTTGATTTACTAGTCTCAAAACTTTTCATAGGAAGTAACCTATGAACTTGATGAAGAAACTCATTAAATTGATTGAATGGTACTGTTTCCCCTAATAAGCCCTATTTACATTTACATTTCTATTCCCACCATATGATTAAATTAATGCTATTTCATATGTCACCCTCAATTATGGAAAAATAGAGCTCACTTCCTGCCCCCTTTAAAGCAAAACATCTAGATTTGTTCACTATACCATGAGAGTCACTCTAAGGTGAATTCCTTAGTGTATAAGCCAATTTTGCTACTTCTATAACTATTGGAAGGACCTTATTAAACATGATTTTCATCTGTAATAGCCAAGTTTGGGTTAGAATATATAGAACACTGAATGCAAAATTATATCAGGACTAGTAAAACCCAGTCTAATTTCAATTTTACATCAGACTTACATTATTACCTTGTGAGTTTTGATCTTTTTCCTCTTTCGGTGGGAGGGTTAATGCATTTTCAAAGGACTTAGGATTTCAGATATAAACTTTATTACAGCCATGTTGGTGTCACTTTCTTTGTGAAGCCTTCGCTAGTATCCTAGAAATTTAATTTCTCCTTTCTAATCTTGCGTAGCTAATATGGCACATATCACACTACATTGTAATTGTGTAATACTTTGTTATTGAAACTAAAATAACAGGGCAGGGGTGTGCTTCATTCATCCCAGAGGCAGTACAGTGGGGAATGAATGAGTAAAACACACACTCACAAGTCAGTCTGGTTGGGCTCAAATCCCGGTTCAACCACTGCTCTCTGTAATTTTAATTTTTCTCATCTCAGTTTTCTCAGCTATAAAATAGAGATAATAACAACAGCTTCTACCTCAGTGTAGGATTAAATGAATTAATATGTGTATTGGGATCAATTCAAGTTTCAAGGATCTAAAGTTTAAACAATTTTGTGGCATTCCTTAAGAAAAAGAAAAATTTTAACATGAAAATGTTTTTAAAATGGGAAAGACAAAACAAATCACAACTTGTAAAAAGCTAAAGAATATAAAAAAGATAGAAGCCAGAAAAATAAAAAATGATTTAAAAAATTAATAGCCTAACATATTCTATAATGTTTTCCCTACTTTTTTGGGCTATAGATTCCTTGATTACTTTTTCATATAAAATGATTTTATATTGTCTATTGAGATAACACAAAAATTATTATGTTTTTTCTAGCATAGTTGTTGAAATTTGTTTTTTTATTGCTGATGATTTAGTAATGTTTATTTCAGCTTCATAATCCATTGGTAGTGTCATACTCATTTTTAGGATTATTGTCATATTTGGGAATGAACATATTACTAGAATCCCTCCTAAGGCCTTGAAAAGGGGCAATGAAAGTCACCTTAGGCTTCATTAGCTTCATGGTAAATCTACCTGCATTTGTAATAAGAGCCCTGGAATAAGAAGTGACTATTCCAGCACAGATGGCACAGAACATGAGCGGGGAACACCAAAGATCCAAACTACTGAGAGATGTTTTACTTCTTTATCCTGTTCAGAGTTAATTTCTCCATGCAGAGGGTATTAAGACTGATACCAGCTGTCCTTTAACTTCTTCCAAGCCCATATGACTAAATTTCTGCATAATTTTCTCTGCTTAGCATCCTTTCTTGTGAAGACTGAAGCCCTGTCCTAGTTCAGTTGGTTGGAGTGATATCTACTTCAGCTGGCTATTGCTGCCTAACAAAGCACCCTAAAACTTAGCGGCTTAAAACAACAATTTCACTGCTCACAATTTTGTGGGTTGGAAATGAGGTCAGAGTTCATTGGTATGGGTCATCATTGGCCAGTGGGGTTAGCTGGCCACTCAAGTGGCTGCATTCATCTGGGAGCTCATCTGGGGCTGCAGTGTCCAAGATGGTTTTACTTGCGTGGCACCTAAGCTGAGGATGCCTAGAATGGCTGAGGGATCATTGGATCTTCCCCCTCCCCAATCTCTCCATCTCCTAGAAACCTATCAGCATTTAATACCCTAACTCTTTCTTCTTTCCATGCTGCTTGGATCCTAGGACAGCTAAAATGCAAGCTGCCAGGTCTTTAAAGTGGCACGTGCATACTGGCACTAAATTATTGCTGCCACATTCTCTTGGTCAAGGTGAGTCAAAAGGTAAGCCCAGATTCAAAGGGAAGAAAAACAGGGTCTATCTCTTAATGGGAGAAGTATCTTGCATGTTGCTAACCATCTTTGCAAACAATTTCCCACAATCTATTCTCTGGCCACAATAATTTATGTCTCTCATGTATAAAATATACTCATTTCTCTCTCTCATCTCTCTTTCAAGATCTGCTAAAGTCTCATCCAATTACCTTAGGTTCAAAGTCTGGAACGCTGGCATCTACATCAGGTCCTAAGATGGATCTCTCTCCATAAGAGACTACATGAAGCGTTTAGGGCCATTTAGAATAGAAACAATGGACCCAAGTGGACTGCTAACTCCAGATCCCCAGATGAATGAGGCCATCTTGGATCCTTCAGACCTAGTTGAGCATCCTCAGCTGATACCATGTACACATGGTAGAAAAGAGCCACACTGGCTAATTCTTGCTTGATTTCTTGACTGACAGAATCATGAGCAATAGTATTATTATTGTCTGAAACCACTATATTTTTAGATGGTTTGTTACATATCAGTAGCTCACTGAAAGAATACTCCTAGACTTTAACTTCACTTACTTCTGGCTTCTTCTACCACCCTAGACTGTGGCTTAGGTTCTCATTCTGATTTTGAGTCAGAACTGCAATTGATTTTCCATTCTCCTGCTCTATCCCTCTATAGCTTGTTAGCCCCAAATTCCTCATTCTCTGCATCAGTCTATATGACCAAAATCTCCAGATATTTCATGCCCCAAACCTTTTATATTACAACAAAAAGAGAAAAAAAATGTCATTGGATTTTTTTTTCAAATTTTTTTTTTGGCAGCACCCAAAGCATATGGAAGTTCCTCGGCCAGGGATTGAATCCACACCATGACAGTGACCCAAACCACAGCAGTGACAATGCCAGATCCTTAACCACTGAGCAACCAAGGAAATCCTGGAATTTTGATTAGAAGCTCATTAAGAAACTTCAGGAGATCAGTTTCATGACAATATGTGAACAAGAGGTTGTGGGGCTATGGAATGGTGAGAAAAGAAAGGCAACCTGTGTACATTTTATAAAGTTTGAGAATAAAGGGAAGGTGACAAAGCTTAAGGGGGTAGAAAGGGGTCTAAAAGAAAAAAAAAGAATATAAATTATATAAATAAAAATGTCTACATATCTCTAGCTCTTTTCCAGGATGCAGCTATTTGAAAATTTGAAGTGGTCCTGGGATTTAAGAAATGTGAATCCAAGATGTCAAAAACAGGCCATGAAATTACCAAAAATGATGATTGAGGAGTGGGTGGAGAACAAAGTTATGAGCCAAATACAAGTTCCTTTTAGAAAATGACTGAAACTAATCATCCATATAATGTCACTAAAACTAAATTAAGAAAATGACATCAAATTTAGTGGAAAATAATTGTGATTTGGCAGCTTCTCTATCTTCAAGTAAGATTATGTTGAGGTCAGGAAATCAAGAAAAGAGGAAAGACTGAAAGTTCCATAAGAGACTGTGGCAAACCTGGTAGATGAGGTGGCTGTGATCTTATATTTACTGATGTTACTGTTTTAACAAGCACCTTAGTTGAATATTTCTGAGTATTATAACCTAGCATAAATCAAAAGTAAATATCCCCAAATTTACCATTGCATACCCTGAAAAAGAAGAGATATAAAGAAACAATTATATAGCCAGTCTCTTCAAACTGATGGAAACACCTGCTACACTTAATTGCTTCTAGAATACAAAAATGGATTTTTACATGAACATAAAAATGTGTTCATGGAACAGCAAACTATTATATGTCCACTTTCAGTCTCAATGATGGCATGCTTCCTAAATAACACACTGTACTATCACCATTCTGCAAACTATTATATGTCCACTTTCAGTCTCAATGATGGCATGCTTCCTAAATAACACACTGTACTATCACCATTCTGCATATATTAATAAAATGAAAGAAATTTAAGAGACAGAAAATCAAGTTGCTACAATGTGGTGTCATGAAGAGTTGACCCATTGGTTTAAAAATAGCAGCAACAACTTTATCCTGAAAGGCAATCTCAGAATAGAAAGTTAATATATGTGATAATTCTACCAAATGTTTTGTCCTTCTGTAATGTGGAATATTATTTTTCTGTTCCCTATAAGAGTTTCCTAACCCCCTCCCTCTTCCATCCATATAGTTTAAGCTTTTGTTCCATCAACACACCACTTCTGGGTGCCAGCTTCTGTATTTGCTATGGTAATGCTGCATAACCAACAACCTATGTTGGATTCATTGTTCATATTACATATTTGTTTTTGGTCAGCTGTAGCTCTGTGGCTGCTGGCTGCCAGTAGACTGGAGATTGACTCTCTGTGTCTTCTTAGTTTGGGATTTTGTCTGAAACAGCTTCCTCTATCTACACATGCTGTTCTTTCATGGCAGAAGACAGGAACAGCAAACCATGCTGAATCGAGCAATCACATTTAAAGCTTCTACTCAGAACTGTTACACTGCTACTTCTGTTCTCATCCCATAGGCTGAATATGTCAAGATCACATGGCCATCCTCAAAATCAATGGGATGGGGAGAGCTACTTTTTCCATAGGATATGCCTCATGTGATGATCAGTGGGGATGTAATATTTCAGTGGGGATGTAATATTCTATTACAAAGAAGGAGCAAGGAGTTGGAAATAATTACATACTCTACCACAAATATGTTTGTCACTCCAAAATATTTCCTTTGAACACAGGCACTTTCAGTTGTTCATTCATGAATTCAACAAATACTGATGGAGTGCCAAATATATGTTTGCTCAAAGTGCTTAGGTCATAGCCTTTTCTTAAGAGGTTTATGTTGTAGTTAATATTTAAAAAACAGAATGTTGGAAATTTATACTTTAGGGTTATTTGCTACTGTGTATTCAGACACTGAATTTGATAGCATTTTTCTCCTTATTGTTGGACTGCTCTTTACCTTTTTTTTTTTTTTTAAGAGCTACCCCTGTGGCATATGGAAGTTCCCAGGCTAGGGGCTGAATCAGAGCTGTAGCCACCCGCCTGCACCATAGCCACAGTAACGCCAGATCAGAGCCACATCTGCAGCCTACACCACAGCTCACAGCCAATGCCAGATCCTTAACCCACTGAGCGAGACCAGGGATTGAACCTGCTTCCTCATGGATGCTAGTAGGGTTCATTACTGTGAGACATGATGGGAACCTCTACTTTGTTTTAAAATGACTCCTTCTCTGGCTCAGCAATGTTGTTTGTAAACATTCTGAAGAAGAAAGCTATGTCAGGTTATAGACACAAGGGTTTACTTGTTATGAATTCTCTAAGATATTGCCAGATAATGTTTGTAAAAAAATGTTAAGCATAAATTAGGAGATGAAATAATGCCCATACAGTGAAAACATTTGTTTTCAACAACAACAACAACAACAACAAATAAAAATAAAAAGAAAGAAAAGGAAGACAATGAAAGAAACAAAAGATCACATCTGTAAAGGTAGGGACTCCATCTGTAAAGGTAGAGTGGATAGAAATCTATAGACTTGACTTTACATGTCCTTTCCTGAAGCATACATTCATTAATTATTCCATCATTTACCTGACAATTATTTATTCAGCTCCCACTATGTGCCATTTTCAGTTGTAGGTACTGAGAATACAGAAGTATACAGAGACAGATATTCTTGATTTCATGAACCTATATTTTAGTGGGAGAGATAATAAATCATTAGGTAAAATATGTAGAGTGTCAGATGGTGTAGCAGTTAGGAAAGTCAACTGCTAGTCAAAATGGGCAGTGTGGAAGTGTTTAATAAAGGGAAATAATTAATTTAATATAGCTACTTGATACTTAACATAATAAAGAGTTTAATCAATGTTAACAATTGACCTACTAAAGCAGGGTTAAAAGAATAAGACTACACTGTGCCCTGCAGCTAGCAATAGTAGAGAGCTCCTAATACCCTGAGGATTAAAAGATGAAGAGATAGAGAAGTCATTAGAATCTGGAAAGGAAAACTAAATGGAGAGGACCACCTGACAAGAGCTGTGCTCTATAATATAGGGAGGTAGTCAAACTACAAGACTGGGCAGGAATGGAGCTGGGAAAATAAATCTCCAACCTCTATCTCTTCCTCCCCCTGACCTCCTTCTCTGCCTCCCATTGGTCAAATCCAACAGGAAGACACAGGACAAAGAGCTTGCTGATAGAGTCCATCTGGTCAGCCTTCCTGTGCACAAACAAGGGCTGGGAAGTTTGGAGAGTAGATGTGGAGCATGGTCTGGGATACATACAGGGAAGACAGAGATAAGTGCTGTGCAGAGAAAGCAGGAAAGGGTGGTAAGGAGAAAATAGTGTAGGGGACTTAAATGTTTAAATAAGGTGATCAGAAATGGTTTCAAAAGATTATGACATTTAAGCAAGGACTTTGAGAAATTGAGGGAGTGAGCTATGGGAGTCTGACAGAAGCATATTCCAGGCCAAGGGAAAATAGACACAAAGTCTCTGAGACAAAGCGTTCCCATGTGGCTAGAATGGAACCTAATTGTAACAGCCTGAGGGGATGAAAGCAGTATGTGAACTGCCTCGGATGGAAAAATTTCACCAACCGTGAGAGCCTGGGAGAACCCTGAAGAACCCTGAATGATGTACTTGAGAATGCATGGTGGTGGTGGTGGGTTCCATTTTTTGAACTACAACCCTGAAGTAATGATCCTTCAGGAATTACCATTGTGGCTCTGGGTTAAGGACCCTACATGCTTTCTGTGAGGATGTGGGTTCAGTCCCGAGCCTTGCTCAGTGGATTAAGGACCCAGCATTGCCACAAGCTGTGGCATAGGTCACAGATGCGTCTGAGATCTGGTATTGCCTTGGCTGTGGCATAGGCCTCAGGTATAGCTCCAATTTGACTACTGGCCTGGGAACTTCCATGTGCTGCATGTGTGGCCATAAAAAGAAAAAAAAAAAAAAGAAAACTTTAAGAAATTTTAAAAAGATCCTTTGTACTTTCCTTTTGTCTATCTTTTAAATTTTTCTTGGTAAATGGAGGCAGATGAAGGAAAAAAGCAATCTTTTACAAAAGCAGTCTTTCTTAATTTTTCTCAAACTGTTAATCAGTCTTGAAGCCAACTGCCTGTTTTAAAGGCAGCTACTGAGAATCTTCACTTAAAGTTTTGAAATTTAAACCCAACCCTTATCCTCTGGAAGATATGTGTGAGGAAGGGAGAGGAGCTACAGTAAGAATTCCATCCTCTCTGCTGTTCCTTGGTATCTGTTTATATCACACTTTTCAGAAATACAAGGGAGAACTGGGCTGGAAGATGTAGCAATTATAAATTTTGAATTAGCTTTTCCATGGGGATACTAAAGAGAAGGTAATGAAATTCAAGAGGAAAAAGTAATTCCGAATGATTGAGTATGTCTTTATAGAAAATAAAGTCATTTCATTCATCCACTTTATCTGATTAAATCATGTATATCAGATAAAGTTTTAGGTAGGTATAAAAGGTGAAAATGCTTGTCAGCAACCTTCATAAGAATGAATATCTACTAAGTAGAAAGTGACAAGTCCCTTACGGCTATGTCTAGATTTTTAGAAGGATTTGAAGTTATTACTCATGATTCCTGTAGGATTATACAGATTTTGTTATTAGTCCTTTACCAGCAAACAAAATTAGAAGTGTAAATGTATAGAGAAATTACCTTTTATGAGTTATGAAGAATATATCAATAAATACTATGTTGGGATATGATCTGCTAAAGCAAGGCTACAAAGTTAGATTTTTGGAGTGACTTTCTTAAGACAATTATTAATTTGATTTTTAAGGTGTTCTCAATTTCCAATTTTCTTTCCTTTAGAATGTAGTGAAAGTAACAGAATCTTAATTTCCCTTTTTCAAAAATGCAAAATCCACAAATTGAAGAATAAAGACCATATGATCATTTCAATAGACGTGGGAAAGCTTTTGACAAAATCCAACACCCATTTATGACAAAAACCCTCCAGAAAGTGGGCACAGAGGGAACCTACCACAACATAATAAAGGCCACACATGACAAACCCACAGCTAACATCACTCTCAAGAGTGAAAAGTTGAAAGCATTTCTTCTATGATCAGGAAACAAGACAAGGTTGTTCACTCTCACCATTTTTATGCAATGTGGTTTTGGAAGTCCTAGCCATGAGAATCAGAGAAGAAAACAAAATAAAAGGAATCCAAATTGGAAAAGAAGTAAAACTGTCATTGCTTTCAGATGACATGATACTATACACAGAAAATCACAAAGAAGCTATGAGAAAATCAATAGAGCTCATCAATTAATTCAGTAAAGCTGAAGGATACAAAATTAATACAAAGAGATCTCTTGCATTTCTATACACTAACAACGAAATATCAGAAAGAGAAATTAATGAAATGATTCTATTTGCCCATTGCATCAAAAGGAGTAAAATACCTAGGATTAAACCTATGTAAAGAGGCAAACGACCTATACTCTGAAAACTATAAGACACTGTTGAAAGAAATCAAAGATGACACAAACAGATGGAAAGATATACCATGTTCTTTTGTTGAAAGAATCAATATTGTCAAAATGACTATACTACCCAAGGAAGGATATCCTTATCAAATTACCAATGGCATCTTTCACAGAGATAGAACAAAAAAAAATTTTTAAATTTGTATGGAAACACCAAAGAGCCTGAACAGCCAAAGAATCCTGAGAAAGAAAACTGGAGCTGGAAGAATCAGACTCTCTGATTTCAGACTATACTACAAAACCACAGTCATCAAAACAGTATGCAACTGGCACAAAAACAGAAATATAGATCAATGGAACAAGATATTTAGCCAAGAAATAAAACAGCACACCTGTGGTCAACTCATCTATGACAAAGAAGGCACGAATGTACAGTGGAAAATGACAGTCTCTTCAATAAGTGGTGCTGGGAAAATTGGACAGGTATGTGTAAAAGAATGCAATTTGAACACTCTCTAATGCCAGACACAAAAGTAATCTCAAAATGGATTAACGATCTAAACGTTAAGACCAGATACTATAAAACTCTTAGAGGAAAACATAGGTAGAACACTCTTCAACATAAACTGCAACAGTATCTTCTCATGTCCACCACTTAGAGTAATGAAAATAAAACAACAAAAAACAAAAACGAAAAACAAAAACAAATGGGACCTAATTAAACTTAAAAGTTTATGCACTTTTTAAACTATAAACAAAATAAAAAAGCAACCCACAGAATGAGAGAAAAATCTTTGCAAATGAAGCAATCAATAAGGGATTAGTCTCCAAAATATAGAAACAACTCATGGAGCTCAATATTAAAAACAAACAAATACCACAATCAGAAAATGTGAAGATCTAAATAGATATTTCTTCAAAGAAAACATAACAGATGGCCAAAAAATTCATGCAAAGATGCTCAACATCACTAATTATTAGAGGAATACAAATCAAAACCACACTGAGGTATCACCTAACACTGTTCAGAATGGCTATCATCAAAATGACTACAAACTATAAATGCTGGAAAGGGGAGAAAAGGGAAGCCTTCTAACTGCTGCTGGGAATGTACACTGGTATAACCAATATGGGTTTGACTTTCTTCAAAATCTAAAAAAATGGGAACCACAATATGATACAGCAATCCTACTCCTGGGAATATTGTGAGAGAAAACCATGATTTGAAAAGGTAAATGTACCCCAATGTTCACTGTAGCAATTTATAACACCCAAGACAGGGAAGCAACTTAAATGTCCATTGACAGAGGAATGGATAAGGAAGATGTGACATTATATATATAATGGAATATTACTTGGCCCTAAGAAAGAGTGAAATAATGCCACTTGCAGCAACACGGATGGTACTAGAGATTATTATACTGAGTGAAGTTTGTCGAATGGAGAAAGACAAACACATAGGATATCACTTACATGTGAAATCTAAAAAAAGGATACAAATGAACTTATCTGCAGAACAGAAACAGACACAGTATTTGAAAACAAACTTAACGATTACCAAGAGGGATGGGTGGGAGGAAGGATGGATTAGGGGTTTGCACACAGTGGTATATGGATTGGTTGGCCAATGGGTACCTGCTGTATAGCCAAGGAAGTCTACCCAATATTCTGCAATAATCTACATGGGAAAAGAATCTGGAAAAGAAATAGATGTGTGTATATGTATAACTGAATCACTTTTTTGTACAGCAGAAATCACCACAACATTGTCGATCAACTATACTTCAATAAAACTTAAGAAAAACAAACATATGCTATCAAACGGGACAGGTGTAGGGAGGGATGGACTGAGTAGTATGCACACTACTGTATATGGAATGAATGGTCAATGGGGACCTACTGTAAAGCACAGGGAACTCTACTCAATATTCTGTAATAACCTATATGAGAAAAAGAATTGGGAAAAAAAGGATGTCTGTATATGTATAACTGAATTTCTTTGTTGTACAGCAGAAATTATCATGACATTGTAAAACAGCTATAATTCAGTGAAACTTAAAAAATGCAAAATCCACCCTTAAATTTGGTTTTCTTTTCAATCCATGAGTGAACTATAGGGAAAGTACATTACCACTTTGATCTTTGTTCAAGAAGGAAATATGTTCAGTGTAAGAAAGAGAAGTTGAAGCAGGTTTCCAGAGAACAGAGAATATTTCTGATCTGAAACTTTCTTGGATTTGGTGACAACAAAGATGAACATTTCACTCGCAGTTAAAAGGAAGTTTTCAAAATTGTGCTTGTTGTTATTCCAATAATACCTTTCCCAGAAGAGTATAGACAAGTGTAAAATCTCTTGGTGTCATATAAAGTGAAATATTGTTATTAAAATGTTTCAGTTATCTGAGTGTCCAATGTACATTAAAAGTTATCATTATGGAAACTGTATAATTAATTCAATAATTAATAGAGCATGTGCCTTTTTAGAAGTTTTCCAGTTCTTCTCATCGGAACAATTGAACTATGACTAATAAGTAGCGAGCACATTCCTCATCGTTTAACTTGCATGTAGGTAAAGAAGGCTGGAAAGGATGCTTTATCTACAAATAAATATGTAGAATACATTATCTTCTTGAAAACCGACACGAACTTTTAGGCCTTTTTGCTTTTGCTTTTTCAGCCACATCCAGGGTATATGGAAGTTCCTGGGGCCAGGGATGGAATCCGAGCCACAGCTGCAACCTATGCCACAGCTGCAACAATGCCAGATCCTTAACCCACTGTGCTACAATGAGAACTCCCTTTTGGGCATTTCTAATTCTTAGTTTTATTTTTTGGCAGAGATAGACAATATCTAATATTTGAAGGCAGTTGAAAATTATAGGTCTCTTTGCCACCCTAACCCCTCTAACCCCTGTACATTACAGCCAACTCACAAACTGCAACACTAACAGTATTTATTAGTAGACTGGCACAAAACAGTCCTGCAACCTGTTCTGGAAATTAGAGCAAATCCTAGCTGTTGCTTTCTTTCCCTGTTTCAGAAGCACCATGTCAGAAAGTTTCACTTAAGGCAATCAACAAGTGACAATATTCTAGTGTCAGGATTCAGCTGACCTAGGGTGCGTGAGGTGACATATATCGACCAGGGCTGGCAATGAGCTAGGCCATTAGATTTGGGTTTGCTTGTCTTACTTTAGTACACTCTAATACACCACTTTTTATAGAGAAGAGTCAGTATTTCTTAGTTTATTAATGTGGGAAGTAAAATTATTAGTGCTTCACGAATTGCGTACATAAAAAATTGGCCAAGTATGAAGGGATATGTGTATGTGTGTACTACATATGCACTACATGAAAGAATCAAAAAAAAGGGACAAAAATAATGGAAACATCTAAGGCTCCTAAGTCATACTTAAACTGACTTAGTGCTATTATTTTATCTATAAAATCCTTTTATTAGCATTTTGTTTTAAGAAGATACTTAGGCTATAATTCTGATACTCCTTAGCAATATTTGATCAAAATCCATTAATAGAGTGTTGCAGTAGTTAACAAGAGATATACAGATAGGCAGATACACTTGAAGTACTAGGAAATCCAGATTAAATGGAAGTTTCTCTTTGCTCTTTAGTGTTTTTAAATAGTTTATAAGTGACTGTAATCAGAGCATGGACTGTTTTTTGTGGGTCTTACCCCTTTTTGCTGTGGATGTGGAAGGCAGCTTCTAAAATCGTTCCCCAAGGATCCTGCCTCCTGGGATTCATACCCTTGTATAATCTTCTTCCCTGGAGTGTGGCCTGGACCTAGTGACTTGTTTCTAACAGAACACAGAAACAGTGATAGGCTGTCACATCCAAGATTAGATGGCAAAAAGACCGACTTTCTTTTTTTGTTGTTGTTTCTTAGGGCCGCAACCATGGCATATGGAGGTTCCCAGGCTAGGGGTCGAATTGCAGCTATAGCTGCCGGCCTACGCCACAGCAACTCAGATCTGAGCTGCATCTGTGACCTATACCACAGCTTATGGCAATGCCGGATCCTTAACTGAGCAAGGCCAGCGATCGAAACCATAACCTCATGGTTCCTAGTCAGATTCGTTTACAATGCACCATGGCAGGAGTTCTAAAAAGATTCTGACTTCGATCTCTCTCAACCTCTCTTGCGCTCTTACTTGCTGGCTCTGATGGAAGCCAGATGGCAGGTTGTGAGCTGCCCTATGGAGACACCCTATTGGCAGAATTGAGGGAGCCCTCCAGTCAACAGCCACGTGCATGAGCTTGAAAGGAGATCCTTCCCCAGGAGAGCCTTTAGATGACAGCAGTGCGCCAGTGCTTTGGCTAAGACTGCGAGTCCCAGGACCCAGCCCAGCTGAACCAAGATTCTTGACACAAAGAAACTGTGAGTTACTAAATGTTGATTTAAGATGCAACATTTTGGGGATCATTTGTTAAGTAGAGATATGTAACAAACAGAGTGGTCAAAAATGTAGATTGAAAGATGAAGATTATAAAGCTAATAAAACTACATACAGGTAAATCAAGGCTAGGATATTAAGTGTCAATGAAAAATATTTTTCTATAGATTGCCTTTATAGATTAGTAATGCTTTAAAGAGTATGTAGTGACTACTGGGAACATGATGAAGATGTGAATAACTAGATGGTCTTAAATCAGAAAGAAGCCTAGATCAGGAAATAAGCAAGCACAGGCTGGCATTTATATCATGTATTTGTTTTGTGATATTTTGGCAGCCAGTGATATTTTCTAGGTCATTTTATAAAAGCTGAAATTCATCCATTTTTCATGTCCATGAAGAAAGGTTCTGAAAATATTGACCACATGATGAAAATAAACTAGATAAAAAGAACAGTATTAGGCTTTATCATCTTTTCCTATGAAAGTAATACACGATGGATTAATATTTCACTTAAACATTAATCTATTGCTTTTGACAGCAGCAACACAGCAGCTGGAGAGAATGACTCAGATATGTGGATGTTGTCTCATGTCAACAAATATTAGATATCAAGTTTAAAGAATCCTGTCTCATTCCCCAGAGGTCTGATATTTCTCATGGCATAAGTCTGAAAGTTACTAACTGAAGACAGTGTTACTTTGCACAGTTACTGCGTATTTTTATGAGCGAATAACATTTATGTTAAGTTCTATAGTAATACATTCCTGATTTATTCGATCCATTAAATTTCTCAGTGCTTTCACATCAAATTCAAGCAATGATTAACACTTTCAGTTGCATATGATCATTATAACACAAATAATTGAAAAGTTTATGCCATTAAATATAATTGATTTTAGGAACTTGACATGCAGTATGGTTAATATCCCAATCACTATGTTGTTGGTCATTTGGGGTATTCTAATGCCCTTAGAACACCCTGAATGGCCAGCAGTCTAGTGATTGGGATTCTAAAGAACTAATGTTACACCTGCCTGGAATCAATGGGAAAATGCCTCAGGGGGAAAAAGTGAGAAGATGTTGTTGGATATTAACTAATCATCTAGAAGAGATTTCTAGCCTTGACGAAATGTGGATTTCATCCTATCAAGTTTTCTGGGAAAAGCCCAAGCCCTGGCTTTACGATTGTCCTTGGAAATATGACTGTTGGGATCTAGAAACACCTGGACTCTCCCTCAGTTCTTTTTACTTTGCTGTTTCCTTTGTGTCTGGATCTCTGAAAGATCTCCAGTTAGTAATTCACTTTTAGGCAGTGGCATGACATATGCCAAGAGGAATCTGGTCTTCCACAACAAACTTGATAGAAGGCTCATGCTGTCTTCCCGTTGGAGGAAAGGGAAAATAATGGAGCGTATTCTTGGCAGCACGTAACTGTCATGGCATTGCTGAGCCCACGTCTCATCTACATGCCAGCGTAAAATATAGCATTCTCTAAGGAGGTGTGCCGACTTTGTGCCCTCACTGGTATTATCACTGGAGATCTAGACCACATCGCAGTGTGGTCACAAAGCTGTACTTCCTGTGACTGGGAAACTATGGAACATCTCTGCCTGGGTCTGAGAGCAAGAAGTTCGATGAGGTTATCAGGAGGATGATGTTAACATTTGTAGGAAATGAGAGCAGTCAGGCCCAGATATATGACTTCGTTCACAACATTCCACTTGCTTAGATTCCTTCCCTTCCTAACAGTATTATCGGGGAAGTAACAGCTTGTGGAAATTATGTGAAACTGGGAGTCAGATGTAGGTCAAACCCATGATTCATCAACCACTAGCTACATGATCTTTGGCAAACTATCAAGTGTCCATAGCTCTTAGTTTTCTAAGTTGCAAAAGAGTGATGGTTATACATACCTCACAATTTGCATCAGATTCAAATTTTATTATCTAGTACAGTGCTTGATGTGTATTGGGCATGTTTTGAATGTTATCTTTTATATAGAATGGCTTCCCTTATGAGAATGCTGATCATGCTTAGCTCATTGAAGTCATTAGTAACTAATTGCATAGTACTTTGCAGGTTAAAAAATGTTTAAAATCTGCTTTCTTAGGAGTTCCTGTCATGATGCAGTGGGTTAAGAATCCAGCTGCAGTGGCTCGGATCACAATGAAGGTGTGGGTTTTATCCCTGGCCTGCCCAGTGGGTTTAAGGTTCTGGTGTTGCTACAGCTGTGGTGTAGGTTGCATTTGTGGCTTAGAATCAATCCCTGGCCTAGGAACTTCCATATGCCATGGGTGTGGCCATAAAAAAATTAAAAAAAGATATACTTTCTTATTTGCTACATCAGGAGAGAAGGATCGCTTTATGGCAGCCTAGGTATACTCTGTCTTAACTCTTGGTATGCTGGACAGAAAGGAGCTTTAGAAATTCCACACTGCCATCACTAATTATTAGAGAAATGCAAATCAAAACCACAAAGAGATTACTTTACACTAGTCAGAATGGCCATTATTAAAAGACTACAAACAATAAATGTTGGAGAGGGTGCAGAGAAAAGGGAACTTTTCCTATGCTGTTGGTGGGAAGTAAATTGGTATAACACCTATGGTAAACAGTATGGAGGTTCCTCAAAAAAACTGAAAATAGAACTACCATATGATTTAGCAATCTTACTCCTAGGCATATATCTGGACAAAACTATAATTCAAAAATTCCATGTACCCACCTCTATGTTCATAGCAGCACTATTCTCAATAGCCAAGACATGGAAGCAATCTAAATATCTATCCATGGATGAATGGATAAAGAAGATATGGTACATGCATACAATGGAATATTACCCAGCAGTAAAACAGAATGAAATAATGCCATTTGCAGCAATATGGATGCAAATAGCGATTCTCATACTAAGCATAGTGAGACAGGAAGAGAAAGACAAATATCACTTATATGTGGTATCACTTATATGTTTAAACTATGGCACAAACGAACCTATTATAAAGCAGAAACAGACTCACAGACATAGTGAACAGACATGTGGTTGCCAAGGGGGAACGGGCTGGACTGGACTGGGAGTTTGGGGTTAGTAGATGCAAACTATTACATTTAGAATGGATAAACAAAAAGGTCCTACTGTATAGCACAGGGAACTATATCTAAGCTCCTGGGTGAGATCATGATGGAAAAGAATCTAAAAATGAATGTACATATATGTATAACTGAGTCCCTTTGCCATACAGCAGAAACTGGAACAACACTGTAAATCAACTACACTTTAATAAAAAATTTTTAAAATTTCCCTTTTAAAAGGCACAATTCAGTGACTTTTTAGTATATTCATAAGGTGGTATCTTATCACCATCACCACTATCTAATCCAGAGTTTCATCCCTCCATATAAATCTCACAGCTATTAGCAGTAATTCCTCCTTTCTCTCCCAACCTCACCCACAACCGCTAATATATTAATCTCTCCATAAATTTGCCTATTTTAGACATTTCATGTAAATGCAATCATACAATATATAACCTTTTGTGTCTGCTTCTTTCACTTAGCGTATACTCAAGGTTCATCCATGTTGTATCATTAGTACTTCATCCGTATTTATGGCTTAATATTATTCCATTGTATGACATAGTCTTTTTAAGCATTTTTAGTGATGCATAATATTGGAAAGGTAGATATATCATTGTTAATAATATTCTCTGGAAACAAATTATTTCTTCTTTTTATCTTTTTTCTATTATAGACAATGCTGGGAAGAACTACTTGTATGTACTTTCCCCCCTCAGATTTAGAATTGTTCTTAGAATACATTTCCCAAAATAAATCCATATATATATATATATATATATATATATATATATATATATATCACTGAATCCCTTTGCCATACAGCAGAAATTCGAACAACACTGTAAATCAACTACACTTTAATAAAAAATTTAAAAATTTCCCTTTTAAAAGGCACAATTCAGTGATTTTTTAGTAATAGTCATAAGGTGGTATCATGAATATACTAAAATCCTGGGTCAATTATTAAAACCCA
>PVHT021183648.1:25505092-25561041 GCA_004024745.2 Catagonus wagneri
GAGCCTACCATGAAGAGAATTTACTTTGTTTCCTACCTGCTGGCAAGATTAAATAATAAAAACCCTCTACTTAGGAAACATGATAGGGATTAGCAGTATTGTGTATATTGCTTATGAAATGTTGTATCTAATAAATGCTTACTAAACATCTAGTCTGTGGATAGCACAGTGCTAAGTTACATGGAGAAAGCACTAAAGGTGTCTACCCTCAGGGAGCCATGAATCGGCAGATGGGACTTATGTACCTGGAAATCTCTAATGGAAAGTCAGCACTAGATATGTCAGATGACGATAAATAATTAATGAGAGGCTGGGAGATAGAGATTGAGAGATTTCCATAAATAGAAGTGGCCTGGCCTGGAAGACTTCTTGGAAGACAGTGAATTTGATGTGAAAGCCAAGTGAAAATAAAGTAAGTATAGGAAAAATGCAGTAAGGAGGGCATTTTTTTTCAGAGGAAAAAATTACCAAAAGTCACAGAAGTGATAGAGCCCATCTAGTATCTTCTGCAAAGGATAAGTGGAAGATATGAATGTAAAGTCAAATTGTGGAGGGTTAGTAAGGTGGGCAAAAGACTATAAACTTTATTCTAAGTGAAACTGGAAACCACTGAAGATTTTTGAAAAGGGCAGGACACGGTGGAAGTTTTTTTTTTTTTTTAATGAAAATTAACTCATATAGAAAGTAGGAAGACACATTAGGAGGGCTTAGTAATAATTTTAGGATAAAAACAGGCCTTATAAAGAAGATAATATAGAAACTGAAAACAAGAATCACTTTGAATAGATGTTTACAGGACTTTATTACATAGAATGATAATAAAAGAATAGAGACAAATGTGTTTCTGAGGTCAAGACCAGGCAACAGTGAATGTTTCATTACTGATGGAATTATTGAAGACAGATCAATTCAGTTCTGAGGAGATAAATCAGATTTGGAGACATGTTTTGTTGAAGTAATAGTAGAACATACAGGTTTTCCTAGAATATTACAGGTTACTTTTGTACATCTGGTGAATATTTGAGAGAAGTTACTCTTTTAAGGACTCTTTGATGGACCCTTTCTAAAAGAGAAGCTATTTAATGTAAATCACGCACCCTTTATTTTATAGTTTAGTTTTCCTTTGTTGGGTTTTTGAAAGCAACATGTACATGTAATGTTAACCGACTGTCATCTGTAAGAGCTAAGGAAGAACTTCCTACATCCTTGCTGTATTTCCAAAAGGCCTACCGTCATTCACACTGCAGTACTGGTTCTCAAACTTGGCTTTTGCATTGAAACCACCTGGGGTGTTTAAAAATACACCGATGCCTGGGTCTCACTCCTAGGAGTTGTGCTTTAGTTGGTTTGGGATGTGACCTGGATGCTGGGATTTTTTTTGAAGTTCCCCAGGAGATTCTAATGTGCAGTGAAATTTAGAATCACTAATTCACAGCTAACCGTCATGGAGAAGAACATTTTCCTGTGGGCTAAAGTCGAAAAGTAATCAAGATGTTCTTAATGAGTATTAGAAGAAAGTTTAAGATAAACGACTTTTGTCTCTGTTTAATTCTCTGTTTGCTCATTTTTCAAAGGACACAATCAGGGAGGAACACTACACTCTGTAAGGAAGTCAACATTCTGTCAAGAAACAAACCCTACACTTTGTCAAAAGACCAACATTGCATTGCAAATTTTCCAGATTCCTGGTTGTTTGGTGATAGGGGAATGAGATGGGAATAAAGGGTTATAAAAAGTGATGGGTTCCTGGAGCTGCGTGCCATTACTGGGGCCATCAATCCACCCTTGGGAGTCTGCCTTCCCTGGCCTGATAATACCCACCTCACCTCCAAATGCCCAGGAGCTTAGACATAATACCCAACCATAGCAGGTCCATAATTCAGAAACTTAAAAGTTTTCTGGAAACCGGAGTTCCTGTTGTGGCTCAGTGGGAATGAACCCAACCAGTAACCGTGAGAATGCAGGTTTGATCCCTGGCATAGTGCAGTGGGTTAAAGATCTGGCATTGCCGTGAGCTGTGGTGTAGTTCGCAGGCACGGCTCAGACCTGGCGTTGCTGTGGCTGTGGCTGGCAGCTGCAGCTGCACCTCCAATTTGACACCTAGTCTGGTAACTTCCATATGTCACAGGTGTGGCCCTAAAAAGACCAAAAAAAAAAAAAAAGAAAAAAGAAAACCCTTTCTGTGGTGCATTCCTTTTCCTTTCCCTGATGAAAACAAAAATAATTTCAAAATCTATAGACTAAAAATGCTTTGTTATATTTTATAATTTATCTCATTTTTCTATATTATTTCCAGGTAAATGGGATACCAGATAATTTGCCATAATATCAAAAGCCCTGTTTACTGTTGGCTGCTAGGTAAAGAAGAATGGTGCATAGGAAAAACAATTCTAGACAAATGCTGATCTAAAAAACATTAGTTGCTCCAGTGGTCATTTGTAATTTTATGAACAAAACAGAATTTAAAATGCAGAACAGTCTAATCTGAAGGTGAAGTCTAATTAAAAAAAAAAAACCTTTCAAAACATACCAAAGTGACATCACAGCATAATTAGCAGATACTAAAATTTAACTGAGAAATCTGCTTAACTAAGCAAGGCTAATAAGTTGTTTAAATGTAACTATTTTAGCGTCAGTTCTCGCTAACTTCCAAGATAATAGATAGGTACATTCCAATAAAAAAGGATTTGCCATACAGGCCTTGCAAAAGAGATGGACAAAAATCTCATTCCATGATGCTTAAATTGCTCTTCCAAATAAGATTATAAATGGGTTATGAGGTTGGAGATTAGAGGAGGATATTAGGAGAGCTATTTTGCCCTGTATAGGTCTTGAATTGTCATCCTGAAAGGTAGAGGTGCTATGTGTGTGGACTTTCCTCCAGCTTTGGAATTGCCTTTATCTGTTCAAAGACAGATTGCATTTATCCAGTGCTTCTGCGAGGGATTTGAGAATTGAGAAAACAGTGATGGGAGATTTAGGCCAGATTGTAGAGGTAAGGGAAAAGCTGAAAGTGACTACTCAGAATCGTTTTCCTTCTCTGAGAAAAAGGCTGGTGAGAAATCACCTGTGATTTGCCCCCAGAAAGGTTCACTGGACATGTTTACCAAGAAAATAAATGGTATCTGCCAAGGAAGCGTTTCCTGTCTCTGTATTTCTCCTTCGAGCCACATGCCTCTAAAGCTCAGAAACTTGATGAGCAGTCTGCCTGAAAAAGGGAAGGAACTCATCGTGTCCTCTTTCCCTTTCCTGGCAGGTCCAAACTTAAGGAGAGGAAGCTTTGAAGTGTTTTGGCTATTCTACTCGTGGACAGGTCAGTTACTAAAATGAGATGATGTTATTGCCTAGAAGTGATTGGAAACTTTTTGTTAGCTAGAAGTGACTGGCAAAGTCACAGAACTTGCTCTAAATTTTTCCAAAGGCGGGAAAATACATAGTCCCACTGGAAGGCAGTGGGGCAAATGAAGTTGATTTCTAATTAGGTGCTGTGAATTCCGCTTGCTAAATTTTAGGACTCTCCAGGACTGGTACACTGCAGGAGAGTCATTGGAACCCAAAGGTGAGCCCCACAAACGAAGTTCCTAATTAATGGAGATTACGTATTGGAGATTCACTGAAGGAGGTACAGCAGCATTAGAATACTCCTCTCCATCTATTCTCCACCAGCTTCAGAGAAAAGTAAAGATCCTGCTACCCATTCATCTCCATGGTGGGTTCAGTGATCTTTGAGGATCACTTGACCTTGACAATCTGAAAATATGATTAGAAATCTGGCTTTAGGTAATGCTGGCTGTTTTAGAAGAGGCTGTTTTAGAAGAGGTGGTATTCTTTTCTCTTTTTCTTAACATGGAAGTCAGAATGTTCCTTTAAAAGACTCTTATCTCGGTGTTTCAAGGTGACATGAGCAAATTTAGGAATCCTTCAGATATGAGGAAATGATTTTGATTATCTAAGAGATACGGTGTCTCTAGTATCTAAGATGGCACCAATGACTCCAACTATGAGAATTTCAAGTCAGGAAGGAATGGACAGTTGTCCCACGATAGAGCAGGGGGGAAGATATATTTTTGGTCTTCTGTCCTACTTCATATCCTCCACTGCTATACAAATACAGTTCTGGAGGAAGGGATAGCCAAAAAGAGGGACCATCAACATAGAAGAGTTACATGCAAATTTTGGAAGCTGAACCTATTATTATTATTGTTAAATGTAAGAAATAAGACATTTCTGTGGCAAATAAACACATGAAAAGATGCTCAACATCGCTCCTCATTAGAGAAATGCAAATCAAAACCACTATGAGGTACCACCTTACACCGGCCAGAATGGCCATCATCAAAAAGTCTACAAACAATAAGTGCTGGAGAGGGTGTGGAGAAAAAGGATCCCTATTACACTGTTGGTGGGAATGCAAATTGGTGCAACCATTGTGGAAAACAGTATGAAGATTCCTCAGAAAACTCAAAATAGAATTACCATTTGATCCAGCAATCCCACTCCTGGGCATCTATCCAGAGGAAACCGTGACTTGAAAAGACACATGTACTCCAGTGTTCATTGCAGAACTCTATGCGATAGCCAGCTCATGGAAACAACCTAAATGCCCATTGACAGAGGAGTGGATAGGGAAGATGTGGTACATACACACAATGGAATATTACTCAGCCATTAAAAGGAACAAAATAACAACATTTGTAGCAACATGGATGGACCTAGAAATTATCATGTGAAGTGAAACTAGTCAGACAATTAGACAGCAACACCCAATGCTGCCACTTAAATGTGGAAACTAAAAAGACATAATGAATTTCTTTGTAGAACAGACAATGACTCACAGACTTTGGGAAACCTTTGGTTTCCAACTAAGACAATCTGGGGGGTGGGGGGATGCACTGAGTGTTTGGGACGGAAATGCTATCAAATTGAGTTGTGATGAATTTTGTACACCTATAATTGTAATAAATTTCATTAAGCAATAAAAAAAAGAAGAAATAAGACATTTCTGGAGTTCCTGTCATGGCTCCGTGGAAGCAAATTTGACTAGTATCCTTGAGGATGTGGGTTCGATCCCTGGCCTTGATCAGTGGGTTTAGGATCCAGCATGCTGTGAGCTGTGGTGTAGGTCACAGACACGGCTCAGATCCCCTATTGCTGTGGCTGTGGTATGGGCCAGCAGCTATGGCTCTGATTTGCCCCCTAGCCTAGGAGATTCCATATGCCGCAGGTGTGGACTTAAAAAAAAAAAAAAGCACACACACAAAAATAAATAAGACATTTCTGAGAACATTCCAGATTCTCTTAAACCTCAGCCCCTTGATTCCTGTTGAGTTTTATTCCTCAATGCTTTTGCCGTTCTGTCCTTGAATGTCTATGCTCAGAACATACTCTTAACACCTTTTAAAGGCTTTGCTAATACTTTCAGTACCATTTTCTTTTAAAATTGTTTTCACTAATCTGGGACAAATAATTCCAAAGATTAAATCATCCTACAGCTCGTTTTGTACACAGTTTTATTACTCACATATCTTACTTCACATATCTTATTCTTTACAATAATACTTCACAGTAGTATTGTCATTGAAATATTGGTGAGCTCAGATATAGAAATTCTAAACAATTTTTAAAAAACACATCTTTTTTTTTTTGATTTCCAAGAAAACTGGGATTAACTCCAGGACTGGTGTAATAAAGCTTATAATTGAAATTCCTAGTGACTATTTGTTTTATCATTGTGAATTATCTATAAATCATTTGTCTATTAAATGCTATTCCATTGATATACACATACATATATTATACATATATATGTATATATTATACGTATATATTTATGCTGTTTCATTTCTGCTGTGCAAGCTCATTTTCTAATGATTTTTTTTCTTTATTTGCAGCATTTGGAAGGTCCCAGGCCAGGGATTAAACCTGCACTGCAGTTGCAACCTGCGCCACAGCTGTGGCAATGCCGGATTCTTAACCCAATGTGCCACATGGGAACTTCCTAAAGATTTTTTTTTTGTCTTTTTGCCTTATCTAGGGCTGCAGCCGTGGCATATGGAGGTTCCCAGGCTAGGGGTCTAAGAGGAGCTGTAGCTGCCGGCCTTCGCCACAGCCACAGCAACGCGGGATCCGAGCCGCATCTGTGACCTACACCACAGCTCACGGCAACACCGGATCCTTAACCCACTGAGCAAGGCCAGGGATCGAACCCGCAACCTCATGGTTCCTAGTTGGATTCATTAACCACTGAGCCACGATGGGAACTCCCAAAAGATTTTTAATATCAGAGGTTTGACCTACTTTTAAAAACTTTCACATATACTTTTTTCATAATATCTTTTTTCAAAACATTTATCAAAAAATTTGGACAGTTTGTACTGGTCTTTGATGTAAACAGAGCTGGCACCATGATAAATTACAACCAAGTATTTTTGAGCCTTGATCTACTTAAGAATCTTGCTATCAAGCAAAATACAACAAATTTCCTTTTGACTATGGTCTGCATTTCTTTTTTCTTTTTTTTTTTTTTTTGTCTTTTTGCCTTTATCTAGAACCGCACCCGCGGCATATGGAGGTTCCCGGCCTTCGCCACAGCCACAGCCACAGCAACGCGGGATCCGAGCCACGTCTGCAACCTACACCACAGCTTATGGCAACGCCGGATCCTTAACCCACTGAGCAAGGCCAGGGATCGAACCCACAACCTCATGGTTCCTAGTCGGATTCGTTAACCACTGAGCCGCTACGGGAACTCCTGGTCTGCATTTCTTAATGACATTTTTTAGCTTACTACCTTGACATGCATATATGTACAGGATTTCCAAATTCTGGAATTTCTTTCTCTCTCTTGCTCTCTCTTAAAAAGTATGATTTTATGTATTTTTTTTTTTGCTTCTTGCTTTCTTGCTCATTAATCTCCCTCAGAAATCTCTGAATCATCTGCTATATCTCTTTGTGTTCACAATGGCTGTTGTGTGAGGTACTGCTCAACCATTCATCTACTGGTAAGCATTCATTTTGTTTCCATGCCTAAGCTCTTCTAATAAACTTTGCAGTCATCATTTCTACAAGAATGCTCTTACAGATGGCTTTGCAAGAGTGCAACTGCTGTGTTAAAGTGTGCATGCAGTTTTAATTTTAATAGATCATCAGATTGCTTCCCCTTAAGGCTGAAATACTTCAAACTTACATTAAGTATGGGGATATATCTTTCCCTACATTTCTATCAGGAATATGATCTGTAGCTCTACTCATTATTATTTATTTTCCTGTGCTTATGGGTGAAACATGGTATCTGTCAATTTAATTTGTATTTTCCCAATTAGCAATAGATTTGACATTTTAGTATATATCCATTATCCATTTGGATTTATTCTGTTAGCTGTCTGTCCATATATTTTTCTCATCCCCCCCACTGAACTGTGTGTGTGTGTGTGTGCTGATAGTGTGAATGAATTATAAAATTTCTTTATAGTGCAACACTCTTTGACATAAATCATAGCAATATTTTCTTGTTATCAGTCTCCCAAGGCAAAAGAAATAAGACCAAAAATAAACAGATGGAACCTATTAAATTTAAAAGCTCTTGCAGAGCAAAGGGAACCACTGCCACTGACAAAACAACCTACAGAATGGGAGAAAATATTTGCAAATGATGTGATCAACAAGGAGTTAATATCCAAAATATACAAACAGCTCATAGAACTGTCTCTCTCTCTCTCTCTATATATATACATACACATATACACATAAACATCCCAAACAATCCAGCCAAAAAATGGGCAGAAGACTTCAATAGGCATTTTTCCAAAGAAAACACACAGATGGTTAGCAGGCACATGAAAAGATGCTCAACATCATTAATCATTAGAGAAATTCAAATCAAGAAGTGTAAGATTTCCCCTAACACCTGCCAGAATGGCTATCATCACAAAAATCTACAAATCACAAGTGTTGGCCGGGATAGGGGGAAAAGGCAACCCTCCTATAACCCTTAGTGGTGGGAATGTAAATTGGTACATTTACTATGCAAAAAATTATGGAGATTCCTTAAAACACTAAAAATAGGCTACCATATGATCCAACAATTCTACTCCTGGGTATATATTCAGAAAAAAAAAGCACTAATTTGAAATTATGGATGCTAAATATTCACAATAGCATTATTTACACTAGACAAGACATGGAAGCAACCCAAGTGCCCATCAATAGATGATTAGATTAAGAAATGTGATATATAACATGGATGGACCCAGAGAATGTTATGCTTAGTGAAATCAAACAGAGAAAGACAAATACTGCAGGATATCACTTATACGTGGAATCTAAAAAGTAATACAAATGAATGTGTATGCAAAACAGAAATAGACTCACAGATACAGAAAAAAATTGCGGTTATCAAAGGAGGGACAAATTAGAGATATGGAATTAACAGATACAAACTACTATATATAAAATAGATAAGGAACAAGGATATACTGTACGGCACAGGAAATTATAACTAATATCTTGTAATAACCTGTAAAAGAATATAATCTGCAAAAATACTGCATTACTCTGATGTACCCCTGAAACTAATGCAATATTGTAAATGAACTACAACAAAAATTGATAAAACTTCTTTATATATTGTAGATATTAGCTTTGTGTTTAACTGATTTTATTTGGTTCCTTAACTTTGGTTATTGTAGTTTTACTACATAATTTTTTATGCAGTCAAATGTGGTAAATGCACAATATGACAAAAAGACAGTGAAAATGATCAATAATCACATGTCTCTCCCTCTCCTTTTCTGAAATGTAAACAATGAAGTTTCTTCTTTTGACTCCCTGAATCCTATGTCTACTGCTGCTATGTGCATAAACTGAAAAACTTTTCTGGAGGTAACTTGAGACTATAGAAATAGATTCTCAATTAATAATTCTATTACTTGGAATCCGAGAAGTTAATCAATGAAGAAACACAAAGACTTACCTCCCTAGATATTTATCTGAACATTATTTACTAAAGCAAAATTAGATATAACCTAAAGGGACCATAATATTATGAGATTTTCTCTTTGTATTTTCCTCATAGCTCCTGAGTTTTCTTTAATAAGCATGTATTATTTTTAACACAGGAAAAATAATAATTAAAAAAATAAAAAATCTTTAGGCATTTCAGTTGTTAATATAAAAGTGCAAACTTGGCACTCTTCTGACTTGCATGGCCATGACTTGAATGACTAATGTCTACTGCCAAAACAGACAAAAATACTGTTCCTTAGGGCATTGTAGTGTTTATTTAGAAGGACTTGTCATATGATAAGTTTAATTTCAGTGATCACAACAAAATTAGAGGAATTTTCCACCCATCCAATTTTCCATTCACCAAATTGCGCCATTTTAACTGCCTAGAATATTCAGACGCAATCATAGAATGTTGCTTCTTTTCTCAAGTAGATTAGAAAATGTGTTTGAATCTCCCATGAATTTCCTAAATTTAAAAAAAATGTTAGGTTCTTACAAAAAAAGAAGAGGAGGCTAAGCAAAAGGGACCCTAAGGTGATATTTAAAAGAAACATAAATGACTGGAAAGGAATACAGCTATTTTAACATTTTTATTTTAACTTTGAAAAATCATAATAGGTTCTGATTATAAGATAGCATATAATCATTTCTATTTTATACGAAATATGCCTTCTTAAGGTCTCTGGGTAAAGCTACTTTTATTGTCATTGGGCTTGTTAAGAAAGTATTCACAAATCTCTGTCATACTCCAGATGAAATCTAAATCAAATTGGTCCAAGGATTTATATATTTCCTTTTTAAAACTTATTTTATTGGAGTATAGTTGACTTACAATGTTGTATTAGTTTCGGGTGTACAGCCCAGTGAATTAATCATACATACAAATATATCTATTCTTTTTTTTATCCATATAAGTTATTACAAACTATTGAATAGATTTTCCTGTGCTACACATAGGCTCTTGCTAGTTATCTATTTTATACAGTAATGTGTATGTTATTCCCACCCTCTCAATTCTTCCCTCCCCCTAACGATTTCACCTATGGTAACCATAAGATTGGTTTTGAAATCTGTGAGTTTATTTTTGTTTTATGAATATGTCCTTTTGTATCATTTTTTATTAGATTCCACATATAGGAGATATCATATGATATTTGTCTTTGTCTGACTTACTTCACTAAGTAAGTGAAGTAAGTAATCTCTAGGTCCATCCATGTTACTGCAAATGGCATTATTTCATTCCTTTTTATGGCTGAATAATAATCCATTGTATACATGTTCCAAATTTTCTTTATCCATTCCTCTGTCAATGGACCTTTAGGTTCCTTCCTTGTCTTGGCTACTGTAAACAGCGCTGCAATGAATGTTGGGGTGCATGTAACTTTCTGAACTATGGTTTCAAAGATTTATATATTCCATTTCTAAATGTTTCTCAGATCCTTTTTCCTCTTACGTTTTTTTTCTACTACCACCACTGGTTGAAGCTATTTAATCAGCCAAAGTATCCTCCTAAGTGGTCTCTGAGCATCCACTGGACACCATATCCAATATATTCTTTGCATTTAGACTTATGCTTTCAACTAGCAAATCCAATCAATCCAAAATTCAGCTTAAAACTCTTAAATGGTTGGTTCTCCTTACTCTGAAGGTAAAGGCAGCATGGCCTACCCGACCCAACGTCTCCCCACTCTCTTTTGTTCTCTCTTTCCTTCAGCTACAAAGCCTTGTTTAAATTTCCTCATACTCACCAGGCTCCCCCCTATTACTTGGCTCATGCTGCTTCCACTGCCTAGAACACTCTTCCACTCATCTTTCAGATTTTAGTTCCTATAGCATCCTTTACAAACTTCCACAGCCCATGCTTTTCTATTTTATGGTACCCTTGTTTTTACATCCTTATTTTTATGTATAGTTGATGCCTGTCTTTAAGGTGCATGAGGGCTATGCTCACTAATTCTGTGACCATGGACAAACTACTTGATAGCAGAAATAGGCTATTTCTAATTCATTTTCCTTGAAACAGGAGGCCTTATTTCCTAGCCTTGTAATTAGATGTGACCATGTAACTGAGTTCTGGTAAAGGAACATGAGTGGAAGTGATGTGATCCATAGATTCTGAGGCTCTAGGATATATTAATCTTACAAGATGAAAGAGCCTGAATCCCTGCTTGATCATGTGGAAGACTGCTCAGTGAGCATACCTGCATTAGGCAGTGATGTAGGATAGATGTAAACTTTTATTGTGTTAAGCTACAAGGATTTTGAGTTGCTTTATATAGCAGATATTCTTACTCTAAACTGCTACGATGTATGGGTTGACATTTCCTTCAGAAAAATATGTGCAAATTAATGTTTATCACATAGGATTTTTGTGGGAATTAAAATAATGTGAACACAATGCCTTGCTTATGGTATCTATTCAATATTATTGTCATTGTCATCAATTTCATTTTGTTATAATTCCGTTTTCTTGTTCTATGGAGAAATTCATCCTTTTTCTCCTTTGTTATTTTTTACTCTCATGGTTATATTTTTTGGTAGAATTAATATGCCTTCTCCTTGTTCATTAGAGCTGTATTCATAAGGTTTCCATTTTTATTATTGAGATGTAGTTAATGTACAATATTATATAAAAAAGTGACAGATGTACAACATAGAGTTTCACAATTTTTTAAGGTTATACTCTACTTAGAGCTATTGTAAAATATTGGCCATTCTCCCTGTTGTACAATACATTCTTATAGCTTATTTATTTTATATGTAATAATTTGTACAGAGCTATAATCATAAGATTTTTAAGGAATTTAAAGGGGCTTCTCTATTGACAGAGCCTGTGAAGGAAGTTTCAGTGATGATCATTGTGGTTTAATTCTTCAAATAATCCCCAACCTACAAAGTAATTATTTCTTTCCTCATGGAATTTTATTTTTTTGGGGGGTCCTTTTAGGGCCACACCTGAGGCATATGACAATTCCCAGGGCAGGGGTCAAATCGGAACTATAGCTGCTGGCCTACACCACAGCCACAGCAACTCAAGATCCGAGCTGCGTTTGAGACCTACACCACAGTGCACAGCAATGCCAGATCCGTAACCCACTGAGCAGGGCCAGGGGTGGAACCTGTGTCTTCATGGATGCTAGTCAGATTCATTTCCATTGAGCCATGATGGGAACTTTTCTTCATGGAATTTCCAAGTGGAAATTAAGGGTCACCCAAGGATGAGTTAATTCTCCTTGGAAACACAACCCAGTGACTCCATTTATAGTGGCACAAAAGTCTGAGAATGGCTACAGAAAAAGACCAATTTTTTATAGTACTTAATAACAATTGGGGATACAGCGGGTTTGTGCCTTTTTCTTTTTCTGCTGAGAGATTCAAGTCTTTACATTGTTCTTTTAGATGAAAATTCCTGAAACCTCACTGGGGTTATTGAACTCTATTAATTTTACTTTGTCTCTCAAGCAAACCTGAGCTGTATGAATTTATCTACCACACCTCTTTTTTTTTCTCTCTCTCCTAAAACTGATCAACAGCCAAGAATGTGAGCAGAGTCTAAATAGAGTAAACAAAAGGCCAGCCTGCTGAGTTTTCTTTGCAGATCACTCTTGCCTTTTGCACCCCGGAAACACATCGTTCTAAAGCCTGTTTGGGAAGCTGCTCATTGCTCACTAGTTTCCCTGTGGGGAAGGCATGCCTGCAGATAAAGCAGTTTATGTAGTTTGTGCAGGAATTATTTTTGATTGTGCAAATTAGCTGCTTTTGCTGGTTTGTGACTTTAAAAATCTCATATATAGATAATCCTTATTAAAATACTTCGGCTCTGAGGCATTTACTTTATGTCCTGAATTCAGGAAGTATGCATTAGATAATGGGGGAGATTTAATTTTTTTTTCTTTTCAAATCCTCAGGCTGTTAGGTTTTAATTGAGCTGCTCTTTATTTTTAAGAATTAGTCAAAGATGTCTTGCCTCTAGTATCATTTCCAAACTCATTTGAAAATTCTGTAGTGTCCTCTTTCAGTCTTACAGATTTTTATGGGTGATGTCATCAAGATTAGTAATGATGACAGTAATCAGAACTAAGGTTTATTGACTGTTCTCTATGTGTTAGGCACTGTGTAAAGGGCTTTGACTGCATTATCTTGTTTAGTGGAAAATGTCCTGCACAAATTGCATCCATTCATTGTAATGTAACATTTATTGAACAGTCATGTACTAATTACCAAAAGGGAAATAGAAGGTTACATGTTCCTGTACAAATTGGTTCCAAAGCTAATGCCCCTTTCTGATTTCAGTCATTGCTTGCTTATATTTCATATTAAAAAGCAAATTCAGAATGCTCAAATGACTGCCTTGAAGTCACACAAATTTTAAGGGTTGGAGGTAGGAGACAAACTCATTTTAGCACATACCGTTTTAACATTTTGACTTATAAAAGTAGAATCATAGTGTGCATAGTGGTTCCAACCAACGATATGTTTCACATACTTTTTTTTTATTTATTTTTTTGCTTTTAAGGGCCTCACCTGTGATATATGGAGTTTCCCAGGCTAGAGGTCTAATTGGAGCTACAGCTTCTGGCCTACACCACAGCCACAGCAACGCCAGATCTGAGCCACATCTGCAACCTGCACCACAGTTCACAGCAACACCAGATCCTTAACCCACTGAGTGAGGCCAGGGACTGAACCCGCAACCTCATGGGTACTAGTTGGATTCATTCCTGCTGAGACACAATGGGAACCCCATGTTTCACATAGTTTTTCGTGCTAGTAATTACTCTTTACACAGAAAAAAACATCCTAACTAATGCACACCCAAAAAACTCCCAGTTCAAACACATTAAAAAAAAATCTTTATTAACAAAACTTTCATGTTTTCAGTTAAATCTGTTAAAAATTGTTTGTTTGGAGGGTACCTTTCCAAACAGACCAATATTCTTGAGACCCTGAGATCTCTGAATCAAGTATCTAGTTTGATAAACATATTAATATGCTGTGTGAATCACAGCACCCCAAAGACTTTTTGGAGGAAATACATGCTTTAACTCTTTAAAAAAATTATTTATAAGAATTTATTTAATAATTAATTATAATTATTACAAAAATTATGTACAAGACTTTCTTACAGTCATACACATGTAAATGTCTATACACAATGCCTCCTGCAACAAAAGGAGTATTTACTGCTAATACAAACAATTCTTGGAGTTCTCATTGTGGCCTAGTGGTTAATGAACCTGACTAGTATCTATGAGGATGCAGGTTTGATCCCTGGCCTTGCTTAATGGGTCAAAGACCTGGCATTGGCATGAACTGTGGTGTAGGTCACAGACATGGCTCGGATCCCACATTGCTGTGGGCTATGGTGCAGGCCAGCAGCTGAAGCTGTGAATTGACCCCTAGCCTGGGAACCTCCGTATGCCTCGGGTGCAGCCATAAAAAAATATAAAGACAACAAACAAACAAAAAAGCAATTCTCAGCCTTCTGGCTTTCACAAATGCAGTAGTACTTTGAGGGAAAAGTTAACTCATTTTAGTCTATTACTTTGAGCGAAAAGTTAACTCCATTTTAATCTATTTACTGAGGTGAAATGTTTGGTCTGTAAAGGAGTTACTTCTAGTAACATAGGCTTACCCTATTTATATAAAAGACTTTTTATTCATTTATGAGAACGCAACCCCATCACAGAAGAGAAACTCCTTTAAAGGGAAATTTGCACATATCTGTTTATATATTTTGGATATTTACACCTTATTGATCATATCATTTGCAAGTATTTTTTTCCCATTCCATATGTTGTCTTTTCACTTTTGTCAGTGGTTTCCTTTGCTGTGAAAAATCTTTTAAGCATAATTAGATTTCATTTGTTTATTTTTGCTCTTTTTTTTTTTTTTTTGCCTTAGGAGACAGATCCAAAGAAAAAAAAATACTGTTGCAATTTATGTCAAAGACTGTTCTGCCTACTTTCTCTTATAGGAGTTCTACGGTTTCAGATTTTACATTCATGACTCAATATCAAAAACCCCCAACAGCAAGATTTTAAAAAGGGCAGGAAACCTGAATAGACATTTGTACAAAGACATACAGATGGTTAACAGGCACATGAAAAGATGCTCGACCACTACTAATCATTAAATAAATGCAAATCATTAGAGAAATGCAAACCAAAACAATGAGATACAATCTCATACCTATCAGAATAGCAATCATCAAAAAAAATCTATAAATAACAAATGTTTTCCAGGTTGTGGAGAAGAGAGAACATCTGTACACCGTTGGTGGGAAGGTAAACTTGTGCAGCCACTTCAGAAAACAATGTGGAGGTTCCTTAAATCCTCCAAAATAGAAATAGCATATGACTCAGCAATTCAGCTCGTGTGTGTGTGTGTGTGTGTGTGTGTGTGTGTGTGTGTGTGTGTATACACATATCTAAAAAACCTGAAAAGATGCATGTACCCTAATATTCACAGCAGTGTTATTTATCAGTTAGCTAAGACACAGAGCAACCCAAGTGTCCATCCCCAGATGAGTGGATAAAAAGGTGTGGTATATGTACACAATTGAATATTATTCAGTCATAAACAGACAGTCTGCCATTTGCACAATGTGGGTAAACCTAGACTCTACTATGCTTAGTGAAATAAGTCAGAGTAAGACAAATGCTGCACGCTATCACTTATATATGAAATCTAAAAAATAAACAAATTGATACAATAAAACAGAAACAGACTCACAGATACAGATACCAAGTAGTGGTAACCAGTAGGGAGAGGAAAGGGGGAGGGGCAAGATAAGGGTATAGGATTAAAAGATACAAACTACTATGTACAAAGTACATAATCAACAAGGTTATATATGGTACAGGGAAACAGAGCCACTATTTTGTAATACCTTTAAATGGAGTATAATCTATAAAAATGTCCAATCATTTTGCTGAATGCTTCAAACTAATATAGTATTGTAAATCAATTATACTTCAAAAAAAGTAGGCAACTATGGTAAACTGGAATTTAAACTCATATTTAAATAATGTGCCAAATTCCCAGGGACTATTTCAGAAATAGGATAGGAAAAGTTCTGCATATTTGATTAATAAGAATGGTAAAGTTAATTGAATTGTTTCATTATCAGCAGAAACAGTGAGACTGAGTTGTAATCGCTGAAATACAATTTTTTTTGTTAAAAAAGATATTCTGGGTGTTTTAAATTCATTATTTATAGGATGTGTCTTTCTGAGGATTCAGGGAATTGAGCAGCTTTGCACTGATGAGTCTGACGGAAGAGTTCCTGGTACCCAAGAGATGGCTGGCTTGGGTGTGCTTGGTAAGAGCGGTATTATATGACAAATAAAAATTAAATATGTGAAGCTCTATTCTTCCTGTTGAAAATGAGGGCAGAAATTTCCCTCCCATACTTTTTCCTAGAGCATTTACTTTGGAAAACTTTAATTATAAGTACTTTCTCCTCTCTTTCAAATGTATAGAACCCCTTTTGAAGACTAGGTAACCTAGGGAGCCCTCTCTCTGACATGGAACATCAAGAGAGCATCCCTCTCTCACGGTTTCTGTGGGAGGGCAGAAGCTTATAACATAGGATGCCTTGCTCCAAGCTGCAAAAATACCTCATATCATAAGTAAATGAGAAGTAATTTCTCTGGATAAAGTTTATGAGCTAACACAGATGATCACCCCAATTACCAGGTGAATTTACGATAAAATTATGTGTAAAAAATGTTGTCAGTTTCTTTAACTTGAGGGCTAGTTATTGTTTACTTTGAAAATGGGTATGTAATGTGTGACTATATAAAACGTTAAGATTTCTTTCTGTCTATTCCTTAATGGATTACTTGTGGTACAATCACATTCTGGTTTAATGCTTATTCAGTTATAAAAGTGTTTTCTTTCTTTACTATCTTTGCAGAGAGGCTTTCTGTGCAGGGAGAAGATTTAGTTTTTAATCATATTTCTCTGATAGCTCCTATAGCAATGGCAAAACCAGAGTACACTATCATTCTTGTATTTTCTGTGTTTTTTTATTAAAAAAATTCTTTTTATCGTCTGCATCCATAGCATGCAGAAGTTCCTAGGTCAGAGATTGAACCTGCGCTACAGAAGTGACACGAGACACAACAGTGACAATGCCAGATCCTCAACCCACTGAACTACCAGGGAACTTCAATTCTTGTCATGTGTCTAGGGGCGTAACATCTGCGGATGGCTGAGGTTTATTTGGTCACTCATTTTTCCAAAGGCCTAGCTCTTTTTACAATACTATCATTTTTAGTATGTTTAGATACAACATAAAGAGACTGGGTCCTGTAATTGCCATAACGTTCAAGTGTTTGTGGACTTTTGCTCTTGGAAGATTTTGCCATCTTTAGAGTTAGAGGGGGAAATACATTTACTAATCAAAGAGTCCAAAATCCAATTAGGTGACTGATCCCCAAGAAAACTACAGATTTTCTGAGTACAGACAAAAGAATCAGAGTGCTTATAAACTCTGACTCCAAGGATATGGGTCTGAGACCAGTAAAGCCGACCTCCTTTGTCCTCTTGAGTTTTGATGCCTATGATGAGCTAGTTACAATAGAGAGTGTCGTGAATTCCAGCAGCACCACCAATAATAATCTCCTCAGTGTCTTGGTCACAGTCTCTGGTTATTGGTAGTTTTAAGCATGCTGAGAAGGTAACTCTAAATTACTTGCAATGATAAAATAGTTTTTGTTGTTGATGTTGAGATTTGCCCTGGATACCTGCATCTCCTGTTTTCATGCTAAAGTCTCTTGAAGTACACAACTTCAATTAACTAGAAGAAAATTATCATCATTAATGGGTACATTTCCCTTAGCTGAGGAAAGATTTAACATGGAGTATGGAAGGGTTGAAACAATTAAAACTGTAATATTAATATCTGTGTTGAAAAGAAACTTGTACATATTTATGATAGTCTTGTGTACAGTGTTTGATATATAACAAACACTTTGTAAGTGTTTTCTGCTACCATCTTGCCATACATAAGAGAACTTGGCCAAATACATTGATAGTCAAATTCTAATTTGAAATATCCAATTAGGCAGTTGATGGAGATGATCTGAAGTAGGAATATTACTAAATTATACTTAAAATAAGAATGAGATAAATTTAGGTTCAAAGTATTAAAAGTTTATTAGATATATTAGTCTTAGTTAACACTTATGGAGGTTTTAATCAATGAGCAAAGTACTTAAAGGGAAATTAATTAAAGCAGCTTAAAATGTTAAAATGTTTTCCATTAAGTTTGCAAATAGGATCAAACATTATGCAAAGACTCCTTGAAAGTTACTGTAAAATTTTGTTTGTAGTTTTATCCATTAGCAGAATAAACTTTGCCAGCTCAACTTAAATAGGAACCTTCAGTTTTTTACCTCCTTGTGGCAGCTCAATTTAGATGAGACAAGGCATTCCTGCTGGCCTTTGCACAAACTCAGCAAGGGCAAGAGGTACTATTGGAGAATTACATATATGTTTTAAATAAATTTACAGATTCTGATATAGACTCAGGAAAATTTGAAGAACAGACTTCCCATGATTTTCTCTCTCAAGCTTCTTTTGCTGCGATGATGAATACAAATAGATCTAGCCAAGCATGGGAAGCCCATGTACACACAGGTATACATGTGTGACCTAGGTAGTCTCAGAGGGTAGATAAAGAAATCCACCTCCAATTCCCTCAGAACAGAAATGCTGCTAGACATGATGTAGCTGCCTGTTGGAGCATACATATTTTCATTTTTAGTGTAAATATTTTTCTGTTTTCTTATTCTCTTTAAATAGACAAGTTTTTGTTGATTTTGCTGCTCTGTATATCTCATTTTTTAATGAACAAAGTGTTATAGTCTCTTATTCTAGAATTATTTGATTTCAGATTTATTGATGACTTTATTTCTAAGTTTCTTTGTTTTCCTAAATCGTATAAAATCTTATGTCGGATACATTTCTGCCCCCTCCCCTTTGAATTACTAAATTTAAATACTGCCCAACCTGTTAAAACATAAGTTCATTTTCATGAAATCTTAATGCATGTTCAAATTATACTTAAAATTCTAATGGAGCAATCAACAAATTATGATTTAAACAGCTATTTGACAGATTCTCAAAATGAATGGAGAAATAGTTAATTGCTGAATAGTAATTAAATGTGCAACTGAAACCTGTGACAATAAATGTTTTGAAGTTTAATTCAAAGCTGCCATATGCTCTGCAATTATTAGCTGACTCTCTTGTCAGTTAGTGTGGATTCTTATTTTTATACTAGCAAACTGGATTCAAGAATATAAATTTTCATCAGGCTCACCCAATCAGGAGAAAAGCTTAAGAGAAATCTGTGCATCTTTTGGTTTCCAATTTTGTTTTATAATTTTTTTCCACAGGTTTTTTTTTAGATCAGTAAACTATATATATATACATATATATATATTACGTATTGAGCATCTATGTTGAGGTCTCATAAGAAGTAGTGACACGTTAGTTGTTTTTTACATAACAACTAGTGGCAATTTGGAGTGTGGACAGGAACTAGGAACAGCTGATAAGGAGAACATCAGGCAACAGCCATTGTAACAGTCCTACTAGACATTCTGAAGGCTTGAAATAAGCTAGTGGCAATAAAGATGGAGAGAGATTAGTTGTGTAAATCAGTTCCATAATAAAATTGACTTTATTTAGTGCCTTGTAAGATGTAAATATTGAGGATGAAATAAAAGCTGAAGGTAGTTTTTTTTTTTTGTCTTTTTAGGGCTGCACCTGAGGCATATGCAGGTTTCCAGGCTAGGGTTTGAATCAGAGCTGCGGATGCTGGCCTGTGCTACAGCCACAGATACCAGATCTGAGCCGCATCTATGACCTACAACTAGCTCATGGCAATGGCGGATCCTTAACCCACTGAGAAAGACCAGGAATCAAACCTGAGTCCTCATGGATGCTGGTCAGATTTGTTTCTGCTGAACCACAATGGGAACTCCCCTTGAAGATAATATTGACATGTGTAATATACGTGGTTAAGTGAATGGTGATGACTTTTACCAAAAGGAAATAAGGTGGAATGGGTCAGTTCATGAAAGAAGAGGAATTTCATTGAATAAATATTTTTAATAAAGTCCATAATTTTGGAAAAAATTTAAAAACATAGAAGAATATACAGTGAGAGGTAAGTTTCAATTTCATACATGACCTCTGATTTCTTAATTTCCCTCCCCTGAGTCCAATCATTATTACCACTTTTTAAAATGTCAATTACTTATCACAAACCAATTATCTTTTATTTCTTTAGCAGAAGAATCTCAGTTTTTGGGGAGTGCTCACTAAACATATTTTCCAGCCTTCTTTGCAAATAGAAGTGACTGTATTACTCAATTCTGATAAAAAATAGTAGACAGAAGCTATTGGATTGGACATATGGGAAAGATACTTAAAAGAGATGTGACAGCTTTTGCCCTTCTTTCCTTTCTCCTTCATTTCTGATTGGCCTGGAAAGTGGATGTGATGACTAAGGTCCAGGGCCATCTTGGGCAAAAAATAAACCATCAGGATGGTGGACCATAAAGATGAAAGGAGGCCAAGTGTCTGATGACTGTGGAACCAGCATGGCAGTCCTAGACTGCTCACTTCCTGATATCTTCAGTGCTAAAGAAATATTTTAAATTTGACTCTTGTTTATAAGTTTCTCTTTGAAGCCAAACTTAATTGCTATATAGGATTCTTTCATGAATGTCCTTTTGCTAAAGTTTAAAAACTTTAAACTTGATTGTTAAATACTTGACTCTTAGCGAACTTTATGTAATACATCAAATGTGTGTTTAAAAATTACATGTATTTTTAGAGTTATTGATATAGAAAATTCAATGTGTGATTTTACAATTCTTTATCAAAATTTTTAAGTTTTAAAAAGTATATCTATTTCTTAATTATGTTATTCCCTTCAAAAAAGTGCCATCTTTCAAATAACTGATTTCTCATCTTTTCACACTACGGTGAGTGATTATAGGCTGTAAAATAATTCTTTGTTGGAAATTGTTGAGATTTCATTTATGGCCTAGTAGTCTGTTAACTGCTGTAAATATTTTTCCGCCAGTGTTCTGAAAGAATGAGTTTTAAATCAAGCTTATTGATTGCAAATGACTTTCTATATAGCAACTATATTTCTGTCTGCTTGGTATTTTGAGAACTTAAGTTTGTTCTACTAACAGTGGATTTCTCAAATTCTCCTTATAATTCTATCATAAGTTTTGTTACGCTTGTGTTGAAGCCATGTTATTACAATTATTCATGATACATATTAATCTTTGATTTGAATGTTTTTATTACTGTAAATTTCCAGTTTTATTTTCTTTGAATTCTATCTTATTTGATTTTAAAATGCTTTGCCAATCTTCTTTACATTAATGTTTTGTGCTATATCTTTCCTGTTACTGCATTTTTGAATTTGTCTGTATCAATTCAGTTTAGTTTTATTTAAAGAGCACTTGCCTTGATTTTACAAAATTCAGTCTAACAGTGTTATTTTTATTTATTTTGATTGATATGTTTAAATTATCTTAGTTTATGCTTTACACTTAAATTATCTTAGTTTATGCTTTACACTTAAATGCTTTTCCTTTTTTCTTCATAACTTTTCTAAAGACAAATTATGAGATATTAAATAGTACCTGAATGTTTGGAAATATCTGTATGTTATTTTGAATGATAGCTTGGTCAAGTATAGAATTTTGATTTTTTTTGTATGATAGATTACAGAAAGGCCCTAATTCTTTACTCTTTTCTGTCTATGCCTTGATTTTGGTTGAGTCACATGACTTGCTTTGGCAAGTAGAACGTTAGCAAATACAGTACAAAAATAGTATTGAAATGCACTTGCCTTATTACTTGTGTCTTCAGTCACTGCCATGAGAACATGCCTGGGTTAACTTACTCCCTATATGAAGCCATCCTAGATCAGCCGATAGCCAGCTGACTCCCATACATGAGGGTGAGTCCAGCTGAGACCAGAAGAATCAAGGAGTCAACTTGCAGAGTGATGAGCTAAATGAAACCTTACTGTCTCAAGGCTCTGTTTTTCCAGTGGAATTTTTGTGGTAGTAGATGATCCTGATACAATGGGTGTATCTCTTTGCCACTTGGCAGATATTGTTCTGTTGTCATCTTGCATACAGTGTTACTGTTGAGAGGTATAATAGAAACATGATCGTTTTTCTCTTATACACTAGAGATAAAAATGATCAGGACCTTCTCTGTGCCTTAATGTTCAGAAGTTTTGTGTGTGTGTGTGTGTATGTGTGTGTGTGTGTGTGTGTGTATACATATATATATGACTAATATATTTTCAGTGGAAACTTTCATAAGTTAATACAAAGAAAAACACATGCAAGAATATTGGAATGCAGCTTGGAAAAAGAGAAAGTTTTTTTTAACTCACTGCTTCAGATTTATATTCAGTTACAAATCAAGACAGAATTAGAAAATCTAAGGGTTACGGAAATGGCAGAATACTGAAGCCTACTGATATAATACATAAGTTTCTAGATGGGTACGGAGATCTAAGGTCCATACTACCATGTTCTTATTGGCTTTGGTTACTTACTTAAAGGGTTGTGATTTAGAGCTGATAAACCTTAGAAACCAAAGTCCAGGGTTTTTAGTCTCTATCTCGAGTCTTTGACTCAATAATCAGTGGCTATTGTTAAGAGGAATTCTCTCTAGTACCTTTCTAAGAAGTGATCTTTAAGAAAAATAAAGATGATCTTCTCAGTAAGCAAAATCGAGGAAGTTATGTTGGTTGGCATTCCTTACTTGTAGATTCCACCTCTCTGCTGTGTTAGTTACTAGTTTTGTAAATACTTTCTATCTTCAAAAAAAATTTGACATCTCTAAATCATTCAAAGAACCAGTTACTAGAATTATTAGAGCATGTGTTCCCTCGAATGGAAAAGTGTAACTAAGAGGGTTTAAAAATTAAACAACAAAGTACAGCAGTACCTCACTACCTGCCTTTTATTAAAAAGTTGAATTTATAAAATTTTCCCTGTTCTATTTCTATTTCTTTTGTTTGATTGGTGTTACAAATATCTTCATATATATATCTGTTCTATTGAAATTCTGTAAGTAAAGAAAAGGAGTAGCACACTACGTATGCCAACAACAGTTACAGCTGATGATAAAGGAAGCACCAACTATGACCCACTGGGATGATGGAGGAAGACAAAGTGAAGGAGGTCCTATCAAAGAGTCAAAGAATAAAGGCAAAACCAATAAATCAAGAAGTGGCAGCATAAACACATTTAGGGATACAGAGGAAATGAAAGAGAAACAACCTCTGGGGGCAATAACTGGGAGTGGTATGTGGTGAGAAGAACTGCTCTTTTTGGATCTATCTTTTGGTAGTAATCTGATTTTGGAAAACCATGTGCAACTATTAAAACAACTGCAACTATTTTTGAAAATAAAAAAGATATTTTTGATGTTATTTTATTACTTACAAAATGGAAAAAAAAACTTTAAAGATATAACAGGGAAGAATATAAAGGAACCAAAAGGGAGCTCCAAGCTGACACAGTGGGTTAAGGATCTAGTGTTGTCACTGCTGCGTCTCAAGTTCCTCCTGTGGCGCGGGTTTTATCCCTAGCTCCAGAACTTGTGCATGCCACGGGCATGGCTGAAAAACCTCTCCCAAACACCCCAAACCCTAAAAACAAACAAAAAAGGAAACAAAAGAATAGGTCTCAGATAATAAATAGAAATAAGTACGAGAAAGGCCATCCTATTAACTTCACTTTATAAAGGGGCACAAAGATGAGTGAAAAAGCAAATGAACCTCAAAACAGATAGAAGAAATAAAATTGGAATGAAGATGGCTCTCAACTTTTAACTATAAAACAGAAATCCAGTTCTAAGCTGGTTCCTTTTTATTTTATTTTTTATAGTTACACAATGATCAGCTGGATTCTAATTCCAGTTCTAAGTTATTGCTGACACAGAATGAACACTCTCAAGATTTTGTTTCAGAAAAACAATTCTGGGAGTTACCGTTGTGGTTCAGTGGTTAATGAATCCGACTAGGAACCATGAGGTTTTGGGTTCAATCCCTGGCCTTGCTCAGTGGGTTAAGGATCCGGCATTGCCATGAGCTGTGGTGTAGGTTGCAGACGCGGCTCGGATCCCATGTTGCTGTGGCGAAGGCCGGCAGCTACAGCTCCTGTTAGACCCCTAGCCCGGGAACCTCCATATGCTGCAGGTGCAGCCCTAGACTAGGCAAAAAAAAAAAAAAGACCCCCCCCCTGAAAAAACAACAGAAAAACAATTCTGTGGAAATGCTGCAAATCTATATTCTTCAATAAGTAGATTATATTTTAATTTTGAGTAATAAAGTTTTTTCACAGGGGCACACCCACAGCATGTGGATTTCCCAGGCTAGGCTAGAGGTCTAATCAGAGTTGTAGCCGCCGGCCTACACCACAGCTAAAGCAACACCACATCTGAGCCACATCTATGACCTATACCATAGCTCACAGCAATGCCAGATCCTTCACCCACTGAGCAAGGCCAGGTATTGAACCGGCACTCTTATGGATACTAGTTGGGTTTGTTATCACTGAATCACAACAGAACTCCTTTAGGAAAACAGATTTCAAGTGATAAAGAAAAAAAACAAAGAACAGTAATAAGAAGCTCATCAAAATATTGCTGATACAACTAACATGAAATATGAAATCCAATAAGAAATAATTATTTGAATCGTTGCCAAAGATCTCTAGAATAAAAATGCCAGAAAAAAGAAGAGTAAATAATAAAGTGTAACAAATGTAAAGACTGAAAAGAAAAAAAAAGGGCAATGAATGGTTTAGAAATTCTACTGTACTTCAGAACCAAAGACTCATTGATAAGTAGGATGGAACGCAAAAAGAAACTTTTAATGAAAACTTTTTGTAATTATTGTTCTGTTTGGGTTTAATGGATTTAAAGTCATGTTTTGTGCTTTAACCCTTTTCAAGTTTCTTTTTATCTCCTTTCTTGCCTTTCTCTGGGTTTATTATTTTTTGTCATTCCATTGTTTCCCCTTTGTTTGGATTTTAAAGATATTTTTATTTATTTTTTAAATTATAGTTGATTTACAATGTGCCAATTTCTGCTGTACAGCAAAGGGACCCAGTCATATATATATATGTACATATATATATACATATATATATATATATACATACAGGTTTAAAGACATCTTTAAAAAGTAATGGTGATATTTTCTTTTGTGACAATTAAAAGCTAAATTTGACAGCAATTTGAAATACAAGTTATTTGGCAATTTATTCATTTATGTGCTATCCAAATACATTTAAAAAACTGTAGCATATATTCAAATTCAATTTATCCAACATTGACTTTGGGTTATTATATATGCATGTACAAAAGAAAAAACAAGCAAAAACCCTAAACCCCAAATACTTAAGCACTCAGTCTTCTGAACTGTGAGCAACTGAAAACCAGTGACACTGTATCTGTACTGTCTCTATTTTATGATCTTATTATTACTCTGAAATCATCCAGATATTACTATTACTTATAGAAACTGAGGTTAATAGATCTAGACTAGTCTTTGTTTATTGTAAGCATTTTATATAAACTTCTATGGACTGATCTCTAAATAATTTGAAACAATCAAACTATATTACATCTTATAATGATAATTTGGATGTGAAATGGTTTTAAGGGTGCTTATCCACGTGCGAGTAACTCCAACTTCATGAGAGAAGTCTATGAATTAAAAATCATATACCCGGAGAGGGTTCTTAAAATGGCCTCTGATCCAGTTCTACACTTCTAGACACTTATTGCCATTTTATTTCTGGAGGACTGGAGGCCCAATTTGGTTAAATTGCTCACTTAAGCACTCAAGTTAGTGACAGAGGGAAAAGGCAGCATTGAGAGTCTTCCAGTCCTCCAGCCAAGTACACTGATCCTCTTTCTGAAGTACCTTAGATCAGAAATCAGGATGGGAAGCAATCCCAGGCAAGCATTTAGGTATCTGTTTTTCCACATCTTTAAAGTCACCTCCTTTCTGTCCTCTTCCCAAAACCAAAGGGAAAAGAGAGGTTCACCCTCTAGTCGAAATGATTTTACTCGGAGTGATTATTTCATAATTTTCAAACTAGAATTGTAGACCACTGTGATTTAAAAATTTTGTATTTGCTTTCAATGAAAATCTTTAAAAAAAAATACAAGTATATTTGGGGTTGTTTATTTGCCTACTTTATAACCTCCTGACATTTACTGATCCATTAGCTAGAGGAAAAGAATCAAACTAGGATGAATTCTATTTTCAGGTGTTTTGACACAATTCTTGTGATTCCTCTTTTAATCTCTTGAATGGGACTCCCATAGTAAAATCCTACCACGTGCATTTTAGGATGTCAACACACACTAAAATGCATGTGTTTTTAATAGATACTTGATTTAGTAGATCCTATTTACAAAATGCTCAGAAGGACAAGTTAATTGTGTTCTTAATCTCACCATATATACATATTTCACCCATTGGCAAACAGATACCTAGTGTTAATGTATCATTTCATTTGGGTTTTATTCTTTTTGAAAATAAACTCAGTTTAACAAGAAGAAGACAAGGCAGTTCAAGATGTGAGAATGAGTAATATTCAGTTTCACTATTTACAAATGAAGAAATCTACTTGGATTTCAGCTCCATTCTGCATTATGTTACCCTCAGGAAATTGGCTTTAAAAGTCCTGCTCAGGAGTTCCCGTCGTGGTGCAGCGGTTATCGAATCCGACTAGGAACGATGAGGTTGCGAGTTCGATCCCTGGCCTTGCTCGGTGGGTTAAGGATCCCGCGTTGCCGTGAGCTGTGATGTAGGTCGCAGACGTGGCTCGGATCCTGCGTTGCTGTGGCTACGGCGTAGGCCGGGGACTACAGTTCCGATTAGACCCCTAGCCTGGGAACCTCCACATGCTGCGGGTGTGGCCCTAAAATGACAAAAAGGCAAAAAAAAAAAAGTCCTCCTCAAATAGGCATTATGTTTTCGTAACTTGCAAACTTACACGTGCCAATAATTTCTGCGTTTGTTTTGGTCTGGAGCCAAATAGATTATTAAAATCTTTGTAAAAAAATTTTTTTACTAATGTTGAAGATTAACAAACTGGTATGGTGAATGATTTCATATCTCCATGGTAAATCAGCATTTAGGACAAACATCAACATCCCAAAAGTGTTGGCAGAGCCATTCCCACAAATCTATTTTAAGCATTCTTCACATTTTGGCTTTGGCTAGGCTGCAAGAGTGTCACTCATGGATTCAATAAAATATTTCAAGATTAGCTCTTTCCTGGCATGACCTGGTATCATGTTTCTCAATCTAGAATTGCAGACCACTGTGATCCACAGTTATATTCTTAGAAGAATTAAGTTTTATATTTTCTTTCATTGAAAGTCTTAAAAAAAAATACAAGTTCATTTGGGGTTTTTTACATGCCTACTTTATAATCAAATGTAATTTAAGATCTCATGTTTGGTTTTGTGTTGATCATGGGATAGCCTTAAATGATCTTGTCTAAATTTTAGTGGGGAAACAGATTTTTCTGACACTGGGGTTAGTGAATATATTCTCAAGGTCAAAGAATTCTCTGACCTGGCTCATTAGAAATGAAGACAAAGCTATTGCCTTCTACAATGCTTTGGCTAGAAGTCTGTGAATTTATAAATACTTAATCATACATTTTGGGGAGTGTTATCTTTTCTAATAATTTTCTCAGACACATATTTTTATGAGGACATGTAAAACTGCCTTGATTAAATGTATGGATATCCACTTACAAATAATGTTATACTTTTCATACACCATACTTTAAAAATCATATGCCAGTCACAAAAATCAACTCAAAAGGGATTAAAGACTTAAAACATAAGACCTGAAACTATGAAACTCCTGGAAGAAAATACAGGGGAAATCTTCATCACATTCGTTTTGGCAGTGACACTATCAAAAGCACAGAAAACAAAAGTGAAATTTAACAAGTACGATATCAAAGTTAAAAGACTTAGCACAACAAAGGAATTAATCAACAGAGCAAAAAGGGCAACTGATGGAATAGCATAAAATATTTGCAAACCATGTTTTCGATAAGCAATTAATCCCCCAAAATATACAAGGAACTCCTCCAACTCAAAAGAAAAGAAAAAAAAACCCAAACCAACTCATAACCTAATTATTATTATTATTTATTTATTTTTTTTTGCCTTTTGTCATTTTATGGCCGCACCCGCGGCATGTGGAGGTTCCCAGGCTAGGGGTCTAATCGGAGCTGTAGCCACTGGCCTGCGCCGCAGCCACAGCAACGCAGGATCCGAGCTGTGTCTGTAACCTACACCACAGCTCACGGCAACGCCGGATCGTTAACCCACTGAGCAAGGGCAGGGATCGAACCCGCAACCTTATGGTTCCTAGTCGGATTCGTTAACCACTGCGCCACGACGGGAACTCCCATAACCTAATTTAAAAATTGGCCAAGGATTTAAACAGACAGTTCTTCAAAGAAGACATAAATGGTCAATAGGTATATGAAAAAATGCTCACTGTCACTAAGTTATCCGGGAAATTAAAATGAAAACACAAGATAGCACCATGCATTTGTCAGGATAGATCATGTTGAAGAAGCAAAAGACAACGAGTGCTGGTGAAAACATGGAGAAAAGGGAAACCTTGCACGCTATTGGTGGGAATGCATGATATGCTGCCACTGTGGAGAACAGTATGAAAGTTCTTCAAAAAATAAAAAATAGAACTACCGTATGTCTCAGCAATCCTATTCTGGGCATTTATTCAAAAGAACTGAAATCAGGATCTCAGAGATATGAGCACTCCTACATTCACTGCAGCACTACTCATAATAGCCAAGATGTGGAAACAACATTAATGTCCACTGACAGATAAACTGCTAAAGAAATGTGGTATATACACCTAATGAAATACTATTCAGCCTTAAAAAGAAGGAAATTCTGCAATATGTGACAACAAAGATGAACCTTGGGGACGCTATGCTAAGTGAACCAAGCCAGTCACAGAAAGACAAATACTGCATGATTCAGCTTACATGGGGGCTATCTAAAATAGTAAAATTCATAAAAATCAAAGAGTAGGATGGTGGTTCCAGGGGTTGAAGAGGTAGGAATGGGGATTTTCTAATCAATGGGCATAAAGTTTCAGTTAAGCAAGATGAATAAACTAGAGATGTGCTTACAACATTGTACCTGTGGCTAGCAATAATGTACTGTGAACTTAACTATTTGTTAAGAGGGCAGATCTCATATTAAGTATTCTTACCACAATAAAATAAAACAGAAATATCCCCAAATCCGTAAAAGCACGAGTCTGTTTTCAACTTATGCTGTTCCTCTCAACTGAGTATATCCTCATTCCTCAAATATCTAACCATGATTAAGGACTATGTTTTATTCTTAAACTTTTTTTTTTCTTTTTAGGGCCGCACCCCACGGCACATGGAAGTTCCCAGGCTGGGGGTCAAATCAGAGCTTCAGCTGCCTGCCTACACCACAGCCACAGCATGTGGGATCTGAGCCGCATCATCTACGACCTACACCACAGCCCATGGCAATGCCAGATCCTTAACCCACTGAGAGAGGCCAGGGATTGAACCTGCGTCCTCATGGTTGCTAGTCGTTTCTGCTGAGCCACGACTGAAACTTCCTACTCTTAGACTTCTTAATGACTCTGAAGAAAAGTGATCTAACCATAACTTTGTCCTATAACCACTTTCTTAATATTCTGAATTCCACTTCATCAAAATCAAAGTGTAGTCTACTAACTGATTTGTCTCCATTGTTACAGTAATGAACCAGGTTCTGACTCATCGCATATTTTCATGAACATAACAGCTTGAAATGATTCATCAAATTATTTGCTTAATAATGCTGGTTGAGCTCACTGTCAAGTTTCTGGTCTAAACAGAACGAATGAGGAGTTAAAACATCCTTACCACAACAGTTAACATTTATTGCCACTTGCTTACATTGACACAGTAAGCATAGTGCTTTGGGGGTATAATCAAAATCTAGTATTCACAACAATCTAAGAGGTAGGTTCTCTTATTATCTGAATCCATTCTGAATGATTCTAAACTCCCAGACTTCCTATAGTTACCACTTTGTCCACGGACAGTTTTGCTTATAAAGTGTAAATGTGTAGTAGAGGAAAGTTCAGACCGGGCTTACTTGTGAATTTTTTTTTTTCTTTTTTGGCCGCACCTGCAACACATGGAAGTTTCTGGGCCAGGGATCAAATCTGAGAGGCAGCTGTGACCTATGCCACAGGTGCAGAAACTCGGGATCTTTAACCTGTTGCACCACAGGGAATTCCTGAATTTTTTTTTCCAGGACTTTTTTTTCCCCGCAAGTCTTAATTTAACATTTTGATAAAGCTTTATCAGAGTCATTCAGAGTCGGAAATTATTTTTCTTATTACTTTTATACTGATCAGGTACAGAGAGTTAATGTTTTCAAAGCACTGGAAAACATAATTTTAAAAACATTCACATTACTTAGTTTGTATTATCTTGCTCCCAGACTGATATAGATTATTTACTAGCATATATTCTTTTATTTGAATTATAGCCCACATTTACAGTTTTCTTAGGAGAAAACAGCAATATTATTTCTTTGCTTTAATTAATAAAAAGTATCATCTCCCATCTCCCATGTTAGAATCTTCTGTCAACTTAATATACTTTTAAAAATTTTTAAATGTTCTGCATTTGCCCTCTCCTCATGCTTGCTAGGTTAACCACTTTACTGAGGCATAATCAATATATATGTGTGTATATACGTGTGTGTGTATATATATATATATATATATATAAACACTTCACATATTTAGTGTGTATAAGACATATGTAAACATTTTTGATAGCATGACCACGATCAGGGTAGACATATCTAAAACCTCCCATGTGTGTTCCTTTGCTTTTGTTTTGATAATTAACATGCTTTTAAATTTTCCTTAGAGATCAGTAATCACAAAGAAAGGAAAATAAATATTTTCTCAATGTTAACAACTCATAGTCTACACATTTGCCAGATACTTTCCCACTTATTTGGCTTTGCATTTCATTTGTACAAGGCTATGCTATTATACATGTCAATTTAAACAATTATATAAATCAATTAAGCATTTGAAGATCTTGTTTTAACTTAGACACATAAAGGTTTCTCTATTTGAGTCTAAACTACCAAGAAAAATTCTATTGCCTTTTATTCTTCAAAGACTTCTTTAAATAATTTGCTGGATTAAAACAAAATTGTATTACTTCCCCCCGACAACACTTTAATAATGCTTATAATTTTATGTCATTAAATTCCTAGTCCTTCTTTATTACCTACTTAATCTATTTCTCAGCATTGTTTTCCTTTTTAAAAAAAATTAAAGTTTTCCATCAACAAGTAGCATAATTAACTATATTTTAAAGGTTCATATGTTTTACCAAATCTTAATTCAACAAAAATTTCTTGGGTATCTACTATATCTAAAGTACTAAGCTAAATACTGGTGATGCACCTGGAATAATGCCAAAAACGAACAAAAAAAACCCCAAAAAACCCTTCTGACCTCTGGGAGTTTTGGTGTCTGTACAATTCTCTTGGCTCATCATATTGATGAATTGGGATCTCACTCTTCATACTTAAAGTGAGAGTGTCTTAAAGAAATATTGCTTCTAATTTTATTCTTGTCTTTCTTTTGCTTAAGTTGGAATATTGAATAGGTATAGTAGGCTGAAAAATGGCCCCAAAGATAACAGGACCTACTCTCCAGAACCTACAAATGGCACCTTATTTTGGAAAGGGTCTTTGCAGATGTGATCAAATTAGTGACCTTGAGATATGGAGATTACAGTGGATTATTCAGGTGAGCCATAAATGTCATCACCAGATTTCCTTATAACAGAAAGGCAAAGGGAAGTTTGAAAGCCAGAGAGAGAGAGAGAGAGAGAGTGAAAGAGAGAGAGAGAGAGGGAGAGACGTGGAGAGACGGAGAGACATCGAGGAAAAAATGACTTGAAGACAGAGCAAAAACTTGTGGATTGACAACAAATCAAGGAATGCCAGCAGTGACCAGGTAAACCACAGGAAAGGCTAGGAATGGATTCTTCCCAAGAGTCCCTGGAGAAAGTGTTGCCCTACTGACACCCTGATTTCTATCCAGTGATACTGATTTTGGACTTTTGGCCTCCAGAACTATAAGAGAATAAATTTCTGTTATTTAAAGTCATGCAGTTTATGGTTATTTGTTATAGCAGTCCTAGGTCACTAACTTAGTAGGTAAATCAACTTAATGGTTAAGATCAGGCTGTGAGGTAGCAGAGAAACAGCTTGAAGCTGTGAATCCCAACACATCTGAGTTTGTATTCTGGCTCTGCCATTTCCTAGAGTAGTTTAATTAAATTCTATGCGTTTCAACGTCCTTGTTTGGAAATTGGGCCTAGTTAAACCTCTCTGTGTGGTTTTAGTAAGTTATTGGTTTAGCTCCCCTTAGAACAACATCTGAAATTGAATAAACGTTCAATAAAGCATAACTTTATCATTGTCACCATTGATATTAATAATATGCAAGCACTGAAAATCTGATGCTTATGCACAGAAACTGACACTTCGCTTCTCACTCACAAGTGACTAAAAAATAGTGGCAGAGAGTAAAGTCACAGACAGCCATATGCAAAAAAGTACATCAAACCAAATATCAGAGGATTCTGCTTTTTTTCTGGACACCTGAACTACCCACATATGCGTCTCTAACTGCTAATGTTACTCGTGTTCACCTAAATTAAAATGCTATTTGGAAAGGTGTAGATTTAATGGGTGTTAATTAAGATGAGTCATACTTTTTCAAATGTTAAGTCAATGACCCAGAATAATGAATCTGGAACAAACAAAATTGAAAGTTTTCTCCTTAAAAAACTGCAAGCAGTTCAAAGGAAACCTGGGAAGCCAAGGCAATATCAAACAAAGCATGTAGAGGAAGAGCACCTAGGTGATTCCTGTCTCCTCAAAATGGAATCTTCCAGGGGGACTCTGCCTGCCAGAAAGACAGCGTTACTCTCCCAATTCTATTCTCTGCTGAGAAAATGCTCTTTCAAAGGATGGGTTTCTCAGCAGTTCTACAGGCCACATTGGAAATTATACTCCAACCTAACCGAATTAAATTTGAGTAAACTAACTTAATGAATAATGACAGCAGAAGTGAAAGTACTATAAACAGTTGTTCCTTCTACCTCTTTCTTCCTATAATCTATATGAGATTTATTAAAGAGTATAACCATATACCTGAATGTGTGCATACTTTTTTCTAACTATTTCCAGATACTCAAGTGTAAATGAGAGAGAAGATGGGCCTGTCTAAATTATATTTATTGGAGGCTGATCACTTACCAAATACTTATTTGCTAGCTATTCCATGTGGGACACTGTGTTAGGCATTAAGGGAAATGTAAAATAGAAGAAAGAACTTTCCCTTAAAGATACTGGAGTCTAAATGAGAGATAAGCCTACAATGAGGCAGGAGTGCAGGGCCACTCTAATAAAGGATTCCTTGAACTTCTCCAATGGTGGGGTGACAGGGAAAGGAATCTGGGGGTTCACTGCACAGTCAAGATAATACTTACTGGAAACCCTTTCTGACTGACGGAGGGAGTAAATGGCATCAGGGAACAACATGTAAGAGCACACACTTGAATCTCAAGAAGAAAAAAACTTATAAGTGACTTTATGATTTTCCAGGACTGGTTCAATGTTCACATTTATATACTGGTCGGTTAACTTAGGTCAAGATTATCTTTTTTTTTTTTTTTTTTGCTTTTTAGGGCTGCACCTGTGGCTTATGGAGGTTCCCAGGCTAGGAGTCCAGTTGGAGCTACAGCTGCCAGCCTACACTAGAGCCACAGCAATGCAGGATCCAAGCCACATCTGCGACCACACCACAGCTCACAACTATGCCAGATCCTTAACCCACTGAGCGAGGCCAGGGATCGAACCCGCAACTTCATGGGTCCTAGTTGCCTTCGTTTTTGCTGTGCCACAATGGAACTCCCCAAGATTAACTTCTCAACAACATCTTTGCATAGTGTCACACACTGGTTAAGGACATGGATTTTGGGTTAGACAAGACTAATCTCAATCCAAATTGAATACAAGTTCCACCACTTTTTATACATAGAAGTTTTTTTGTCAAAAACTGTGGCAGGTTTAAGATTTTATATCACTTTCAGCTAACAAGCTAGCCAGCCTCAATTTTGTGGAAACCAGCACAGGACATGAGATTCCTGGATCAGAGACAAAGAACTTTATTACATACAGCAGACAGCATGGGTTTCATGTTAGTATAAGTTCTCCCTGTTCCCAAGAAACAGAGGGCAATGAAGAGCAACCACAGTGTGTCACACTGAGGAATCCTTTGCTTAGGAAACCTGAACTCTTTGTAAGAGGGTTGCCAGAAATCTAATTTTTGCCTCAGAAAAAAAAAAGAAAGGCATAAATACTTTTATGATACTGGACAGCAAGAAATCTACCCTCTGTACCAAAGGGAAATAGTATGTCTAACTTCCAAGGCTTTTTGTTATACGAACATCCTCAAAAAGGTAGTCTAGAACAAAGATTGTCAGCATCTCCGCTCGTTAAGACATGGAGAAATGTGAGAAACAATGGAGAATTATCTCCCAGCACCTTTGGAAAACAACTTGACCTCTAAACGTGAGAGGGATAAAACCCCCCAAATTCACTGAATTTATACAACATTGATACTGCAAACAGAAAGTACTTGGAGGATACGTGAAGCTATAGACCTTTATACATAGATGGAAAATTTATAGCCTTGGTTCTCTGATATGTAAAAACGAAGATAACTATCTGGAGTAGCACCTGATCAGCTCGTATTAAATCATTAAATCAGCTAATGTGTGATATTGTCCTGCACTTAATCAGTAACCCCCAATAATAGTGTCCCTTCCTTCCAATCAGAATTAGGGCCCATTCTTGACAGACTTTGAGGATTTTTGCTACTTTGAATTTTTTGCATATTCTATTTTCACAGCCAAGAATTTCCCCTGCTTTTTATATGACTGATACTTTCTTTCCCTTCAGTTTGCAGCTTTCTGGGAAGCCATTCTTATTCACCCTATCTAAATTTGTCCCTCCTTTATTTTCTTTATCAGGGTACCTGTTCTTTTGCTTGGTAGCACTTATCACAATTTTTGTACTTATCTATTTGTTTTCCTTTTTTCTCTATTTTGCTAAATTATAAGTACTTCAAGGGTCCAAAATATGCCTGTCTAGTTAATGACCATATCCCTTTCTTTCCTTTTTTTTTAAATGGCTGCCCTCGTGGCATATGGAAGTTTCTGGGCCAGGGACTGAATCAAGGCCACAGCTGTGGCAATGCTGGATCCTTTAGCCCATTGTGACAGACTGTGATCAAACCCTCACCTCCTCAGAAACCTGAGCCGCTGCAGTCAGATTCTTAATTCCGATAATATCCCACTTTGACTGGCATGTGGAAGATGCTCTATAAATATCTGTCAATTGAATGAATGAAATGGCTTGCCATTGGAAAGAACATAAAATTAATCTTTAATTCCTTCCTTGCAATTTATGCTTAAACAAATTCCACCTGGAGTAAAGAGTTAAGTGTTAGTATTAAAATACATAGGAGATAATTTTTCTAAACATGACACTAAAAGCAATTATCATTAAAGAGTTTATCATAAAAGATAAAAGATTAAACAGCCTAGATAAAAACTAAAATCTTCTATTAGATAAAAATTTCATAAAGAATATTAAAGGACAGAAAAAATTTGCTAAATATGTAACAGATAGCTGATAATTTTAACAAAATTAAAATTCAACAAATAAAATGTAACACAAAACTGTAAAAATAAATGTATGTTAATACAGTAATTTTATAAAAAAGATATAGGGGAATTCCCTGGTGGCCTAGTGGTTAGGATTCACTGCTGTGGCCCAGGTTCAATCCCTGCTCTGAGAACTGAGACCACATCAAGCAACTGTGTGCTGTGGCAAAAAAAAAGATATAGATTCAATGAACATATCAGAGATGCTCAGAGATGGTTGAGCATTTAAAGAGATTCATTTAAAAGAAATAATGTTAGAGAGTTCCCATCGTGGTGCAGCGGAAACGAATCTGACTTACTATCCATGAGGATGCAGGTTAGATCCCTGCCCTTGTTCAGTGGATCAGGGATCTGGCATTGCTGTGAGCCGTGGCCCTAAAAAGCGAAAAAAAAAAGAAAAAAGGAAAACGAAATAATGTTAGATAGGAAAGGATAAAAAGAGTAATTACATTGTTTTGGTAGGGTGAGCAGGGAAATAGGGAGTTTAAATTAGAACAAATATTCTAGTATTCAAGCTAATTGAAAGAGAGAGCCCTCTTAAAGCCAGATATGTATTCTGAGAATATATTAGACAAGCAAACAATGGCAGTATGTAAGGTTAACTGCAGTGTTGCTTAAATTAGGGAAAAATAGAACCATTTTAATGATTATTAGGAGGGCATATTTTAACTAAATTGTAGTAAGCAACTATAAAATTGAACAGTATACATCCATTACAATATGGGTTGTTATTTATGCCATGGAAAAGTGCTCAAAATATACTGTAAGGTGAAAAATAGTTCTCAAAAACAATATGTATAGTGCCAGTCTGTGTTGTTTTTCTAAAAAAAATCTATCTACTTTACCTCTCTAAGCATTTATTTGTTTCTCTATCATCTATTTATGCATTAAAAAACATTTAGAAGAATATTCAGTAAATGTTAACGGTGGTTAACTTTGGGTTCCATGTTTACAGCTAATTGTACAATTTCTATATTAAGAACATTATGTAATGTAAACAAGTAACATAGTTAGACAAAATAATATAACTATTTCCCTTTGAAAAAGATAAATAACCAATATTTATCAGAACATTATTCACAATAGCCAAGATATAGAAAAAAATGTGTATCAGTAGATGAATGGATAGAATGGATGTGGCACATATACACAATGGGATATAAGTCATCTATGAAAAAGGAAGCTATCCTCCCACTTGTGACAAGATGGATGGACACTGAACACGTTATGCTAAATGGGATAAGTCAGACAGACAAGTACTTTAAGATACCAGTTACATGTGAAATCTAAAAAAAAATTAAACCCATAAAAACCAGAAAGTAAAATGTAGAATAAAATGAGTGGCAGGAGGGAAGAATAAGAGTGATGGTGTTTAAGGGTACTAACTTGTAATGAGTAGTAAATTTACCATAGAGAGCTAATGCACAGTATAATATATATAAACAATAATACTGCACTACTGAAGAACAAATGAATGGATAAAGAATACAAAATTGTGTTTGGCAGGAAGAGCACAAAATAAAAATATATATAACAAAAAGTGATATTGAAACATGACTTTTGTTAACACTTGAATTTTTCTGAATGCATTAATTCCAAAGTTCACATGCAAAAAACACACTTGAAATTTCTCATGAGAAAGCTGACTGTCAACTTCCTGTACGTTTCTGGCTTTAGTTATAAGTATGGCACAAATGACTATCTCATAACTCTCATTTAAAACAAATAAGCAAATTCATAGATACTTATGAACCACTAGAAAGAAAGTCTTGACTTTTTTCCAAACTAAAATATAGTCTACTCAGTTCAAGTCTTGGAGAAAATCAACACATATTTTTTTGTATGTTATGTAAGTTCATATCTTGGTAGACACTTAGGATACTTATTTTCCCCAGATTTATAAACAAAGTTCAGCTTCCTTGAACTTTTTAGATTATAGGTCACTTTAAATTTTCCAGTAATGTTCCCTAATATCAACTTAGCTTTTCTAATTCTGCTTTGAATGGTGAGCAAATGTTGTCAAGAGCATGTTCTCTGGAACTGATTTTAAATATTGGCTCTGATCCTTACTAACTGTGTGGTCTAAGGCTAGTTCCTTAAACTTTCTGGTCCTTGGTTTCCTCCTTAAGAAAGTGAACATAAAAATGTAATTATTTCCTTAGGATATCATGAAAATTAAAAGAGAAAACCATCTAAAATACCTAGCTTACAAAGTAGACATATAAGAAATACTTACTAAACAAAGTTGACATATAAGAAATACTAACTTGTTGCTTTTATTTGTTTACCTTATCCAATATATAGGCAAGGTTCTGGCTGATTGGACTGTGATAGGGAAGAACAAATCTGACTCTGTATTAGCTCTGTTCCTTTTATTTTAACCTGATTTTAACCTTTTCCTCTGTCACTTGTGCCTAGTTATCCTGGCTCTGCACCTCTTGCTCTGCACCTCTTGCAAAAGAAGGCTGCCTACAGCCTGATATGTGTGATATGTACAGGATAGCCTTTGCTGTTTAGGGTCACACCCATTGCTCATGGAGGTTCCCAGGCTAGGAGTCAAATCAGAGCTGTAGCTTCTGGCCTACACCACAGCAACACCAGATCCAAGCTGTGTCTGTGACCTACATCACATTTCATGGCAATGTTGGATCCTTAACCTACTGAGTAAGACCAGAGATAGAACCCACAACGTCATGGTTACTAGTCAGGTTCATTTCTGCTGCGCCACAATGGGAACTCCAAGGATAGCCTATTCTTAAGGCTATGACCTTTAATGACTAATATATTTTTAGATAAAAAGTTGCAGAACAGAAAATAACATCTGCTGTTTTTTGAGGTATAGGAACATCTTGACCCAATCCATGTGGATGGCTATAAAACAAAGGATGGGACACCAAGAAACTTGCAACAATTAACCATGCCCCTCCCTTACCCTGGCTTTAAAAGGGCTTTGCTGAAAGCCTTTAGGGAGTTCAGGGCTTTTCTGGGCATGAGGTAGCTCATTTCCTTGCATGACCCTATAATAAAACTTTCTCTGTTGGAACTCTGTCATATGAGTATTGCTTGGTCTCACTGTGCATTAGGCAAATGGATTTGCATTTGGTAACAGGATCAGACCTATCCTAATTGTTAAAAAAGTGGAAAGGAAGTGTATCAATACAACACAATGATAAAGAATATTTGGAAGAAACAGGATAGATGAGAAATACACTATCCCATCCAGCAAGAAAAAATAAAGAAAATGTGAATTTTCCCAGACCCATTGCACATGGAGGTTCCCAGGCTAGGAGTCAAATCAGAGCTGTAGCTTCCCGCCTACGCCACAGCAACACCAGATCCAAGCTGTGTCTGTGACCTACATCACATTTCAGTTGCTAGAATACTTGCAGCTGAGTGTTTACAAAGACCTCGGCCATGGGGCAGTAAGCATTTTAATTGAATGGAGGAACAGTGGGGTTCACCTCCCACCCTGAGGTCAAAGTGCACAAACAATGTCCTCTAAAGCAGGAGTTTTGATGCCAGAGATTCCCAGAAAGAGTGTTTGAGCCATATTATACAAATTGAATGCCTATAAATACACACATGTGATTAAGTAATTAAAATGTCAGTTATTTAAGGAAAGTCAATATCCTGAAAGAGAGGCTCTGAATCAATAAACAGAAAAAAAAAAAAATACTCCAGGGAAACAGAGTTAATATGGGGGAAAAATCCCTAAAGTAAACAAAATAAGAAGTATTAGGGATTTAAAGCCTGTTTTGTCCATCATAAAAAAACCAGCTTTAAAAAAAAAAGCTTTTAAAAACCGAAACAGCTTTAATGGAAATTTAAAATTTTTGATAAAAAAGGGAAAAGAATAGACGAGCTAAAAAGACTGACATCATTGAAGACTAAATTACTGAACTGGATGATGATAATTCAGATTGCTACATCCAGAGCTGAAGGCAAAAAGCCCAAGCAAAGAAGTGTGAGAGCAAAGCTGTCCTGGAGGATAGACCTAGAAGATACTATGATTAAATAAGATGATGACAAAGAACAATGTGGAAAAAATAAACAAGTAGTTGAAGAAGCAGAATAATGATTCTGGTCTTTACTGAAGGGATCTTCTGAATGTTGGGTAGAAAGAATGGAGGTTGGGGGTTATAGTGCTGAAATAACATCCATGCCTAGAAACAGTGCGATGAAATGTCTGGAAGCCAAAGATAAAGAGAAAAATCCCAAGAGCTTCAAGAAAAAAAAAACAAAAAACAAAAAAAAATGACATAAAAAAAAAAATCAAACCAGGAGTTCCCTTTGTGGCTCAGTGGTTAACGAATCCGACTAAGAACCATGAGGTTGCAGGTTCGATCCCTGGCCTTGCTCAGTGGGTAAGGATTCGGCGTTGCAGTGAACTGTGGTGTAGGTTGCAGACGTGGCTCGGATCCCGCGTTGCTGAGGCTGTGGCGAAGGCCGGCGGCTACAGCTCCTGTTAGACCCCTAGCCTGGGAACCTCCATATGCCGCGGGTGCGGCTCTACATAAAGGCAAAAAGACAATAAATAAATAAATGAATGAATGAATGAATAAATAAATAAATAAATAAAGCAAACCAAATTACACTGCTTATTAGCAATAGTAGATGCATGAAGACAAGGTAGTGATACCCTCACAAGCTGAGATAATACCACTGTTTTAATCAATACTTTTGTACAGAAAATTGGTATTCAAGTGTTAAAGACATCTGTGAGAACCTCAGAAAGTTTACCACCTAAACAGTTTTTAAGAGAATTTCTTAAGGAGTAAATTGAGAAAGATCCAGGAAAACTAACAATGAATTAAAAATAAATTCATGCTGCAAGAAATCGTGGTGAGCAAAACACAGCACAAAACACACACCAAAAAAACTCTAAAATATATAACTAGGTGTAAACATTCACTCTTGAACTTGTACCCTTTAAGTTTAAAGATATTAAGAAAGTACCTAAAAAGCAAAAACACAGAGTTAAAGAAACAGAGACAAAAATACCCACTTGGGACATAAAGATCAAGATTTTTTTTCCCACTAAAACATGAAATAGTACCATAGAGAAAAGTAAAAGTCTGCTTGAATCTCTTATTTCTTAGAACGGTGTTACAGTTCTGCTTAATTCTTGTATTTAAGACAGGCTGGGACCTGGCACCCTTTACTGGAGTGCTTTCATCTGGACAAATGTCTCCTCAAGCAACAGATTACCGAGAAACTACAGGGGACAAAAATAACCACATGCATGAACAGTTAGGCCAAACCATGAACACTAAGATACAAAAATGCTAAAACGCAACTGCCATTTCTGAGGTGCTAGGAGCAAAAGGAGGATACTGCATATATGAGTCCTGCACACAGTACCATCAAGGGGGTGGGCAGACCACCTAAGCCACCACTCCAGCCCAACCCACCAATCTGACTCTACCCTCACCCCATTTAAGGTGACACTTCAGATGTTGGGGAGGGAGCAAGGGAAAGTTATTATTTTCACTTCCTTGTGCTATGGCATGAGTCCCAGTAAAGCCTTGCCTGAATTACTCTTCTGGCCTATTATCAATTTCTACTGATTAAAGAGTCCATAAATCCTAGTCGGTAAAGTATTGGTAACTATTTATTCCTATACTGATAATTCTTATGAGCGAAAGTTTTGTATAAATACAGGGATAAGGAAACAACACTACTGCTGACCCTTGAACAATGCAGGAGTTAGGGGCACTGACCCCCACGCAGTAAAAAATCCGCATAAACTTTATAGCTTGCTCTTCATAGCTGATGTTCCACATCTGTGAATTCAACCAATGGGGGGTTGTAGTACTGTGGTATACATTTATTGAGAAAACAAAATCCATGTGTAAGTGCACCCATGCCGTTCAAATCTGTATTGTTCAAGGGTCAATTGTATTTACTGTTTCAATGGATAAAAGACAAAAAATGTATTTAGAAGACCAAAACTTTTATAATGTGATATAGTAGATTTGAAAATGAACCTAATAGAACTTAGGAAGAACTGGAATTTGTGTATGTAAGATAAATCAGAGAAAAATTATCTAGAATGGATTAGATCATCAAAAAGAGACGATAGGTGAAGAAACTATGCTACAAAGGGCAATAAGAACTAATATGAACTTAGAGTTTAGGAAAGAGCAGACAGAGGAAATAAGGAGTTTGTTTGTTTATTTATTTATTTATTTATTTATTTATTTATTTATTTAATTTTAGGGCTTCACCTACGACATATGGAAGTTCTCCTGCCAGGGGTCGAGTTGGTGGTGCAGCCGAGGCCTACACCACAGCCATGGCGACACCAGATCCAAGTTGCATCGGCAACCTGGGCTGCAGCTGACAGCAAATGCTGCATCGTTAACCTGCTGAGTTAGGCCAAGGATTGAACGTGCATCCTCACAGAAACAACACTGGGTCCTTAACTTGCTAAGCCACAACAGGAATTCCCAGGGGGATATTTTGAAGTTTGGGGAAATAAAAAAGCTGACCAATCAGCAGATTCAAGAAGCCAAAAAATCCCCTAAGTAGAATAAGTGCATAAAGAAAAATGTAACCAGAGGAAAAAAGCTGGATTAAGAGTTAGACTAACAATCAATTTCTCAGTAAAACAATGGGTGGTAGAAGACAGTGGCTTGTTTCTTTAATGTGCTGGGAAGTTAGTAACAGCCAACTCTGAATATTTGAAAAAATATTTTCCAAAAATGAAGGTAAAATAAAAACATTTATAAATAAAAATAAATAAAAATATGTGGTCTTTCCTTAGGGAAATTTCTAGAGATACATGTAGGTAAAAGGAAAGAAACAGATGGAAGGCCCGGGATGCAAAAAAGAATGAAAAAGGAAACAAGTATGTCAATAAATCTAAAGAGGCACTGACTTTATAAAACAAATAAATGTCTATGGGGATAAAAGTGAAGTGAGTACAGTATAAAAATTATTGTGTATATAGTCATCCCTCAGTATCCACAAGGGTTTTTTTCCAGGATACCACACCTTTCACATACCAACATCCAAGGATGCTCAAGTCTCCCATATAAAATGGCTCGGCATTTGCATCTAACCTACACACAAGCTCACGCAGCATACGGAGGTTCCCAGGCTAGGGGTCCAATTGGAGATACATCTGAGAGCCTATACCACAGCCACAGCAACACAGGATCTAAGCTATGTCTGTGACCTACACCACAGCTCACAGCAATGCCTGATCCTTAACCCACCAAGCGAGGCCAGGGATCAAACCAGCAACCTCATGGTTCCTAGTCGGATTCATTTCTCTGCACCATGTTGAGAACTCCATAATCCCACTAATTTTTAAATACATAAATTGACAAGCTGATTTTTTTCCCCATACCTGCAGCATGTGGAAGTTCCTGGGCCAGGGATGGAAGCTGTACTAAAGCCGCAACCTGAGTCGCTGCAGTGACAACTCTGGATCCTCAACCTGCTGAGCCACAACGGAACTCCAACAGGCTGATTCTAAAATTACATGAAAATGCCAGAGGCAAAGAATAACCAGCTCAATGTTAAAGAATATCAAAGCCAGAGAATTTTAAACTCCAGATAAAAAGACTCATTTTAAAGCAGTAGTGATTAAGAGAGAGTATGGTATTGTCATATGGACGGAAACGAGGTGACATAACAGGTCTGACTGCTATCTTTGATAGAACTGCTTATAAGTATGGTTTTGCCTGGTGTCTGAGAACTTGAATTTCGGGAAGGTTCCCACCATCTATCTGAGAAGAGTGGCTCATCATGCCTAAACTGTTTATACACACAATATGGTTTATGCTGATCAACTGCTTTCCTTCTGGGAGTCTGGAATTTGGGCATATGCCAGGCAGAGAATGCTTGTGCAACCAGCCCCCAATAAAAATCTTAAGTGCTGAGTCACCACTGAACTTCCCTGAAGAATAACTTGCCCATGGACACATACTTACTAGTTGTCTCTTGATTGGCACTTTGGGATACATCAGCTCCATCACTTAAGTGTGTCATGAGCATTTTGCTTGGAAATGCTTCATTCTTAAGAGTTTCACAGAATTTATGAGGTTGTACATATCAAGGGAGCTGGAATCAGCTGGTAAAGATATATTAGGTAATTACGCTAATATACAGCTGGCTCTGCTTTGATGAATTGTTTCATTAGCAGGATTTCAGTTTTTGGCTAAGGAAAGTGTCTGTATCAGACTTAGATGTATTTTTTATTTTAAATGATCTTTATTTTTTCCATTATAGCTGGTTTACAGAGTTCTTTCAATTTTCTACTGTACAGCAAGGTGACCCAGTCACATATACATATATACATTCTTTTTATCACATTATCCTTCGTCATGTTCCTTCATAAATGACTAGATATAGTTCCCAGTACTATAGAACAGGATCTCATTGCTTACCCACTCCAAAGGCAACAGTTTGCATCTAATAACCACCAAACTATTTGCCTCTGTGATGATTGTTTGTAACTATAATTACACTACATGTCAGGTGAGAATAAAACTATCCGAGAGAATAATAACAGCATTATTATTATTATTATTATTATTATTATATGAGCCCATCTTTTCCAAAGTTCTTCATATTTTTATTGCTCTGATTAACACTTCTAATGATTCAGGAACTATCCATTTCAATAGATATAATTCCCTTTTTCTACAAAATCAAGTGTAAGGCATCAAGGACATATAATAAGGCCATCATCCTAGGAGTAGTGATTTTGACGTAGGAGAAATAGCATATTCTTTCTTTTTTTGTATATTGCTATCTATCTAGTAAAATAAGTTCATTAATTCATCCAGTCGACTGATATATTTATTTAATGTCAGCTATGTGCCTAGAACTATTAGAGACATAACAGCTGAACAAAACAAGGTCCCTACTTCTGTTGACTTAACATTCTAGTTAGGGTAGACTGAATACACAGCCCATAACATATTAATAAATATAATAGAATGTCAGGTGGTGAAGTGGTGCTAATTTTAGCCAAGGTGACTATCCTAAGAGAGCCCTCAGACCCTCAAGACATCCCTGCCCAGCCCCTTGATATACCTCAAACCAGGTGCTCCCTGGGGAGTAAAGAGACAGAGCTTCAGGAAGCCTTTTTCCAAGCTCTGTCATCTATGTAGGGCTTCTGGATCCTGGAGAGGTATGGGTCTGGAAGAAGGCAGGACGGGGATGACTGACCTACCTTGGCTGTGCTAGGCAAGGACAGGTTGGCAGGCACTGTGGTTTGTGTGGACAAAGGGGTGGGTGTTGTTTGCAGGGGATCATCCTCTGGTCTGCAACAAGGGGATATAGAAGAAGGTGGCTTGGGTTAGGAGGAGGAGTTAATTTTCTTTTTTAAGGCAAGGTGGTCAGGACGTCCTCTCTAATGAAGAGAGGGAACAAATAGAAGCTACATGGTCTGTGTGGAAGAGCATCCCATGCTCTGGGAAGAGAGTGTGAAATTTGCCTCAGGACTAAGTGGCACTGTTTTGGAGCCCACTAGAAAGAAAATAGAGGATCTGGCTTTATGGAAGAATGGTCCAAGGCATTCTTGATGTTATTGTGCTGTGAAATCTGGATCATCAGAGTAGAAAGACTGCTCAAGAGGTGCATTAGCCAGGAATAAAGAGTGTATATTTGGCTGAAGCATTTCTTATGTCCTCTGGGAACCTGAAGTGTATAAATATAGGAGCAGGTCTTGATAGGCAACTGCCTGGATAAAGGGGACTGCTCAACATTTGGTAACGTTGGCAGGACAAAATCCCCACATCTGACACAGGACTAACAAATAGTAATTTATGGTTTCCATCCCCCACCCTGCTTCCTCTTTACAGTTGCAATTCAGTTTTTAGATGACAGCATGTGCATAAGATAAAAATGTTCAATGTTTCTGGATCATTGCCACAGGATGACTCATCTCTCACTGCCAACTTTCTTCCTCAGGCATTCAATATCAGTTAAACACTTGCTGAGACTTACTGTCTATAAAGTCTTTCATTTTCCAAATATGAATTTATATGGTGCATGCATTTCCTGTTTTACATCTATGATTCTTTATCCCATGTTTTGAAAATCCTCTCCCATCTTCCAAATCCCAAAGTTGAGAAGTCACTGTTTTAAGGTGTTCTGCTCTCTCTCAGGTTTTTTTCTGGTAATATTTTCTTAAAGGAAGTGATCTAGTTTACTTACATGTGCTGCCTCTGATAAACTACATATAATTTCCATTACTAGAATGGATTTAAAATATTTCCCTCACCTTGATAGTTCAGTTTTGTGTTTCCTGTTATCTACCAACTTAGAAATAGAAACTTTGGAAAAGACTGATGGACTCCAAAGAGAGGTTATCACAGAGGAAATAAAATATATTTGCAAGAACAAATATTTACTTAACAGTCATCATGAGCTGGGATATAGCAGTGAACATAATACTCAAAGTCCTGCTCTCATAGATCTTTAATCTACTTTTATCTCATTGGAAGTAGAATAGCTTTAATGGTAGTGGGACGTAACCTTGAAAGACAACTTGGTTTATTCTTTGGCTTCTAGGAACATAGGTAACTTTAGAGTTGGAATCTCATTTATCTATTTGCTGGTAAAAAATTGCCAAGTAACTCTAGTTTGGATACTTAGACCGTGGAGGTTTCTTGCCTTAGTTCTTTTATTCCCAAAGTTAGTATGAAGTACTTTAATCTTGTTTTGTAAATCAAAACAATCATCAAAGCAGTATGGTACTTGCACAAAAACAGACATATAGATCAATGCAACAGGAGAGAGAGCCAAAAAATAGACCCATACACCTATGGTCAACTAGTCTATGACAAAGGAAGCAAAAATATACAATGGAGAAAAGACAGTCTCAATAAGTGGTGCAGGGAAAATTGGACGGCTACATGTAAAAGAATGAGATTAGAACATTCCCTAATACCATGCACAAAATAAATTAAAAATGGCTTAAATACCTAAATGTAAGATTGAACACTATAAAACTCCTTGAGGAAAACTTAGGCAGAATACTCATTGATATAAATTACAGCAATTTTTTTATCCATCTCTTAAAGCAATAAAAGTGAAAGCAGAAATAAATGGGACCTAATTAAACTTAAAAGCCTTTTCTCAACAACAGAAACCATTGGCAAAATGAAAAGGCCATCTACTGAATGACATAAAATATTTGCAAATGATATAACCAACAAGGAGTTAATATCCAATATACATAAACAGCTCATACAACTCAACAGCAAAAAAAAAAAAAAAAAAAACACCTGATTACAAATGGGCGAAAGAACTGAATAGATATTTTTATGAAGAGGAAATGCAAATGACCAACAGGCACATGAAGAGATGCTCAGCATTGTTAATCACAGGGGAATGCAAATCAAAACCACAATAAGATTCACCTCACACTCATCAGAATTGCCATCATCACATGTTGGCAAGAATGTGGAGAAAAAGGAACCCTTGTGCACTGCTAGTGGGAATGTAAATTACTTCCACGGTGGAACTCAGTACAGAGGATTCACAAAAAACTAAATATAGAACTACCATATATATGACCCAGCAATTAATTCCACTCCTGGCCATTTATCTGGAAAAAAACAAAAACACCAATATGAAAAGACATCTGCACCCCAATGTTCATAGCAGCATTATTTGCAATTTCCAAGATATGGAAGTGTCCATCGACAAATGAATGGATAAAGAAGATGTAGTGTGTGCACACACACACATACACACACGCCTGCGTGTGCACTGGAATGCTACTAAGCCATAGAGAAGAATAAAATTTTTCCATTTGCAAAAACATGGATGGACCTGGAGGGCATTATGCTAATGGAAATAAGTCAGAGAAAGACAAGTACGGTATGATATCATATGTAGAATATAAAAATACAACAAACTAGTGAACTATTGAATATAAAAAAAGCAGCAGATTCACAGATATAGAGAACAAACTTGTGGCTACCAGTGGGAAGAAGGAAGGGGGGAGAAACAAAATGGGGTAGGGGAGTAAGAGGTACAAAGTACTAGGTATAAAATATGCTACAAGGGTATATTGCACAACATAGGAAACATAGCCAATATTTTATAGTAACTATAAATGGGGTATAACCTTTAAAAGCCATGAATCACTACATTGTATACCTGTAACTTATATAATATTGTGTAGTGACTATACTTCAATTAAAAAAATGTCTACACAAAAATAACAAACTCTTACGTAAAGAATATTTCTCTTTCTCACTCATTTTTTTGGCCCCACCCACAGTATCCAGTTCCTGGCTAGGGATCAAACACATGCCACAGTAGTGACTGAGCCACAGCAATGACAATGCCAGATCCCTAACCACTGGGCCACCACGAACTCCTCACTCATTATTTTTTAATAGCCAGTTCCAGTATTCCTATGGCATTTCTTTTCAGAGAGCTGCTGGGTTTTTTAAAGTGCATTATGAGTTTTTTTCCCTATATTTTCAAAGAGCTTAGTGACATATACCCTCTACTTGCTCCAGGTCATTAACTGCCCTCTACATTAACAAAATGTAACTTCCTTCATTAAGTGTATTACTTTTCATTTATTATAGAATAATTTTTATTTTCTAGAATGATGGACCATTCTTTCTGCAAATGAAATGAAATAAAGGTTTTCTGATTCTGGAAAGTATTAAAGATAATGCAGTATTAATGTTCTGCATTTAAATAACATACACGTCTCAGAGTTATTATTAGAATTGTCATTTTTATATCTAATAGGATGTAGTTCAAGTTCTTTATGTGTGTCAAGTACTTTCCCAATTTAGAAACATCACATATGAAACATGGCATTAGGCATTTATATAGGTTGTTTATCTAGACCCATACTGTCCAACATAATAGCCAACAGCCACATGTGGCTGCTTAAATTATTTCAAATTAAATAAAATCAGAAGTTCAGTTTCTCGGTCATACTAGCTAAATGTTAAGTGCTCAATAGCCACATAGGCAGGCTAGTGGTTGCCATACTAAACAGCATAGATATAGAACATTTCTAGAAAATTTCTATTCAACACTGCTGATTAGAGGACAGTTTGATTCGTTTTTTTAAAGCATTTTAAATTACTTTTCCTATTCCCTTAATACCACGGAACAGATCTACAAAATCTATTTTTATAAACATTAATAGACTTACTAATACATTTATAGTAAGGTACATTGCATAAGCTCTCTGTTTCTAATCTGTGGCTGCTCAGTTGTCACCATATGTTGAGAAGGTCATGTTGACTGACAAGTCAAAATTAACTTTTCCATCAAAACTAGAATCAACAAATATAGTTATCAGCTGCAACTGCAGCTGCCAGCCTATGCCACAAACAGCAATCCAGGATCCTAGCCAATTCTGTGACCTACATCACAGCTCATGGCAAAGCCAGATCCTTAACCCACTGAGCAAGGCCAGGTATTGAACCCACGTCCTCACAGATACTAGTCTGGTTCATTACAGCTGTGCCACTATGGGAATTCCTCTCCCTTTTCTTTCTATAGTAGATGCTTCAAATTTCAGCTGGACACATGACTACCCACAATAAAGATAATAATTTACCAGCTTCCCTTACAGACAGTTGCAGGCATCTAGATTTTGTTGATAAGACATGGGCAGAAATGATGTGTGCAAAGTGTTTTTTAATTTTTTCCTGCTGAGTCCACCATGTGGGTAAAAATGACCCACAAATGTTGGCAGAGCAACCAGATAGAAGGAATTTGGAGTTTTGGCACTGCATTATTCTTCAGTTGCTTGTGCTCAGATACATCAAAGACAAACGTCTATCTCAAGTCACTGTTACTTGGAGTTTTGTTTTAGCAGTTAATGCAATCAAACTCATGTAGTGATGGACAGAAGAAATATAATAATACAATAGAGTTAAAGAACTAATTCTATGATCAATAAAGTACTAGAGCTGAGAAGGAATACATGGAAAATTTTTCATATTTTAAAAGTCAATCCATTGTTATTGGTCCTTATGGATTTTATTAACTTAAGAAAAAAATTTACCATGTGTAGTTGACAGGGAAAATGTCTATTTAATGCATTTACGATAATATTTATAGCCAATTATTTTTACAATTTGAAAAGTCACTTTCACATCTAGTATTTTAGTTAGTTTTTGCACAAGTTCTTTGAGATACTACTATTTCCTTCATTTTATAGATGAGGAAACTGAGACTTGTAGAATTTGAGTCACTTATGAAGTACACACAGCCAGTAAGTGGTGGGGCTGAGACTGATGGATCCAACTAACATTTGTGCTATTTAAAGGCAAATTTAATAATCGTGAAGAAAAAAGCTGTTATTGGTGAAAAAATAGGAAAATTTCAAATGTGGAGATGATGACTTCTGTCCCAACAGTTAAGTATCTGAAGAGATTCTTTAGCGCTCCAGTGACTATCTTAAATGGCATCCATTGTCAACTGTTTAGGGAAGGCTGCAGACTGCTTCTCTCCTGAAGACTCACAAACCACATTTGTAGATTAAAAGCGCTGAGAAATCTCATTGGAAAGAGGTCTTTTAAACTTCAACTCTGACTTAAGCAAACTCATTTACTTCAGAACTCGTGTGTGTGTGTGTGTGTGTGTGTGTGTGTGTGTGTATGTAGACAGAAGTTCTGCTTTCCTGTTAGATGGTTCAGTTTCTGCCAGAGACACATAACGGTGGTCTAAAACTTGAACACATTTTTGAAATAATAATTTAATGAATTTTTTAAACCACAAAATCATATACCACAAAGATGTTTGGGGATTTGAGGTATGTGGGAAGTACAAAACTTATTCGTTCTTGGACTTTTATGGACCCCGATTCTTGGGAAATTCTTTTTATGGATTTGGAAACACCAGTTACTCCTCAGGGAGTTTGTGTCTGCTATACATCGATTCTGGATCACAAATTTTTTTAGACTTCTCTGACTCAGAACAAGGTAATTTTGTTTAAAATTACTTGCTGGGAAATTCTTATAATTATAGGGATACTAACTAAGACCTTGAGACAGGACACTACAGTGATTAGGGGAAATAAAAATTATTGTTAAAAAACTCATCAGTTCCCCATGTAGGAAGAAAAACTAAGAGGAGTTCACTAGTTTCTCTCTAAATTCCCCATCTGAGAAATGTTTACTGACTTGGCATTAGATTTTTAGCTACTTGATAGATATTATTCAAATTTTTGATTCTTTGTCACTAAAGAAGCATGGAGTTTCTGCATTTTTTTTATTGTTTATTTTCTTGCAAATGCAGTGTAATTCAGTATGTTTTATTATTTTGAAAATCTTGGTTTAACACATTACTTGGGACAACAAAGCACATTGTGATAAATATTTCCAAACATCCATTTTCAAATTCCTCTCTTCCGAGCATGAGTTTCTTTTTTTTTTTTTTTTTGCCTTTTGTCATTTTATGGCCGCACCCACGGCATGTGGAGGTTCCCAGGCTAGGGGTTTAATCGGAGCTGTGGCCACTGGCCTGCACCGCAGCCACAGCAACGCAGGATCCGAGCCGCGTCTGCAACCTACACTACAGCTCACGGCAACGCCGGATCGTTAACCCACTGAGCAAGGGCAGGGATCGAATCTGCAACCTCATGGTTCCTAGTTGGATTCGTTAACCACTGTGCCACGACGGGAACTCCAGAGTTTCTGCATTTTAATGTTAGATATAGGATAATGCCAATATGGATTCTAAAAGAGAGTAAAAATAAAATGAAATCATTATTACTAGTTATTATTTTGGTCAGCTTTGATAAAAATACAGGGCAATAATCATGTTTATTTAAGGTTAGAGACAGGATTGTGAAATAGTCTCTTAGAAGTTTCAATTTAGTCTTATACATTAATAAAAATGTCATGAATTTGAGTAAGATGACTTACGGTTTAACACCGGCAAAGATGCCCAGAAGAACAACTATCTTAGAAGCACAATTCTCTGCAAAGTAATTTGGATGTTTCAAATCATTTTAATACAAGTATCAACTGAATTTTCTTTTTAGGTTTGAAAATCATTTCTAAAATCATCTGGAAAAATAGACAGGGACAAGAATATCAAAGATATTTTAAGAAAGAAAAATTTTGTGTGGGAACTTTCACTACCAAATATTAAAACATATAAAACTTCAATAATTAATGAACCATAGTAGTGAGAAGTTAGTAAATTATAGAATAGAAAGGTGAGAAAGAGACTCTAGTATACATAGGAATTTAGAAGAAGACAAAATTGGCATTTTGAGCTGATGTGAAAGACAAGATCATTTAACGAACGAAAGAGGGAATGCAGTATCATTACTTAAACCACAAAAAAGAATTTTCTCCCACATCTTTATTAAAACGAATTCCTAAGGGTTTAAAGAGTTCAGAGTAAAATTAAAAGTCCTTTATATATTTTTAATACTTTCATGTGAAACTTATTGTAAAAGATTTCCAAGGCCAAAAGCAAAGAAAAAAACCAAAAGTAAAATAATGACAGATTTTACTACATAATTTCAAATTTAAAAGTCAAACTGGAGGAATACCTACAACCTATGTGAATGATAAAAGTTAATATTAAAAATATTATAAACATTTTAAAATAAATCGTTAAGCAAAGATGTACTTATTAGTAGAAAAATGGGCAAAGTAGTGAAGAAGAAATTTAAAAAAGAATACAAATAGTCAAGGTTCATAGGAAAACATGTGTAAGTCAGTAGTAATAAATGTAAATAGATAATAATAAAGTATAACACAAAGATTTTTCAAAAAACTATTTTTGGTGAAGTTTAAATAAAATAGAGAATTCCTTTCACTGCTGTTGGGAAAGTAAATCGTCAAATGTTTTTGACAGTCTAATAAATTAGCCGTATACAACAAGAATCTTATGCATGTTAAAATCCTCAGATTTTTAAGATCTATTTCAAGTAATTTTTACTAAGCAAATATCACAAAATGCACATAAAACGTATATAGAGAGGTTTTTACCGTTAAAATTTAAATAAACCCTAAAGGATGGATTATTATCCCAGAGAATATTGTGCTTAAAACCACCAGCCTTGGAGGATACAGACCTGGTTTGAATCCCGGTTCTTAATAAGCACTGTGTCCTTGAGCAAGTTACTGAACTTTGAGACTGTTGCCTGAACTGTAAGAGGGATGAAAAAGGCCTGCCACACAAGCTGATTTAGGATTAACTGGCAATATGTATAAAGTGCTCTGTATACTACCTATAATTCCCCAATAGCAGAGTGCAACAATAGCAGTTGCTGTTATTACTATTACACATAGATGAAAACATGTTTTTGGAGAATATTAATGCCATTGAAATATGTGTATGATAAATATTAAATATCAATAAATAAATATTTATTATTAATAATATTAATTCTGACATGAATTGTGATTCACAGACACACAAAGGAAATATAGATGATTTTTATCTTATCTACATTTTTCTATATTCCTATTTTTAAAGAAAACTTAGCAATTTTCTAATCTAAAAAATTCTTTAAATAACTTTTAGAGAGTGTGTCCATATTATATTAAATGAATATGTTAAGATAGACTACAAAATTGCATCTAAGTTCAAGAAGGACAGATAAAATCTATGTGTTTCGGTTTTAGTTATATTCATTTTCATAGAAGGTCATATAGCTTATTCAAGGTTGTGGTTTAATTTTTTTTCCTGTTGACTTTTTAGAGTTGTGTTTGATGATTATTTGGCCACTTTGTTGAGCCATGTAAAAAGCTCTATCAGAATCCAAACGTAGACAATGAGGAAAGAGGAAAACCATGTAACTATGCCTATAAGTGAGTACACAGACAACCCTTCTATATTCAGTCAACCAGCTACTAATATCTGGTATTCTATAACAGAAATGTTTTTTGGAATAAAAAAGGTATTTTCATAGGTTGCTTCGTTTCATCAGTTTAAGAAAGATAGCCACCCTTGTTCGCATGTGTGTCAAGATGGATACTAACTTCTATCACAACATATTTATCATCTTTGAGATCATCTGATATTGATAATAAGAAGCAAAAAGCTCTTTCTTATACCTTTATCAGTTAGGATAAATCATGCAGGGATAACAAACATCTTCCAATTTCTCAATGACTTAAAAATCACAGAAGCTCATTTATTTTTGCTACCTGCTCAGTGAGGATCAGCAGACGTGGCTTCCTCATTAGTCATTCAGAACCCCTAGACTGTTGGGGGTTTCTACCTGTCTAATGCTAGAGAAGAAAGGAAGTGGAGCACTGAGCCCCGGCAATTAAATACTTTCACACACGACTTCATGCCATCTCGTTCATGTACATTGGTCAAAGCAAATCACATAGCCATCACAGGAGGAACGTATAATTCTCTGCGTCTGACCAAAGAAGAGAGGAATCCCATATTTCTGAGGAGTTAGTAATGCCTACCACATATGTCCAGTAATATTACAGCATCCATCTGAACATGAATTCTAATGCCCAAATTCACATGGGAAGGAGGTTTTTAGAAGGAAACACTAGATTGCTTTCAACGGAGGCATTAACTAACATTAATATAATCATTTCACAATTTAGATGTGCATCAAATCATCATACTGTACACCTTAAACATACACAATGTTATGTGTCAGTTATATCTCAAAAGGCTGGAAAAAAAATTTTAAATGTAGCATTGGTTTGTGAGGTGTCTAATCCAATGTAATTATGCATGGCAAAGTTAAAAGCATTAATTTTTTAATTTGTAAAAATACATGTTATGCATTCTGCAGGAAAGGGTTCCTAAATACCAAATTTAAGTAGCAAAATAAAAATGAATAAAATTGCAGTACAAGAGAAGACAGTAATTTTTCTTTCCACTTTTTACATTTCCTCTCAGTGAGTTTCGGGCTTGTCTTCTAGCTATTCAAAACCAGGAGATGGAGCCATGCAGCTTAGGACACTCTCTAGCACCCAATTTCTCTGGGTGTTTCTGAGCAAATGCTTCCTAGTGTTCTATAAGTAGCATTTAATTTGCAACCTTGCAAGGAGAAAAAAGAGGTTTATGCCAAGGTCTCATTCTCTTTCCAAATAGATTTATAATAGATATGACAGAAATACATAGCTGGGCTACTATGTTCAGAAATTTTCTTTTAAGAATAGTTTATATTTCACAAAAACTTCTGTACTCCTAGCCAAACGCTTTTTATATCTACTTCATGCTTATTTTATTCTATTTGGTTCCACAGAAAGTGTATATCGGTCTGCATTAAGCATAGAGATCAATATGTCTTAATTATAACAAACCTTATACTTTAATGAAGCCTTAAATCAAGGGTTGGTATCTTATATGCTAACAAAAGCCAGGCATGTGCCGTGATGCCTCATATGGACTGGGTGGGACTGGAAATGTATGAGCATGTGCAGTGGTGGCTGTTGTTCACGTGTCCCCAATTGTGGTTACAGAGAAATACAAACCCTGTACTGCCAGAATTCCTTACTTCTAAAGAGAAACTCAAATCCTAAACTTTTACATAAAGTATCCAGATTTTTACACTTTTAAGCTATTCTAAAAATTTCACAAACTCTCCAGGCTAAATACACACATTGAGACCAGTTTATGACCTTGCCTTAAGTAGTTAGAGACAATTTTACATTTATTATCTCATTAAATCCTAAAAAGAATGCTATGAAGTACGTTTCATTATTGCTAGTTTTAAATTATGGATAATGAGGGTGAGCACAACCAAATAAATTGCCTCAAATCACACAACTAGTATGTAGATCTTCTTTTCCATTTTTTAAAAGTTTATTGAAGTATAGTTGATTTACAATGTTGTGATAATTTCTGCTGTACAACAGAGTGATTCAGTTATACATATACACACATCCATTCTTTTTTCAGATTCTTTTCCCATACAAATTATCAGGGAATTTTTTTTTTTTTGCATTATAGCTGGTTTACAGATTTCTGTCAGATTTTCCAACTGCACCACCTGGTGACCCGATTACATGTACATATATGGATTTGTCACATGTAATTAGATATAGTTCC
>PVHT021183648.1:25562041-25612742 GCA_004024745.2 Catagonus wagneri
TGATTTTCTTTTCTGTTGAGATGTTCATTTGTGCAGTGTTTTAGACTCCAGTTATAAGAGATTTCATCTTCTGATTCCAATTCTGTCTAGAACATTTCTACTTTTTAGGCTTTTTGAGAAGATGTTTTCTGAATATTGAAATTGTGAATCAGACATGCCTATCTCTATTCTGGTGCCATTTTCTATTGTTTCATTGTAACTTTGAATTTGACCTTTATAATAAAGGTTTCTCTTCTGTCAGATGGGGCACTACTAGATTTTGTGACTTCTATGGCCACTTATAGTTCTGAATTCCCATTTTTTTCAGCCTATAACTTCATTAGAATTATCATTCATTAGTTATATATGTATGTACATATCACATATATTTATGTTATATATATGTATATATTCATTTGTTATACATGTTATACTACATATTAACATGTTATATTTATATATATGTAAAAACAAATGAATATATATATTCATACAACCAAATGAGATGCTCAGGTCACCAGATTACATTATGGTCATGCTCGTCTGGTTTATAAGGATTACTTAGCAGATATAAGGCACTCTTCTTGTCTATGCTTATTACATTTTTGGCATTCTCCTTGTCTCTACACAGTTTAAACAGACACTAGATCTGAGACCTTGAATAAATCAACCTGGTCCCAACTTTTAAACTTAAAATTATGAAACTGATCTCTTCTCTCTTCCCAGATACATACATTTTTGTAATGGTTAACTATAAATTCAGTGGGTAGAGCAGAGATAGAGGGGCAAAAGGCAATTCTTGCCTGGAGTTCTTCTTTAATTATAATTTGCAATTTATGGATCTTTTATTCTTTGAGTTTCACTGCTCTTTAATGAAATGGAATGCCAATAAATCAGTAACCTAGGTACTAGTCATGCTTCATGACGCATTTAAATATAAATGACTATTTTTCTTGCCCCTTGGGAGAAATGCCTTTGCATAGTTAGTTTTTAAAGAGGTTATAAGACTTAGGCACCACAATTGGAATTCTTTTGAACTAAGGATTTTTGCTATTTGGATTCTATGAGAGGGGATGCAACAGTCAGTCAGTCTTTTGTGCTGTTTTCTAGGTGTCCACAGCACCTTACAGACTCAAGACAGTTCCACCTGTCCAAAGTCTTGGGTAAATTTATTAATTTATGTAAAGCACTTAGAATACTGCCAGAGATATATCAATAAGGATTCGCTTTCAAAATTATTATTGTTCTAATTGTTTAATCTAGAAGAATAGTTATATCATTGAGAAATACTACCTGATTATGTAACATTCAGTTAAGTAGTATCTTCTAACTGATACCAAAATATATATAAAAGATTAGAAGAGTGCCTGGCTCATAGCATTCACTATATGTGGTTAGCTATTTTACTATCATTATTATCATTATTCCTAAGAAACTTTCTACATGACACAGTCTAAGTGTCTTTCCAATATGGTATGTGCATGCCTAAATGCAAGCATTTTCTTTACTTATTAAAGCATAGTTGGTTTACAATGTTGTGCCAATTTGCTGTACAGCAAAGTTACTCAGTCATACATGTATATGTATGACAGAGAATACACACACACACACACACACACATACTCTTTTTTTTTTTTTTTTTGCTTTTTAGTGCGACACCCACATCGAATGGAAGTTCTCAGGCTAGGGGTCAACACAGCCATAGCAATGTGGGATCTGAGCCATTGCATCTGCAACCCACACCACAGCTCACTGCAACACCGGACACTTAACCCACTGAGTGAGGCCATAGATTGAATTCACATCCTCATGGATACTAGGAGGGTTCTTAACCCACTGAGCCACAATGGGAACTCCTATATACATTCTTTTTTTCTTTTATGATTTTTATTTTTTTCCATTATAGTTGATTTACCATGTTCTGTCCATTTGTACTGTACAGCAAAGTGACCCAGATATATACATATATATATATATTTCTTTTTCCTAACATTTTCCTCCCTCATGTTCTATCACAAGTGACTAGATATAGTTACTTGAGCTATACAACAGGATCTCATAGCTTATTCATTCCAAAGGCAATAGTTTGCATCTATTAACCCCAGACTCCCAGTCCATCCCACTCCCTCCTCCTCCCCCTTGGCAGCCACAAGTATGTTCTCCAGTCCATGAGTTTCTTTTCTGTAGAAAGGTTCATTTGTGTCATATATTAGATTCTAGATATAAGTGATATCATATGGTATTTACCTTTCTCTTTCTGACCTACCTCACTTAGTATGAGAGTCTCTAGTTCCATCCATGTTGCTGCAAATGACATTATTTTGTTCTTTGTTATTGCTGTGCAGTATTCCAACGGGTATATATATTCCACATTTTCTTAATCCATTCATCTGTCCATGGACATTTAGGTTGTTTCCATGTCTTGGCTATTGTGAATAGTGCTGCAATGAACATATGGGTGCGTGTGTCTTTTTCAAGGAAAAGTTTGTCCGGATATATGCCCAAGAGTGGGATTGCTGGGTCATATGGTAGGTCTATATTTAGTTTTCTGAGGTACCTCCATACTGTTTGCCGTAGTGGTTGTACCAATTTACATTCCCACCAACAGTGTAGAGGGTATCCTTTTTTTTTTTTTTTTTTTTTTTTTTTGCCTTTTGTCATTTTTAGGGCCGCACCCAGGGCATGTGGAGGTTCCCAGGCTAGGGGTCTAATCGGAGCTACAGCTGCTGGCCTTCACCACAGCCACAGCAACGGAGGATCCTAGCCGCGTCTGCAACCTACACCACAGCTCACGGCAACGCCGGATCGTTAACCCACTGAGCAAGGCCAGGGATCGAACCCGCAACTTCATGGTTCCTAGTCGGATTCGTTAACCACTGCACCACGATGGGAACTCCTAGAGGGTACCCTTTTTTCCACATCCTCTCCAGCATTTGTTATTTGTTGACTTGTTAATGACAGCCATTCTGACAGGTGTGAGGTGGTACCTCATAGTAGTTTTGATTTGCGTTTCTTATCTGGAATAAGACAAGAATGCCCTCTCTCACCACTTTTATTCAGCATAGCATTGGACATCTTAGCCACAGCAATAAGATAAACAAAAGAAGTAAAACGTATCCAAATTGGAAGAGAAGAGGTAAAACTGTCACTGTATGCAGATGACATGATACTATATATAGAAAACCCTAAGGACGCCACACAAAAACTACTTGAACTGATCAATGAATTCAGCAAAGTAGCATGATATAAGATTAACATTCAGAAATCAGTTGCATTTCTATATACTAACAATGAAATATTAGAAAAGGAATTTAAAAATATAATACATTTTAAAATCACACCACCAAAAATTAAATACCGAGGAACAAACCTGACCAAGGAGGTGAAAGACTTACATTCTGAGAAGTATAAAACATCAATCAAAGAAATTAAAGAAGATTCAAAGAAATGGAATGATATTCCATGCTCCTGGGTTGGAAGAATTAATACTATAAAAATGGCCATACTGCCCAAAGCAATCTACAGATTCAACTCAATCCCTATCAAATTACCCATGACATTTTTCACAGGACTAGAATAAATAATGCAAAAATTTATATGGAACCGCAAAAGACCCAGAATTGCTAAAGCAATCCTGAGGAGCAAAAACCAATCAGGAGGCATAACTCTTCCAGACTTCAGGCAATATTACAAAGCCACAATAATCAAGACAGGGTGGTACTGGTACCAAAACAGACATACAGACAAGTGGGACAGAATAGAGAACCCAGAAATAAATCCAGACACCTATGGTCAATTAATCTTCAACAAAGGAGGCAAGAATATAAAATGGAAAAAAGACAGTCTTTTCAGCAAGTGTTGCTGGGAAAACTGGACAGCCATATGTAAATCAATGAAACTGAAACACACCCTCACACCATGCACAAAAATAAACTCAAAATGGCTTAGAGATTTAACCTTAAGACACCACCAAACTCCTAGAAAAGAACATAGGCAAAACACTCTCTGACATCAACCTTACAAATGTTTTCTTAGGTTAGACTCGCAAGGCAACAGAAATAAAAGCAAAAATAAACCAATGGGACCTAATCAAACTGACAAGCTTTTGCACAGCAAAGGAAACCATAAAAAAAAAAAAAGATAACCTATGGAATGGGAGAAAATAGTTTCAAACGATGCAAGTGACAAGGATTTAATCTCTAAAATATACAAACAACTTATAGAACTCAACAGCAAAAAACCAACAACCCAATCGGAAAATGGACAAAAGACCTGAAGAGACATTTCTCCAAAGAACAAATACAGATGGCCAATAAGCACATGAAAAAATGCTCAACATCACTAGTTATTAAAGAAATACATTCTTTTTTAAATATTATTTCTAACATAGTCTATCCCAGGAGACTGGATATAGTTCCCTGTGCTATAGAGTAGGACCTTGTTGTTTCTCCATTATAAATGTAATAGATCTAATTGCAAGCATTTCTAATACCATTCCCTCTCCTCAACTTTGAAAGTTTCCCTCAACTTTCATCTTGGCCTACACAGATCCCATCAATGCCATAAAGCCCACCTAACATTCCAGAGCAACTTCTTGCTCCTCTGAGCTCCAGTAATACTATGATTCAGACTGTCAGTTCACAACTTAGCATAGCCCATTCATAACTTCTTTGAACACAGAGCATTAACTCCATGTTTCTGGCATCCAATCATAGGCCTGTCATAGCATGCTTGGCCTAGTGGGGACTGGATATGCATTTCCTGCGTGCTAACTTTGCCCAGGCTTCTGATGTAAGATTAGAATAACTGTTTCAAACATGCATGTTTTCTCTTCAGCTCTCACATCACATACCCTTTCTTACTTTGCTCAATAAGTACTTTCTGCATGTAGAACAATAGCCAGATGTTTAGGAATTGTGTTACATCAAATGCAAAATAGCTGGTTTGTTGACTACAATTTATAATCTATCATTTGGACTTGATTCATTACAACAAGTCAGAGGTCTTTTAAATGTACTTTGGACATATATTTAGAACATGATGTTATTAGTTTAGTGAAGTCAATTATTTAAATTGGATACATTGTTAGCATATACCTCTGCCAGGGATATACCTATTAGTTGGAGCCATAGCAGCTACAGTAGAATAAATTACCAGCTCTAATACTTCACCTCTTTCTACATCCACATCCTTGCTAAGGCCTCCTCATGGGTGCAATGTACTTCTTCTCTGCCCTTTGGCTTTGAGTCTGGCCACATGACTTGCTTTGGGCAGTGGAATGGGAAGTTACATTTTACCAGTTCTACGAGGACTTAAGAGGCCTCTCATGTTTCTGATTTCCCTCTTATACATTTGTCATTGCCACGAGAAGACAAGGTCCCACTGGTCCAAGGATGAGAGACATACTAATTCTCATCTGTGAAAATAAATCCTTGCTATTACATGTCACTGAGAATTTGGAGGTTTCCTTTTTCATACAAATTTATTGTAGCAATAGTAAACTGATGTAGCAGTCAAGGTAATTTACCTTTCAATTTTATTATACCATGAATCACCACATTATAATTTGTCCCTAGCATCTAGCCACTACTTTTCAACATTTTAAAATCTATCCCAATTTATTATTAATATTGAATAAGCATGAAGATGTAATTTTTAAAGATAATAGAGGAGAAAGGTGATTGATAACTCATTCTATAAATTTCACTTTAAATATCACTTCTTCAAAGAGGCCTTCCCTGGCCCTTTAATTTATATGGGTACCTCTTAGATTCTGTCATACAGAAATCAGCCCTTTCCCTTTATACCTTGTCCATATTGGTAATTACATGATTGGTCTTGATTTTTTAAATAATATTTATCACCCTCACTAGACTCTAATTCATGAAGGTAAGACCATGACCTTTTTTAAAATTTTTGATTTATTTATAAATTGAAGTATAGTTGATTTACAATGTTGTATTAATTTCAAGTGTATAGCAAAGTGATTGATATATATGTGTGTCATATATATGTATTCTTTTTCAGATTCTTTTCCATTATAGGTTAGCACAAGATATTGAATATACTTCCCTAGGCTATACTCTGTCCTTGTTTATTACCTATTTTATATGTAGCGGTGTGTACCTTTTAATCCGAAATTCCTAATTTAACTTCCCCTACCTTTGGTAATCATAAGTTTCTTTTCTATGAGTCTACTTCTGTTTTGTAAATAAGTTCATTTATATCATATTTTTAGATTGCACATATAAGTGATATCATAGCATATTTGTCTTTCTCCATCTGACTTACTTCACTTAATGTGATAATCTCTAGGTTCTTTTTATGTTCTTTCTCTTTACCACTATACCCTTGCATCAAGCACAATACCTGGCAAAGAGTAGGCACTCAACATATATTTGTTAAATAAACAATTAAAGTAAATGACTATTAATGTAGCATGTTTGATATTGCTCATCTGGTTAAAATCTCCTTCTTTAAGCAGTTCTATGACAGATTGTTCTCTGTCACTACTTCTGTAAGGTAGAAATAGAAAAGTCTTTATAAGTTAGTATTTCTAAGTGGTATATAAAACTAGTGTTCATTCTCTACAAAGAATGTCTTCAATCGCAATTTGATCCTTGCTATATTAAGGTGGGTTCCCCATGTCACACAATGTTATACTATTTGTTTTCATGATTAATGTCTGCTCAATGATCTGGGAATCCAAGTGAAATACAGATAGGTTCATACATGAGTACAGATGGAACATATCATATCAATAGACATTCAGAATGATTCAGTAGGGAAAAGTTTGGCTTAGGAGTCAGGAAATGGAGGATCTGTGTTTAAGTTCTAATTTCAGAAACTTCTAATTTTGTGGTTAACCTGAAAAACTAGGATGGTACTATGTATTCCATGAAGCTGTGAGAGGTGAATAAATTAATTACAAAAAAAATGCTTTGTAAACTGTATAGCCTTACATGCATATTAATAATGTCAGTATTTATGTACATTTTATAAAATACATGTGGGAGATGTTGCATCAAACATTTAAGTTCACATTGTGGCGCAACTGAAACAAATCCAACTAGGAACCATGAGGTCGCGGGTTTAATCCCTGGCTTCACTCAGTGGGTTAAGGATCCAGCGTTGCCATGAGCTGTGGTGTAGTTTGCAGACACGGCTCAGATCTGGCGTTGCTATGGTTGTGACGGAGGCTGGCAGCTGTAGCTCCAATTCGACGACTAGCCTGGGAAACTCCATATGCTGTGGGTGTGGCCCTAAAAAGCAAATAATAATAATAATAATAATAATAAAATAAAAATTAAAGTTGTCTATAACCACTGCTAAAAACGCCCACTGCCATGCACTTCTGAGCTGAATGTTTTTAAATTTAGCGTCTACAATTAATGACTACAATGGGCCATGTGACATTTTCTTTAACTATTTTAAAATCTGGGGAATTGTTAGCATTTATACTTACCAAAGGCATTTCCATAAGATGGAGTGGGGATGATTTTTAGTTTAGAAAATACGGTGGCCAAAAGTCCCTGATCATAATATAGTACCTGAAATAGGTACTATATTATGAGCATTTTACTGTAAATCATTTCACCTTGCTGAATCCATGAATCATGTTATCTTGTCATTAATACGTTGCCAAATTGACTAAAACAGATGTTGATCATTTTCAAAATTTAGAATTTTTATGAAGAACAGATGTGGTTTACATATTGAGTTTAATTTGTCTTTGTGAAGTCGATGAAATGGATTTTTATGTCAAATATAGAAGCTTTCCATAGCACAAATCCATTGATTTAACTTGTTAATCCACACTCATAAAATCAAGTTTCAGCTGAGAAAAACATTATGTCAAAGTTCCTGACCAGTTTTTCAGTCTTTGAATCCAGCATGAAGTTTATAGCTAAACTCCTCTTGGTCTCATTTAAATAACTTTGAAGCAAAATGTTTGACACAATGAACACACAGTGCCATTTTATGAAAGACATGTTTACCACTACGATTTCTTACAAAACGAGCAAAGTGTTTTTATCAGAGCAGCCAAGTCACATAATATCTGCATGTCTCCATTTTGCTGCCATTTAAAATTGTAATAGCTACACAGATATTAAGCGAAACGAGTAATGTGGCCTGCAATATAAAGGAACGTATGCATGAATTATCCCATATAAATCAAGTTCCTTCTATAACAAAGCAGATTAAGCTGATTTTTTTTTTTTTTTTTTTTTTTAAGGGCTGTACCTGCAGCATACGGAGGTTCCCAGGCTAGGGGTTGAATCAGAGCTATAGGTGCTGGCCTACACCACAGCCACAGCCATGCTGGACTCCAGTCAGTCTGCAACCTACACCACAGCTTACGGGCAATGCAGCATCTTTAACCCACTGAGCAAGCCCAGGGACCTGCGTTCTCATGGATACTAGTCAGATTTGTTTCTGCTGAGCCATGATGGGAACTCCTAAGCTGAATTTTTAATGTAAGGAATAATGGTTCAAACAGACATTTTTTATCTTTCTACTTGTTTCTTTAGGTAAAAGTATTTGTAGTCTTTTCACGCTAATTAAATGACGATTTTTATATATGTTTCCATAATAAAGGAAAATGCACATCAGACTATATACTTTAGTATAAATGTTAACAATTTTCAGGAATGAATCCAGTTTTTGCATCTTGGTGAGATGCACCGTGAAAAATAGCCTTCAGAGAGCCCTTTTGAAAATGTTTTGCTAGTGCCCAGAACAAAGCAGGAGCTTGCTACATGTTATTGCTTTCCCTTTGCCCATTTTCTTCCGCTTTTTGAGAAGTGAATCACATTTTTCTTTGGTTTAAGATTGTTTGAGGTTATGGTTATTTACATTAAATCATTACTAAAATTCATTGTTTGTTTGTAGCATCCGTATGAAATTGAGACTGAAAAATCTGCCTTATTTCATGAACATCTTATGTTTTTTCCCAAAGGTAACTTTGTTTTCATTTTACGCTGCTTCCATTCTCCAGAAGCAGGAATTCTCTAATTCTCATGATATGAAATCTCATATATAAATTTTTTGGTGTAGGATAGTTTGACATAAGAGTCAAATTAAACTATCACTAAAATTCATTTTTTGTTCATAGCATCCTTATGAAATTAAAGCTGAAAAGTATGCTTTATTTTGCAGACATTATGGTTTCTTCTGAGACAGCTTTATTTTTATTTTATACTTACTGATACTCATGGCATGAACTGAGTTTATGGATATTTTCCTGACACCCTGAAGACTTGAAAATTTCGAAGTTTAAAATAAAATAATTAGATATAAAATTAAAAAGCACTTATGAATGTGGCTACCTTTAAAATTCTTTTAGTCTTTTGACTCAAATTTTAAAATAGAAAGCTTTCAGCGATGTAATAGAGGAACTCATAGCTTTAGGATACTTCAGTTTAATATTTTCTCATTAAAAACAGAAACAATTTTAAAAAAGTAAAGTGGGGATGCCTGAACTAAAGTTAATGCATTTAATATAAAGCCAGTAAAACTGGCTTGCCATGCAACTGTTTGAGTAATCCATTAAGATAAAAGTATTCTCCTACTGTATAGCACAGGGAACTATATCGAGTCTCTTGGGATAGACCTCGATGGAAGATAATAGAAGAAAGGGAATATGTATATATATGTATCACTGGGTCACTGTGTTGTACAGCAGAATTTGGCACATTGTAAATCAACTATAATTTCAATAAATAATAACTTTTTTTAAAAGATAAAATTATTCTATAAAAGAATACCCAACTTACACCTAAAACAACATGTGGTCTAGGACAGTTTAAACCTTGGTGGAAAAAACTAAACAACTATGCATCGTTTAAAATTAACTCATCTCAGATGGGTCAAAAAGGATGACATTCTTTGAGTAAATTTTCTTTTATATTTTCGCATGGTTGTTTTGTATTTTATCCTTTGTCCTCAAATCTCTCACATAATTTTCTTCTCTCTCTCAGTTGATGAATTCATCTCAAACTTGAGTGAGGAAGAAGTATTCAGATGAGAAATTACATCATGATTCCAGTGGTCAATATACGGACCTTGCAGCATGTGTAGTTGCTCACCAGCTCTCTCTCGCGTTACAGCGGGAAGTTGACCCCCACCCCCACCCCCCGCATCTTAGCTCCCACCATCCACAGGGATGCCGTCTCATCTTCCCTATAAGAAATAAATGCTCTTTCTTTCATAAAAGTCTCCCTCTCCCTCTCTTTCTCTCATTCTCATTTTCCCCCACAACTCTACTTTCCCGAACAGCAAAACTTCTCAAAATGCCACCTCGATTTGCTGTCTTTCTGGTGACTTCCTATTTTCTTCTTGACCCGATTATTAGTTGGATTTCATCTTCACTATTCTACTGAAATGATTAATGACATTCTCACTTGTTCCTCCAACAGGTTATCTCAAAGTTAACACATCCAAATACATCTCTTTATTCCCCCCCAAAAAACATATTCCTTAAAATGCTGCTTTAAATTTTCATTTAAAATGAAGGCATGCTGTGTAGATAGGAAAATTTACAAATGTTAATTGCATAGTTTGATATTTACTTACACATAGAATTTTGTAACCTCCTTCCTGTACATGATGCAGAACACTGTCATCAACCCAGTAAGTTCCTTCATGCTTCTTTTTCTACCAATATTCCCACAAGTGGCCTTTACCATGAATTCCATCGTGATACATTAGCCTAGTCTTGAATATCATACAAACAGAGCCACGTGTGGACTCTTTATGCTAGATGTATTTCAATTCAAATAGCATTTTTGTGATTTATCAATAGTTTCTTCTTAATGTAATATAGTATCTAATTGTATGACTATGCCACAATTTATTTATTCCTTTGCTTCTTGATGGATATTTTTTCTGTTTCATCAATTTCCATTATTTTCTTCATTCTTTGTGTTTAATTTGCTCTTCACTTCTTGAGGTCAAAGTTTTCTTACTAATTATATACATTTCTAACACAGGCATTTTTAATTTTAAATTTTTTATTAAATTATTGTTGATTTACAATGTTGTGCCAATTTCTGCTGTACAGCAAAGTGACTCAGTTATATATATACACATATATATATACACACACACACATATATATACACAAATTCTTTTTAAAATATTATTTTCCATAATAGTCTATCCCAGGATATTGGATACAGTTCCCTGTGCTATGTAGTGTGACCTAATACATGCATTTAAAAATAGAAAATTTCAGAGTTTCCGTCATAGTGCAGCAGAAATGAATCCGACTAGGAACAATGAGGTTATGGGTTTGATCCCTGGCCTCACCCAGTGGGTTAAGGATCTGGCGTTGCCATGAGCTATGGTGTAGGCCGCAGATGTGGTCAGATCTGGTATGACTGTGGCTGTGGCTGGCAGCTGTAGCTCCGATTAGATCCCCAGCCTGGGAAACTCCATATGCTGTGGGTGTGGCCCTAAAAAAAAGGCTAAATAAATAAATAAATAAAAATAAAAACAGAAAATAAAATTTCTTCCAAGTCACTGCTTTAGCTGTATGTCACCAAATTTGGTATTTTATATATTGATTATATTTTAGTTTAAACTATCTTCTAATTTTCATTGTATTTTCAAATTGACTCATGGATTATTTAGAAGGTGTTAGTTTTCAAATATTTTGGGATTTTCTAGTTATCTTCTTGTTATTAATTTCTAATTAATTTTAATGTGAAAAGAGGACACACTTGTATAATTTTAGTCCTTTGAAATTCATTGAGAATGATTTATATAGCTTTATATACTATTCCATATTATAGCTTATAGCCTATTTTTGTTAATATCCCATATTCACTTGAAAATAATATGTATTCTGCAGTTGTTGGATATGATGATGTATAATTATCAATTTAGGCCAAGTTGGTAAATAGTATTGTTCAAATGTCATTATTCTTTCTTATTTTTGTTGGCTTCTTCTATAAATTACAGAATGACCTATATTAAAATCTCCAACTATAATTGTAGATTTGTCTGTTTCTCATTTTGATTCTGTCAATTTTGCTCTATATATTAAAGTTCATATTTTAAAGTGATATATAGAAGATTTTATGTCTTTCTGGTCAATTTGACCACTTTTCTATTTGAAATGCCCTTTTTATCTCTTACATAATCATTTGCTCTCACTTCTCATTTGATTGATATTAATAGTTCTGACCAGCTTTCTTTTTTTTTTTTAATTTATTTTTTGTCTTTTTAGGGCCGCACCCATGGTATATGGAGGTTCCCAGACTAGGGGTCGAATTGGAGCTGTAGCCACTGGCCTACACCACAGCCACAGCAACGTGGGACCTGAGCGTGTCTGTGACCTACACCACAGCTCACGGCAATACTGGATCCTTAACCCACTGAGCAAGGCCAGGGATCAAACCCACATCCTCATGGATGCCAGTTGGGTTCGTTAACTGCTGAGCCACGATGGAACTCCCACACCAGCTTTCTTAAAAAAATTTTTTTCACATCTCAATCACCATTCACACCAGTTTTCTTACAGTTAGTGTTTGCGCATTGTAGCTTTTCTCAGTCTTTTACTTTCAGCTATTTGTATCGTTATATCTAAAATATGTCCTTGAAGTGGCAAATAATTGGGTCTTAAAGTCTTATCTGACAATATTCACCTTTTAATTAGAACATTTAATCTATTTATGTAGATTTTATGTAATTACTAAAATGGATTTTTTAAATGATTATTATTTTTTCCATTGTAGTTGGTTTACAGTGTTCTGTCAATTTCCTACTATACAGCAAAGTGACCCAGTCACACATACATATATCCATTCCTTTTATCACATTATCCTCCATCATGCTCCATCATAAGTGACTAGATATAGTTCCCAGTGCTGTAGAGCAGGATCTCATTGCTTATCCACTCCAAATGCAAAAGTTTGCATCTACTAACCCAAAATTCCCAGTCCATCCCACTCTCTCCTGCTCCTCCTTGGCAACCGCAAGTCTGTTCTCCATGTTCATGAGTTTGTTTCTTTTCTGTAGATAGATTCTTTTGTGCCATATATTAGATTCCAGATATAAATGATATCATATGGTATTTGTCTTTCTCTTTCTTTTTTGCCTGAGGTCTGCCTGGTGAACAGGGACATGCAAAAGAGGAACACAGGGCCATGGGACAATTTTAAGCAATGAAAAAAGAAAAATATGTCCAGGGAAAAGCCATAAAACCATCCTCACGGATAGCACAGGATATATCAAACCGGGCAACTGAGGACAGCACAGCAATATGAATACAAAATGCATAAAGACAGTCCACATGGAGGGAATTCAAGAGGGATTAAACTAGACAACACAAATATTAAGGAAGCTGAATTTCCAGAAGTGGCAAAACATAAGCAATTTAATGGGAACAGTTTGTATAAATGAGCTTGTACCCCTAGCACTGTATAATATAAAATGAAATTCAGAAACATTACTATCCATCTTACTGCTTCTCTCTTTGTGGAGAGTAATTACTAGAAAAATGACAGAGGAAGAAGCTGACATTTTAAAATTCCTGCAGGCAGTTTATGTAAAACATTTCATTGAGTCTTCCTAATGATTTATGAGATAGGTATTATTATTCTCTATGGCTCAGGGTTGGTCAAATAACATGTCTAAGTGCACATGATACAGGAGCAGAGTCAGAATTAAAACCCAAATCTGACCTTAAATTATATCCATTTATCTCCCTGTGCTGCCCTCCAGAATAACTTGTGTATAGGAAAATCTCTCCTATGACTTGGAGCCACTTCACTAAATCCAAAGATAGAGTGAGAGTGTTCTTCCTAAACTATAAGATGATTATATTGGCAGCTATAGAGCATCATTTTTTCCTTAAAGAAAATTTTGAAATTGAGAAAAGTATCATGAATGTTGTAACAATACTCATATGCTTACAGAATTAAAAATTATTCAGTCATATTTGATATATTTTTCCTTACAAAACAATAGAGATTAAATAAAATAAAATAAAAATAAAAAATAGATTATTTAACTGCTATATAGAATTTTGTTTAGAGATATAAGTCATGTATCTTTTCAATTCTGATGAGCCTTTAGGTTGCTTTCTCTTTTTTCTTTCTATTTTGCCATTATAAATACTGCTATCATGAATAGCTTTCTTCAGTTTCCTTGAACATAAGAACCATGCTATGATACATGACTATACTTAGAATTACACTTCAATGTTTTATGAGATATTGCCAAATTGCTCATCAAAATTGCTGTTCCAAATTATGTTTCCACAGCCATATACAGTGTTCCCATTTCCTTGCATTCTTGCCAACATGTTAATATTCTTGGCAATCTGATGACTAGAAATTATATCTTCTTGTTGTTTGAATATTCATTTTTCAAATAGCTGACAATTTTGTCAGATCATTTGGGTATCCTCTTATGATTATTACCTGTTTATATCCTTTGCCTTTTTTCAAGTGGGGTTCTTTTCCTTTTTCTTTTCTTTTTAGGCTACACCCACAACCTGTGAAAGTTCCCAGGCTAGGAGTCAAATCAGAGCTGTAGCCACTGGCCTGTGCCACAGCCACAGCAATGCCAGATCCGAGCCCTGTCTGTGACCTACACTGCAGCTCATGGCAATGCTGAGGCCAGGAATCAAACCCATATCCTCATGAATACTAGTTGGGTTCATTGTTACTGAGCCACAACAGGAACTCTTATTTTTCTTTTTCAAATAGATTTTTGACCAGTTTTCAAAAATATTCTGTATATGAATTTGGTTATCTTGTCTTTTGTGCCCTATACCTTCAATTTTAATTATGTGTTTTTGTTGCATATACATTTAAAATTTTGATGTAAAACTTATCAGATGTATTTTTTATAATTTTTCGTTGTTTTTATATAAGATAACCTTCCTTAACACCATTATTACAATTTTTTTCTATATTTTCTTATTATGTTTAAAATTCTATATTTCACATATAGATTTTAATCTACTGGATCTCAAGAAAGAAATTTTTTTAAAAAAGAAATTCTTTTTTTCCATGTAGAAAATCAATTGTCCCATATCAACATCAAATAATCTTCCTTTCATTTCTTATTATAATGCTACCTCTTCCACTTTCTAGTTGTGTGACTTGGGTAAGTTACTTAACATCTCTGTAAACTGGGAATAATAATAATACCTTCCTCATAGAGTTATTGTGAGTAATATATACATACATATGCATACACAGACATGTATACATGTATTAGTACCTTTCGTATGGTTAGTGCTATGTATGAATTTATTAGCTATTATTGTATTATATCATCAACAATTTGATTCTTTGGTTATGTGTCAGTTTTCAGCTGAGACTTTTTGAAGATATTTGTTAGCAGCATAATGTCACTTTACAAACATGTTTTTTTCAGTTGAAACCCAGTTTATTCATATTCAGTGTATATTTCTCTTTTTTATTCAGGAGCTCCCTCTCTCTGGAATAAGCCCTCTAGTTCACTCTTTCTCTCTGTGTAAAATTTAGTTAAATACAAAAAGAATATCTTTCAATATATTTCCCATGTTTAATTATATTAAAGAGGCAGGAAAGGGTTAAATAGTAGACGCCCAAAGCCTGGCAGCCAGGGAAGCTGTCCTCCCTGGCAAAATGCTGCCAGACAGTGTCAGTGTTTTGGTTCATGTTTGGTGCATTCCATGTTCTGATGGGGCACCAAAATGGACATTGATTTTCTACTACAGGGTTTGGACTATAACTTAATTCCTCAAAAAAATGCATGGAGAAGAATAAGAAATTGGTAGGAGGAATTCTGTCAAGATTTGGGAGAAAATAAGCATCCTAAGAAACACAGTGGAAGAAGATTGTTCTTAACATGAAGGTTGAGCACATACATCATTCGAGAGAGAAAGCAAGGACTCTGATCTTCATAATGCAGGAACAACGTGAAACACAAGGGGAATTGGTAGGATTGTAGACTATGCAAGAAGAAAGAGAATGCAGACTGCATCAGAACAGAGACTGAGCTTTCATCTGTGACTTATACTCTGCTGCATAATATTCAAGGTAGCCCATTATGAAGCTACATAGCTGTTTAGAAAAAGTGTATATATTCCTTGTTTCATAGCTTGGTTTCAGTCATCTGCCACTAAATCTATTATGTTCATAAAAACTCCGGGGAAAAAAGCCCCATAGCCCAGGCTGAGAAATAAGTCGTATGTTAGGATATACCCTATAATGCATATTAATAACCACACATGTGCCCCATTACCAGATCCAGGCATGGGATTCCTGATAGCAATGAGCAGTATTTCCTGCATATTGGAAGATTAAGAAAAAACCTGATACACTATACCAAGGAGTGAGATGCGCCACAAATATTTTCTGTGTTGTGTAAGAAGAAGGCTGGGTCATTCTTGATTCTGTTCATTTCCCTTATCACCTCCCACCCAATGACCTAACAGCAAGCTCCATAGGACCCACCCCAAAATCATAACCCATACTGACCTCTTCTTACTAGTCCTGCTGCCACCATCCCTGACCAAGAGATCCTATAGCAGCCCCCCAAAGAGTCTCCTGGATTCTGTTCTTGCCCCTTTTGTTATTCCTTTTTATGAGTATGTTGAATTTTACTTTTTAAATTAAAAAATTTAAAAAATCTACTTGTATATATTTAACACGTATGCCATGATGTTTTGATACAGACAGTGAAATAATTACTGCAGTCAAGCTAATGAACTCACACCATTTTGACTGTGTGTGTTTATGTAGCGAGAGTTCCTGAAATCTACTCAGCAAATTTCTAATGTGCACCCTCTATATTTTTTCTACCACACACCAACTGAAGTGAATTTTTAAAAAATAATCAAAATAAATAATCATATTGTGTCACTTCCCTTCTCAAAATCTTCCAGTGGCTTTCCATTACAATCTGAGTATAACTCAAACTCCTTGCTATAGCCCAGAAAAACTCTTGTATTCTGGCCCCTGCCTCCTTCCTCTTGATCTCTGAACACCTCTCTCCCCAGCTCACTACTGTCAGCCATAAGGGTTTTCTCTCAACATACCTGCTCCCTTCTTAGGTCCTTTTTACTAGGTGTCTTCTTTCCCTGCCATGCCCCGCTCTAAGACCTTTGTGTGACTGCCTTCTCAGCATTCTTACCTCCTTTGAAAATGCTTTTGCCATTCGCCACAATCTATAGAAGCCACGAAGAGCACACTCACTCTCCCATCCAGTACACAGTTTTGCTGTCTGCAGAGAAGTGACCACTGTGTAATCACATGCATGTGATTGTTGTCTCTCATCTCCATCCCCTTACAGATCGTAAGCTTTCTAAGGGCAGCACCTATCTTCTTCTCTGCTCCATTCCAGCACTGAGAACAGTGAAAGGAATGTAATATGATGTGTCTGGCAGATACCAGCAGCTTAGTAAATACTTGAGTGATGTGTAGAACATATTTATACAGTAAGATAGAAAATTTTACTCCGCACACTTTTTTGGACAGCATATTATTTGTATAGAAGACACTTTAATAAGACATTGCTACGGACAGTGAAGCCTTGAGGACATTCTTCAGCAATAAAAATAGCTGCTTAGTTGCTATACATGAGGCAGAGAAAGATCCACTTTATTCCCTAAAGAAAGGAGAAGGAAGTGAAACAAGAGAAGGATGGAAAAAGAAGATTTAAGTCTACATGGTCCATCCCACTGCTCATCTTCTTGCAATCTGTACATATCCATTTTGTGTTTGTAAAATGCTTGCTAGAAATGGTTTTAATGCAGATGACAGTGAAGCGGTCTTTCTGACATCTGAATTAATATAGTGTGCCAGGATCTGGAGGCAGAAGAGGCCAAGAGGACACAAGTCTCTAGGAAGCCAATGAAATCTAGTGAGAAAGTTCAGATGTTGCCAAGTCATGGAATTGATGGAAACCTAAACACACTATTCTTCAATCTCTTAGAGGCAAAGGGCCTGAAATCATACCTGAATTTCATTTATGTTTTTCACAGATGCTAGGAATATAAATGTGTACTGACTCTTTCTATCAGCCAGTCATGAATTCTGTCACAGTCTGAGCTTCCAGGCAGGTATCTATTTTCACCACACAATTTGCTGCGTCCCCAAGAGGAGGAGGCCAGTGCCTTCCCTGACTCATGAGCTGGTCAGATTTGTCTTTCAAAGTTGTTAAAGCATGTGTTGGAGAGTTTTTAAGAGCATGTTTAGAAACTGATCTCTGGGTTTTTCCAGAATTACAATTATAAAATATTTGTAATAAAGTTATGACTATTCAGAAAAGCAGTTGTTAAAGTCATAAAAATAATAAACATACAAGTAAAACTGAAGAAAGACTAAATGTGTTTCAAAAGCCCTTCTTGGTTCTGAAGGACAGTGAAGAGAAATGCCTACACACGTTGAAATCTAAGGAACACAAAAATATACATTTGATGATTTTTCAAAAACATTTTTTCTGATATTTTCAAGCTTCATCAGATTTCAAAAAAAAAAAGAAATTAGGGAGTTCCCATTGTAGCTCAGCTGGTTACAAATTTGATTAGTATCCATGAAGATGAGGGTTCAATCCTTGGCCTCGCTCAGTGGGTTAAGGATCTGGCATTGACATGAGCTGTGATGTAGGTCGCAGACATGGCTCAGATCCTGCATTGCTGTGGCTGTGGTGTAGGCTGGCAGCTTCAGCTCTGATTTGACTCCTAGCCTGGGAAGTTCCATATGATGCAGGTGCAGCTCAAAAAAGCAATACATAAAAAAATAAACTTCTAAGTCTAGAGAACTGAGCGAGAAGAGAGAAAAAGAATACAAAATTGACTCGGTGTTGCCAGAGTGCAGGCACTGTGTTCTCCCAGTCCTCTGCCATGAAACTTGCCCCAGTAATGGTATTTTAGCTTCAGCACCAAAGAAACTCAGTTTATCTGTGAAATCACAGACAATTATCCACCCATGGACATCACTGAGTTAATCAAATGCAATACAAGCTTTGATTATCTAGGTGGGAGTGAAGAGGTGGTTGTAAATATTCATATTTTAAACTTTGTGTAAATCTAAAGGGAACCGAAAACAAAAACATGTATTTTTTCTGTGTAAAGCCAAAGAAAGTATACCGGAGGCTGACTTTATGAAGGTAAATTTCACATGCATTTTTTTGGCAAGTTTAAGATTATTTGGGCAATTCTTGCTTGTAATTATTTTTAGAGTTACTTTAAATTCTTCAGTGGTTTTATTCTTTTTTCCCACTCTATTTCAGTGCTATGAACAAATGCAGGAGTGAAATTTTTTTTTTAAATGGACATGGGAGTTGTTTCCTAGACCATACCAGTTGGGGTTAAAATTAAGATTCTAAAGCAGAAAAAGATATCACTCAAAGTCAAGATTCATGCCCCAGTCAGAATGCCTCTGGCTTGCCAACAATACCAAAATCATGCCTCTTTTTCTGCATTTCTGCATTTTTTTGAAACATCTTAGGATACTTAGTACTCTGTGGGGTGTCTCAGACCAGATACATGGACACCACATGTCAATATATTTTTTGCTCCTAAAACACCCATTGCCTGGGGGAATTTCTTTCCTGTGCTCTGTCAAATTAATGGGCACAGTCCTTTTCTTATTCTCCTATATCTCCAGATCTTTCTAGGGTCCTGTAATCTCCAACACTACACTGGCTTTGTCTGGGAGAGGAATAGGGACCCTGCAGATTTCTAAAATTTTTGTGTCCTCTCTAATCCTTTCCTTTTTCATCAGACCCAACAGCTTTCTGGGCATTTATCTCTATTTGAAATTATTATGTTTTTTTTTTAATGTTGACTTGTTTATTGTTATTCTCTGATCATTAGAAACTAAATTTGAGATTGAAACATCTGTCTCATTCATGTCTATATTCCCAGTACCTAGAAGAGTAACTAACACACAGAGGCACCATTAAAATTTTTTTGATTAAGTGTAGAATCAAGGGGACACTTTATAGTCATGAATAGAATGGCTAAAAAGAGCAAACAGAATAAGACTATTAATCAACTGTCTAGATGAATTTTAGCATCAATAACAAGTTCCTTTGGTACTGGTTTTATTTCAGAGAGTGACACAGTGTAATTTCCATGGATGCAGAGAGTACAAAGCTCATTTTGAAAAGGCAGCATCCAACTGACAGAAGTCCTGAGAGAATGAGAGTGGACTGCAAAGTGTTAAGATGTGTGTCAATAGGGGAAAGAAAGGAAGATACTTAGGGGAAAACAACGGTGGCTATATTTGAAGATGAGAGACTTCAGGTCCTCAATTATTACCCAGAACAGGATTCTAAATTATAAGAAATTCTGTTCTCAGCTGAGATATTCTGCTATGGCTAAGGAGGCTAACAAAACTATTTCCATTATCGGAACCTATATTAGGAAGTGTAGGCAAGCACTGCCCCATCCATGTGCTAAATCAATAAGAATATATCTTTGAAAATAATGAACTTAGTCATTGAACTTAGGTTTAATGACTATTACTATGAATCCTTTGGGAAAGCTTGATTTTGCATCTCAAGACAGTTATGATACTGCTGGAAAGGGTTGATAATGTGGGAACAACAATAATCTCTTTGATTTAAGATAGAGTGCATAAAGGGACTGTTAAGGCAAAACTGAATTTAAATATTAGGGGCTTTAGTATATAGAGATGGGGGACCAAAGAACTATTAAGGAAATATGGATAAAGCCAAGATAATGATAAAAGGAAAACAAAACCTATTGAGTACTGATTAAAAGTGTAAGACCCAACTGTTTGCTGTCTACAAGAAGATACGCTTGTAATATAAAACACAGATAGACTGAAAGTAAATTGAATGGATAAAGAAAGATATACCATGCAAGCAGTAAGCATAAAAAGATACTAACTATATTAATATCCAATAAAGTAAACCTCCAGGCAAAGACTATTGACAGATAAAAAGCCATATTATGGTCAATTTATCAGGAAGACATGAAAATCATAAATGTGTATGTACCTAGTAACACAACATCAAAATACATGGAACAAAATTGAACTGAGTTGAAGTGAGACACAGACAAATCCACATCAGAGTAGGAGATTTAAAAATCTCTTTTTCACAACTGATAGAAAGATTTCACAGAAAATCAGATTTCTGAACACACTATCAACTGCTTTGACAGAATTAATATTTATAGAAGACCACAGCCAACAATGGCAGAATGCACAATCTTTTCAAATACATTAGTTATATAAACCAAAATAGACTATAGAGTGGGTCATAAATCTCAGTGAATCTAAAAAGACAGAAATCATATAGGGCATATCACCTAGCCACAATGGAATTATATTAGAAATCAATAACAATAAGATATCTAGAGAAAATGCCAAGCATTTCAAAGTAAATAATATACTTCTAAACAACTCATGGTTTAAATAAAAATTACAAGGGGAATAAAATATTTTTAACTGAAGGGTAAAAAAATACATCATATTAAAATTTATATTATGCAGCTTATAACAATGTTTAAAAGAAATTTTATAATTTTAATTACTTATTCTAGAAAAAAAGAAAGTTTTAAAACCAATTATCAAAGCTTTCACCTTAAGAATCTGGTTAAAAAAAAAGAGTAAATGAAATCCAAGGTAATAGAAGGAAGATGATATTAAAGATATGAGTATAAATAAACAGAATAGACAACTGAAAAGTGATAGAGAAAATAATACAGCAAAAAATAGGTTCTCTGAATGAGAAAGAAAACTGATAAACTCCTAACTAAATTGATCAAGAAAAAAAGAACACAAATTACCAATAACAGGTATAAAGAATAGTATTCATTAAAGTTCTGATATTAAAAGAGTAAAGAAATGTGTTTTGCCAAGTTTTATAATTTAAATAAACTACTTAAAACTATAACTTACTGACTTAATATGTACTAGAAAATTAAATAGCACCTTCATAACTGAGATAACAGTTACCTTATACATAGATAAAAAGGTTTTTGTTTTGTGTGTGCATATAAAAACTATTATTTTGCAGTACAATAATCTCACCTGTGATATAGTTTTCCCTTGAAATACAAATGTAAGTCTCTGGATATTGGACTCAGTCAAATGAACAATATATGGCTAGATAAAAGAATAATGGTAAAGTGTCTCATCACTGACAATAACTAAAAATCATGTGTTTGAACTAAAATATGAAATTGTTCCATCTGTTATATTTAACACTTTTTTAAGAGCCTTTGTTGCCCTATTTTAAAGTTCATTTCCCAACAGACATGCAATTTTAATTCCCCTTACCTGCATAACAGCTGAGTTTCATTTATGCATGTTTCAAGGAGCAAAAAAGCAAAAAATGTAATAGGGAAACTCAGCTACAGTTGCAGGAATTTATGTTAAAAAAAGATCCAAGCTGGTTACTTCTAAAATTTTTCTTAAGGGTGAGTGTCAGTAAACTCAACCCAGAAAAGAAATTGATTGGCAAATGATAAATTTCGAGATCTTACATTCTTTTTGGTAGCTGGATCTACTCCAACAGCAAGTATAACTATTTAAGGAGAAGTCAGGGAAAGGAAAATACACCGGAGAAATATGAAAGATATAAAAATTATCTCCTAGTTTTGTTTTCCAAAAGGGTCTACTAGGGACTCATAGTCCATACATTCCAGAGACTCTGAAAACCATACAAACCATGTTTTCCCTTGATTTCTTGTAATGCAACCAGTCAAAGAATGGTAAGTTATCACTTTTGTCTCTAAATAGAAAGCAAATGGATCTGTTCTACCAGATCTCAGGCTTTTCTTTGATTTAGATCAAACACAGCTCTGGCCACCTCTGTGGCAGGTCCTATATCCATCAGTTGGTGGCAGTTCCCAGTATGGAGTTGTGTATTGTTTTTATTCTGGGAGTGACTGCATTAAAAAAACATGCAGTACCAAAAAACAAAAACAAAAAGCCTCCCTGAAGAGCCAATTTGAAGAGCTGAGCAAGAGTACAAAGGTACCCATTAAGCCCCACTGTTTCTAGAATATATTTATACCATGGGCAGGCAGAACACACCGAAAAGCAGAAATCAATAATAATGCATATATTAACTTCCACATTTATGGAAAATAATTGCTAAAATCCCAGAATAACATGAATATAACAGTGACAAGAATAATTTAATATTAGTTCAGGAAATTGAGGGTGTCAAATAAGAAGAAGTAAAAGTAGATTTATCCAACTAAAATATTCAAGAATATGTGGATAAGCAATGAGGTCCTACTGTACAGCACAGCAAACTACATCCAATCTCTTGGGATAAAACATGATGGAAGATAGTATGAGAAAAAGAATGTATATATACGTATGTCTGGGTCACTTTGCTGTACAGCTGAACTGGCACAATGCTGTAAATCAACTATATTTGAATTAAAAAAATATATATATATATTTAAAAAGAATATAGAGGAGGTTTTAATGGAAAAGAGCAAGAGCTGAGGTACAGGGCAGGTGGGGAGAAAGAGATGAGGTCGGGCAGGACAGTGGCCTCCCACTAACTGGAGTCCTTAAGGGTGCTGTGTGAGCCCAGGCTGAGCGTCCTTCCTCTCTGCAACAGGTCCTGGAAAAAGGCTCAGCGAATCTCAATTTTTCCCTAAGCTCTAGCCTACCATTTCCTTGTGGCTTCCCACTCTGATTTCCTCCGCTCCCTTGCAACTTGTGGAAGGAAATACAATCTCCTAGTATTTTTCTACTCTCCAATATTCGGTGGAGCCCCATAGACTTGTTTAAGTTGGCTAAGGATTTTGACTGTTACAGGGAGACTTAATGGTTTAACCATTCTGTATTGTTTCCTCCTTCCTTCCTCCCTCCTTCCCTCTCTTCTAATCTTTCTCTCTCCTTTTCTAACAGTGGTGTTCAATGACTGGAAGGAGATGAAACCTATAGATTTCCCCTCCCAATTGCCTCTCTACCAGATGGTATGTTACAAAGAAATGAAGTCTCAGGCAGAATTCTGCTATGCAAACTCTGACTTATTAGCAAGCAGTCACAAAACAGGCATCAAACTGTGCTGCTTGCTCAGTGCATTGGTAGCTCTCTTTTCTTTTCAACATATGACAGCTCCTTGGAGGAAATACTCACTCAAAGCAAACACAATAACATTCTGACAATAACAGAAGCAGGAGTAACAAAATCCCTGAAATAGCTAAACACCTGGCCAGATGGAAATCCTAAAGTGCCATTTGCAAGGATGTAGACTGCTGAGATTACTGAGTGTTTATACTTGCTCTTGTAAGCATTTAAGCATAATATGAGAATAGAGAAATTTTCCAAGTCAGAGAAAGCCTCCAAAAGCTCACAATAAAAATCTACAAGTTTTTGGAATTATTATAGTTCCTGGAATATTTATAGTTCTGCTAATGCTCTATGGAGGGACAAATAGCGAGTAGTTTTAAGATGCATAAAATATGTGGTGGACCTTCCTTGGAAGAGGTTTTGTTTTACAGAAGCATTCAATCTCACTACTCAGTTCAAACATTTCTTGCACAAGAGACAGAAACTGAACCTGTGGTGAAATAGCCCTAGAGCATCCACAGACTACAAAGCTGCTACTGGAATCCTAATAATGACCTTGCTTGCAGTCATCTAAAGCCATGGACTATTATAATAGTGTGAGGCCACACTTGAATGTAAGGAAGAGACTACCACAATTTATGAGATATCAGATAAATACATACTTCTTATTCCTCATGCAGAGAAGGGAGAGGTGTCTGGAGAGGCCTAGAATTCTAAGGACTAGTTGGGTGTGGATAAGTCATGCAGGAAAGAATTTATGAGAATCAAGTACTCTGATTTAAGCCCGGTATTTATTGCATGGAGAGCAACTGGAAATTAGCTTAGATCTAGTCTAGACAGAGGTAATCTATTATTTTTATATCAAAAGCCTCTTCTGACTCCATTCAAAGGGGAGGAATATTGCTCCACTTGACCCTTCAGAAACATGAGCTCCATTTCTGGCACAATCTGTAAGTCATAGCACCAGCATCTCCAAAACCATAATTGCTACTGTCCAGGTATCTTTTAAAAAAGAATGCGGGCAGCTGCCAATTATTCACATGAAGGGGATAATACAAGGTGGGGATCATATAATGACTGAAACCCACTGTTGTATTAGTTTGCTGGGCCTGCCATAATGATATACAACAGGCTGAGTGGCTTAACCAACAGAAATTAAGTTTCTCACAGTTCTGGAAGCCAGACGTCCAAGATCAAAGGGCCAGCAGGTTTGGTTTTTTGGGAGACCTCTTTCCCTGGCTTGCCAGTGCCTGCTTCTTGCGGAGTGCTCACGTGGTCTTCCTTCTGCATGTGTCTGTGTCCAAATAGCCACTTCTTATAGGGACACCAGGCATATTGGATTATGGCCCACCCAGGTGACTTCATTCTAACAAAATCACCTCTTTATAGTTCTTCTCTCTATATATGGTAACTTTCTGAGGTCCTGGGGGTTGGAGCTTCAACATATGAATTTGCCAGGGAGAGGGGGAATACAAATAAGCCCACAGCAACAGGTATTTAGGAGCTTCTTTAAGTCACATGTTTCAACTTTAGTTTTACAAAACCTATTCAAACTATTTATAAATTTCCATAAATACTTGGTTTGAATTGAAAATATCCTTTATCCGCCCGGTTGGCTGGGAAAAACTAGAATTATGGTCAGGAAACAGATATGTGGCTTCTTTAACTGACTCAAGTAAAAATCACCAAAACCACATATTCATCTTACACTTTTTGATGTTCTTTAGTTGCACTGCAGCTCTCTTAAAAATGCGTGCAGTATAATAAAACTTACATATTGCTTATGTCAACCACAATGATAAACTTGAAAGATTAAGTTGCAAACATACATAAGGTCTCCGTTTAGATCTTTATTTTTTTTTACGTGAAACATGGATTTTGAACTCATTCCTATTCTTTGGAAAAATCATTATTTTAATACACAATGGACCTACAAGCTTTCAGTGTTTTTGTGTTAACAAATGCTATGCCAATCCTAACAGCCAGAGTGATCTTCTTCCACTTGATGTGCACAGCTGCAATGATGAACATAATAGCAAAGAAAATTGCTGTGTTCAAGATATTTTGAATATTTCAGGAGACTTTATGTGGGGATGCCCTATGCCAGGATTTGTTTTGTAATGTTAAGCTGAAAAAAAAGATGAACATGTCATTATGATATGGAAATTAATTTGCTATGACTGAATTTTTCCTGCCATTTGGGTTTCTTAAAAGAGCATATTGAAAATCAGGATCTATTCATTAGATGCTGCTTCTAGAAATTTTCCAATGGTGTTTTGTATTTATGGGTACAAACTGGACAATAAATGCATAATAATGGCTAGCTATCTCTTAGAGGTTGAGAACTCTGTATGCTGTGCACAGTAAAGGATTTGTATCAAAGTTTCCACTAGTTTTGAGGTTTCACAGGCAGTATTCCTTAGAACTATGGGTTGGCTCACAAACACTATGTGCCAGATGAGATAGCCTTCTATTACAAGAAAATTCTATTCTATGCTGGTTTTCCTACACTTATGCCTTCTAGAGTAGTTATTAGATACATGTCTTGTTTCTCTTCCTTCTTAGCATAAGCTTACCAAGGCAGAGACTTTTCCTTATTCCTGTCCATGCTTGCCCAGGGTATTACGATGAATCCCCACATAGGACCGCCTGCTCTTCCTGTTGCAGTAGTTAACTGCTTTATAACGCCCTATTTAAATACCCTTCTACTCTATTTATCACGCCCTATTTAAATACTCTTCTACTATACTGGATACTCTTTTTTTAAAAAAATTTATTTTTATTAGAGTATAGTTGGTTTACAGTATTGTGTCAATTTCTGCTGTACAGCATAGTGACCCAGTCATACATATATATACGTTCTTTTTCTCATACTATCTTGCATCATGTTCTATCCTAAGAGACTGGCTATAGTTTCCTGTGCTGTACAGCGGGACCTCATTGCTTATCCATTCTAAATGTGATAGTTTGCATCTACTAACAACCCCCAGTCCATCCCCTCCCCCTCCCCTTGGCAAACACAAGTCTATTCTCTATGACTGTGAATCTTCTGTTTTGTCTCTGGTTCATTTGTGCCATATACTGCATATTCTTGAGGGCAGACTTGTTCACTGTTGCAAAGTGACTGCTATAGGGGTAACAATTGTGAAAGTCAACACTTGTTAAGCACTTACTGCTAAATGCTTTATCCTTAGCAACTTGGAGAGAAGAATATTACTTTATCAACTTAGAAAGAAAGTGAAGTTTAGGAAGGGTTAAAGTTTGCAAAAAGATATAGAGATAGCAGAATCAGAACACTGAAAAACAAATATGTCTGACCCCAAAGACTGTGTTCTTAATTAAGGAGGAGCCTGAGTGCAAACAGATAAGAGGAGTCAGTGGAATTCTGAATTGGCAAATTAGATTTAGATTTAACCTATCACACAAATATTCTAAACTTGCTAATCCAACCAATTCATTTCAATTAACTTAAGTTTGACATTAACACTTAACAGCTTGTTTTTCTCTTAAAACAGGAACTGTTTCTCCTATTTTCTGGTATAGTAACTATTTGCAAAGTTCTTTTTATTTAAAATAATTCATTAAAAAACTCATGATAATTCCATCAGCTAAATAGCAGCTACTCTTTATTGAGCCTCTATCCTGTAGCTTCTGTTACAGGATTTACTTTTAAAAATTACTTGTTTAATGTTCCAGGATAAAGGTGATGTGTTTCTGATTTACCTCTGTTTCCCTCTCCTTTTCCCCCCATCTAGCACAGTGAAATTAGTAGATGCTCAAAAATTATTTGTTAAAAGGATCTGCCAGGCATTTAAATGTATTTCAGCATTTGATATTCTTAACAATCTTTAGATATTGTTGTAGATAATTTAAATAACTTGCACAGGGCCACACAGTAAATGCCAGAGGTAGCCTCACCTCTGTTTGATCCTATAGCTCATTCTTCCAGGTCAAGTTGCCTCTTACTTACGTAAGGTCTTCCCTTATGGTTCTTTTGGATATAGAATTCCATTTTTCTGTGAGTATATATGACATGCAATATCACAACAATACTATCAAATATATTATTTTAGGTCTCCAGCTGATATAAATTGCTGAGGGCAGCACTGTTGTTGAACAGCATATTTCTGAAATTACATTCCCCAACACTACCCTCGTTGTCTCTGATAATCATAAATACTTTTAGAAGCTACTGTTATAAGTAATTCTGTTTTGCCACTATTGCTAACAAAATATTTGGCTTACCAGTTATATTTCACTAGATGGCAAGCAAGTAGAGGAAAAACAAACATAAAAAGGAAATTGATGGATGACTAGGATCTGACTTTTTTGGACTACTTAAGCAAAGCAGTAATGCTATTTTACCAGCTGTCAGGATTTTGAGAGAAAATTTTGGGAAGAGGGAAATTACAAAATCCAGGACAAAATGTGACAGTCCTCAAATGGCCAGAAACACTGAAGGCACTCCAGGGCTGCTCTGATGTCTTCCTTGCTTTGAGGTGGTGCTGACCTCTCTGACAAATCCCCACCTGGATAAGGGTGTGGTGGAGCTGACATCACATCCGGCCTCTCCCCTATAATAGCAGCTGTCACTCAGATTCTCAGCAAAAACTTCGCTGAGCTGATTTTAAGTGTTACATTCACTGACGCGTGGTGAAATCTAAGTAGATAAACAGTAAGTTAAAAATAAAACCGTCTTGTGCTTCTAAAACATGTACAAATTATTCTGGAAGCATAAAAAAGAACCGTGGAAGCAGAAGAGATCTGGGGACAGATTTCCATCAATCTGCTGTCATTCATTCCCTAGCTGAAACAAGCCTGTCCAAAGGGTAGACTCTGAACCAAGAGGGATGGAGCTGAGTGAAGTAAACATTTCCTTATGCTAACAGGGAAATCGGACACACGTTGAGGAACACAGCCCAACGGAAATAAACTGTCACATATACAGCCTTCTGGAAACAAGCAACTAATTCTCTTTGCAATATGATGATAATTGTCTCTGGTTCAATTATTGGCTTACTTTAGGAAGAAAAAGTAGAAAGAAAACATCTAATTTTTTTATTCCCCATGGAAAGTGAACATTATTTATACTTAGGCTGCTTTTTTTCTTTCTCTATCAACTCAATGGGATAATTATAATTTGTTCTAGGAACATTCATTCTGCATTTCATTTGTGCTCATTGTTTAGCTTTGAGAGTTTCCAATTCTCTCTGCAGGCCTGACCAAGGTTTAGATTCCTATTTTCAACAGATTGCTTGGCTTGCCCATCAAGCTATCCCGCCAGTAGCATAAATTTACCAACCCCGATACTGAATTCCTCATTAGCTACCCAAGCCGGCCCCTCCTCCTGAGATGCCCACTTAAGGTAACTTTACCACCAAAATGAATCTGGCTGACCACCTGGGCTTCATCTTTCATTCAACATTCCTTCCCACCATGACATCCAATCAGTTCCCAAGATTCTTTGTTCTGCCTCCTCTGGGGCTCCATTTTTTAACAACATGAATTGCGGGCAACTCCTTTAACTTCTTTGGGCCTCAGATTCGAAACTTAGAGCGGAAAATACTACTAACTAGCCCATTAGATGAACTCCTTGTGAAGAGTCAGTAGTACACATATAATACCTAGTGTCCCATTTGGAATAAGAAAGAATTTATTGATTTTTTGCCCTTTTCATTCCCCTCCTTAAATCTGGCCTTGATATTTCTCAACTATATTAAGTCAGTGTTTACTAACTGGTCTGCCTTTTATTTCTCCATATTCATATGAGTCCTACATTCTACAGATGAATATAGCCCAAATCATGTCACATATTTTATTAATTCATATTGCCTGAGGATATAGCCTGGTATTAAAGACATCAGGATACCGCTTGTATATATATATATATATATTTTCTATTCTACTGCATGCTTTTCCTAGGTCACCCAAACTGAATTTTATGCTCTTTCAAAAGTCTTTGTTCCAGCTATTTCCTTTCCCTGGCAGGTCCTTTTATCTGTCTCTATGTATTGGAATTTTACTCAATAAAATTTTTTCTATACGTTGACTGTTCATCTTGCTACTAATGAGCTCCATAGGAACAGAGAATATTGTTTGCTCATCTTTATTTTCCCATTGTTGGTGGTGTTCCTGACACAGAGTAATGTAGACAATAAATGTTTGATGATTAAATGAAAAAAAAAAAAGAATTGCAAACTTTGTATTCCTAAACTTCTCTGGAAGAATTAGTTTTTGGTTATTTGTATTTTCACTCATCCCACTCTCAAAATTATTAGCAGAAAAAATGACTGGAATTCATTTACAGTCTGTTTCTTCTTGATTTATTATCTTTGGATAGTTAACATCAGTCTGTATTTTTATTTTCTATATTAAGTAAGTTAAAGTAGAAAAACCACATGGATCATTTCAATAGATGCAGAAAAAGTCTGACATATAAATGTTAAAAAATAAAACAGGGTGATGCTTCCTCTCTTATCCCAGCTGCCATTCTCTTCTCAATTTGTAACTAATGTATTTAGTATAGAAATCATTAAGAATATGTCACTCCCTTGCTCAGACCCTTTCAATTGTTTCTTGCTACACTTAGCAAAAATCCTCAAGATTCTTGCTATGACCTAAGAGGTGCTGCAGGGTGTGGCCTCTATCTTTCCAAACTTACTTTATGCTAATATGCTCTAACCTCAGGATATTTGCACTTGTGGTTTTGTGGTTTCCTGTGCCTAGAATGTTCTTTCTTATGATATCTGTATGACTTGTTCCCTACTTTCATTCAGATCTCTGCTCAAATGTTATCTCTTCAAATAGGCCTTTCAGGACTTTTCATATGAAACAACTTTCTCTTCCCCATTCCCCATCCTTGGCATTATGCAGCTTTATTCTTTTTTGAGGAGGTAGGGGATAACATTTATTGCTACCTGGTATTCTATTTTAATTTTATTTGTCCTCTTTCTCTTTTTTCCTTTCATAAGCTTCGTGAGGATGGGCATCTTCCCCTGGCCCACCTCTCAACCGTTTTATCTTAATGTACTAAGAACAGTAAGTGGTATATAATAAATTCTCAATAAATATTTGTTGAATGAATGATTGATGCAAGAATAACATCTTTCTAGGGGTTAATTTTTGAGAAGATTGAATAAGATAACACATGCTAAGTGTTCAAAGAAAGTTTTTATAAAAAGACTAAAAGAGACTAATAAATTTTAAAATATTGCTCAGGGCCAGGCCTATATTTATATTACATACATCTATATACATACATATGTCAGTACCACGTAAGACTTCCCATTAAATTTTCAAGATTTTATAAAAGAGGTAACCTTTTTTGGACTTTTAACTCATTGAAATAAAATAAAATGTTTTATGAACTTATTTCTTTGAATAAGAGTATGGTAATATTAGGATAAGAAACAAGGCACTTCTGTTTCCATATGAATTTTAAAATACTTTGTTCTAGTTCTGTGAGGAATGTCATTGGTAATTTGATAGGGATTACACCGAATCTGTAAATTGCTTTGGGTATTATAATCATTTTGACAATATTGATTCTTCCAATTCAAGAGCATGATATATCTTTCCATCTGTTTGTGTCATCTCTGATTTCTTCCATCAGCATCTTCTAATATTCAGAGTACAGGTCTTTAACTCTCTCTCTCTTTTTTTTTTTTTGTCTTTTTGTCATTTTAGTGCCACATCCGTGGCATGTGGAGGTTCCCAGGTTAGCAGTCCAATCTGAGCCACAGCCACCATCCTACACCATAGCTCATGGCAATGCCAGATCCTTAACCCACTGAGCAAGGCCAGGGATTGAACCCGCAACCTCATAGTTCCTAGTCAGATTCGTTTCCACTGTGCCATGACAGGAACTCCCAGGTCTTTTATCTCTTTAGGTAAGGTTTAGTCCCAGGTATTTATTCTTTTTGATGTGATGGTAAATGCGATGGTTTCCCTAATTTCTCATTCTGATCTTTCATTGAATACCAATATTGAAAAAGAAAAATGGAACTAGAGGAATCAGGCTCCCTGACTTCAGACTATACTACAAAGTGTGGTACTGGCACAAAACCATATATATATAGAGATCAATGGAACAGGATAGAAAGCCCATAAATAAGCCCAAGCACCTACGGTCAACTAATCTATGATAAAGGAGGCAAGAACATACAGTGGAAGAAACAAAATCTCTTCAATAAATGGTGCTGGGAAAGCTGGACAGCTATATCTAAAAAAAAAAATGAAATTAGAATATTCTCTAACACCATACACAAAAATAAACGCAAAATGGATTGAAGACCTAAATGTAAAACTGGATACTATAAAACTCCCAGAGGAAAACATAGGCAGAACACGCTTTGACATATATTTCTGCAACATCTTATTTAATCCACCTTCTAGGATAACAACAATAAAAATAAAAATAAACCAACAGAACTTCATTAAACTCAAAATCTTTTTTTTTTTCTTTTTAGGGCCATACCCATGGCATATGGAGGTTCCCAGGCCAGGGGTCTAACTGGAGCTGCAACTGCCAGCCTACACCAGAGGCACAGCAATGCCAGATCCGAGCTGTGTCTGCAATCTACACCACAGCTCACGACAATGCTGGATTGTTAACCCACTGAGCAATGCCAGGGATCGAGTCAGCAACTTCATGGTTCCTAGTCGGATTCATTTCTGCTGTGCCACGACAGGAAATCCTCAAAATCTTTTTAATAACAAAGGAAACAATAAAAAAAACAAAAAGATAACCCACAGATTGGGAGAAAAAAAATCTTTGCAAATGATGAAGTTGATATGGACCTAATCTTTAAAGTATACAAACAATGCATACAACTCAATAGCAAACCACCCCACAAAAACAACACAATTGAAAAATGGGCAAAAGACCTAAATAGACATTTATCCAAAGAAGACATATGGATGGCCAGTGGGCACATGAAAAAATGCTCAACATCACTAATATTAGAGGAATGCAAATCAAAACTACTATGAGGTACCACCTCACGCTGGTCAGAGTGGCTATCATTAATGAGTCAACAAATAACAAATGCTGGAGAGGGTATAGAGAAAAGAGAACCCTCCTTCACTGTTAGTGGGAATGTAAATTGACACACCACTATGGAAAACAGAACGGCGGTTCCTCAGAAAACTAAATATAGAACTACCATATGGTCTAACAATCTGATTCTTGTGCATATATCTGGAGAAAACTTACATTGAAAAAGATACATGCACCCCTATGTTCATAGCAGCACTATTCACAATAGCCAGGACATGGAAACAACTAAATGTCCATGGAAAAATGAATGGATTAGGAAGATATGGTACTTATATACAATAGAATACTACTCAGCCATAAAAAAGAACAAAACAACTCCATTTGCACAACACGAATGGAAACAGAGATTCTCATACTAACTGAAGCAGGTCAGAAAGAGAAAAAAAAATACCATATGATAATATCACTTATGTGTGGAATCTAAAATATGGCACAAATGATCCTATCTATAAAACAGAAACAGATCATGGACGTGGAGAGCAAACTTGTCATTGCCAGGAGGGAGGGAGAGGAAGCGGAAAGGATGAGTTTGGGAGTGCATCTAAATATAATACACAGGATTATATTTAGAATGGATAGGCAATGAGGTCCCAATGTGTATAGCACAGGAAACTATATCCAGTCTCTTCAGATAGAACGTGATGCAAGACAGTATGAGAAAAAGAATGTATAAATATGCGGAGTTCCCATTGTGGCTCAGTGGTAATGAGCCTGACTAGTATCCATGAGGATGCAGGTTAAAATAAACACACTTAGAAAACTTTGTGTATGAACTGTTCTTTTGAATAAATACTTCGGTCTAGGAATACAATAGCAAACTTTCACTGAAACCACTAATTACTCACCATACAGGCAGGAGCAATTTAAAGAATAGGAATGCCTATTTCCCATATGTCAATACTTGATATCTGTCTTTAAATTCTGCTCATCTGATAACCAATAATGCATAATTTTCACATGATTTTATCAAGCTGAATATCTTTTCAGATGCTATTGGCTATTTCTTTTTCTATCTTGGCATCTTTTCTTTGTATCTTTTGCCAATTTTTCAATTAGTTTGTGTACTTTCTTATTCATAGAATCTTTATAATTTCTAGACAGATATTAAATGTGTATTATTAAACTGTCTGCAATATCTCTCCTCATCAGTTGCTGGTCTCTTAATTTTTTCAGCTTTATTGACGTATATATGACAATTAAAATTATAAGACATTTAAAGTATAATTTATTTTTTCTTTATTTTATGATTTTTATTTTTTGCATTATAGTTGATTTACAGTGTTCTGTCAATTTCTACTGAAAAGTGACCCACACTTTCTCTCACATTATCCTCCATCATGTTCCATCACAAGTGACTAGATATAGTTTCCTGTGCTATACAGAAGGATCTCATTGCTTATCCACTCCAAATATAATAGTTTCCACATATTAACTTCAGACTCCAAGTCTGTCCCACTCCCTCCCCAACCCCCTTGGCAACCACAGTCTGTTCTCCAAGTCCATGAGTTTCTTTTCTGTGAAAAGTTTCATTTGTGCCATAAATTAGATTCTAGATATAAGCGATATCATATGATATTTGTCTCTCTCTTTCTGACTTACTTCACTTAGTATGAGAGTCTCTAGTTTCATCCATGTTGATGCAAATGGCATTATTTTGTCCTTTTTTATGGTTGAGTAGTATTCCATAGTGTATATATACCACATCTTCATTCATTCATCTATTGATGGTGATTTAGGTTGTTTCCATGTCTTGGCTATTGCGAATAGTGCTGCATGAACATGCGGGAGCATGTTCCTTTCTCAATGAAAGTTTTGTCTGGATATATGCCCAAGAGGGGGGTCATAAAGTATATTTTAATTTCGTATATACATAAACACACTTATTTTTTGTCCAGAAGCTTTTACAGTGTCAAATCTGACTATATATATATATATATATATATATATATATATATATATTCTTTTTTTTTTAATATTGAGGTTGTTTGCTGCTTAGAAGAACCTTCACTATCCCCAATTATTTTTGAGAAATTCCAATGTTGTCTTCAATATTTTTATAATTTGTTTCTTTTCTCATTTACAGATAGCTTTTTTTTTTGTTTTTGTGTTTAATGAGGTCAAGACGGGTCTCCTGTAACCTTATAGTCTGTTAGAAACCTGACCTCAGCACTTAGAGAGACAGTGCATGTGGGGCTGAGGATCTCAGCTTAGGCGCTGAGTCCCTCTTCTGCTGCAGGCACAGATTTTAGTTCTTCTAAAAAAGAGTGGTGTGTGGATTCATTTTTCTCAGCGTTATTTGAGCATTACAGTGTGCCAACGACTGCTTTCTGGAAGTGGCCAGAAATACTTTCCAGTAGGAATTGTTCCCTTTTGATCTGGGAGCCATGGGAAGAATCCCATCCCAGGGCAGCAGTCATGGTTAAACTGAGCTGAGGATAGGTTCATGGAAATAATATGATTAATGATCTCAAGGAGAAAAATGAACCCAGGTCCCTAGGCTGCTGACAGAGGTATTCCATAGACTGTTAGCACTGGAAGGAATTTTCAACATCTGGTTCAATGCTGTAATTCTATATGGCTATGCATCTATAATTACAAATAAGGAAACCAAGGTAAAAATGCATCGTTTACCTAAGGTCACTCAGAAAGAAGGACCATGAGTAAACTAATATTGTACAGATTATGTGATCAAAAAAGAACTTTGTTAGCAACAAACTCTATGGCTTGTTGTGCTGAACTTTCAGTATTTCAAATGTTTGGAAAATATTTCAACCTTTGAGGTTGATTAGAATCCCATCCCCCAAAATGAAAGAATAAACATAACATGCAAATGTCCCCTCTAACTCACTCTGTGAATTATTTCATTTTCCCCAACACCCTAAAGGACCACAGATCTCAGGTCTTAAATTACATTAAAATCACATATTCCTTTTTCTCATTTTCATAGTACTTTCCCCTGAATGATCACAGTTGATTCTCACTTGAATCTCAATAGAACAGATTAAAACACAAACATACACACATATTTACATGACATCCCTCCAGTCTGGGGTATCACTAGGACATATGAAGATCATCACACAGTACTGTTTTTTCACCACCCACTACCTTAAGATTTTTAATGATGTAGCATTTCCTTAGAGCATTTTGTCGGTTCTCTCAGTAAAACCCTAAGGTAGTACCTGCCACACTGTAGGAAATCAATAAACCCTAAAAAAAAATTTTGTTTGCCCTTTGATAAATATGTGTTTACTTATTTATGAATATTGACATTTTTACAAATAGATATCCTGGGAAAAGTTACCCTAAACCTTGATCCCGACCACCCAGTTCCTCTCCCACAGGGCTAATCCTAGGCCAGCACTTAGTAGTTGCGTGTCTGACTGTTTTCCTGCTTCATGATTCAGAAAACCGTTGGTGTCTCTCCACCTGGAAGCCCCATTCTGGCCTTTGGGAGCTAACCAATGTTTAAGTGAGGGTTTTTCAAAATTAAAAAAAAAAATTGTAACCCACAGCAAGGACCGTATTTAAATAACACACACAATTTGAGAAATAGTACTTACTTTTGCTATATAAGATATAGCCAAATAGTTTTAGTTCTGTTTCATTTTTTAATTCACTAAACATACACATATACATTTTATCTCCCCAACTTAATTCAATTCAAGAATATTCCTTTTTTTCTTTTCTTGTAAATGTTATAGAGACTTTGATTAATGTGGGACTGACTACTGAAGTTTGCCGGAGCTCCCCCTGGACCTTGCTCCCACCCCTCCACCGTGATAAAGGAATTTAAATAAAGGGCAAAGACACAAGGGCTAAGAGGAGAAAATAGCAACAACATTCTGAAAGCTGGATGGTAGATGGTCAAATGATAACAGATTTAGCTGAAGCCTTTCCCTGGGAAAAAGAAAGCCTAAAAGGTTTCCAGCTGCAGAATCTCAGAAAGATTCCAGGAATGGAGGTCCTAGCTCTCCCTGAAAAAAGTGCTAAAAGCCAGGCCTGGCTCCCTTCACCAGGATGGGAGCATAGAAGCTGCCAAGAGTGCGTGACTTTTCCATCCAGGAATTTCCTACTTGGGTGAGGGGAGGGGTTTTGATGGGAATAGACTCTTTAGATAGTGATGGCCAAAGAATCTCCCTGCTCTCTGCTCCACTTCTCCTTTCCGCCTCTATCATAGCCCACGTTTCACAGGCTAAGTCTTTCTGTAGTTCTGTGGGTCTCCTCAGCTGTGTGCCTTTCTCCATACATTTTGGCTACAGCTTCCTCAGAACCCCTTCCACTCACTTTCTGTTTCTCAGAAATGGGTAGATAGCCTTTGTTAGCAAATAGCTCTTTTTTGCTTTGTGTTTTTTTTTTAAACTTTGTTATTATTATCAGTTTGTCACTTAATAAGGGTTTATAAAGGAGATCAGGTAAGAGCGTGTGCTCACACTGAACAGGATCTCACAGAGGAATTTTTGGTCGGTTAACATCTGTACGGACACACGGATGTAATTCCTGGGCAAGTTACAGAGCACAGGAGCAAGCCCCTTCCTGACCCGAGAGCTGGCACGGGGACATCTCCAGTGAAGCTCCCTGAGGTCCCTCCTCAACTGCTTCTCTTGCCATCCCACAGGCAACGACTCTTAGGTTATGTGTTTACTGTGCTTTTGTTTTCTTTAATGGCTTTATTAGTTTGGAGGCTTTATAAACATTGTATCATACACAATCTCTTGAGACCTGCTATTCTTCCTTTACCATTTTGTTTCTGAAAGCATCTCTAAAATCATGTGAATAGTTGTTATTCTTTTTATATTTACTCCTGTGTAGTGTGACTATGCTGCAGTTTATGGACTTATTTCCCTGAGAGTGAGTTATTCCAATTGTTTCTTTTCGTGCCTTTTTTTTTTTTTTCAATTTTCTCTTTTAAAAATCATGAACAATGTTTCTATGTACATTCTTCTACATGCTTTCTGGTACAGATAAGTAAGAATTTCTCTGGTTAGGGATGGAATTACTGAGTTGTAAGACGTAAATGTTCAGCCTTCCAAGATGATGCCAAATTGTTTTCCAAAGATCTTTTGCCAGTTGACACTTCTAAAAACAATGAAGTGCTCATTTTTGTACATATTTGATAAAAGTTTGCTTTGCCAGACTTTAAAGTTTTTTTCCCATTCTTCTGGGTATAAAATGATTTTCTATTGTGGTATTAACTTTTTAATGTTAAACTCCACATTGTGTATTGTATGATATAGAAGAGAGCACAGATCATAAGCATCCAGACAGATATATTTTCACAAAATAAACCTGCAGATCAAGAAACAGTGTGACCCCAGTGGCCTCTTTCCCCATGTTCCTTTCAATTCACTCTGCCCCTGAAGAACCACTATACCAACTTCTAACAGCACAGATTCGTTTTTTTATGTACATCCTTACATGTGTCTGGCTGCATGCCTCAGAGTTATGATTTTTGAGATTCATGCATATTGTGCATGTGGCTTTAATTTTGCATTCCCAGCAAGCTCACTGTAACTCTACCACTTCCTTTCTTATTGTCCTATGACTCAACACATTTGGGACACAGAGGTTTTAGAACTGCTGTCCTTAGAGATCTGAGTTCTCTTGTCCTCTCCAGAGGGAAAACACAGAGTGGGAGGTGAGAGATGTATCAAAAGACATTAGAAGCCAGAAAGCCAGACCTTATTCAACAGACCTGATTAAGAAGGAACAGGACAAAAAGTCCCAGGACAACTTCTGTCAATGGTCTGGGAGCCTCTGAGTCTCCTGGCTGAATTGGTTGAGCAAACTTAGACTCCCTAAGTAGACTTTAGCAAACTTAAGATTCATTCACCATGTGAGGTGCTGAGGATTGAAGAGTACACAAGATGTGCCCTCAAGAAACTCAGAATATGGGAAAGGGGACTGACACACAGACGAACAAATCATTACAATATAAAGTGACAGGAACTACACCAAGAAGGGTAGCGGCTAGAGGGAATTGTGAAAGAGGTGACTCTGCTTGGGAGGGAGGGCTTCACGAAAGACTTATCCAATAAAGAGCCCCTTGCCTTAGTTCTCAAAGGATGAGATGTCTGCTATATAAACAGAAATAAAAACACAGAAGAGTTTCCAGACACAGGGAATAACGTGCAAAGGAGTGAGGTATGAGGAAGCATAGTTTAATCATGGGATCTGGATGTCGTTCACTAAATATGCAGCAGAGTATGCATGCAGGCACTGAATGTTGAAGACTTAGAAATAATTCTGATCATGAAGCCTATTGCATATCATGGTAAGGATGCAGTACTTACCTGCGAAACTGCTAAAGCACTTTCTGTAGGGAAAAACAACATTGGGTCAGTGTTTTGGAGGGAGTGAGAAAAGCTAATTGGTGAGTAGAAGCTTGGCTGGAAGGTAACTCTAGTTCCATTTGTAGGAAAGTTCTTGCTTATTCCATTCTTGCTCTATTCTAGTGCCCACCTGCTTCAGATTCTTTACCCAAGTATATTTCCCACTGGGTGCTTTAACTTAGGACTTGACAATAGAAAGTAGCTTCTATAATTTAGGGTAAGCAAGATGAAGGAAAGAGAATGAATTTAGTTTAAGGGCTTGATGAAAAGGTGGGGCCTAGGATGTAGGCTGGACTGCGGAAAAGGATTGGAGTCCTCAGGGATGACAAGGTGGTGAAGAAACTCTTACCTAAGGATAATTCCACACCATTGGCACTGCGGTCAACTCAGCAGTAGAACTGAGTTGAAGAGGAAACACTGCAAGTTTGGTGCAAAGCCCTCAGTGAATGTGAGGGATTGACCAACAGGCATTGACAGTGATGTAACAACCTATAAGCACATAACCTATAAACACAAGTTAAAGGAAGATGGCTTTATGCACAGAGGGAGAGAAACATGGTCTGGAAGAAATGCTGGGCTGCTAAGAGAATGATAGCCTTATCCTGAGTCATGGCCATGATGTGTGGGAAGATAGGAGGGTACAAGGAGAGCAGTTTCCCTGAGGGAAGGCCAGGTCCCATTAAGGGAAAGAAAGAGAAAAAGGAAGAAAATAATTTTTAAAAACAACTGTTTATTCTTTTCCTTCACTGGGATGGCTAATTTTGTGTGTCAACTTGGAGAGTGCTTTGAGATGGGATTAAAAATTTAAATGGTGAACTATGATTAAGCAGGTTGCTCTCCAGGATGTGAGCAGGCCTCATCTAATCAGGTAAAGGCTTGAATAGAACAAAAAGACCAGCCTCTCCAAGCAAGAATGAATTCTCCAGCAGATGCCTGTGGATGGCATCTGCACCTTTGGGTCTCCTGGGTCTCCCACCTAACAGCCCAGATTGCTGCTTTCTATTGACAAGTCCGAGGTAAATGCACCCAGTGGGAAGGACACTAAGGTAACGAGTGTGAAGTCACTGGGCGCTAGAAGACAGCAAGCATGGAGTAAGCAAGAAAGTTCCTACCTGAATACAGACTCACCAGCCTCCATAACTGCATAAGCCAATTCCTATAATAAATCTCATCTGTACATCCTATTCATTCTGTTTCTCTGGAGAAATATATTATATTTATGATTTTTTTCCTGTATAGTATTTCATATAACCTCAATCTATGGAGAGCCTAGGGATTCAGAAGAGTTTGTTTACAAAGGTTCTAGAGGATAGAAGGCAAAAATCTTAGAGGGAAGATAACCATGGGTGGTCAGGGAAGTCTTTAGAATAAGTGACAATGCAGGGAAACTAGGAAGTTTGTATGATGAGAAGCCCCATGATATTAAACTAAATTGGTGTTCTTCACACTAGAAATTGCAAACCCAGGAGAACATGGAAGAATTCTAAATAGTATGTAATCTAGGTGCTGCTTAGACTTTCCTAGTGCATGTCTGCCTCTTTAGGTCACTTCCAGAAGCCCCAGGGCTGAGACTTCCTGGATTAGCACAGGGCCTGTGGTCATCAGGGGCTAGGTCTTCAAAAACCTTTGACTCCTCGTTTTCTTTTCTGGACAGCCGGTACAGGTGTATTCATCTCTATGGCATCATGGAAGAGAACGTTCTTCTTCAGGCTTCCTAAATATAACACGCCAGTGGCTTGCATCCCTGCTTAAGTCTCTCAGGGTAGAAGAAGCCACCTTGTAGTGTCCATATTTTACAGCTACAGGAGACAGCTTTCCCGTTCCTCAGCTGGCCTGCAGCAAGGCTGAAACTACCATCTCTTCTTCCATCAGAACTCATTGATCCAAGAAACATGGTTCACTATGATCACCCACTGGCACACTGGTCATTAAATGGCTTGTCCTTTAGGATGCCAAAGGACTCTGCTAACCCCTAATTTTTCCTGCATAGTCTATCCCAGTGCCTGAAATTTCCACCAGTAGTGATCACTTTTCAGTGACAGCAAGAGAAATTCCTTCTTGGTCTCTATTCCCTAAGCCCATAAAATTAGGAGAGAGCCAAGAATTAGGGATGGTGTTTGATTATACCTAATTATCTTTTCTCCTAAGGCCCATTTAGAGAAAGAAGAAACATTATTTGTCACAATTGCTCTGTTCTCTTTTTTGTTAAAAACCTTCATAATGCTTAGTAATAAAGGCAATGTTTTATCTAGGTGCCCCTGGTGTTAACAAGTGGTCTGTAATTCACATTGTCGTAACAATACATTTTACCAGTGATACTTCTCAAACATACAGGTGTATAGTACCATTAGCAATAGTATCTGAAACCTTCTCTCTATAAGGATAACGCAGTTCATATGTCCTGATGGGACTTACGTTTTAAGAAGCCTCACGTGAAAACTCCCATGTGCACGTGTCCTTGCTCATCTCATCACCACCGTCTCAGTGACCTTCCTGTTGGCTTTGCTGCTGGGCCATCATCTTCAGAGCCAAGAAGTGCAGGACACTATTCAAGTGCAAAGGATGAATAATCAAGTCATTATCAATTACTACAACTTTAGAAGTAATTAGGTTTATCAAACTGGATCAGGAAGCAGTTAGGAGTCTGAGGAACTGGGATCCAAGGATGGTGAGTACACTTTGCTGAGGAATGGAATAAAGAGAACAACTTCGGGAGTTCCCATTGTGTCTCAGTGGAACCGTATCTAACTAGCAGCCATGAGGACACAGGTTTGATCCCTGGCCTCACTCAGTGCGTTAAGGATTTGGCGTTACCATGAGCTGTTGTGTAGATCGCAGATGAGGCTTAGATCTGGCATTGCTGTGACTGGCTGTGGTGTAGGCCAGCAGCTACAGCTCTGATTCGACCCCTAGCCTGGGAACATCTGGATGCTGCAGGTACAGCCCTAAAAAGAGAGAGATTAAAAAAAAAGAGAGACCGACTTCATGCCCCAATATCTTCCAGCGTGAGGGTGGGGTGGATGTGCTAATGCCCCAAAGGCAGGCCTTCCCAGAGCCATCACTACATGAATACAGGAGCATATGGGGGGTTTCTGCCTTGCAAGAGGGTCAAGCGTACTGGAAGAGGTAGAGCTAGACCTTGAGTGGAAAACATAAGAGTGATCTTCCCCCTTTCTGCCTGGAACTAGAAGCTTCACTAATTTAAATGAAGTTTTGCCATCTGGAGTGGAAGAGGACAGCAAGAAGAGTCAATACAGGCACTGTAGAGGGACACAGAAACTGTAAAGATTTGAGTTGCAGGTTTCTGAGACACAGGAGAATAGAAATTGAGAAATAAAAATAAAGCGGTAGAAAAGAAGACAGACACAATAATGGTAATGGCTAGGGGTATTTTGAATGGCTGGGACTAGGGAGAGAGAGAGGGATAGGGAGAGAGAAATGTTCCTTACCTTAGGCTTAAAGAGGTCTGGTAAACTCCTAGAAGCTCAGAAACTTCTCAGGTATTTATACAAAATGAAAGTCTTAGACACATATATCTGAGTGGAAGACCAGAACTGACAGGATGGTCATCTGACTGAATGAAAAGCCTGCAGGCTGTTTTGTGGTGTATCAGTCCAGCAAGAAAATAAACAGTGATCTATTGGATGTTCTCTTTTCTGACACATCTAGTTCTATGTTAAGAGAGCTCCTCAATGAAAACATAAAATGGTAGCTGAGAGTGTGCATCTAAAACAGGTTTCACTCATTTCATGTAATTATTAAGTGAATTTCCTCAATTTATACACAAAGAATAAGAGGTGTGAGAATAAGCTATTTTGACCTGTTGCATTTAATGGTGATTCAACTGATTCTACCATCTCTTACCTAGTGCGTGTATTTCTTCGGTTGATGTACCTCCTACCCCATCCCTTTTAGCACTAATAAATATTTCAGAATAGTCCAGGGAGTCATTCATTTCCTCAGTTTGGAGCCATGAACACTAATTATAGCAATGATATTGCATGTGCTTTATCCGCACACTTAATGATACAAATAATTACCTTTTATAGAACATTCCTTCAGGGAAAGCTCAAGACTTAGAGAGCCAAACCCTGAATTAGCTGAATTAGATAACCATACAGAGATCAAACCAAAAGGAGACCCTGGAAGGGTTTTTACTAGAAAAAGATTAGCTCTCAACCCCAATCCACCAAAAAACATAGTAAGTGTGCCCATCAAAGGTTGTCATAACCAATTTAATGCAGTCAGAAAATGTCTTATACTTAACCAGTATCATAGAGAATCCAGAAACCAGAGGGGAAAATAACTTAGAACTTGGGAGGTGATTTGGCACAGCTGTCTGGCTTTATGAAGATAAGGTATTCATGTTTATACTTGGCAGATGGAGAGACTGAGGTCTGCGGCCACCCAGCTAGCTAATGGCCAAGAATGAATTAAATCCAACATCTCATCTTTGGTACAATGTTATCTAAAGTGAATAAAAAATAATTCAAAATTATGTGTTTTGTTTGTTTTTGCTTTTTTTAGGGCAACTCCCATGGCATATGGAAATTCCCAGACTAGGGGTCCAATCAGAGCTGTAGCCACCAGCCTACACTACAGCCATAGACGTTACCAAGCCATGCCTGCAACCTGTACCACAGCTCACAGCAATGCTGGATCCTTAACCTACTGAGTGAGGCCAGGGATCCAACCTACTTCCTCATGGATCTTATCAGGTTCATCACTGCTGAGCCATGAGGGAAAACCCCAAAATTATGACATTTTAGAAAAGCAGAGCCCAAACCTCAATATACTAAATGAGAGAGTTCAGAAGACAGATTCAGGGGGAAAAAATACTTATTCTTATCAAAAGCCTAACTTAGGAATATATGGCTATATGACCTAGCTCAGGAGATCTTGAAGAAAGTTTTCTTCAATTAAGGTGTAAGAAGAGGAAGAAGGAATTATTTTTTAAATCAACTTTTCATGATTTGTGTTCATCTTTCATACTTTTCTCTATATTATTTCACCTAACCACAAATACTTTCACAGCAGCACAAAGGAGCTCTTCACTAAGACAAACAAGGGAGTTCCCGTTGTGGTTCAGCAGAACCCAACTAGTACCCATGAGGATGCAGGTTTGATCCCTGGCCTCGCTCAGTGGGTTAAAGGATCCAGAGCTGTGGTGTAGGTCACAGATGCAGCTCAGATCTGGTATTGCTGTGGCTGTGGTGTAGGCTGGCAACTGTAGCTCTGATTCAACCCCTAGCCTGGGAACTTCCATATGCCACAAGTGTAGCCCTAAAAAGCCCCCCCCCAAAAAAAAGAGAAAAAAACTAGCCTTTGCCCCAGACCCCAAACAATTTGGCATTTCTTTTCTCTATTACAACTACATTGCTACTGAAAGTTTCCCTAGGCTGTTTCCCTCTTTCCATATGGCACAAATATAGTTAATTCATATTCTACTATTATATATCTTAAAAATATCACTGATGTTCAACAGGATGAAAGAGTTATGAACAAAATGGCAGTTTCTCTTTCTTGTTATACTGTGATGGAATGATCAAACTTCTTTGCTTAAAATAAATTTTAGTATAGTAATCAAGTATTACTTGAGTATTTTTAGGTGTATAGTATAGTCATTTGGTATTTTTGCAGATTTTACTCCATTGTATGTTATTACAGGATAATGGCAAAAGCTCCCTTTGCTATAGAGTATATCCTTGTTGTTTATAATAAACAGAGTAGTTTGTATCTGCTAATCTTGTAGCCTTAATTTGTCCCTCCCTTGTCCCTCTCCCCTTTGGTAACCACATATATGTTTTTTGAACTGTGAGTCTCCTTCTGTTTTGCATACACATTCATTTGTATTATTTTTTAGATTCCACATATAAGTGATATCATATAGTATTTGTCTTCATCTGACTTATTTCACTAAGCATAATATTCTCTTGGTCCATCCATATTGCTGCATATGGCAGAATTTCATTCTTTTTTAAAGACTGAATAGTATTCCACTATATATATATTACTCAGTCATCTTTGACGGGCACATGGGTTGCTTCCATGTACTGGCTATTGTCAGTAGTGCTGCTATGAACATTGGGTGCATGCATTTTATCAAATCAGAGTTTTTGTTTTTTTCTGGATATATGCCCAGGATGTGGAATTGTTCAATCATATGGTTCTACTTTTAGGTTTTTGACGAACCTCCCTACTGTTTTGCATAGTGACTACACCAATTTACATTCCCACTTACAGTATTCAAATGTTCCCTTTTCTCCACATCATCTCCAGCATTTACTATTTGTAGATTTTTGATAGCCATTTTGACAGACATGGTGATATCTCGTTCTGATTTGCAGATAAAATACGTATCTTTTATTTTCACAACTCAAAAGACTGGAATTGACCAAATATTATAAGACTAAGAAGACATGGAGAGACCTTATGGACAAAAAGAATCTAAGTTACAGGACTTGAAGCAACTACAAAGATCATCACTTTGCCCTTACACAGAATTATAAATGGACCTGAGGCTTTTTTGATTTAAACAGTTTAAACACAGAAAAATTTATGCTACTCAGAGAAATTTTTCTTGCATTTCCAGTTGGAAATGAAGCGCTTGAGCCGTTTTTAAGCAATTGAAAGAAATAAAAAAGTGCTCATCAATGGAAATCTTAGTGGACTAATAGAATATCTCCATGAATAATCCACATATGCCGCCTATTCAAAATGTCTTTGAAACAAGATGATGAGCTGGGTAAAAGTTTTCTTCTCCTCAAATGACTGTAATTACTTTTGGATTGAGTTGAATGAGTTTTGCTTCATGATAGAACATCAAAGAAAATCGGAATCTGATTCTCCACAAAATCTCAAATACCAGTTCATATAGCTTGGATTATTACATTACTTACATTTAAATTCACAAAACATTCCTTTGAATTTTTATGTCCTTTAATTTCATGACAGCTCTCTTTTTGATAATCTCCTCTTGGTAAGGTATAATTGTGTATCATTTCATCCATTGTATAGATAGAATAACTGAGGTACAGAGAGTTTAGGGGATTTACTATAACTAATTCTAGATGATAATGTTCTCTTCTCCCTAATAATCAATGTTTCTCTAATAAGGAGCGTTTTTCAAATTGCGGACATGGGGGGCCATAAGCTAATTTAATACATACATAGAAATACATAAATACACACTCTGGAACTTTTGGGTGACTACTTTATAACTGAACACTCTCATAAAGTTTCAGTGCTCAAAATTACACTGTTGCTTCTGTTTTCATTTATGCCAAGAGAAGGTCAAAAGACTTTAGGGTTTCTGTGGGAACAAAGGCTTATGATAGTTGAATCAGAGGCAAGCATAGGGAGAACTGAGTCACCACAAGGTCAGAACTGTCAGAAGGGTGCCACATTCAATAATCTACATTCAGGGATCTGTACCACAGGCATTTTAGGAGGTGATGTACCAAGCAGTTTATAATTAAAAGCAAGTATGGTATATTCTCACTATGATGCCAGTAACAACTGTATAAAAAAATCAATTTAACACAGATTCTAATAACACAACAAAGCTAATTTAAACTGAACTAAAAGGTTTTATGTAACAATTTAATTAAGAGACAATAAATTAAAATCAGCATTTGAGGAGTAAAGGCTGGCAGAGTAATATACATGAAGTGATATTATTCTGAACTAGCCAATGATAAACCTTGACATTCATAAAGACAATTTTGTATATGCTACGTTCATGAACAGATATCTTCTGTATTGGTATTACGAAGTTAAAATACAAATACGGACTGAATCTAAAAACGGCGAAGACAGACAATCTTTCTGTTATGAACTTTGGCTGTTTGGGGGAGGGAAGGGAGAGGTGAGCCCTCTTCTGCTGGTTTTTTGATGCCATCTTGTTTCATTCAGGTCCTTATCTTTGGTTGCTTTCTTTCTCTCTTCACCAAGCCTCCAAGAAGAGCCACTTGAAGATCCGCCCTCCCCCGTAGAAGCGGAACCTTCCCAAGAGATCCCCCCCATCCTATACATTTTTAGCCCCAGTAGCCAGAGCTCTGATCTACCAGATCTCATGCCAACTCCTGGAGATTCTCCTTGAGGGAAGGATGCTCCCTCTGGGTGTATACCCATTGATGGAGCATGACTACAATCTCAGCCCTGGTGCATTGGCTTCCAGATTCTGCAGTCCCTATAATCTTTGTCCAGCTCTGGGTTCCAGGACAAAAGATGCTGGTCTCTGATGTTTAATTCCTCACTTAGCCATACATTAGAAGGCTGAAAATACTATAAATTTCTTCAATTATGCAGCAGGCAGTGGGCGATTTTATTTGCTTTCCTTATTGACCTGTGTGGTTTTTGGAAAGTTGTTTAAAAGAATTAAAATATATGTGACTACCATTATCCCCTGGAAATTCAAAAGCTCCAATTATCTTTAAGAAAAATAACTATAATCTAGAAGGATCAACTGTTAAGAATGTATGCTATCTCAAATTATTCCCACACCTTTTTATACCAATAATTAAAAAAAATCTTCAGAGAAAATTATTCATTTCAACATAAATGAATCAAAACAGAGGCCTTTATGGTTATTTTAAAATGCCATTTCCCTCACCCTCTGTTTTACACATACTTTTAAATTTGGATCTCATCTACAAAATGCTGAACATAGCCTGGTGTTAATCAGTTGTGATACAGTGTTAACGAATTTTAGGGTTACTCATTTGGAGAGAATCAGAATTAGAATTCATAGAGCTCTCTTAATTAATTGATTGCCCTGGCATAAAGAAAAGAGATACTGTCTTAAAAGCCGCTTTCCTCCTGGTAGTCTAAGAGATGAAACGCTATCACAAACCACAAAATTTTATGAGTTCATATGTTTGAATTATTTCAGCATGCATTTTCAATTCTAGTGTAATCTGGAGTTCAATACATTTCTCTTGGAAAGGGCAATTTTAAAGCTATTACTATAACTTGGCATTATATTTTTTTTCAAATCTAATTCTATACTCAGTATGTGCTAAAGATCCACTGACATCAAAGTAATTTAATTCTGAATTTATGCAGGGTCTTTATTAAACTCTATTGTTTACTGAAAAAAATTACTTGAGTATAACTGAAATAAAAAGATGCTTCAAAATGCATTTAGATTTTTAAAAAATAACTTAATGTAAACTTAATAATATTAATAAAGATTAGTTTTGTTCAGAGATTATTTTCATAGACCACAACTATGCCAATTATTTTCTAGTGCCTTTTGTAATCATTTGAAACATTAAAAAATTTATCACTGTAATCAAATGTTCCATTTATACTGGCTTATCCTCTGAGGAAACTAAAATTTTTGTGTCATAGAAGAAGCTGTTTGATATAGTCTACTAATCACCCAACAGTTTAAATCAATAGAAAGGCACTGACTCATATTATGTTTAAGGTGCTGCAAAGGATAGAAAGGCAAAATAACATATTCCTTACTTTAAGTTTATAGTTTAAAGATAATCAAGGACTTAAACAGTTAAAAAAACCTATGAATATGAATCATACCATAATAAAGGGAGAATTGAAATATTAATAAAGTACGGAAGAGATACAGATCATCACTGAAAAGGGAGATTAGGAAAGGATTTAAAGAAAAGAAGCAATATAGAATAATGATTAGTAAAGAGCCAGGCTTATGAGTTAATTTCTGTTCCAACATTTATTATCTGAATAATACTAATAATCAAACAGTTATTAAATGTTTACTACTTGGTAGTACTATGCTAAATGCTGTACGTGTGTTATCTTTTCTAGTCTCATTATTAATTCTAAAATATCATTTTTATAATATCAAATTTACAGACGAGAAAACTGAAGGTTGAAGAAGTCAAGCAGCTTGTTCAAATTCACACAGGAAGTGCTAAGATTTGAAGCCAGAAGCTGGGCTTTTAACTGCTACAATCTACTGCCTCCCTTTTATAAGCTAGTAGATATGTTGGACTCTTTCAGCCCTAATTTCTTTATTTTTAAAGTGGGGATAAGAAGACTAATGCCACTGCTCTGTTAAAGGTTTAGTGAGATAGTGTGGAAAACCTCTAGCCCAGTACATAGAGTAATTGCTCAGAAATGATTGTAAAAGAATTACAGACAGTTTAGGAGAGAATAAAATTTGGGATGGAGTTTCAAAAATGTGTAGGGTGCAATTAGGAAGAGAGATCAATGAAAAAGTTAGAAGAAACAAAGAATAAAGAACCAATATGGGTGAGATTGGATTAAGATGACAGAATAGAAGGACTGGAGCTCAACTTCTCTCCCAAAAAACAGCAAAGCTACACCCAAATACCAAGCAACCTTCGACCAAATGGACTGTAAACTTCCAAAAAAGATACTCTGCTCCAGAAGACACAGCGGAGACCACATCAAGAGGTAGGAGGGGCGATTACATGATAGAAGCAAACCCATACCTCCTGGGTGGGAAGCCCCACAGACTGGAAAGTAACTGCATCACAGAGACTCAGCTACAGGGCTGACAGTTCTGAGCCTCGCGTCAAATCCCCACGCCTGGGGATCGGGCACAGGGAGAAAGAGCCCCCGGAGCATCTGGCATTGAAGGCCAGAGGGGCTTGTGTGCAGGAGCTCCACAGGACTGGGGGAAACAGAGACCCCAACATTCTTGAAAGGCACACACAGACTTTCACGTGCACTGGGTCCCAGGGCAAAGCAGTCTCCAAAGGAATCCGGGAGGAACCTGACTGCAATTCCTAGAGGATCTCCTGGGAAAACAGGGGTGACTGTGCCTTGTTGTGGGGGAAGGGCATTGGAGGTGAAGCTCTCGGGGACATTCAGCAGCCTGCATTTCTCTGGAGGGGGCCATTTCTGGGAAAATCTGGTCCCTCCCATCAGCACTGAGAAGCCCCAGGCCAAACAACAATTCAGGTGGGATCTCAGCCCCACCCATCACTAAACAGTCTGCCTAAAAACCCCTCAGGCACACAGCCAGCCTCTAATCTCATCCAGAGACAAAGCCCCACCCATCAGAGGGATAAGAATCAACCCCACCTACCAGTGGGCTGGCATCAGTCCCTCCCATTGGGAAGCCTACAGCAAGCTCCCTCCATACCAACTTTAGCCACAGGGGAGACAAAGGCCAGAACTAAGAGAGGCTACAACTCTATTGTTGGCGAAAAGGTCACCACACCAAAAACCTATTAAAATGAAAAGACAGAAAACTCTAACTCAGATAAGGGAGAAAGAGAAAAGCCCAGAAAAACAGCTCAGTGATGAGGACATTATCAGCCTCCCAGAAAGAGACTTTAGACTGTTGATGCTGAAGATGA
>PVHT021183648.1:25630889-25680601 GCA_004024745.2 Catagonus wagneri
GTTGCCGTGAGCTGTGGTGTAGGTCGCAGACGCGGCTCGGATCCTGCGTTGCTGTGGCTCTGGCGTAGGCTGGCGGCTACAGCTCCGATTAGACCCCTAGCCTGGGAACCTCCACATGCCGCAGGTGCGGCCCTAAAATGACAAAAGGCAAAAAAAAAAAAAAAAAAAAAAAAAAAAAAAAAAAAAAAAAAAAAAAAAAAAAAAAAAAAAAAAAAAAAAAAAAAAAAAAAAAAAAAAAAAAAAAAAAAAAAAAAAAAAAAAAAAAAAAAAAGATAAACCAAAAAAACCCGTAACACATGGAGGCTGAACAAGAAGGTAATAAACAACTAATGGGTAACTAGAGAACTCAAAGAGGAAATAAAAAAATACCTTGAAATAAGTAAAAATGGAACCATAACAATCCAAAATCTATGGAGTGCAACAAAAGAAGTTTTAAAAAGGAAGTTTATAGCCATATAAGCCTACCTCAATAAATAATAAATATCTCAAATATCAGTCTAACATTACACCTAAAGGAACTAGAAAAAGAACAGACAAAATCCCAAATTAGTGGAAGGAAAGAAAGATCAGAGCAAAAACAAATTAAATAGAGACTAAAAAAATAGAGAAAATCAGTGAAACTGAGGGATATTTCTTTGAAAAGATAAACAAAATTGATAAAATTTTAGCCAGATAGATCAAGAAAATAAAAAACAGAATTTAAGAGGAGAAAATACAACTGACACCACAAAATACAAAGGATTATAAGACAGTATTATGAACACTTATATGCCAATGAATTAGACATTCTATAAGAAAATGATAAATTCCCAGAACTGTACAATAGTCTAAGACTGAAACATGAGGAAATAGAAAATAGACCTATTACTGGAAACAAAATTGTATTAGTGATGAAAATCTCTCCTCAAACAGAAATCCAGGTCCAGATGGTTTCACAGATGATATCTATGAAGCATTTAAAGAAGTGTTAATGCGTTTTCTTCTTAAATTATTCAAAATATTGAAGAAAAATGAACACTTCCAAACTAATAAGGTTAGCACTACCATACTATCAAAACCAAAGACACCACAAAAAAGAAAATTATAGATTAATATCCTTGATGAACACAGATATAAAATTCCTCAACAAAATACTACGAACAAAATTCAGTGATACATTAAAAGGTTCATACACCATGATCATTCATTTAACTGAGGCAAGAATGATTTAACACTCATAATTCAATAAATGTGATATATTAACAAAATGAGAATAAAAATTCCATGATCACTTCAATAGATACAGAAAAGGTGTTTGAAAAAAAATTCAACATCCATTTATAATAAAAACTGTCAACAAAGTGGGTATAGAGGGAACACATTTAGACATGGTAAAGGCCATATGTGACAAACCCACAGCAAACTACATACTCAAAGTGCAAAGCTGAAAGATTCTCCTCTAAGATCAGGAATAAGACAAGAACGCTTACTCTCAATTCTTTTATTCCACATAGTATTAGAAGTCCTAGCCATAGGAATCAGGCAATAGTAAAATATAAAAGGCATCCAAATTGGAAAGGAGAAAGTAAAATTATTACTATTTGCAGATGACATAGTACTATATATATAGAAAACCCAAAGACTCCATTAAAAGACTGTTAGAACTAATAAATGAGCAGATCAAGATAGTGGAGGAGTAAGATATAGTGCCCACCTTCTCCCACAAAAACACCACAAAAAAATACATCTAAATGTACAGTGATTGGCACAAAATATCTACTGAATGCTGTCAGATCTTAGACCTCCAAAAAGGGCAAGAAACCCTACACATAACTGGGGAGAACTAAAGGGGAAAAAAAAAAGAGGAAAAAAAGGGAACATATCTTGACATCATAAAAGCTATTTATGACAAACCCAGAGTCAATATAATATTCAACAGAGAAAAGCTGAAAGCCTTCCACTAAATCTGGAATAAGACAAGGATGCCCACTCTCACCACTTTTATTCAACATAGTGTTGGAAGTCCTAGCCACAGCAATCAGACAAACAAAAGAAATAAAAGATTATTTTTCACAGAATCAGAACAACTCACCCTCAAATGTTTATGTAAACACAAAACACTCAACTAGCCAAAACAATCTTGAGTAAGAGCAAAGCTGAATCTATCACACGCCAAGATTTGAAACTATCTTATAAAGCAATAATAATACAAACAGTTTGGAACTGTGCAAAAACAGACACATAGACCAGTGGAACTGAAAAGAGAGTCCAGAAATATACTCACGCTCATATGGTCAATTAATTCACAACAAAGTAGGCAAGAATATACAATAGGTAAAAGACATCCTCTTCAATAAATAGCATTGCAAAAACAGGACAGCTATATGCAAAAAGAATGATACTAGGCCACTTTCCTTTAGCATATAAAAAAATAAACTCAAAACGGATTAAAGACTTAAATGTTAGACCTGAAACCACAAAACTCCTAGAAGAAAAGAGGCAGCATGGTCTTTGACATTGGTCTCAGCAGTATTTTCTTTTTTTGATCTATTCAGTATGGGTAAAAAAAAAAAGAAAGAAAAAAATGTGACTATATTAAACTAAAAAGCTTTAGGACAGGTAGGAAACTATCAACAAAACAGAAAGGCAACCTACTTAATGAGAGAATATTTGCAAGTGATATATCTGATGAGTTTATATCCAAAACATTAAAATCTTATACAACTAAATATCAAGAAAAACAAACAAACCACAAAAAGTGGGCAAGGACCTAAACAGACATTTTTCAAGAAGACATACGGATGACCAATAGGTACATGAAAGGGTGCTCAAAATCTCTAATCAACAGGAAAATGTAAATCAAAACTATAATGAGATCCCACCTTATACATGTCAGAAAAGCTATTATCAAAAAGACAAGAAACACTAACTGTTGTTAAGGACATGGAGAAAAGGGAATCCTCATACACTGTTGATGGGAATGTAAATTTGCACAACCACTGTGGAAAAGAGAATGGAGTTTCCTCAAAAAATTAAAAATAGGACCGCCATACAATCCATAAATTCTACTTCTGAGTATTTACTGAAAGTGAATAAAATCATCTGAAAACATATATTCGCTTCAATGTTCACAGCAGCGTTATTTACAATAGTCAAGATACGGAAGCAACCCACTGATCGATGAATGGATAAAGAAGAAGCAGTGTATTAATACCACTGTGATTTCCATGGATATTAGAGTTTCTGGGTAGTATCATTTGACTTTGCCTAGACACACACACACACACACACACACACACACACACATATATTAAATAATACAATATTACTAAGTCCTAAAAAAAGAATGAAATCTTCCCATTTGTGAAAACATGGATAGACTTAGAGGGTATTATGCTGAGTGAAATAAGTCAAACAGAGAGGGACAAATACTGTATGCCTTCACTTATCATACAGTAATAATTTTATTTTGGAATCTAAAAACCAAAAACAAACATAAAAAAAAAATACAGATATATGGATACCAAAAAGAAACTGGTAGTTTCCAGAGGAGTGGGGTAAGGGGAAGGATGAAATAGGTGAAAGGGATTAAGAGGTGCAAACTTCCAGCTGTAAGATAAATAAGTCACAGGGATGTAACCCACACTGATGAGTACAACCAATAACATAACGATACACATAGTTTGTTTTTTAGCACCGCATCTGTGGCATATGGAAGTTCCCAGGCTAGGGGTTGAACTGGAGCTGCAGTTGCTGGTCTACATCACAGCCACAGCAATGAGGATCCAAGTCATGTCTGTGATCTTCACCACAGGGCGTGGCCACACCAGATCCTTAACCCAGAGAGTGAGGCCAGGGATCAAACCCACATCCTCATGGATACTAATCGGGTTCATAACCTGCTGAGTCACAATGGCAACTCTGGATAACAACGATTTTGTATGGTGACAAATGCTAACTGGTCTTAGTATTGTGATATTTATAATATATAAAAATATCAAATTACTTTGTCATACACTTGAAACTAATGTGATATTTTATTTTAATTAGAACTCAATAAAAAAAGATGGATGCAAGAGGGTTAGAGTCACCCTAAGGAGGTATGATAACAGAAGCATAGGTGAGAGAATGAGAGAGAGAAAGAGGGGGTATGGGGAGGGAAGGAGAGAGACTTGAAGCTGCTGTATAACTGGCCTTGAAGGTGGAGAGAACAGGGCCAGTGGCCACGAAACGCAGGTGTCCTTCACATTTGCAAAAGACAAGAAAACAGAGTTTTCCCAAGAGCCCTCAGAAGGAAAGTGATACTGCTAACATCATCATGCAGCCTCTAAATCCCATGTCTGACTACTTTCTTCCAGGAATGTAAGATAATAAACTTGTGTTTTTAGGCCCCTAAGTGGTAACTTGTTGCAAATTAATACTAATTGGAAAGTAACACAATGAGAAAATAAAGCACTTTAAGAAATAATGAGTAGCGCAGTCTGGATATAGTTTTTAGGAGAGTGGTGAGAAACAGGGCTGAATTTATAGGTTGGGGAATGGAGCAGGCATCTTGGCATATAGTGAACACATAAATTATTTGCTAAGCATACTTTTTACTTATAATTATGGCTTAAATTTCCTGTCCCTCAAATGCGTATATTGAAATCCCAACCCCTAGTATTTCATAATATGACCTTGCATGGAAATAGGGTTATTGTGGATGTAAGTAGTTAAGATGGGGTTATACTGCAGTAGAATGGACCCCTAATTCAAAAGTAATGACGTTCTTATAAAAAGAGGATACTTGGACACAGACACACACAGGGAGAAAACTATGAGAGGATGAAGGCAGAGATTAGGGAAATGCTTCTATAAGCCAAAGAATACTACAGGCCAGCAAATCACTAGGAACTAAGTAATAGGCACAAAGCAGATTCTTCCTAATGGCCCTCAAAGGGGAAACAACCCTGCCAACACCTCGATCTCAGACTTCTAGCTCCCAGAGCTGTGAGACAATACATTTTTGTTGTTTAAACTCTTAGTTTGTTGTACTTTGTTATGGAACACCTAGGAAACTAAAACACACATGTTTAGAAAAAAATAGGGAGACATGTAATGGGTCAAAACTCTGATTTAAAAGACTGACTAGAGATTGGTGTGTGCAATGGTCTGGAAAGTGAGAAACGAAGCCATAAGGGCTAAAATGGGAATTCAACAGAATGGAGAGAACCAAGAGCTAGCAGAGCAGTGCATTTTGGTAATTAAAATGTCCAAACCTGGAGACACTGTGGTACAGTGTGTTAAGGATTCAGCACTAAAGCAGCTCAGGTCACTGCTGAGGCAGGGTTTGATCTCTGGCCTGGAGCACGGGGTTAAGGATCCAGCATTGCTATGGCTGTGGCATATGCTGCAGCTATGGCTTAGATTCGATCATTGGTCTGGGAACTTTCACATGCCACTGGGTGCAGGAAAAAAAAGGGGGGGGGGATGAAGGAAGAAAGAAAAAGTCCAAACCTAGAATCATGACACACAATGCTTAAGTGGACAAGACAAAACATTTGAAATTATGGCTGTCATAAAAACCCAACCTGTGTCAGCAGTTCCCAAGTGTATTACATAGAACACTAGCCCCACAAAATACTCTGAAACACATATTTTTAGTCAAATATATTAGGAAAACTCAATATCTTAAAGTATTAAAGATTCTAAGAAGTTTTATAAAAATGGAAATCAATTTTGTATAGCTCAGCACTTCTCAAACTTATGTGAACATGAAACATTTTTTCACAGAAACCCTATTTATATCCACGGAACAGTCCTGTGATATCTTACTCTAGCTGTGTCCCATTCTCTAAAACCTATGCTGTTCAGTACAGTATCAGTAGCCATATGTTGCTACTGAGCTTTTGAAATGTGGCTTGTCTGAACTTAAGATATGCCGTGAGTATAAATATGCACTAGATTTCAAGGCCTTAGTATGACAAAAAGAATGTAAAATATCTTATTAAAAATTCTCATATTGATTGCCATTATTAAAATATCAATACTTTGGATAGACTGGGTTAAACAAATGTAATTAAAATAACATTTATCTATTTATTAAAAATGTTTAATGTGATTTCTAGAAATTTAATTATATTCCTGTTGGACAACACTGCTCTCAACTATCCTGTTTGCTTAGTATTCTCTCTGATTTCTAGGTTTTTTTTTTTTTTAAAAAGGTCTGAAGCTGTATTCTATTTGCAAACTGTGAAGCTGGCTTGCCACAGTTTCAAGCTGGCTACTACAAGATCTGAAACTCAGGGGTCAAAGAAAGGTTAGTTTAGTACTCAGTAATAACAGTTGCCTTTTTTCTTTCTGTACTAGTTCCCTGAATCCTAGTTACCATTGGAAATATGAAGATATTTACATGCCTAAAGGGTGTCATTACAGGAGAGGAATACTGAGCTTAGGAAAACTTAATTCTCTATAGTGATCTACAGTGAGCCAATACTTTGCTCTAGAGAGAGGTAATAGCTTTATTATTCTGGATAATAAGATGTGTGCTCTGTGCTCTGGAAGAATATACTATTTCTCTCCCCTAAGACTTGCCTTTTTCTGTGGGTAGGGATAAAAACTCTACCTTCGTTATCCAAATGCCCTTGAAAAGATAATCAGGAACAAGGGGCAAGATGTGTGGATTCATAAGAATTGTTTCCTAACACTTGTCTTTTCTAAATCCTTGTGAAAAACCTTAAGTAAATATTAAGGAGATAATCTCATTCTCCATTGTATAAGAGAATGTTAGGGTCTAGAAGGGGTTGTGCTCCTCTGGCCGCATGTTTGCCATTCCGAATGTTGTCTTGAGAGCTAGACTCTAGCACTTGCTCAAGCTCCCTGGACCACTGTGACATCTCTGTTGGAGTCTGATGGGAGCATAGTACCTGACACTCCTACCATCCTTCTTGGATGATGTTTTGGTTGGTGCTTTAATCACATGTCTTAATCATATTTTCCTGAATAATCATAAAATATAATAGTAGCAAAGCATTACATACATAGACATGTGAAGTCAAATTATAATAAAAGTATAATACTTACAGGGCTTAGGTGATTAAACATATTGCATCTACCTTCAAAAACTCTTTGAGTATTGCACGGGTATGAAACAAAATGCCTTTCCTCATAGAGTCTACGATCTAGTTGGGAAGCAACAACTAAATCCAGTAATAAACCACTGCATGAAGTACATTTTGCAATTACCTTCTGCATTTTCAGAATCTTGTCATTATTCCCAGTGGTAGAAAATATTTCTCCTTTGGCAAATGGTTAGATTCCTATAAATATCTCAAAGTCATTCACAGCTAAATCTTGTAAGTTGAGTAACACAGTTACCCAAAGCTGGGTATTACCACTTTTAAAAATAAATGAAATGGGATTTTTTGGCCACGCTCAGGGCAGAAGTTCCCAGGCCAGGGACTGAACCCATGCCATAACAGCAGCAACCCAGATCTTTAACCTGCTGCACCACCAGGGAATTCTGAAACAGCATATTAAGATTCTGTCTTACTGATTTAAGTGGCTCATAAAATAGTTTTACAGCAATTTCAAAAGAGGAATTTCAATATTATTGAGTCAAGGCAGTATATCCTGAATAATTAAACAGCTAAATAAAATGACTGATGGAAAGTGTTGAAAGTATATGTTCTTTATGACTGCATAAATAATAGCAATAGTGTTTTAAAATCATTCTTTTATTCAACTATGCCTTATTTCTTTATGAGCATATTAATGATAATAACTATAAGTATGAATCACTTACACTGTGCTAAACAATTTATATGTACTAATTATCAGAAAATCCTATTTACATGTAAGAAACTTAGGCACAGAGAGGCTTAGTAACTTGTACAGGACCACCCAGTTACTTTGTAGCAGCATCAGAATTTGAACAAAGACTACTTTGAATAGGTACCATTTCATCAAATCAAGGAGACAGAATCTGAAATATGTATAATTGCATGTCAATTTCTACATTTTCATAAACATTTAACCAAATATTTGTACTTATTGTGTTGAAAAGATAAAGTTCTTCTTTGGAGTTTTATACTCTATACTATATACATTGGTTTCATTCAGTATCAATAGCTCATTTTCATAGTCAATGTTTTCCTTGAGTAAAAAAAACGATGTGAAAATCTCAAGAAATATAAATCTGGTTTTGCTTTTAAATGAATTTTCAACCTGTTACATTTACAAATTCAAAATAAGAGAGAAAATTAGATATAGAAAAGTATTTGAATTCTATTAAACTATGTGTTTAAACCAAACCCACATACTCCTAAGAAGGAAATAACCAACTTTAAAAATCAAGGATTAAGTTTGGGGCAGGGCACTCACTCTGGGGCAAAAGAGCAGACGTGGCTCTGATCCTGCGTTGCTGTGGCTGTGGTGTAGGCCTGCGGCTACAGCTCCGATTAGACCCCTAGCCTGGGGAACCTCCATATGCCGCGAGTGCGGCCCTAGAAAAGGCAAAAAGACAAAAAAACAAAACAAAACTAAACAAAAACCCTAACTCTTGGGGCTTTGGCTCCAGTGACTGAGGAATGGACCCCAACCCTGATAGGGCAGTTATAGTCACAGAGCAAAGAAGAGGCCCCACCCCATATTCAGTGCAGGTTTTTGTCCCAACTCTAATTACACTCCCTTTCAAGGGGATAACAGCCAGCACACTCTGAGGAAAGATGAGACTGACATCCATAGCAAACCAGCCCTTATATCAAAAATATTAAATTCACAGTCTACACAGGGACATTCTCACATAAAAACACCACTTCAAGACCATGTATATAACTGTTTCTCCAAAATCCATAAAGACAGAGAGTGTTAAGTAAAATAAAAAGCAGAGAAACTACTCCCAATTAAAACAAGAGATCAATCCCCTGAAGGAACAAATAATGGAACATACTTCACCAGTCTACTGAATCCCAAGTTAAAAAGGAATTTATTTTTTTTTCATTTTTTAAATGTTTTCCATTATAGCTGGTTTACAGTGTTCTTGCCAATTTTCTACTGCACAGCAAGGTGAGCCAGTTACACATATATGTATACATTCTTAAAAAGGAATTTAGAAAGCTTATCGGTAGAAATGTATATCATCATAACAAGGATATAGAAACTATAAAATTGCACAAATCAAAATTAGACAGTTCAATCACTAAGAAAAAAATCAATATAGAAGCAATGAATAGAGACTAAATGACACAGAAGAATGAATAAGTGATCTGGAAGATAGGATAGTGGAAATCACCCAATCAGAAAAGCAAACAAAAAGACAAGTGTGAAAAAATGCAACATTCAAGGCATACAGGATAACACAAAGTGTGCCACCCTGCAAGTATCAGGGGTTCCAGGAGAAGAGAGAGAAAAAGAGATTAAAAACTGTATTTGAAGAAATTATGGCTGAGAATTTCCCAAACCTTAAGAAGGAAACAGATATCCAGGTATGATAAGCACAGGAGGGCTCAAACAGACCCATGCCAAAACATATAATTAAAATGGCAAATGTTAAAGATAAAGAGAGGGTTCTAAAAGCAGCAAGAGAAAAAGAAAGTCAGGCTTATAGGCTTCTTTCTGTGGAAATTTCTAGGTATGGGAAAATTGTAAATGAAGTCATTCTTTGAAGTCTTAGAATTAGAAAATAAATGTTTGTTCCTAATTTTGAAAAGAGATATAAAAATCCATCCCTGAAATTAGCCTAGTAATAGGATACATTCATTCAGTTATTCATTCATTCACATTTTAAATTCAACAAATAGTTATTTAGGGCATTCTATGTGCATAATACAATACTAGGAGATGCAGAGGATACAAAGATGTATAAAACAAGATGCCTTTCCTAGGAGAGTTTGCAATCTAGTTGGGAAAATAAAATGTGCACGCAATGAACTAGACGGCTAGGTAGGATATATCCTATGGAAATTTTTTTCAATTTGATTCAACCTTCACTGAGCAATTATGTACCTATGTTTTACTAGGTGCTGTGGATAAAATATGAATATAGCATTTGTAATACAGAAGTCTTGGATTAAAGTTTGTCTTTATGAGGAATTACTGTGTAGCATTTAGATCTTGAGGAAGAAGTAAATTTCTTATCATCAGAGGTGTGATTCTTAGGCTGGGATGACATTTGAGGATATAGAGAAGAAGACAAGCTGATTTGTTTTGGTATTTGACAGTTTCATTCCTTCAAATAGTGAGACTTTAAACTTCTATGCTTCTTTCAGTGTGTTTCAGAAATTCTCAAGTCATGTCCTGTCTGCAGTTGTCTGCCCCAGTTTAGATGGACTCTCCTTACTAGGAGGAGTTGAAACATTCCTTTAAGTATCAAGTGCTTTTAAACACAGCAAGTCTCATCAGCCCAGAAAACTATTTTCCTTGTCAATTTCCTCCTTGCTTTTAAAGCCTCATTCAAAGAGCATGTTTCTTCACTTAAAAAGCTATGAAGTAATCACAAAGATTAACCCAATTTCAGTATATAGTATTTGGCCTTTTTAAAAATAGCTTCCCACAGTTTGTCCAAAATCAAAGCTCTTGTGGTCAAAGGATTTGACTCACTTCAAACAGCGTGCAGAGTACTGTATCTGGGGCCAACTAATCAGATTTATCAAAAGTGAAGGAGGAGTTTCCACTGTGGCACAGAGGGTTAAGGATCCAGCATTGTCTCTGCAGTGGCTTGGGTTGATGCTGTGGCATGGGTTCAATCCTTGGCTCAGTTCAGTGAGTTAAGGATCCAATGTTGCCACACCTGGGGCATAGGTCATAGCTGTGGCTGGGATTCAGTCTCTGGCCTGGGAATTTCCATATGCCACAGGTGTGGCAAAAAAAAAAAAAAAAAAAAAAAGAGGAAAATGGAGATCTATTATAGCATTAAAATGACTAGGCTACAATGCTCATTTTAAAATATATTTTGCAGTCTTTTCCTCTAAGTTGGTCTGCTTTCCTATTTTGGTTTAAAGGTTAAAAATAATGAAAAGGAAGTATTTCCATATCCAAAGTAGAATATAAAGTTCCATTTTGCTTTTTCTTTCCATAAAATTAGACATAAATGTCTGGATTAAAAAAATCTCTGAGGAGCTTCTGTTGCAGCTCAGAGGTAATGAACTCGACTAGTATCTATGAGGACACAAGTTTGATCCCTGGCCTCAGTCAGTGGGTTAAGGATCTGATCTTGCAGTGAGCTGTGGTGCAGGTCACAGCTACAGCTTGGATCCTGCATTGCTGTGGCTATGGCATAGGCTGGAGGCTATAGCTCTGATTTGACCCCTAGCCTGGGAATTTCCATATGCTGACAGTGCTGCCATTAAAAAAAACAAAAAAGAAACCCAAAAAACAAACCTCTGAGATGTGGAATTTTCACCATTAAATTTTACCTCTGAATCTTTCTCCTAAAGCTTCTCTTAAATTTTATCTCTTTAGAAAGAAGACTTTTACAGTAATTCTAAAACCCTGAATGGGTTTCCAATGAAGAGGTTTGTTCTGTCATGAGCTCTTAACACCTATTGTAGCGGATGGTGTAAATCGGGTGGCAGACAAAGGGATTTTGATGAGTTAGAGTTACAGAAATCAAACTGATGTTTGAGTTGTTATAGTGCGTACAGACAGAACAGCAGGGCCATCTAAACGGCAAATTAGTGGTGGTTTTACAGACAAAGGTCAGAGTGGGAAAACTGTTGGAGACTATGTTTGCTTTTGGAAAGTGGATTTGAAAGTATATTGCTATGTTGAACTAATTTTCAAAAATACAGCACACAGCTATAGTTAAGACAATAGATTCATAACCAGATTGGATGGGTTTATGTCCAAACTGTAATGCTTACTGACTTTTAATTTTCTCTTTAGACAATTCCTTAAGAATTCTGTGCTTCAAGCTCCTCGTCTTTAAATTGGAGATGATGTTAGTTTCCCAGTAGTTGCGAGGATTGAATGAATGATCTATGTTAAGAGCTTTGACCAGTGCCTGACATAGTAAGTACTCAATACATTCTTAATGCCATGAAGTAGGTGTGACAGTTAATTTTATGTCAGTTTGACTGGGCTAAGAGATGCCCAAATAGCTGGTAAAACATGATTTCTAGGTGTGTCTATGAGGGTGTTTCTAGAAGAGGTTAGCATTTGAATCAGTAGACTGCCCTCAACCATGCTGATAGACATTGTACATCATTGAGGGACTATATAGAAGGGACAATTTTGTCCAGCTTGAACTGGGATGTTCATCTTCTCTTGCCCTCATAAACAGCGCTCACGGTCCCCGGGCCTTCAGACTTGGACTAACACATTGGCTCCCCAGGTTCTCGGGTCTGTGTGTTTGTTCACTTTTTGCCACACCCTTGGCATGTGGAAGTTCCCAGACCAGGGATGGAACCCATGCCACCGCAGTGACCCAAGCTGCTGCAGTGACAATGCAGGCCTTTGTGTTTGGACTGGGGCTGCATCACTGGCTCTCCTGGGACTCCAACTTGCAGACGGCAGATCTCGGAACTCTCAGCCTCTATAATCTCATAGGTCAATTAAATTTCATTCTATATATCTAGCTATAGCCTACTATTCTCTTTCTCTAGAGTACTCATACTAATAGTAATACCAAAATCCCTACACTTTAGAGATGAAGTGACTGCACAAAACAATTAAGTAATTTGCCTAGGAGCACACAGCTGGAAAGTGGAAGAGCTAGGATTGAACCCCAGCACAGTGGCTTGAGACTGTGTATGATGACTCCAGAATATATAAGACATTTTGGTTAAATTTTAGTGACGCTGTCAAAATCAGGTCTCAGTTTGTTAAAATACTGAATGCCACCTAAGAAAAATGCCTTTAAACCATGAGTATTGCTAATAAAAACAGTCAAGGCCATTAAGCCTCAGGGGGAAAAGAACAAAAGTTTCCTACAACTCTGTAACTGAACTCTACTTTAATAGATAAAAGGAGAATGTTGTCATAAAGGCCATATTTAGATGAAATTTGAACCAGTGGGTAGAGATGAGTGGCTTATTGTACAGCTCACTCAGGAATATTAATCTAATAAAATTGAATAAATTCCTTCCATTATTTTTCTTGGCTTACATGGAAGTCAATAAAAGCTAAGTATGACAGAGTCACACTGGGTCAGATTCAGCTGAGAATAGGGGTCTTGAGGAAGTTGTCCAAATGCTTAGAAATACATCATCTTGCTTCTCTGGCCTGGTTGGAGTCATGGTTATACTAAACTCTCTACAAGTTGCAGTTTTAAGTGTTTGCTTCCTGAAGCCACCTACTCTCTGAAGAACCTGAGCAGGACGTGAGATAGTAGGTGACTGCCATTCTGACAGTGGTACAGCCCAGTGATTTTAAGAGCATGGATGGTGAAGTCAGACCAAGAGGGTTTATAAGGCAGCTCTGCCACTTCCTTGCTGCAAGACATTTGACAAGATATTTAATGGCTTTGCACTTTATTTTCTTCACATACAAAAGGGAGATAGTAATAAAATGCACCTCATAGGACTACTGTGAGACTTAAGTGAGTTAATGAGTAAATCTTAGGTGGATGAACACCACAAATAAAGAATAATGGGAAGGTTAGCTCTTCTTAATGTTATTCCTGGTGGCTCACAGACTGGCCTTGTTAACTTGGCTGATGTATCCACTAGGGATGGACATGCATACATCTATGCTTTAGCCATGGTGTATATAGTTGGTGAAACCTCATATAAGCATTAGGAAGCTAATCAGGCCTTTTAATTAACATAATTTAAAAACACTTTGATTTTATAAAGAAACAGTAACTTTTAAAAGCATCATTGTGTTTTGAGAACTGAGTAAAGAGAAAACAATTGTGTTTAAACAATACACCAGAAAACTCCCAGTCTCCAACTTTCAGGATATCAGTTCAAGTTCAGTCACATTTCTGATAGGTTTTAAATCTATTACATGATGCACCCATCACTGATAAATTCTGACAGTATATTTCATGTGTCCTACATTAGTCCCTTACTATTCTGAGTTTCCATTTCCTCATTCACAAAACCAATAAACTCTTTACCCTGCTTGATTCACCAGACATTTGTGAGGGAGATGAGATGCTATTTCTAAAAGAAGCCCATCATACATAAAATATTGAGCGGTTATTAGACACTGGGCAAAAGAGTTTTACTTTAAAAATGACTCTTAGGTGTCACAACATCCTTAGGTTTAGGAAAGCAAATTAGTCTCCTAAAATCCCAAGGACAGAAAAACAGACTGAAATTTTATAAGGATTTTCATCAAGTGAAAAGAGGTGCTAATTATATGAGATATGCAAATTTCTGCAATATTTTAGCCAGAGAGGATATTACCACTCCCAAATCAGTAAGACCATCATTCCATTATAAGAGAGGATGCAGAAGGCTGCTGAGGGTATTATTTTTTTCTGCAAATTCGAGGCTTTTGAGCAGGCAAAGGAAGAGATGATTTCTGGGCAGGAAGGCTTTTAGGGACTCTCATACGATACCAACAGAGTAGCCCCCTTCTCTCCTCTGTGTCCTAAATTCCTCTTCTCAGGTAATGGACCCTGGAGAAGTAGGAGAAATCAGGCTAGAGTTGTTGCTTCTATCTTTGCATTCACCATGTAAGAGAACACACTGGTCCAGTAATTCTTGTAAGAATTGGTCCTATGGAAATACTTGCACTACCATGCATTGATACATGAATTTACCATACGGAGTTCCCACTGTGGTGCAGAGGAAACAAATCCAACTAGCATCCACGAGGAGGCAGGTTCGATCCCTTGCTCAGTGGGTTGGGAATCTAGTATTGCTGTGAGCTGTGGTCTAGGTCACAGATGCAACTTGAAACTGACATTGCTGTGGCTGTGGCACAAGCTGGCAGCTGCAGCTCCTATTTGACCCCTAGCTTGGGAACTTCCATATATCTTGGGTGTGGCCATAAAAAAAAAAAAAATTACCATGCAACATTGCTTGTGATACTCGATAGCTAAAAATTGGAAACTATTGATCCAGAGTTTGATAAATAAATAAATGTACAGTCTATGGAATATTTATGCCATGTATTCAAAGCGTTAAAAAAATGAAGTAGATTTCCATGTAAGGATATGGAATGGTGTTCACAACATACTAAGCGAAAATAGAAAGCTACATTACAGTATGTGAAGTATGATCCCACTTTTGTAAAGAAATATAAAGCCCTTTTGCCCTCTCCTTAGCAATATGTAAATATAAATACATATACGTAAAATCACAGAGAAAAATGTAAAAATGTATACCATATGTTAATAATGGTTCTTTTTAGGAGTAGAAAATGGGAGAGAGGACAATTTTTTACTTTATGCATTGCTGGATTGTTTGAATTTTTTTACAGTAAGTATTACTTTTCAGTTAGAAAGCCAATTTAAATACAGACACACACACACACACACAAACTAAAGCCTGAGTAAATGTTGTAATCTGTCTCTTCCGCACCTTCTTATTCCTTCTTTTCCATTTTCCTAACTTTGCTTAATGAATCAATTTGGACTAAGTGTGAAGGTTCAAGATATAAATTCTGACCCAGGAGAACACTCTATATGTAGACTGGTGTGGGTGACCATGCCTGCCTCCCTTGTTCTGGGACAGATTTTGTTAGTAGCAGTTTGTGGGCCCACACCAAGCTACTGCCAACTCATCTCATATTTTATTACTATAATGCTGTATTCAGAATCCTTTGTACCTGCTTAGATTCTATTAATTTTCCATTGTTAAATGTGTGTCTCCTCAAATTTAAAAGTTTGTTGGGTTAGACTTTATATTTTATAAATGAAAAAGCAATGTTTATATATTTTCCTAAAATTTTCTTTGTAATAACAGGTTTATTAGTCCAGATGACCAACCACATTGATCTAAACATCCTTTTAAATTCACTGAGCATCTGTTGAAACTGGAACAGCTGTTCTATTTATTGGACCATCGCCATTATTGGATAGCCATGTAGCAACTGAGTAGACCAGACTGAAAGCTCCACTACCAAATATGCTCACAGCTTGCCTTTATCACTTTCCATTTTAATGCATATTTAAAATTTTTGGCTGATAAATGAATGCCTTTTGAGTCTAGAATCAAAACAATGGGTTTCACATGCTTCCAATTTTTAGAACAAAAACCTAAGAGTCAGGCACCCCCAATATGTAGTGAAGGAGATCCCAGCCTTCATTCCCCCATGAAGATCAACACTTAGCTATCCACAAACAAAAATAGCTTTAGAAAAAAATGCACCTAAAAAATTCAGCAACACGCTAGAGGAGAAAATCTGAGAAAAACTGCACAAAAAAAGGAAGAAAGAACAGCTAAATTTTGAATACTTCTTCAAATAAGCAGACATCTATGCAAAGCTACTAAGATCACGAAGAATCAGGGAGACACCATTCCCCTAAAGAAATATAGTAAACTTTCAGTAACTAGATCCCCAAAATGGAGATCAAGAAATTGTCTGACAAATAATTCAAAATAATTGTTCTAAATTTGATCAGAGAGGTATAAGAGAACATAAAATGACAATTCAATGACAACCTATGGAATTAAAAATATTTGCAAACCAAATATCTGGTAAGAGGTTAATATCTAAAAGACATAAAGAACTCAATGCAACTCGATAACAAAAAACAAAATTACCAGTTAAAAAATGAAAAAGGGACCCAAACATACATTTTTCCAAAGGAAATTATGAATGGCAACAGGTACATGAAAGAATGCTCACTAATCATCAGGGAAATGTAAATCAAAACCACAATGAAACATCACCTCGCACCTGTTAGAACAGCTCTTGTCAAAAAGACAAGAGATAACAAATGCTAGCAAATATCTACCATATGATCCTATAAGAAAGAACCATATGATCCAGCCATTCCACTTCTGGGAAGACATCCCAAGGAAACAAGGCTATTAATTGAAAAGATATCTGCACTTGCTTATTTCAGCATTATTCACAATAGCCATGACATGAAAATAACCTGTGTCCATCAAGGATAAATAAAAAAATGTGATGTATATATATGAATATTATTAAGCTATAGAAAAGGAGGAAATCCTGCTGTTTGTGACAACATGGATGAAACTGGAGGACATCATGTTAAGTGAAATAAGACAGAGAAAGACAAATACTATGTAATGTCACTTACAGGTGGAATCTAAAAGCGACAAACTCATAGAAACAGAGAGTAGAATGGTAGTTGATAGGGGCAGAAGGGTGGGGGAAATAGCGAGATGTTGGTCAAAGGATACAAACTCTCAATCACAGGATGAATAAGTTCTGGGGATCCAGTACACAGCATGGAGACTATAATTAATACTGCATCATATACTTGAAAGTTACTATTAGAGTGGAGCTTTAATATTCTCACCATAACAACAAAAACAAAATGATAATTATGTAAGGTGAAAGACATGTTAACTAACCTTATTTTGGCAAGCATTTCACAAAATATATGAGCATCAAATCATCACATTGTACAACTTAAACACGTCAATAAAGTTGGGGAAAAAAACCCAGAAACCATATCCAAACCCATCTGTTAATCTTATTAGCTTTACCTCCGAAACACATCTGATCAGTTTTCATTATCTCCACTTCCCATCATCTCCAATACTATCACTCTTTTATTAGCCTCCTCTTCATTTCATAGGTGAGGGAGCGATTTCCAGCCTAGGGTAATGGGGATGGCTAAACACACAGAGGACTGGATAGATGAAGCTGACATCAGTTTATTAGTCACGTACACTTATAGTCCAGGGGACACTCTCCACCATGAAAGGACAAATGGAAGCTGTACATGCGAACAGAGTGAACAAACAGAAGCTGAGAGAGACAGGCTTTGCAGTAGCAAGATGATGGGATGTCCCCTGGTTCCTACAGGAGGATGTGACTGTCTGGTTTGAAGAATCATGAGTGCTGCTGAACAACCAAAACTTGCTGCTCGGGGATGAGCAGGAATTGCACAGTCTGCTTAATTAGGAGGGTTGTTTGGCTAGGGGACCTTATCCATGAGGCAGAGGGAGAGGGAGAGGGCAGATAACCTTCTGATTTTAGCAGATGTCAAAGCAGCACATAATATTAATATTAGTTCTTATACCATAGTTACCCTAGTCCTAGGCACTATAATCTCTTACTGGAATTACTTTAACATTCTACTTCCTTTAAATTGATTTTCTTAATAATCTTTCTATAACCTGTTCTCCAAAGAGCAGTTAGAAAGATCTCATAAGAGATAATCTGATTATAACACTCCCTAGGTCCACAAATTTCAGATGGTTTGGTTCTCATTTTCCCTTTCAGTCTCTAATACTAAACTCTTGGGCTCCTTCTCATTACCCTCACTTGAGCACAGCTTCTGTCCTTTGAAAATGCCAAGCTCATTCTAATCTTAGGGCATTTGTACCTGTGGTTATTTCTATTTGAAGTGCTCTGCCCAAGATCTATGTTTAAATTCATTATCTTTATCACACAGGTCTTGGTCAATTATCACTTTCTGAGAGAACTTACCTTGTCTCTTGGAAAACAGTGACCTACACACCTTCCAGTGACTCTTTGGCCACATATCTTTCTTTGTTTTTTTCATAGTACCTATTAAAACTGAAATTATCTTGAGCAATTATGAATTATCTGTAAAATTTTCAAGGGAGAAACATTTTGTTCATTGTATCTCTAATGCCTACAAAAGTGCCTGGCACATAGTAGGTGCTTAGTAAATATTTATTGAACAAAAGAATACAACTTCTATGTCTTTAAATCTGTTTAAACACTTCAATCAGATACTCCCCTGCAGCCTAGCATGATCTTAGGAACTCAAGGCTTCTGGAAATTTCAGCCTAAGAAAACAATCTTTTCTATCATTCTCTAAACATCCCCACACCCTGAAGCTGATTTCATCAGTGGCTTTTTGAGGGCTAAGAGAGGATTTCCTTTGATGAATCTCACTGTTGTTTCTTTCAAGAGAAAAACATTCCAGTCCTGGCATCACATTTATTTTTATATTGGAAGAATCCTGACTATCCCTATGGGCTTGCTTATGCTCCTCTGGGATCGTGATGTGAGATGCACCAACTGGAAAGGAAAGTTGCTTCTCCATATCTCCTCCGCCTTTTCTGTATCCAAATCTAAAACCAACCACTTCATTCTCCACTGAAATATAAGCTTCTCACTAAACTTTGCTGTCTTTCATAATTGTAGTATCTCACTCCCAGAGAGTTTGAATCAACCTAAATTTATGAAGGGACCAGGTAGGATTCTGAATTTTCCTTCCCCAAAGCTATGGCCAAAGACTTAAGGGAAAAAAAAAAAAGGAATTTGTCACAGAACTGTTTGTCTTAAGAGAAAAAATTGATTTCCCTTAAGAAGTTGAGGGCTCTTCAATAAGCATTATCTCCACTGCTGACAAATTGGTTTTCCAAAATTGTTTCCCTGGAGTTCCCATTGTGGCTCAGCAGAAACGAATCCGACTAGGAACCATGAGGTTGCAGGTTCGATCCCTGGCCTCGCTCAGTGGGTTAAGGATCCGGCGTTGCTGTGAGCTGTGGTGTAGGTCGCAGATGCAGCTTGGATCTGGTGTTGCTGTGGCTCTGGCGTAGGCTGGCGGCTACGGCTCAGATTAGACCCCTAGCCTGGGAACCTCCATATGCCACGGGTGTGGCCATAAAAGGGCAAAAAAAAAAAAAAATTGTTTCCTTTACGAAAACACATTCTAAGTGGTATAGCCCCTCCAAATAACCATGATGGCCTTAACAAATAATTATTTTCAACTTTCAAATTCTCCCTTTAAACAATAAAGAAACAGAGGTTAAATTAATGCGGAAACCTAACTTTATTTCCAAAGGTTGTCTTTATTTTTGCATTCTTACATTTTCTTGCCTGAAGCGCTTTTAATAACCATTTAATTTCAAAAGTATAAGAGAAATGGCCCACAGTTCCTACCAGTATCCCTTTTTTGATAATCTCAATTTAGCAGTTACTTAACACTTCCCTTTTAATTATCTTCAATTCCTACACAAATTGACCTGGTGCCAAGTCAAGCATAAATATAAATCCATGGGTGACTTTTTTTTTTTTGGCCTTATCCCGCGGCATATGGAGGTTCCCAGGCTAGGCGTCCAACAGGAGCTGTAGCTGCCGGCCTTCACCACAGCCACAGCAATGCGGGATCCGAGCAGCATCTGCAACCACAGCTCACGACAACGCCGGATCCTTAACCCACTGAGCGAGGCCAGGGATCGAATCCGCAACCTCATGGTTCCTAGTCGGATTCATTAACCACTGAGCCACAATGGGAACTCCTTAGGGATGAAAAAATAAAGCAGAGATAATAAAAAGTTTCCACTTACAAATACAGGCAAAAATTGATCTAAGGGAGCAAAATCACTGGACCACTTGTGTCTATAGTATTGTTGCTGAAGAATGACAATTTTGGCTCAGTACTTGACATGTTTAGAATTCAACCCGTAGCTAAGTCAGTTGCATAGTGATTAAAACAGATTAATACTTTAGTGTTGACTTGGTTACCCCAAACTAAAATAACAAAGGAAACAACGGATTGGCTGTCTGCTCTTTGAGTTTCCTATTGCTGCCATAAGAAACAGCCATCAACTTAGCCGTTTAATACAACACGCATTTATTACCTCTCAGTTCTGTAAGAAGTCCAGGGAGGTCGGACTGATTCCTCTGTTCTGGGTCCCATGAGGTGAAAACAAGATGTCGGCTACCCTGGGTCCTTAACTGGAGTCTTTAGGGAAGGAGAATTCACTTTGAAGTTCATTCAGGTGGGCAGCAGAATTCAGTCTCTTGAGGTTATAGGCCCAAGATGCCTGCTTCTTTCCTCTTTGTCAGTTGGGGGGCCTCTTTCACCTTGAGATTGCCTGTGTTGTTCACGCGTTGCTGACCCACCAGGCTTTCAATCATTCTGAGTGCCCGTCTGCCTCCTTGCTTCATCTGCTGCCAGCTGGAAAAAATGTTCTGCTTTTAGTGGCTCACATGATTAGATTGGGTCCACCTGGAAAACACCAGCGTACTCTCTCCCTCACTAGCTCTGTAAACTTAATTACAGCTTCAAAGTCCCTTTTTTCATATCAAGGGTTTCAGATATTAGGTCGCGGACATCTTTGTGGGACCGTTCCGCATACCCCCCTGGTTTACAAAGCTCTACCTGATATGGATAATAAATGTAAATTAAATGTAAATTATAAGCACATCACATCCACACTAGCCTTCTTGCTCTTTCTTGAATATGTCCGTTCTCTCCTCAGGACCTTTGCACATGCTGTGACTTTTGCTGGTAATGCTGTGCCCTAGACCTTTGTAAAGCTGATCCTTCACTTCGCTCAGGTCCAAGTGTAAAGTCACCTCTTCCAAGAGGCAATCCCTGGTCCTCTTTGTAAATGTGCCTCTCTGCCCACCAGTTACTCTCTCCCACTACGTGATTTGATTTTACTTGTAAATTATCTTTATTTGCCTACCTGTTTATTGTCTGCCTCTATCCATATGATTGAAGCTTTCCTGCCTAGCTTATTTATTACGTCTCCTATGTCAAGATAAATGCCTAGAACATGTTGCCTATCCTGTGATTTAGTTATTCCTTTGAATAAATAAAATTAATGATTTTGTACCACTTTATCTGTTAAAGCCAGTACATTATTTTAATAAAAGATAATAAATATATTTCACCTGCTGTGAAAATAGGCACATGTTTGTGCCTAAAACCAGATTGCAAGGAAATGACTGATGCTATAAGGCTTAGAGCGGGTCATACCTGGCTGCACATTGAAATCACCTGGGAAACATTAAAAAGGAATTGTCAGGCCCCACAGCAAAGCAGAATCTCTGGAACGGGGGGCACTCTGGTATACTCAAAAATCTTCCCAGTGTCCTCCTGTGAGGTCCAGGAGCGGCTGCAAGAGCTCTAGAGCATGAAGACAGAAATGAAGCTGGGGAAGTAGGTGCAGGACCCCACCCAGACTGTCCCAGAGGGAGGGCCACAAGCAGAGTCAAATTCCACTGAGAGAAGGGTTACTGGTCCCAATCTTTGTCTCCTGCAACAGTGTGTTAGTTTGCTAGGGCTGCCATCATTAAGTACCCCAAACTGAAAGTCATAAACAACAGAAATTATTGTCTCATGGTCTGGAGGCTGGAGGTCAAGGTGTTGTCAGTGTTGGCTCCTATTGAGGTCTCTGAGGAAAAGATCTGTTCTAGGCTTCTCTCCTAGCTTCTGGTAGTTTGTTGGCAATATTTGGCATTCCTTGGCTTATAGGGCTCTGCCTTTATCTTTGCATGGCATTCTCCTTGTGTGCTTGTCTGTCTTCAAATTTCTCTTCTTTATAAGGACACCAGTCTTACTGAATAAAGGGCCAACCTACTTCAGTGTGACCTCAACTAATTACATCTGCCAAACCTTATTTTCAAATAAGGTCATGTTCTGTTGTACTGAGGGCTAGGACTTCAACATGTGAAACCAGGGATGGGGGATTGTTGGGCTGCACCCTGCAGGTCTGCAGGACTGGACTTACCCACCCTCAAGAGCAAAGAAAGAGCTGGGAGTCAGTGATAAAGACCACAGAGACATCAATGGTTTAATACCTGGGGGATCTTACACATCTGAAGCAAATGGGTCTTGAATCAAAAGGGACACTCCACTGTGTATGGCAGATGGCAAGCAGGACACAGCAACAGCAGTCTCCACTGGGGGTGGGGAGAGGTAGGGAGACCACCAGTTGTAGGGGTATTGGTATCAGATTGGCTTATTGGTTACCAGGGAAAGAGGCAGAGGGCCATAGCCCTCTCAGTCCTTTGGGCTAAGTACCTTCCTGGACCAGAGGTCTTTGTTAAATTATCAAAGGGGAGACACTGTGATCTGAAGATTAGAAGATAACTAGCTAGCGGGAGGGGCAAATATGTAGGTATTTACTACTTAGACTCTATGATTAAGGGGGAAGAGCCATAATGTGAGTAGGGTGTAGGTGAAGTAGGGACTGGTCCAGCAGATGTACAGAGCGCAAGCAAATAGCCATCTCTGGTGGCCTGACCATATAGGGATACACAATTCCATCTATAATTCACAAACAAACCGAGAACTCGACAAAACACATGTCATGTCTGTTTCCAGTCCTGGTCCTGTACTGTGGTCTTTGAGAGTGTGGCCTAGCGCTCAGGTAGGGACACTCTCCAGAACTAGGAAGGTGGCTGTGGAGCCCAGGCTAAGCACTGTGAGCTAAGGAGGCAGAGGTGAGCTGCTGAGGCAGCTGGAATTTACAAGACAGAGTTCAGGTGAGGGAAGGTGTGTGGTAGGCTGGGAGATGGGGCCAGAAGCCTACTCAGAACGTCCCTGCAGGTGTTGGTACAAGGGCAGGGTGGCACAGGCACAGGGAAAAATTCCATGAAATCTACTGGAGGGCGGCCATTGCCGAGCTGAAAGCTGATAGCTGAATTTGAACAACAGTTCTCTTGTAAAATACATTTTAATTGATAACACTAGGCTTTTTGTATAAAATAGTAATGATACGGAAGTTATGTCTTAAACTGTGAGGAATGTTCTTACATTTATTTTTAAGAATTTATCTAAATTAGGGATTTGTGGGGGTTTTTTAATGAAAAAAGATAAATTGTCCAAGAACCTTTTATTAAGAGAAATCTATGAGTATGTCAAGTGATTCACCAATGTAACTAGATGAGAATATCTGGGTCTTTAGTTTTACCACCATTTAGGACCCATTGAATTTTGTGAATTCCTATGTTGCATCATCTATTTTTAGAAGTTATTCTGTTCTGGCTCCATGTCATCTCAGTTTTAAGATAGATACAAGAGAGATCCCAGTGCTAGGGATATGGAGTGTGGCTTGGCCAGTATGTTGAAAACAGATGGAGCATCTCTGACATTCTATGAATACCTCAAAAAGCTCACACCTACAGAGTAAGGCCATCCCTTAGAACCGAAAACAAAAAGTACAATATATACACACATACTAATTAGAAAATTAAAAAAAAATCTAAGCCTGGTCAAAAAGATTGACTTAAAATAATACACAACACTGATTGAAAGAAGACAAAGAATCCCAATTCTCTACACTATTTTCTACAACATCCAGGGTGTTTAAAAAATGACTGTGCATGCAAATAAGTAGGAAAATGTGACTCATCGAAAGAAAAGAAGACTAAGTCTTGACTCCTATATTACACTGCACAAAAATCAATTCAAGATGGAAATGTAAAAGTTAAAATTATAAAACATCTAGAAGAAAAAGCAGGGGAATAGCTTCATGACCTTGGAGTTAAAAAGGGATTTCTTAAAGAGACACTAACCATATAAAGGAAATAATGTTAAATTGGACTTCATTGAAGTTAAAACTTTCTGCACACCAAACAAAACAAAACAAAACAAAAACACCATTTAGACATGGAGAATAAACTTGTGGTTGCCAAGGGGAAGGGGGAGGGAGTGGGATGGACTGGGAATTTGGGGTTAATAGATGCAAACTATTACCTTTGGAATGGATAAGCAATGAGATCCTGCTGTATAGCATGGGAAGCTATATCTAGCCACTTGTGATGGAGCATGTAAATGTGAGAAAAAGGAATGTATATGTGTATATAGGACTGGGTCACCTTGCTATACAGTAGAAAATTAACAGAACACTGTACCAGCTATAATGGAAAAAAATAAAAATCATTAAAAAAATAAACTTCAGCTGAAAAAAAAAAAGCCATTTAGAAAATGTAACTGCTATGAACTGAAAGTATGTATTTTCTTTTCATCTATCTTACACATACATTTTTGTTTGGGTATATGTCGAACTCAATCATATAAAGAACTTCTATCAATCAATGGGAATAAAATACCTCCAAATATTTTGAAATAAGGCAAAGATGTCTTTCATACAAAAATGTATACAGTTCCTTAGTGGTCTAGTGGTTAGGACTCGGTGCTTCCACTGCTGCAGCCTAGGTTCAGTTCCTGTCTGGGAACTGACATCCCCCATCAAGTTGCTGCACACTGTGGCCTAAAATAAAATAAAACAAAATAACAACAAAACCTCAAAACTCATAAGATGGTCAATAGGCAAGTGAAAAGGCAAATTAAAAGCACTAGGACCATTTTACATGTATTAGATATGGCAAACATTTAAAAAGAGACTAAACTACCATATGACCCAGCAATCCCACTCTTGGGCATATATCCAGACAAAAATCTCCTTGAAAAAGACACCTGCACACACATGTTCATTGCAGCACTATTCACAGTAGCCAAGACATGGAAACAACCCAAATGTCCATCAAGAGATGATTGGAATAGGAAGATGTGATATATATACACAATGGAATACTACTCAGCCATAAAAAAGAATGAAATAATGTCATTTGCAGCAACATGGATGGAATTAGAGACCCTCATACTGAGTGAAGTATGTCAGAAGGAGAAAGACAAATACCATATGATATCACTAATATCTGGAATCTAATATATTGCACAAATGAACCTTTCTACAGAAATGAAAATCAAGAACTTGGAGAACAGACTAGTGGTTGCCAAGAGGGTGGGGGTGGGAGCGGCATGGTAGGGGGTCTGGGGTTAATAGCTGTAGACTGTTGCCTCTGGGATGGAAAAGCAAGGAGATCCTGCTGTATAGCACTGGGAACTATGTCTAATCACTTGTGACGAATCCATATATGTATGTGTAACCAGGTCACCACGCTATGCAGCTGGCTATAATGGGAAAAATACATAAATAAATAAATAAATAAATAAATAAATAAATAAATAAATAAAAGACTGAGAAAGAACAAAAGTTGGTGAGGATGCAGAGCAAATGTAACCCACATTTGTTGTAAATAGTAGTGTAAAATGTTACAACCACTCTGCACAACTGGCAGTTTCTTACACAGATAAACATCTCCATTCCTAGGTATTTTCCTAGGACAAATGGAAAAATAATATTCTATCAATAGGAGAATGGATAATAATTCACGAAATATTTATACAATTACATAATAGGAAACTAAAAAGAGTGAACTACTATTCCGCTCAATGGAAATGAAATTCAAAAGCATTGTATTGAGTGAAAAAAGTCAGACACAAAAGAATACAATCTGTATAATTTCATTTATGGGAAGCTCAAGAACAGTCAAAATTATATGGTGATAGAAATCAGAATGGTAATTGTTTCTGGGGATGGATAATGAAGCATAAAGGAAGGGAAGCAGGCACAAGGGAAATTTCCAGAATGATGAACATATGCTAATCTAGATTGAAGTGTTGGTTTTATAAATATAACTTGTCAAAAGTCATCAAACTGCACATTTTAGCTGTGAATTTCAACATACATATATTGACTTTAATAAAAATGTTCCATAATTGAAAAAGTTAAAAAGAGAGGCCACTATGTCAAAAAGGACTTTGAAAAAAATTGTACCCATGGAGTTCCTGTTGTGGCTCAGCAGTTAATGAACCTAATACCCATGAGGATGCAGGTTCGATCCCTGGCCTCGCTCTGTGGGTTAAGGATCTGGTATTGCCATGAGCTGTGGTGTAGGTCACAAAAGAGGCTTGGATCCCATGTTGCTATGGCTGTGGCATAGGCCAGCAGCTACAGCTCTGATTCGACCCCTAGCCTGGGAAACTCTATATGTTGCAGGTATGGCCCTAAAAAGTCAAAAGAAAAAGAAAAAAAAAGGAAAAAATTGTACCCATCTTTCACTTTGACCAGCTCTTACTGGTAGATGGTTAGTTTACCAGATGTGAATGGGTTCCAGGCAGAACACCGTGGGGTTCTCAGCAGTTTGTTGTAGGCTCTGGGCGCCATGACTACCTGGTAGAACTCTATGGTGGACTTCACTGCCACAGAGGAGTTGTGAACCACTATGGAGCTTGGCTTCCAGCTGATCCTGGGGAAGTCACGAGAAGTGGTAGCAGAGCTGCTGCCAGATTACACGAGACCAGGCCTTGTCTACAATAGCCTCCAATGGGAGTCAGTGGTGTGTGTAGCTATCATTGGCTTTTTGGTGGGTCTCTTGTATTTGTTCAGACTTATGCATTAGATTAGAAGCTGATTTTATGAAGAAGGAAAATTTGAGTTGCACAAACACTGGCTGTCCTAATTTAGGTAAAGCATCAATTTTTCGGCATGCTTAATTCTGTTGAAAAGGAATAGTCAGATACAGGGTCATCTTTAGAAGATACCAGCCTAGAAAAAGAGTCATCAAAATTACAGAGCCAACTGGAAGAGAACCACCTTGATTCCAAAGGAGGAAATGACTTCTCTAGCAAAAAAAATAAAGGTCCAGACCCTCAAGACACAAAGAGACAATAGCTGAAATTATAATGATCCAGTCTCCAGAAAATAACTTAGCAGATATCACATCACAAGAAGACTTTCCAAACATTGCGGAGGTTGGAAGCCTGCATCCTTACTGTCCCTCACTTAGGGTCTGAAAGCAGAGCTATTCACTTCCCTCTTAAGGATTCAAACTTCAGATGAACCCTCTGTTGGAATTCTAGAAATATACCAAGAAACTTGGGAGTCTTTAAAAATTGTCTGTCTTTAAAAGAAATTTTAATCTTGTTCATTATTTTAAGAACTGACGATAGTTATGAGACCCAAATGTGTGCTCAAAATAAAGTATGATGGAATTTAGTTCTCAGAAGTGTTTCGTGACTTTTTTCATGTAAATTTTATAAGTGAATTATTTCTATTATGCTTTGTTTCTATATCATATACATATTGTGCTTGTTGAATATGTACAGTTTATAGCAAAAAGAGGTATTTTAAGTGAAAAGACAATTTTGGTTTGCCAAGATCTGTATTTACTAAAGTTACAAATGAAGTGAAAAGTATTTTTCCTTTAATAAATACTGCTTAGTTTAAAAGTTTATTTTTTAAATGAATAGATCACATATCGTAATTGTGGAGTTTAGTTAAAGTGCTATAGAAAGAAATTGATAGTATTTAGTGTTTCTATTAAATAAGAATAATATAGATGTTTACATAAGAATAAAGCCTAAAAAGGAAAAAAAATTGAAAAAAGATAGTGTATAGTCCTTTACAGCAAGTTGTTTTTTCCCAGTTCCTAGGCTACTCCCTAGACCATTTAAATCAGAAACTCAAAGGGTGAGACTAGGCACCAATAGTTTTAAATCTGTCCAGGGGCTTCTCATGTGTGGTAAAAATTAAGAACAACTGATTTCAATGAAATGCAGAGCATTATATATAAACTCATGTAAAACCTATTTTATAGCTACTTTATCTTAATTATATAACAATATTGTAACTACAAAAGAATAGTCCCATATAAACAGAATACAAAAAAACCCCAAAAATCAAAAAACTGTCAACAGAAAAATACTATCGGGAGTTCCGGTTATGGCTCAGCAATAACAAACCCAACTAATATCCATGCGGACGCAGGTTTGATCCCTGGCCTTGCTCACTAGGTTAAGGATCCAGTGTTGCCTTGAATGCAGTGTAGGTTGCAGACGTGGCTCAGATCCAGTGTTGCTGTGGCTATGACATAGGCTGGCAGCTGCAGCTCCGATTCAACACCTAGCCTGGGAAATTCCATGTGCCACAAGTGCAGCCCTGAAGAAAAAAGAATATTCTCATATAAACTGATGATGAGATGGTGTAAAGTGTAGAAAAAAGACGGTGTTTTTAATAAGGAGATTTATTTATGGATTTTTATTAATAAATTAGTAAAGATTAAAATGTTTTCCCATTTGGTATGGCGTGGTTTATTTCTTTTTTTTTTTTTTTTTTTTTGTGCTTTCTCATAGCTATACTTGTGGCATATGAAAGTTCCCAGTCTAGGGGTTGAAGTGGAGCTGCATCTGTGACCTATGCCACAGCCACAGAAACACCAGATCCTTAACCCCCTGAGCGAGGCCAGAGATTGAACCTGCATCCTCAGAGACATTATGTCAGGTTCTTAACCTGCTGAGCCACAATGGGAACTCCTGTGGTTTATTTCTTATTTTGCTCATTTTATTATTAGTTTCCTTACTTCTAAAATGATTGGCTAAAGTAAAATGTTTCCAATGATTTCCAAGATCCTTTATAATTATAAATTATTTGAAATTAAAAAAAAATGGACATGAAGGGATTAAGATTGAATTTTGACATTTTAAGCACTGGATTTTTTTAATTAACCTTAAATGCCAAGAATGATGACTCATCTCTTACAGCAATATCTTTACAAATTTTTCATGTCCCCTTCTAATTTCCTATTGCCCTCTTTTTTGATGCTGGAATTTCATTTATTCCTGATGTTATACTCATAGACCTGAAACTTTGCTCTGAATAAATTACCTGTTGAGTGTGAATAATTGCCTTTTTACAACATTTGTCATTACTAGTATGGGGCTCAAGAAACTGAAAATTTCACAACTTCATTTCTTCACATCATGAGCACACATTGTTTTCCATTTTCTTTTTGTCTTTTTGCCGTTTTTAGGGCCGCACCCGTGATATATGGAGGTTCCCAGGTTAGGGGACACATTATTTTCTTATTTCATCCGTTAAAATGAAGTGCAAATTTGTACATAGATATACAGAAAGTTATTGCTACAATATATAATCAGTAAGCTATTTCTACAGTAACATTGTTAGACTACTCAACAATGCAGAGAAAAAATACTATTATTTCTTGCCCTCAGGTATATGGTGGGTTAGAGTTTACCTGGGGTTCAGCTGATTAGGGCGGGGATTGGCTGGCCTTGGTTTTGGTCTACGGCTTGGGTCCAAGTCTCCTTTACATGTCTCTCACTCTCTATGGTCCAGCAGTTATCTGAAACAAAAGGCAGAAATGCAAGAGAGATGAATGAAAACACACAATACCTTTTAAGCTCTTAGCTCAGAACTTATACCCTATTACTTATGCCTCCTTTCCATTGGCAGAAGTCCATTGCTGAGCTCCACATCAATGGGAGCTGGAAGTATGCTTCACCACATTGAAAGAGAAGTAAATATTTATTGCACAACAGTTCATGCTATCATATCTACCTATCTATATGTAAAACGAAGGATAACTGTATTACACATGATTTCTCTTTGCAATTTTTGTCTTCCTAGGATAGCTTATCTGCAGAAAATCTTATTCATATACTTGCATATCTGTTTCAACAAATATTAACATCATCTTAGCTTTAAAATGAGCAAAGCATTGGAAATTTGATTGGCTAGAAGGTGAGGGAAAAGCCACTGAACATTTTACTGTTAAAGTTTAGCCCTAATTTAAAAAAAAAAAACTATGATTTTTACCTCTAGAAATCACAATCTTGGTGGAAAGAGTTGATTTTTTAGCCAAACACTTAACCTCAAAGCAAATGTGGCAATTAAAAAATATTTATGGTTTCTTTCAGACAGCTTCTGAATCAGAATTTCTTCCCAGATGGCAAGAAAAAAAGTTTCATTAGAATGACTTTGGTTCAAAGAGAAACAAGAAAGAGAGGGTATATATAGAGATTGGTTGGATACTGGTATTGTCTGGTTCCCCACTGCCACAGTAATTACACCTATGAAGTTCAACAAAGAATTTACCAAAAAAACGACTCCATTGAAGGCTGGTAGGCAGATTATCTCAGTGGGCTGAAAACAAAATAAGATAGTTCCCATTGTAGCGCAGCAGGTTAAGAATCTGACTAGTACACATGAGGATGTCGGTTTAATCCCTGACTTTGCTCAGTGGGTTAAGGATCCAACTTTGCCTTAAGTTGCGGCATAGGTCACAGATGTGGCTTAGATCTGATGTTGCCATGGCTGTGGTGCGGCCTGCAGCTGCAGTTTCTATTGACCCTTAGCCTGAGAACTTCCATGGGCTGTAGCTGTGGCCCTAAAAAGAAAAGAACAGAGAGAAAAAAAAAAGCAAAGTAAGATTGACACTTAACTACTTAACTGTCAGACATAGAAATGGCTTAAAAATCAAAAGAAAACATCCTGACTTCACGCTATTGTTAGCCCCTAACTCCTCCTGACCCTGCCTTTAAGTTCTTCCTTACATTCAGGCCACAGCTAGAGTTCTGGTTTAATGGGGTCTCTCTCAGAAGAATCAAATCTACCAGTGGTGGGGTTCAATATTCGTCTTGCTGCCATAAACCCATTTCTGGTATGTCCAGGATGATCTCCATGTTCTTGAGGTTTCTAGTTCCCAGAATTCTCTCCTCTTACTCCAACTCTCTGGGGCATTAAGATTAATCTAGCCCGTCTAGCTAGATTTCTTCATTGTTGACTTCCTGCCAGTAACCCAGCTCTGTTTTTGATAGTCTGTTGTCAGTTCTTCATTTGGAGCTTGGGGCTTGTTCTTCATGGAATCTTGGGTGTGAACTAGTCTCAGTCGATTGAAAAAACAATGCACAACCTAAAAACTGAGAGTTATGTTTTATTCAGCCGACATTCTGAGGACTTCAAGCCTGGGATACAGCATCAGATAACAATGGAGAAATGTTCACAAGAGGGAAGGAGGAGAGCCAGGATATATAGGAGTTTTTGCAACAAAAGACCAAATAATCTGAACATCAAAAGATTACTATTAATTAATGAAAACCAGATATTTCAAGTTGAGGAATTTAGCCCTTTTCTTTATATGGGGTGAGGCAAGAGTCTGGGCTCACTGAAATCATTCCTTTGATATGTACCTCAGCTCACTGGGGCCAGTATTCTGTGCTTTCTTACCCTGAGTTTCCCCAGGACACAATGCAGGGTGTGGCTGAAGCCTCCTATTTCCATCCTGAGTTCCCTCAGGGCTTACTGCCTGGGTGGCTGTAATGCGATTGCTTGATGCCTGCAAAAACCTTTGTTTCCTGGTATGGCAGGCAATACTTTTCATTCACATCTCCTGTCCTATTCTTAGCTGTTATGATGTACTAGCCAAAGTAAACACCCATTCATCACTTACCCTACCAAACACCTAACATGTGCCACCCAGTAGCCTACAGGTGTTAGCCTCTGTAACAAGGGTAACCCCCTATAGCTGTCTAACTGATTCCAGCTTTCTCCTTCCTTCCCCATCAGTCTACATGCACAATGAGGGCTGAACAACCCTACAAGCAAAGTATTGGCTATGTTGGGTCTTCAGTTAAATTTGTGTCAAAGCAATGAGTAGACAAGTGAAGTAAGCCTTGCACTGCACTGCACAGCCTCCACTGCAGAAACTAGACATCAGCTGCATTTATTTCTAAGTTAGCTTTTCTTCTTAGAAAATGAGAATTATCTTAGGATTTGCTTATGAAAGGTAGTTATTTAGATAAACAAATCTCAGTAATAGAGTTATTATTGTTACCTCTCTGAATTTAATCAACGATATTTTTAGTAAGATCAAAATACATCATTAGTCTTATAGTGATCTTTGAAACATTCACTTCCCATACATGTTCCATTGCTTATACTGATTCTTATTACTGTCTTTTTATTAACTGAAATAAGATATCTTGGACATAAGTATAGACTGAGCACCATTAATAAATTGCCAGCCAATCATGTAAATTGGTGCTCTGCAAAGTGCAGAATTCTTTTCTAAATGAATATAACAAAAGTCTGAAGCTCTTGTATCAAGTGAATATATATCAAAGGATGCTTTCAAAATTTTTTTTAAAAAGGAAAAAAAAATCAGCGGATTTACAAATTTCCATGGTTGTAGGTATCACTCATCACTACATCTGTCAGGAGCTAAGAATCAGCCATACTGAAACCATGCAAAGAGCACCACTCCTTATGCAGTTAGTTCATAAGGCTGTTGCAGCTCGAGTATATTATCTGGGGATTTTAGCACAATTTGGACCTTGCTTTTTGGTGTCTCCCTATAAACCTTTATTTTGGACTTGCAAGACCAGGTGGCTAAAATCTATCTGATAATTGTAGATTTCAATATTTTGTTGTCCTTATATCCATATATCAAGAATAGCAACAAACTTTCAGAACTAGTCAAGGAGAGTTCCTACCTCCAGGGCAAGGATTTGGGAAAGGCAGGTAAAGAAAGGACCGAGCTATAACCTCAATTCTGTCTGCTTTATGCCTTTAAACAGATTTCTGTTTTTAAAAGGATTAGTTCTTATAAATGCTCATTTAATTGGTCTCACAGAGGCTAGGAAAGAATTTGGGAGTCCCTGAGAGCTCTAAGAGTGTTAAGTTTTTACCAACAAATTGCATCTAGCCTGAAGCCTCTCTGAGGCAAGACTCCCCAGGATCCCAAAGTAATTTAGTTATGACCCAGATTTATTTATTATTCTATACCCTTCTTCCCAATATGAATAAGTTTTATAGACTTGTTTTCTCTCTGGGGAAAAACATATGACAAAGTTGTTACTTCTACTTTTTATCTTTTAACATGCAAAACCCATAAACTGGAGTTCCCGTCGTGGCTCAGTGGTTAATGAACCCAACTAGCATCCATGAGGATGCGGGTTTGATCCCTGGCCTCGCTCAGTGGGTTAAGGATCTGGTGTTCCTGTGAGCTGTGTTGTAGGTCACAGATGCAGCTCGGATCCCACATTGCTGTGGCTGTGGCTAGGGCTCTGACTAGAGCCCTAGCGTAGGAACCTCCATATGCCTCAAGAGTGGTCTTAAAAAGACAAAACAAAAGAAAAGAAAACAAAGCAAACCATAAATGCCTCAAATCCCATAAAACTATAAAAAGATTAAAATTTTACAGTAATTATTATAACTTTTCCAGACCCTGTATTACAGCCTCATAAGGATTATCTCTGATCTCAAAAAAAAAAAAGAAACCCAAATTAAAACAAGCAACAGCAATAACAACAAAAGCAAAACCCTGAGAGGTAAGTATTATTTCTATTTTACTAGATGCAGAACTAGAGAATTCAGAAAGTTTAAGCAAACTGCCTAATATCACAAAGCTAAGAACAGAATTTGAACATAAGTTCTCCTATACCCAAAAAATGTGGTCTCCTGTGGAATTGTGGAAATGCGTGATAGGAGTGGCTGTTAATCATCTTATTAGAGTTTCTTTGGTGACATTAATAAGGTAGCATTAAAACTCATTTGATTAATCATTTCAGAGTAACAATTACAGATCAATTGTCACTCCATGGCTGTTTAATAAATTGAATTTTCTTTGTAACTGAAAAATTGGCATTGTCTGATTCATGACATTATATATCCTAGAGGGGAGTTTTATCAGTCATTTGGCTAACATAGAAGAAAATAGATTAACTCTTCTTACCTAGGAAACAATTACAATGGCCCAGCTGATGAACTCCCTTAAGCAATTTCATAGAACAAATAAAATTATCTCCCCTTCGGCTACCAGATATATACAATTTTGGAAAAACAATGAATTTTTAGGCTCTGATATATTATTGCTATTGGCCAAGAACACACATTTTTGGACTTTATAGTGAGACTCTATTAATAAAAACATTATATCTGGCCTGACTTCCTTAGGGAGCAAGCAGTTCCTGAAATATTAAATAAAAGTACATATGCAAGAGAAATTAAATGAACTACATGTCGTCAGGAAAAAAAAATGCTTGAGAGTCCATATTTAGTTGAGAAAGTATCAATTGTCAAATATCTCTAGATAAATTGCAATTTTCTTAAAATTATTAAAAAAGAAACAACCAAAAATATATACATAAATGCACATGAAGTAAACATTAAGGAAAATAGCAATGTGTGGTTTTTACATTTTTAGAATTAACGTTTGGAGAACTGATCCCAGTAAAAGGTGATACAACTTATTCCAGTTCACATGATTGTTAAAGAGAAGAGCTAAAAAGGGATGGTTATTTTGTAAGTAGGTCTTGGTGTAGAAAATGTCAGAATCCCAATCGTCTGATCTTAGGGATATTAACTGAAATTCAATGATAAAAAGTAGAAGCAAAAGCAATATTTGAACTAGAAATTTGTCAATATTCCAAAGAAAAGGAATTTTAAAAGGTCATTTATTATTGGTAAGTGAATGACATTAGGAAAGAAGCCAGCAAGTCAATTGTTAACATGTCCTTTCCCACGAGATACTTTGGGTAACTTGATCAAGTCCGGTCTCCCCAGTTATCACAAAATAGAATTTAATTAAGTAGGGCTCCCTTGCCTGCTGTGAGTCTTTTACTGGGATCAAAGACAGATTCTCAGAACTCCCTCAATATTCACTCTTGCTATTTGCACGCAGTCCCATCATATCACTTCCAAAGAACTAGGATTTCCTGAAATTTCTTCTCAAAGCTAGGACACCAAAGTTTCTTCAGTTTGACTGTGGTACAATCCATAATAAAAGTACCATATTCTGGGTATAGAGTGTTTAGTTGTATTGGGAAAACCGGGTAGCAGAGAAACTTGGAGTTTATATAATCTTATTGGAACAAGGCAAACATTCTTAGCAAGAGATTTTAAAGGAAGACAAGTGTTACAGACAAAACAGTATGCTGCTAAAGATAACTTTCAGAAAAAGCCAAAACAATTTATATCAGGCAAATATAAATTGAAGACACTGAAGAAATTACTTGTATCATCAATTAAATGAGGGAACCAGAAAAGATGTTACAATTTGGTTCAAAGGAGAATTCAAAGAACAGACACATTTATCATCAGGAATACTGATGATAACACGCAAGTGGATCCCAAACTTTCCACACATGGGAAGACTATCTCTCTACGGGACAAAGGACATCTGTATATGCATAGACAGGAATCATTTGCATTACCATCAGTTCTGGACAAGTTAACTTCAATTTCTACAGATTCATAAAATACCCATGTCAAAGACAAAGGTAGATATCCTATGGATTCAGATAACTGCTCATAGCTCTGGTATTCCATTAAAGGAATATCCAGTAATCTGAGAGAAAAGCTGTGCAGTAGTATGCTGGTAAAATGTCAACAATTAGCTCTCCAAAAAATGTTCAGTTGGCAAAGTTGCAGGCTACAAAATTAATACACAGAAATCAGTTGCATTTCTATATACTAACAATTAAAGATCAGAAAGAGAAATCACAGAAACCATTCCATTTAACATCGTTTCAAAAAGAATAAAATACCTAGGAATAAAGCTATCTAAAAGAGACAAAATATCTATACTCTGAAAACTATAAGATGCTAATGAAAGAAATCAAAGATGGCACAAACAGATGGAAAGATATACCATGCTCTTGGATCGTACGAATCAATACTGTCAAAATGATTATACTACCCAAAGTAATCTACAGATTCAGTGCAAACACTATCAAAGTACCAAGGACATTCTTCACAGATATAGAACAGCATATTTTAAAACTGGCATGGAAATGAATGAGACCCGAAATAGCCAAAGCAATATTTAAAAAGAAAAACAAAAACGGAAGAATCAAGCTTCCTGACTTAGACAATACTACAAAGCTATGGTTATCAAAACAATGTGGTATTGGCACAAAAACAGAAATAAAGATCAAAGAAACAGGATAGAAAGCCATAAAAAAAATCCCAAGGGACAACTAATATATGACAAGTAGGCAAGAACATACAGTGGAAGAAGGATAATCTCTTCAATAAATGATGCTGGGAAAACTGGAAAGTTACATATAAAAAAATGACACTATCTAGCACCACACACAAAAATAAACTCCAAATGTATTAAAGACCTAAATATAAGGCCAGATACCATAAAAATCCTAGAGAAAAACATAGGCCTAACACTCTTTGATATAAATCATAGCAACATCTTGTTTGATCCACCTCCTAGAATAATGATAATAAAGACAAAAATAAACCAATGGGACCTAATTAAACTCAAAAGCTTTTTCACAGCAAAGGAAACCATTAAAAAAACAAAAAGACAACCCACATAATGGGAGAAACTCATTGCAGACGATGCAGCAGAAAAAGGCTTAATATCCAAAATATACAAATAACACATATGACTCAAAAACAAAATCAAAGAAAAAAAAACAAGCAACCCAATTGAAAAATGGGCAGAAGACCTAAATAGACGTCTCCAAAGAAGACAGGCAGATGTCCAAAAGGCACATGAAAAAATGCTCAGCTTCACTAATTATTGGAGAAATGAAAATCAAAATTACAATGAGGTATCACCTTACACCAGTCAAAATGACTATCATTAACAAGTCAAGTAACAAATGATGAAGAGGGTGTGGAGAGAAGGGTAGCCTACTTTGTTGTTAGTGGGAATATAAATTGGTACCACCACTACATAAAATAGTTTGGAGATTCCTCAGAAAACTGAATATAGAGCTACTATATGAGCCAGCAATCTCAACCCAGGCATATATCCGGACAAAGCTTTCGTTGAAAGATAACCTGCATTCCCCTATGTTCATCACAGCACTATTCACAATAGCCAAGACATGGAAACAACCTAAATGTCCATCAACAGATGAATAGATTAAGAAGATTTGGTACATATACCCAATAGAATACTACACATCCATAAAAAAAAGATAATCAAATGTCATTTGCAGCAACATGGATAGAACTAGAGATTCTCATATTAAGTGAAGTAAGCCAGAAAATAAAAGACAAATACCATATGATATCACTTATTTGTGGAATCTAAAATATAGCACAAATGATCTTATCTATAAAACAGAAACAGTTCATGGCCAAGGAGAGCAGACTTGTAGTTCCCAGGGTGGAGGAAGGAGAGAGTGGGATGGATGGGCAGTTCAGGGTTTTTGGATGCAAATTATTATATATATATATTTATTGTCTTTTGTCATTTTAGGGCCACACCCGTGGCATGTGGAGGTTCCCAGGCTAGGGGTCTAATCAGAGCTACAGCTGCTGGCCTACGCCACAGCCACAGCAATGCGGGATCTGAGCCACATCTGCAACCTACACCACAGCTCACGGCAACGCTGGATCCTTAACCCACTGAGCAAGGCCAGGAATCGAAAATGCAACCTCATGGTTCCTAGTCAGATACGTTAACCACTTAGCCATGGCAGGAACTCCCCAAAATATTATATTTTGAATGGATGGGCTATGGGGACCTTCTGTATAGCACAGGGAACTCTGTGTGATTGCGTCACTTCGCTGTACAACAGAAATTGAAGAAACATTCTAAATCAATTCTACTTTAATAAAAAATATTAAAAAACCCTCAAAATCCAAACTTTGATTTGTAGCAGCTGTCAATTTTCACAATGTAAGTTCTCCCCACTCCCATGGCTAGTTCTAAGCTACCAGCGTGTGATCACTGAAGGTGATTAGGGAAGAGGGGTGCAGCAGCACTATTATATAGTATTTTCTCTGTAAAGACACAATATACATAAATAAGCTCAAGAACATGATGACAGCAAAATGTAGTAAAATAATTAGAAAATGATAGGGTTTGAGTGTTTGTCTCCTGCATTTTTGTTAGTTTGCTTGTTGGTGTGCAATTTTATGAGTTTTAGCATGTGTAGATTTGTGGAACTACAATCAGTCTACAGAGTAGTTAAAAAAAAAAAAAAGCTCCTTCTTGCTGCCTCTTTATTGTCGTACCCTCCCAAACTTCTAGCCCCTGGCAACCACTGATCTGTTGCCTATTATTATAGTTTTTTGTTTTCCAAAATGTCAAATAAATGGAACCCTGCAGTTAGTATTCTTCACAGACTGGCTTCTTTTTCTCAACCTGGCACCTTTCAGAATCAACCAAGTTCTTACATGTATCCAAAGTTCTTTTTTATTGCTGAGTAGTATTTCATTGTATGTACCAGTTTGTTTATCCATTCATCCATGGAAGAATATTTGAGCTGTTTTTCCATTTTTATTTTGGATGATTAATAGTGCTGCTATAAATGTTTTTGTGTGAACATGATTTTCAGTTTCTCTTAGGTAAATACATAGGAGCTGGGTTGCTGGAAAGGGGTAAGTATATATTTTTTGACCATTAAGCAGTTAGTGATTATCGAAAAGAAAGTTTCCATGAACATCCATGTACAAGTCTTTGTATGGACATAATCCTTCCTTTCCACTGTGGAAACAGCTAGAGGGGGAATAGCTGAATCACATGTTTGACATATGTTTAACCTTTTTAGAAACTGCCAAACTATTTCTCAAAGTCATCTTGCCATTTCACATTCCAGCCAACAGTAACTCCTCATCATCATCGATGCCTGGTATGGTCATTCTTTTTAATTGTAGACATACTAATATGTGTGTAGTTGTACCTCATTATGGTTTCAGTTTGTGTTTTCCTAATACCTAATGATATTAAACATCCTTTACTACCTTATTTACCATACATATATCTTATATGGTCAAGTGTCTGTGTGTCTGTTCAAATTTTCTGGTTAGTTTCTTTCATTAGTTACTTTGCTTTCTTAGTTTGAATTGAGTTAAGCTAATGATTTGCAAATATTTCCTTGTAGGGACCTGTGTTTTTTGTTCTTTTAACAGTGCCTTGTAAAGAGTAGGTATTATTCATCAAAAAGAATAAAATTTTTAGGAATAAATCCACCTAAAGAGACAAAAGACCTGTACTCTGAAACCTATAAGATGCTGATGAAAGAAATCAAAGATGACACAAACAAATGGAAAGACATACCATGGTGTTGGATTGGAAGAATCAGTATTATAAAATGACTATACTATCCAAGGCAATCTAAAATTCAATGCAATCCCTATCAAATTACCAAGGACATTCTTCACAGAACTAGAACAAAATATCTTAAAGTTTGTTTGAAAGCACAAAACACCCAGAATAGCCAAAGCCATTCTGAGAAAAAAAATTGGAGCTAGAGGAATGCTCCAACATAAACCACAGCAGTATCTTCTCAGATTCACCTCCTAGAGTAATGACAATATAAACAAAAATAAACAAATGGGACTTAATTAAACTTAAAAGTTTCTGCACAGCAAAGGAAACACTAAACAAAACAAAAAGCCAGCCTACAGAATGGGAGAAAATATCTGCAAATGAAGCAACTGGCAAGAGATTAATCTCAGAGTTACCGTCTGGCTCAATGGTTAACGAATCTAACTAGGAACCATGAAGTTGCAGGTTCGATCCCTGGCCTCGCTCAGTGGGTTAAGGATCCGGCGTTGCCGTGAGCTGTGGTGTAGGTTGCAGATGCAGCTTGGATCCCGTGTTGCTGTGGCTGTGTCATAGGCTGGCGGCTACAGCTCCGATTGGACCCCTAGCCTGGGAACCTCCATATGCCACAGGTGCAGCCCTAGAAAAGACAGAAAAAAAAGCAAAAAAAGAGATTAATCTCCAAAATTTATAAACACCTTGTGCATCTCAATACCAAAAAAACAAACAATCCCATCAAATAAATGGGCAGAAAATCTAAACAGGCAGTTCTCCAAAGAAGACATACAGATGGCTAAAAAACACATGAAAAGATGGTCAGTGTCACTAATTATTGGAGAAATACAAATCAAAACAACTATGAGGTGCCACCTTACACTGGCCAGAATGGCCATCATCAAAAAGTCTACAAACAATAAATGGTGGAGAGGGTGTGGAGAAAAGGGAACCCTATTACACTGTTGGTGGGAATGTAAGGTGGTGCAACCACTGAGGAAAACAGTATGGAGATTCCTCAGAAAACTAAAATTAGAATTACCATTTGATCCAGCAATCCCACTGCTGGGCTTCTACCCAGAGAAAACCATTTTACAGCCTTTTCCTCCTTTGTGCATGGCCCTCTTTAGCTCTTAGCTGCTGTTCTCCTCCCCCCACCACTTCTCCACACTGCAACCTAACCATATTTTTCCTGTCTCAAGATTTCTCTGAATTTTAATGAAAAGTAATTTCGTCTTATCTTAAGAAACTGGGGTGTGGAGAGGTTGAATGATTTGTCCTACACAGATTCAGCTTGAAGTTTCCTTCCACTAGTATACACTAATAATAACCTTTAAGTATTATAAAAGAATCAGTACTGAAAAGGTATTTATGATTTTCTTTTGAATTGGTTTACTGATAGGTAGAAAAAACAAGTCATTTTACTAACAGGAAACTGATTAATTTTAGAGGTGTAATCATTTTAATATGTTAAGGCAGAATTTAGCATCCTGAAATAAGACAAGAGAAGTACTATTTAATAGAAAAATAAACTTCCTTATATAAGAAAGTTCAGTACAAAGGACCATGAGCAAGCAATTCTCAAAGAAAGAAATACAAATTCCTCCTGACCCCTTCCTGTGAAAGTGTTTGATTTCAAAAACAGTCAAAGAACTGAAAGTTAAAATAACAATGAGATAATGTATATACATTTGTAAGTGGGGCTAAATATAGATATAAACATGAGGGTACAAAAACTTGAAAAATTGGAAAGGCTATGGATTAAAAAAATACTCTATAGAGGCCAAAGTAATGGGACACATCAAAAGCTGTAGAAGCACTCATTCTTTTTCTAGGAATTCACAAAAAAGAATTAAACTTAGGTATACAAACAATTTAACTAAGGATGTTTATAATAACTGATTTATAATATTAGATGATCTATATGCCTCCTTAGCACAGTAGGCAGTGCGTCAGTTTCATGTAATATTAGAAGACCAAAAACTACCTAAGAGAGAGATTCTTAAATTATGGTAATCTATAAAATGTTGCTGTTAAAATTATCTGGGTAAATATTTAAAAACCAGGAAATATTATTAGCGTGTTAGATGAAAAACGCAAATTATAAAACATAAAGTGTGCATAATCTCTCTAAATAAAACCTTTGATATATAAAGGTTTTATTTAGGTTAAAGTTTGACAGACGCATCAACTTCTGCAGTTCAAGGTGGATTCTTGAGTGTGTCAGATTTATTGAGATGCAACACAGTGAAAGAGATACACACGAAATACTTTTTTTAAAGTCAGATTTATTGATAGGCACGACATTGTGAATCAGCTTTACTTTAATTAAAAAAATTTCAAATCTACTGACATATAACTTATGTTAGTCTAACCACCCTTTTCAGGTGTACAATTTGATTCAAAGTTTTTGCCAACATATAAAATCATGTAACTAGTACCACAACAAAAATATGGAATAACTGTATCACCATGAAAACTTCCCTATTACCCCTTGTATTCAATCCCTTCCCCCACCACAATCCCTGATCTGATTTCTGCTGCCATAGTTTTTGTTTCCAGAATGTCATAAAATGAAATCACACAGTATGTAGAATTTTGCAGCTGCTTTCTTTCACTTACCATGATGCTTTTGAAATTTATCCATGCTATTAGGTATTTTGGTGTTTCATAAGACCAATATTTTTATTGCGAGAAGTTAATTCAGAAAGAGTTAATAGATATATCTTCTTCGAGGAAATGTCTATTTAGTTCTTCTGCCCATTTTTTAATTGGGTTGTTTGTTTTTTTGGTTGTTGATCTGTATGAGTTTTTACATATTTTTAGAGATTAGGCCTTTATCTGTTGCATCATTTGCAAAGATTTTCTCCAACTCCATGGGTTTCTTTTGATTTTTTTTAGTGGTTTCCTTTTCTGTGCAAAAGCTTTTGAGTTTAATTGGGTCACTCTGCTATGTAACAGAAATTGAAGAAACACTGTAAATCTACCATACTTTAATTTTTTTAAAAGGTGGAAAAAATATACAGATTCAAATACGAAAAAAAGAGTTAATAGACAACATGGTAATCTAAAGTGTTTTCCAGAGAAGGATTTTACTGAACGAGTGCCAGAGGGCATTAGTTCTATAAAATAAGATTCTCAACCCCCTATTCAAACTATTTCCAATGCATTAATAACATGTATATATCCCAAATCGTTAAAAAAAAGGTGGATTTTCTTTTCGTGGTTTGTTTTTTTAAACAGAGGCTCTGAACCAGTGTTCATGGTTTTATAGAAAAGCCAGTTTTGATTAAATAAGTTTGGAAATGCTTCATGCTATTAGTCCCTTTCTGGAGATCCATATTAGCATATCTAAAGTTCAGAAAAATTATGGATTAAAGAAATCCAACAAATTGTTTAGCTCAGCATTTTCCAAACTATTTAAAGTATAAAACATTACCGCCCAATAGAACTTTCTATGGTGATAGAAATGTTCTGTACCTGTAGTGCCTGATTACACTAGCCAATAGCTACTTGGCAGCTATTGAACACTGGATGTCCAACTGAGGAACTGAATTTTTAATTTTATTTAATTTAAATAGCTAGTGGTGATGTTTATATTGGACAATGCAATTACAGAGTCTTTACAAATTTTCTTTATATAACACTTCTTACAATGTCACTGAACTGTTGTCCCACATAGGATTGACTGCATAATTCACGGGGCCCAAGGCAAAATTAAAATGTGAACCCCCTTGTTCAAAGCACAAAAAAAGTGCCATTAAAAATACTAACGTATAAAAGATTTTTCCTTTCTTCTGTGGTCTCTCTATTCACTTGTCATGAGTGTTTCTTATTTGCCATTTGATGTCATTCTAGGTAAATTTAAAACTGAACAATTAGTTTGAATTGTACCATTGATTTTTATATTGTGCAGAGCCAGAATAAAATACAAGAACATTTAACTTTAAGGCAGACTCTCCAAAATTGCACATTTCATAATTTATAGCTTCTACATATTTTTGTCTTTTATTCTTAGAGAACTGTGGAAATGCTGCACAAAACTTACCTATTTTTATTCAACTTAAAAAAATTGAAATACAGTGGACATACGTTAGTCATATTTCTTTAAATTAATTTTCTATCCTGAATGAATTCATTTATTAGTTTTAATAGTTTTTGGTAACATCTTTAGGGTTTTCTATATATATATATCTTCTGCCAACAATGACTAGGACTAGGACTTCCAATACTATTCGAATAAAAGTGAGGAGAGTGGGCATCCATGTCTTGTCCTGGATCTTAGAGGAAAAGCTTTTGGCTTTTCACTGTTGAGTATAGTGTTGGCTATAGTTTTGTCAGATATGGCCTTTATTATGATGAATATTCTTTCAACACCTACTTTGTTGAGAATTTTTATCATTAGTGGATGTTGAATTTTGTCAAAAGTTTTTCCTGCATCATATAATTTTTATTCTTCAATTTGTTAATGTGCTCCATGATTAAGTTATTTGAAGACCCATCCTTGTATTCCCGGGATAAATCCATCTTGATCAGGGTATATGATCTTCTTAATATATGGTTGAATTTGGTTTGCTAAAATCTTAAGGACTTTTGCACCTATGTTCATCAGTGTAATTTTCTCTTTTTGTGGTGTCTTTGTCAGGTGTTGGTATCAGGGTGATGCTGGCCTCAAAGCATTCCTCTCTCTTCAGGTTTTTGGAATCGTTTGAGAAGGAGGTGTTAACTCTTTTGTAAATGTTTGGTAGAACTCCCCATGAAGGTGTTTAATCCTGGAGTTCTGTTTTTTGGGGGTGTTTTCATTAGTGATTCAATTTCATTAGTGACAATTGGTTTCTTCGTATTTTCTATTTCTTCCTGATTCAGTCTTGGGAGATTATATGTTTCTAGAAGTTTATCCAGCTCTTCTAGGTTGTCCATCTTATTGTTTGTAATTGTTCATGGTTATTTCTTAAGACCCTGTTTCTCTGGTGTGGGTTGTAACTTCTTTTATTTGGGTCCCCTCTCTCTTTTTTTCTTGATGAATCTCGCTAATGGCTCATCATCTTGTTATAAGGTTTATAATCTTTTCAAAGAACCAGCTCTTAATCATTTATCTTAGATTCTTCTGCTGTTTTTTAGTCTATATTTCCCTTATTTCTGCACCGACCATTAATATTTCTCTCCTTTTAACATAGGGTTTTATTTGTTCTTTTTCTAGTTTCTTTAGGTGTAATACTAGATTGTATATTTGAGATTTTTCTTGTTTCTTGAGTTAGGCTTGCTTTGCTATAAACTCTCTCATAAAAATGCTTCTGCTGCATCCCATTGATTTTGGATAGTTTTATTTCCATTTTCATTTGTCTCCAGATTTTTTTTTCCTCTTTGGTTTCTTCAGCGGCCTATTAGCTTCTTATTGGCATAATTTTTAACCTTATTATTTTTTGTTGCACTTTTTTTTTTATCATTGTTTTGTAGTCTCAAGATGCTGTGGTAAGAAAAGATGCTTGGTATTTCAATCTTCTTACATTTACTGAGATTTGTTTTGTGGCATAGCTTGTAACAAAACCCTGGAGAATGTTTATTGTGTAGTTGAAAAAAAAGTATGTTCTGCTGCTTTTAGATGTAGTGTTCTATATGTATCTATTAAGTCTATCTGGTGTAATATGTCATTTAGGGCCAGTGATTCCTTATTGATTTTCTGTCTGGATAATCTGTCTGTTGAAGTAAGTGGGTATTAAAGTCTCCTACTATTATTGGGGTAATGTTTATTTCTCCCTTTTTGTCTTTTAATATGTGCTTTATGCATTTAGGTGCTCCTATGTTGGGTGTATATATGCTTATAATTGTGATATTTTTCTGTTGGATTGATCCCTTGTTCAGAATGTAATGACCTTTGTCTTTTGCTGCAGTCTTTGTTTTAAAGCCTGTTTCGTCTGATATAAGTATTGTTACCCACGCTTTGTTTTTATTTCTATTTGTATTGTATATCTTTTTCTATCCCCTCTTTTTCTGTCCACTTTAGATCTGAAGTGGGTCTCTAGTGACAGCATATATATATGTGTCGTTTCTTTTATCCATTCAGTCACATAAGTCTTTCGATGGGAACATTTAGTCCATTTATATTTAAAGTAATTATTGATAGGTATGTACTTATTTCAATTTTGTTAATCATTTTGGGGTTTTTATGGGTATTTTTTGTCCTTTTCTTTTGCACTCATCCCTTTGACTTGATAATTATCTTTAGTGTCAATGTTTGATCTTTTTCTTTTTTTGTATGTGTATCTATTAAAGGTTTTTGGTCTGTAGTTACTGTGAGGTTCATATACAACAACATTATTTTAAATCGATGATCTCAAGTTTTAGCACATTCTAACAAACCTGGAATTTACCCTCCCCCCCCCGCAGTTACTGGTTTTTGACATTTGCACACATTTTTGTTTCATGTAACCCTTAAGTACCTATTGTAATAGAGATGACTTTACTACTTTTGTCTTTTAACTTTTCTGCTAATTTTATTAGTAATTGATCTATTTCCTTTACATATATTTATTTTTACCAATGAGACTCTTCCTTTCATAATTTTTATATTTCCAGTTGTCTTTTTCTGCTTAGACAAGTCTTTAACATTTCTTAAAAAGACAGTTTAGTGGTTCTGATCTCTTTTAGCTTTTCCTTGTCTAAAACTCTTTATTGTTCCTTCAAATCTGAATAATATTCTTACGTGGTAGAATATTCTTGATTGTAGGCTTTATCCTTTTATCATTTAAATATACTATGGCACTCTTTTCTGACACTCAGGAACTTCTGCTGAAAAGTCAGTTGATGGTATTATGGGAGTTCTCTTGCACCTAACTAGTTGTTTTCCCTTGCTGCTTTTAAGATTCTGTATCTTTAATTTTTGCTACTTTAATTATAATATGTCTTGGTATGGAAATCCTTGGGGTTGATCTTGTTTGGGCCTCTGTGCTTCCTGAAGCTGGAAGTCTGTTTCTTTCCTGAGGTTAGGGACGTTTTCCACTATTATGTCTTCAAATGTTCTCCCTTTTTCTGTCTTCTTCTGGGGTCTCTATAAGGAGAATGCTATTACACTTGATGTTGTCACAGAGGGATCTTAAACTGTCCTTATTTTAAAATTCTTTTTTCTTTATTCTGTCCATCACTCTATCCTCTAGAAACAGATCCACTGTTTCTCTGAATCATCTAATCTACTCTTGATTTCTTCTAATGATTTTTAATTTCAGTTATTATACTCTTTAGCTCTGTTTGATTTTTCTTTATATTTTCTAACTCTTTGTTAAACTTCCCAGTGTTCATCAATTCTTCTCCCAAGTTCATTGCCTCCTATTTCACTTCTTGTTTGATGCACATTTTACCAGTGCTCTCTACTTTAGGCTTATTGATAAGTAAAGAAGAACTGAAAGGAAAAATAAATACAGGTTGCCTGACCTTTCCTCTTTTACTTTATGTCACCATTTATTAGCATGATGGTCCGCTAATACAGGGAAGTAACATGAATAAAAAAGGACATGATAAGATCCCTTGATTGTCTGTGTTTATTAGAATGTTAGTTCCTTCTTCCTGTATTCAAAGCAAGTTCTATTTCAAATGGAAATCAAGGCCTTTCAGTGCTTCCAGAACCCCCACTTACTCAGATGTAAACATAACATGATTAACTTTTGCTTGTACTTAGATTAACTTTTTATCTTGCCGAACTCCCATGCATTGTGGGTCCTCCAGGATCCTGTGCTCATGGGGCATGGCAAATGCTATATGCAAATGAAGCAGTGGCAGAGTGGGGCAGACACTCATATTGTACATGTCTCCTCATGCTAAAACACATGCTTACTGTCCCTTTGGACCTCACATACAAAACACAAGTTCAATGATAAAATTATTAAGAATTTTTAAAACCCAACAACACAACATTAAACTAAGTGTGAACCCTTCTGACTGTGATGCCCATGTGACTACACATGTTATAAGGGTTGTATAACCCAGAAACCAACCCTTATTCATTGGAATACAATTTAGTAAATACTGCTCTAACTCAATACATGGTTTCCTCCTTTGTAAAGATAGTAACATTACTTATTTCTTAGTATGAATGAGTTAAATGAGATAATATGTGAATTAGTTCGAAATTGTCAAAACCATGTTGCATAACAAGCTGCTCCAAAACCCAGTGGCTTACAGTAGCAAGCATTTTTCTCTTACTTAAGGGCCTATGGGTAGGGTTAGGTGGATGTATTTTAGGCTGCAGGGCATGCCTCCAAGATCTGGATTTGGGTCTGCTCCACAATTCTCACCTTATTTTGGACCCAGCAACCCCCAGGGTATGTCTTTCTTATGGGGGCCAATAGGAGCACAAGAGAGTGGCAAATTACATAGCCCATAGAGAGCTATTACTCTACATATGCAGCCATTCCATTGGTCAAAGTGAACCACATAGTCTAAGCCAGTGGGCAGGTGCAAAATCAAGAGTTAAAAGAAATATACACATCATTCAAATATATATCTTAATATATATTTGGTTTTCATCCACAGTTCCTAGCTCACAGCTCCCAAAATGCTTGGAATTCTTGAGAGACCCGAGGTTTCTTGTCCTCAGTTCCTGAAAATGCTTTAGGGAAGGGACTTTTGGTTCCCATCTGAGGGTGGGGACTGGCTGCCAGGAGAAACAACTATGTTATTTGAGTATTGGAACTTTTAGCCCTACCCCCTGATTTTCTGAGAGAAAATAGGGGCTGGAGGTTGAATCAATTGCCAGAGGCCAATGATTCAGTCAGTTATTACTATTTAATGACGACTCCATATAAACCCTAAGGGACAGCTTTATGCACTTTTTTTTTTGGAATGTTTCTGTCTGCCATTGTATGGGGCTCCACTAGGACAGAAACAATTTTGTTTGGGACCTTACCCCGTGTATCTCTTCATCTGGCTGTTAATGTGTCCCTTTATAATAAATTGACAATCTAGTGAGTAAATGGGTTTTCCTGAGTTCTGGGATCTGTTCTAGCAAATTATTGGAACCCAAGGAAGGTTCATGGGAACATCTGATTTGTAGCTGGTCAGTGAGAAGTACAGAAAGCAACCTGGACTTGTGACTGGTATGTGAAGTAGAGGGCAGTCTTGTGAAACTGCACCCTTCCCCTGTAGAAGCTGATTATATCTCTGGGTAGATAGTGTCAGAATTGAGTTGAGTTCTTGAACACCTTGCTGGTGTCTGAGAACTGATTGTTGGCATGTGGAAGCCTACACACACACACACACACACTAGAACTGGGTTCAGGAACCCTTTGCACAAGGATGTCCACACCTCCACAAAGGAAAAGAGTATGAATATTTGCCAAATCTTGGGACTCAATTTGCCAATTTGTTTTTCTGATTCTGTATCCTTTGTGTAGCTATGAGATGATTCTTAAATTGCTGTCAAGGTTTTTGAATCTGGACTCTACTAGGAGATTTTGTATTTGTAGTTCTATAGTACTGGGAGAACTTCTTTGGAGAGTTGCCACATTCATCATATGCTCTGATTTCTCCGTTATATTCAGCAAAAGAGATTCTTGGAAAAGAGTGAAGAAGACACCATGGTATTCTTGGGTACAAGACCTGATAGTAGTCACCACCAGTTTCAACAGGGAGCCTTGAAATTGGCATCTGGAAATGCTGAAAACACAAGAGCAGCTGTCAGACACAGCACGCTGAGAAAGAGACTTGTCCACCCCTAACACCCCACAAGAACCCCAAACATGGATCTAGTGGATTCCCTGTGCAGGATGCCAAGAGATGTAGACTAAGAAGCCTCTGCCACATAAATGCCCCAGGCACACCATGTCAAGAGTTACAAGAGATACATTAGCCATTTAAAAATATATATTCTAAAAATAGATAGTTTTTCAGTTTGATTTTTATTTAGTCTAATAAATGCTACAGAAAGTGGGAAAGGTAACGAATGTCTGTGAGGAGCTGTACACTTTAAATTCAGAAACTCTTGGAGGGAGATTTCCTCTTATAATAAACCCTCATTTTTCTCTCTCTCAGATTCCTAAGAGAGAAGACATATAAGAAAACAGAGTTATGTAGTTAACATACTTCACTGTATGTGGTTTGACTCAGCACCATTGATTTATAAATAATTGAATTTCTATACAAATGTTGTTCTTGCTTTAGAACTTTCTCAAAGAGCAACAAGAGTCCTTCAGAAATAAGGCCAGCACTGGCCCCAGCTACATAATATATGTTCCTCCTCCCAACCTCTAAAATCAAAGGTTATGGATTGCACCCTGATGAGGTAGGAATACTAT
>PVHT021183648.1:25699391-25717701 GCA_004024745.2 Catagonus wagneri
TCTATGGTTACATTTTAAATAAAATTTTTATTGTTCTTTATGGCCATATTCCTCCTTCTATGAGAGAAATGCTGTGGTTAGCAGGATCTGAATTTCTGTACTGGAATGAGGAGAGGCAGATAAGAGAGGCGGGAGGGACTACAGATAGAATGGGAGACCCAAGACCAAAAAAGCTGCTGCCGTCCTTCCCTGGGATCTGCTCATCCTCATATGCCCACCCCATCTTTCCTGAAGCAAAAGTCAGAAGAGCTGGGACCTACTTAGGATTGGAGGTGTGTGGAATTATGCATCCTTCTGGGGAGTTTGCTTTTACCCTCAGTAGAGGAAGAAGCTGTGTATTGCAGGAAACCTGTGTTTTATTTGTTGAGATTCAGCTTTGTGAAAATGAGGGCATCCACAACTGGGTGCATTGTATTAACTTCTGACTCACAAAATTAAGCTGCATTTGATTAGAGCATTCTGTTCTTTCTTCAGCAGAGTAGAAGAGAATAATTATATCCTAACAGGACTGACATTCCATTTTCAGTGAGATGTTCTTGTTCACTAAGTAGTCATCAAATATAATAACTGGAGGGGATATGTTGCCCTTGCATGAAATTTCATCAATGCTGGGCTTGCTGCTGTGATAATATTCACTATGTACCTCATGGATATGCCCTGAAGCAATTGTAGGGGGATACAAACAAGTACAGGACCCACATCACAGAATGGTGGGTGCAGAAACAGAGGAATTACTTTACTATTTATTTTCAAAGTAAAAGTCAGGCCTTACCGAGGTGGAACGAGAGATTTGGAGCAAATGAATATCTGATAAACCCTCTACTTTGTCATTTATTTGCTCTGTTCTACAGAGGAGGCATATAACTTCTCTGGGTCTTAATTTCCTCACCTATGACATGGCAATAATAATGCTTACTATGGGTTTGAAATGTATAGACACAAATCATGTGTCCATATTTCTTTGGGACTAAATTCATCTTGTTCATGAGCCTATGTGTTTTGTACCAAAAAATTGTGTGGCCAAGGAAGTCCAGTCTTTGTTTTAAAACAGTTGCTTTCAAATGACTATGCTTTCAATTTAGAATTTCAGTTGGTTTGTTTCCAGTACCAAATTTTCCTTTAAAGCTCCTACTCTTCTCTTTTCCTGCCCTTTTCTTTCTTAAGGCAAGAAAAAGCTCATATAATATCATGGTGGTGGAGACAGTGAGTTCATCTGTGTCTGCAGAGTCCTTATTGGCCTCCCCTGAAATGTCTTCTCGCTCTTGATCTTTTACCTCTTGTCCACCCGTTTCTGTCCAGATACTATGACATCTGGTTATGCATGTTCTGGTGACGGGCATAGGGCACAATTATCTCTCCCACAGTGATACAGTTACTACTGGCTGATCAGCCCCACCATGGCTCTCTCTGCTGATCCCCCAAGTTGCCCCTTCATCCTCCAGCAAAACCTTGTCTAGGGGTTGCCTACTCACAGCCTCTGCTCCAGGAAGCCCTCCCTCAATTCAGCTTCTCCCAGGCAGATGCCCTTAGATAACTTCTTCAACCTTTTTTTAGGGACTATGGAAACGTTAGGCTTAGACCACTAAGATATCTTAGATCCTCTTCTGAAGCTTAACATCAAATAGCTTAATAAGATCCTCAAATTGAGGCCCTTGTGTTTGATGGCATAGTACAGAGGAAAGAGCATGAGGACTGAGCCAGAGTCACCTAGGTTCCCAGCTTTACCACTTATTAGGTATCATCCTGGAGAATTATTTAAAGAGAGAAATATCAGTCTCTCTATATATCTCTGCTTCTCCTTCAGTAAACCAGATTAAAAACATTGCCTATGTTTTTCAGGGTTCTCTGGATTAAATGTGGCACTGAAAGAAAACCGTCTAGTACACAGTATAAGGTTAACAAATGTTGATATTCCTTTTCTCTCTATTCCTAATCAGGCATGCAAAGTAGAAGAATAGTTCTACTAAAAGTTTATGTTCTGCCAGATTGAGGTGACTGCTGGGTTCATTTAAGCATTTGTTTTTCCTTGCTGATTTTATTTCAGAAAGAGGATATGTTAATGTTTGGAATATGTTAATGAAACTGAAGACATATGCCATCCTCACCCTGAGTAATGAAACCAAAAACTGTTGATGGGGCCAATAACATCTCTGAACAGGGATACATTAAAAATATCCTATTAAGAGAACTGAAAACTACTGAATTAATGATTTGTTGGAAGACTGTGAGGTCTAAAGAAAAGAGCATGGGAAGATAAAAATACTGGTTATAAGCTGAATCAGTAATTTATGCAACCATTTGGGACAAGTTGCTACACCCTGAACCAACATATTTTAATTTTCTATCAGCACACCAAACTAAAAACAAGTTATAAAAGATCAGATTTTAAGTAATTAAAATATTGCCATATTTTAAAAGTTGTGGTTGTGTCTGTATATATATTTATAGTACTATACCATGTAGGTAGTAGAATTGTTTTTACTTTCTTATCTTGAAAGTGAAGCGCTTATTTAGTGAACATTCTAGAACATGTCTCCTCATGCAGATAAGCCAGAGGTTCTCTGGCCAGTATGAATAGAAATTAGATTGTTGGCATATAGGACAAAGAATGTCTGAGCATATCTGTTGTAAGGCAATTATATAGCAATCACTTGTGCCTTTATTAAAAAATTCAGCAATCATACTAAACTTTCATTAATTCTAACGATAATTAAAATCATCTTCTGAAATGTTTATGGAGATGATACCTTCTGTGAGTAAAGGCAGTAGTTTTCTACCTTTTTAATTGTTATATGAATTTGTCTAAAAAATCTTATAATTCAGTCATGATTCAGCCATGCCTTAAAATATTTATTTTTCATCATTTTAATATGAGCTACACCAGGAAGGTCTCTTATAATCTAGTCTGCAATGTTACTGAAAAATGAAAGCTGCAACACTGACATAGATTTATAAAGGAATTCCTATTGCAAGTCAACATGCAACAAGTAAATGTACTTAAAAGATATTTAAAATAAATAGCAAACTTTAAGAGATAGCAACCTATAACTGAATTTCATCATTCATTTGTATGTGTTTCTTTAAAAAGTAATATTTCATCTTAAACCCAACTAGATAACTATTTAAAATACATTAACGTGCCACATATTTATGAGAAAAATTTTTCCACTATAGCAATTTAGTTGAAGAAGTAAATATTTTTCACAGAGCACTATTTTATGGTTCAATTACTGTGATAACCAGTCCAAATTGTTTCTCAATGAGACTTGCCTCTTGATATGCATGTCCTTGTGTAATCTTCTCCCATAGTGAATGGGGCTTTGTAATAGGATATGGTGGAAAGTAGGATGTGGGGGCTTTCAAGGCTGTGTCATAAAAGCCCTGGGGCTTCTTGCCTTATTTGGATTATTCAGTCTGGTTTAAGCTCATATCGTGAGGACAGTCAAATAGCCCAATGGAAATGTCTCTTGTCAACACCAGCACCAACTGGCCTGCCATATATATGAGCCATCTTTGAAGCAGCTCCTCCAGCTCAGTCAAGCCATGGATGGCATCTTGACAATAAACTCCTCAGAGACTCATAGCTAGAACCGCGAAGCTAATCTGCTCCTGAATTCCTGAGCCACAGAAACCATGTGAGATAATACATGGTTACTGCTGTTGTAAGCAACTAAATTGGAGGCTGGCTTTGTTATCGCAGCAATACAAAAATAACATGATTGCTATACGAGTTAGGTAAGCTGCCATTTTCACTTAATTGAAAATTTTATGTTACTTAAAAAAAAACGCAACTGGTGATCTCATCAGGACATTTATTAGAATAACAAGACCCATGTGGGGACTGAACTCAGAAACACTTGCTGCTACACACAACTACCATATACTGGAAATAGTAACATATCTCTGGAGATCAGGGAGATGGCTGTGATACACTGATGGCTGACTCAAGCAAGAACAAATAACTGCACTGTTTATATACAAAAGTTCTTAATCCCTGGACCACCGGCCTCTCTCCCTCTCTCTCTCTCTCTCTCTCTCTCTCTCTCTCTCTCTCTCTCTCTCTCTCTCTCTCTCTCTCTCTCTCTCTCTCACACACACACACACACACGCACCACTTCTTCTGGAGGGTTGTGTAGTGTAAGAACATATTATACTTCACAGAACACCTCTCCAAAGATATAGACGTCATTACTTATTTCATATAGCATCTAATTCTTTCACATACATGGTAGTATGTGAATGAGGAGACTAGAAAAAAATAGGTTTGATATTTCTCTCTTTTATCCATCTTCCTACCATTTAGACTTTTTATTCTGAATCCTTTTTATTTCCTCCAAACCTGATACCTTTTTGTACTGCCTTCTTTAACTCCCCTCTCTAATCACCTACTATGAAAATCTGCTTTTAGGCAAATCTTTGTATTAGGTTTAATAAAATAAATGGAATAAATATAAATACCTAAATAATTTTGATTCAAACTACCTGTCTAGGCTTTCTACCATCCTTCTGCTCCAGGCAAATCCTTCACTCTATCCCAAATACTCCCTTCCTGTCCTTCACACATTTCTGCTTCTGATGGTTTCATTCATGCATTTCTTCCCACAAGAGAGCCTTTCCTCCTGGCTTAAGCATGCATTTCAGCCTTTAAAGATCAGCTCTGAAGCATGTCCTCCAGGAAGTCCTCCATCACGGTCAAAGTAATCTCAGTTTTCTCTTTTCTCAGCTTCTACAGCAATCGTTGGTGGCTCTCTTTTGGGCATAGGACGTACAGTTATCTTTTTACTAGTACTTATGCTTAATTAACAATACCCTCCCAAGGGAAGAAAACTTGGGAAGTGCAAACATTGACATGGAAGGAATCTCAGAAAAGTATGGGATCCTGGAAGCCCTGAGAGGAAATCTTTTCCAGATGGAGAAAGTTCCTGATACTTCAAAACTTTTCTTAGGTAAAACTGAGAATTTTATCTCTGAAAATCTAGCAGAGCATCTGAAGCAAAACAATAGTGTTCCTGTGTCAACAAGGGCTAGAAGCTGGTGATAACTTCACAAAATCAAAAAGTTGGAGCCATACAAGAGTATCTCTTTCACAGAAAAACTGGTTCAGCCTGAACTGCCATGTAAACCAAGCTTTGGAGGATGGAATCAAAGCCCTGAGCTTGAATGGGACCAAGAGTTCAAAACTGCAGTCTTTAATCCAAGGTGGACAATATATGGACCACCTGCAACATCTCCAGGGCACAAAGAGACATGAAATAAGCTTGCTACACAACTCAGGTGCTTCTCAGTCTGCAGATCTTGCTGCACAAAAACCACCAGCTCTGACTTGTGATCCAGAGCAGTCACATAGGATTCATAATTAAGCTGAAAGGGAAGAGAGAAAATACGGAGAAAAAAGAAGAGGAGAAGAAAAGGAAGAGGACATAGAAGAGAAACTGAAAAAGAAACAAGAGAAAGATTAAAAAGGGGGGAATAAAAATAAGGAACAATATCCTCAGAAAAGATTAGTCATCAGACTCCTCATGGACACGCTTTGGGCAACATTTAAATTAAACAAATGCCTCATGAGAAGAAAGAGTCTATTACTGGCACTTGAATTTAGCATGACAGGAAGACAGATAAATCAATGGTTTTTTAAGAAGAGGAAGAAATACAATAGGGAAATGGACAAGCAAAAATATAAGAACCTACAGAAGAGGAGTTCCTGCTGTGGCACAGCAGGTTAAGGATTCAGTGGTGACTCTGAGGCAACAAGGGTTCAATCCCCAGCCCAGGAACTTCCATATGTTGTGGGAGCAACAACAACAACAAAAAATTTCCAAATGGTTTTCTGAGTATGTTAATATCATTATGGAAATAAATCATTCTTCTACTTAAAAAAAACCCAAAAAACAATAAAAACCTCCCTCACCACCTCCCTTATACAGACAGATAAGTCTCACTTCCCCTCTGTCCATCTAGCTTTTAAGTTCTTTGAAGGGAAAAAAGAAGAAAGAACTCTTCTTTGCTTTTCTAGTGCTCTCAGTTCAGTTTGTTCTTTGTACCTAGTACTTGTTCAGGAGAAAGTGGACCAACTGGCAAGAGATAAATACCTCTCCAAAGAGGGGCCACAGGGGATGTGGTGGCCAACGCCCTCAAGGGGGCAGTAAAGGACCATTTGTTTAATACCCTCCATCAGAAATAATTGCTATTTGGTCTTTAAAGGTTTGTCAGATGGTCCCCCAGTAGAATGGGGGGTGGGGATGGGGAAAATAAGTTACACCCAAAAGGTGGGATGGAGCTAAACAGGAATTATTTGGAATTTAATCTCAATGGGATCAAGAACCTGGAATTGAAACCAACCACATAATAGCCATCAAATGGGGGAAAAACAGGAAGTCTGTACAAAGAAAGGCATGAAGGTCCCAAAGCACATGTGTAAGGGCCAGAATTTGGGCTGGTCAACAGACAAGGTCTGGGCCAGGTTCATGTTTCGAGAAGAAAGAAAGGTAGGTCAAAGTATGGGAAACCAAGAGGTAGAAAACTGAGCAGCGGGGCAGGAAACTAACCACGGTACGGATCAAATTACCCTACAACCTTGCAGGACTTTTGAAAATAATATTGTAATTTATTTATGACTATAAGGCAAAATCTTAAGTAAAATATTAGCAAAGAGAATTCAGCATTACTTTACAAAACTAATGAAAATACATCATGACAAAAGGGGGTTTTTAGTCCAGAAATTAATAAATATAGTTCAATACTAAGAAATGTAATATACTAAAATAACTGATATTACACATAAGAAATATTACAATCTCCTCCATAGATTTTAAAATAACTTTTGGAACTCTCCTACACTGTTGGTGGAACTGTAAATTGGAACCACCACTATGAAGAACAGTATGGAGTTTCCTTAAAAAACTAAATATAAAACTACCAAATGACTTAGAAATCCCACTCCTGGGCATCTATCCAGAACAAACCGTAATTCAAAAAGATCCATGTACCCCAATGTTCACTGTGGTACTATTTACAAGAGCAATACATGGAAGCAACGTAAATGTTAATCAACAGACAAATGGATAAAGAAGATGTGGTACATATACACAATGGAATATTACTCAGCCATAATAATGTCACTTGCAGCAACATGGATGGACCTAGAGATTATCATAATAAGTGAAGTAATTCAGAGAAAGACAAATATCATATGATATCACTTATATGTTGAATCTTTTAAAAATGATACAATGAACCTACTTACAAAACAGAAAGACTTCAAAAACAAACATGATTATCAAAGGGGAAAGGCTAGGTGAGGGATAAATTAGAAGCTTGGGATTAGTTTATACACACTACTATATATATGAAATAGATAGCTAACAAGGACCTACAGTATAGCAGAAGGAACTCTACTCATTATTCTGTAATAACCTATATAGGAAAAGAATATGAAAGAGAATGTATGTATATATATGTATAACTGAATCACTTTGCTGTACATCTGAAACTAACAAAACATTGTAAATCAGGTATGCTCCAATATAAAATAAAAACTAAATGGATTTCCCATTGTGGCTCAGTGGAAATGAATCTGACTAGTATCCAGGAGGAAACAGGTTTGATCCCTGGCCTTGCTCAGTGGGTTAAGGATCCGGCATTGCCATGAGCTGTGGTGGAGGTCACAGATGTGGCTTGGATCCTGTGTTGCTGTAGCTGTGGCATAGGCCAGCAGCTATGGCTCTGATTCGACCCCTAGCCTGAGAAACTCCATATGCTGTGTGTGGCCCTAAAAAAATAAATTTAATTTAATTTAAAAACCCAAGGTAGGAGTTCTCAACGTGGCTCAGTGGAAATGAATCCGACGAGGAACCATGAGGTTGTGGGTTCGATCCCTGGCCTCGCTCAGTGGGTTAAGGATCCGGTGTTGCCATGAGCTGTAGTGTAGGTTGCAGATGCAGCTCAGATCCCACGTTGTTGTGGCTGTGGTGTAGGCCAGCTGCTGTAGCTCCGATTAGACCCCTAGCCTGGGAATCTCCACATGCTGCGGGTGCGGCCCAAAAACAACAAAAGAAAATAAATAAATAAATAAATACATACATACATACATACAAACCCAAGGTAATATTACTTAAAATGTGTTTCTCAGGCCATCTCATCAGAAAAATTAGTTACATGTTGAAATACAGGATCTGAGGCTCACCCTACCTTTTCCCCATTAGTTCTACAACTTTCACCATTACATCTGGGCAACTAAGGGTAATTGAAAAGGGTATTGGGGTCCTCACCTATTTTGTTTGAATGAAATATAGAAAATTCTCTTTCAAGTCCTTAGTTTAGCTGAGATAAGGTTGAAATTTCTTAAGAGAAATGTTCAGTAGAAGAAAAAACAAATGTAATGCTATATTAATGGATTTTGTTACTTACCATTGATTTCTTTTTTTTTTTCCTTCTTCTTTTTATGGCCACACCCACGGCATAGGGAGTTTCCCAGGCTAGGGGTCAAATTAGAGCTATAGCCACAGGCCTATGCCACAGTGACCAGGGATACGAGCTGCATCTGCAACCTTCACCACAGCTCAAGCAACACCAGGTCCTTAACCCACTGAGCAAGGCCAGGGATCAAACCCACATCCTCATGGATCCTAGTCAGGCTTGTTAACCTCTGAGCCATGAAGGGAACTACCTTAGCACTGATCTCTTACTCTCATTTACCTAAAGCTGGGCCTCGGACTGACTAGGCCGGTAAATGCCAGTGTTGTACTTAGTGTTTGTCACTCGTGGAATTTAATATTTATTTGTGTGATTTTGTTTTTCATGAATGTCTCCTTCACTAGAATGTAAGCTCACGAGGATGGAGACCATGAGGGCTTGGCTCACCACTGTATACCAGATCTAGCACAGTGACGGCCACAGAAAATGGGCCCTTTGAAAATACTGGTTGAATAACAAATAAATTTATTCTCATTCCTTTAATTTTTTTTTTCTTTTGAGGGCCGCACCCACGGCATATGGCGGTTGCCAGGCTAGGAGAGCTACAGCTGCCAGCCTACACTACAGCCACAGCAACTCCAGATCCAAGCCGCATCTGTGAACTACACCACAGTTCACAGCAATGCTGGATCATTAACCCACTGAGCAGGGCCAGGGATCGAACCCACAATCTCATGGTTCCTAGTTGGATTCACTAACTGCCGCGCCACGACGGGAACTCCAGTTCCTTTAATTTTTAAGGTTGTCCATGGTGGGAATTAGAGTGAATGCTGGGCACAGATATTTAATAAGACAAATAATTACAACTAATATACACAGTATTTTGTACACATATGTTATAGGCATACACATTACATGCATTCTCTCAGTTTGCTGTCATATGACCTTTAGTAGATATCATCATTTTTCTTATTTTAAAGATGAGGAAAGTGAATAACTTGTTCAAAATCATTTAGCTTGGAAGTAGCAGAGTTTAAATTCACTACTTGGTCTTTTCTGACTCCAGAGTCTGAGCTCTTAACCACTAAAACCTACAAATTCAATCTTCTCATTGAGATTTGGTTTCGATAGACCTCCCTTTTGTGTCTAGTGGAATTACGTCCTTCTAGAACTTCTTAGATTTTTCTCTCTTATTTTTTGGACTTCCAGATCATCTTCTCTGAATTCAATTAGGATGTCTTTCTTTACAGCTTCCTGGACCCTCTTATATCCCTGCTTCGTATACTAGACCTTAAACTATAGGATGATGCAGAGGCTTATGATCTGGCCTCCTCCATCCTGCCTTAACTTGTGGCCAGTGCCTTCACCTCATCTGGGCAATTCTGGGTTCCTGGAATTCCAACACCTATCTTTAATCCACTTGTTTTTTGATTCAGTTAAGCACAGGCTAGTGGAACCTGATTTCATCTTATTTAGCATTTGAACCTTGTTTCACTAAGTGTCTGTTTAGCCCAATGGCAAGATACTCTCTTTCCCTGGAGTTTGCCTATTCCTAACCATATCTTCCTAATTTGAAGGCTCACATTTCTAAAAGAATGGAATGCCAACAAGGTTTCTACTCTCTGAGGAAAGCTCTACATCTCAATTTGTGTGGGTAAGAGAGTTAACTAATAGATTTTGTGTCTAATAAATTTGCCTTGAAATTGCTCAGCTGTACAAGATTCTCTCTGATGACTTACCATCTAAGGAAGTGATTTCATGGAATGTCATCATTACTCAAAATTCTATAAATCTTGTGGACTTTTAGAAATTAACGAATTAATTTCTAGACTGGAAAATGGGTTATTTTTCTTTTCAATGTTCTTGTCAATTTTTGTCATTGGGCCCATAAACTCACTGATTCATACTGTGCTAGAGAAGATTGATAATATTTCTGCCAACATAATATTTACTCACAGCAAATATTTTAAGAAAAAGAAATGATTTTAATTATTAATTATGAAACAGTGATTTATAAGAACATTTGTATTACGTTCGGTGGGATGAAATTGACCAGTTATTGACTTGAGATTATCCACTATTCCATTAAAGACTATTTTATGGGTATAGCTCCTGTGAGTTTATTGAGCAAGTACTTTGTGTGAGGCACTATAACAAATGATATATATACTTTGGAAGGAATTGTTAAAGCAGCTTGCCTGTGATATATGCACTTCCTTTATGCAGGTAGGACTGGGATGAGGAACTACACTAGAGGAAAAGACAAGAAGGCAATGGACTGATTTAGTCTCCTTGTCAGTTAACTCCAGACAAAGAGACTAGTGATATTTACTAGGAAGACTCCTTAACCATAATGTGTTCTGAGGAGGCTATTCTTGGCTAAAGGATCACTTAAAGTAAATAAACCCAGAATCTATGAATTTATGAGACATGGCTCCTTGGTCAATGTCATATAAACCAAATAAAATGAGTTATGTAAATATAGACAAGGAGGAAAATTCTCTAATATGTGAGCAGTAGAAGGACTAGAGTGATTCTAGAGTTGAGATAAATAAATGGACAATTTTAGTGCAAGGACATAGAAGATTAGCTGCAAATTATGCATAATGAGGAACATTAACTATAAAAAGGAAATACTCTAAAGAAAAATCAGGTTCTAGTGCTAAAAAGAACAAGTACCAAAAATACAACCTTTCTAATAATTATTATCAACTTATCAACAGTTTACAAAAGGCAATAATCAGTTTTAATCTTCTGGAGGTAAAACTCACAGTAGAAATTTAGTTTCTAGTGGGAGTTAAAATAGGCAACATCTTTCTGGAAAGCAACTTAGGAATATGTATTAAGCGCCTTAAACATGTTCGTATTTTTTGACTGAGTAAGTATAGCGTGAATTTATCTGAAAGAAAAAAAGATATATATACACACACCAGGATACATATTGTGATTTATTTATAATAGTAAAAACTGAAAATAGCTTAAAGGAGCAATAAAAATTATTAAACCTAGAAGTTCCTGCTGTGGTGCAATGGGATTGGTCGTATCTTAGGAGCACTGGGATATAGGTTTAATCCCTGGCCCAGCACAGGGGGTTAAGAAGTCAGCATTGCCACATTGCCACCGCTGTAGCTTAGGTCTCAACTACAGCTCAGATCTGATCCCTGGCCTGGGAACTCCATATGCCCAGGGGCATCCAAAAAAGAAAAAAAATTAAATCTAATATTATGGCAAAAACATATTAAATAGGCATAAAATAGGTTCTCCTTAGTAAGGTGTCAAAATTTACCCAATGTGTTTTTTGGGTTTTTTGTTTTGTTTTGTTTTTTTGACTTTTAAGGGCTGCACCCACGGCATATGGTGGTGCCCAGGCTAGGAGTCGAATCAGAGCTACAGCTACTGGCCTACTCCAGAGCCACAGCAACGCCAGATCCGAGCCATGTCTGTGACCTACACCACAGCTCACGGCAACGCTGGATCATTAACCCACTGAGCAAGGCCAGGGATCGAACCTACAACCTCATGGTTCCTAGTCAGATTCCTTAACCCCTGCACCACGACAGGAACTCCTATCTTCATTTCTTTTAAGGATACCAGTCTTACTGGATTAGTGACCTCATTTCACCTTAATTACATCCGTAAAGGCCCTATATTCAAATAAATGACATTAAGGTTAGAACTTCAACATATGAATTTTAAGGAGACACAGTTCAGATCATAACAGGTAGAGAAGAGAGAGAAGAGTCAAGTGCAGATGGGGTCCCGCCCAATACCTCCCCCAAAAGAAGACCTGGAGTGAGATGATGAGGGTATCAGATCATGAGTCAAGGTGAGTAATCAATTAATCACGTCTTTGTGATGGAATCTTGATGAAAGCTCTGGACACAGAGACTTAGGTGAGCTTCCCTGGTTGGCAATACCCCATGCATAGTGTCACACTTCAATGCTGGGGAAGTATCACACAATGATGGCAGAGGGAGGGAACAATGGAAACCCCACAATTGGTATTACCCTGAGTTCACTCTTCCCTTACATATTTTTTCCTTTTCTTTTTTAGGGCTGCACCCACGGCATATGGAAGTTCCCAGGCTAGGGGTCAAATCAGAGCTGCAGCTGCAGGCCTACACCACATCCACAACAACGCACAATCCAAGTGGCATCTGCGACCTACACTACAGCTCATGGCAATGCCAGATCCCCGACCCACTGAGAGAGGCCAGCAATAGAACCTGCATCCTCATAATTACTAGTCAGATTCATTTCTGCTGTGTCACAATGGGAACTCCCTTCCCTTTTTAATTTGTATTCTTTCCTTGTACTAAACCATAAGTATAAGTTTAATGGCTGACAGTGAGTTGTGTTAGCCCTTCTAGTGAATTATCAATTTTGAGGGTGGTTTTGGGAACCCAATGAACTTACAGTCAGTGTTAAGAGGAGAGGGTGACCTACTGTGGGAGCTATGCTGCTCCCTTTAACTCCTCAACAGAGGACACGCAAAGAAAGGTACAGATTTGTAGCAGAGGGAGAATTGATTGTATGACACACTCTTTCAAAATTTTAAGTCTTACAGAGTTTTCTCTTGTGCTCACAAGACTATATTAACCAGACCTCATTATTTGTCCTTTGTCATTGTAAAACTTCTTAAATCTCCCAGGTCCTTCAATTTAAAAAAATGCAAAAAATTTTGTCTGTTTACATAGATAATGTTTGGTCAGATCAAGCTAATTGGTGTCTTGGCCAAGGGTGAACAAGGCCAGATTCCTTCTGTTACTTTTCACGTTTTCCTGATGAACACAGTGAAGATGACATTGGCTCCTTGAAGTAGAACATAATACAGAAAATCACCAGTGGCAAGAGGTGGAGGATATAATTCAGAAATGGGAGAAGAGAGTCGCTGTCCCAGTTTAAAGTGAACTTTTATTACACGGTCAAAATAATTTTTTAAAGGTTCTGGTTTTAAATTAAAAATGTCAAAATAATTTTAAAACTAACATATTTTCTAATCCTTCCTAGAAAAGAGTTTAAATATATTTTTTGCTCTTCTTAGAATAGCAATATTTCTAAATTTTTCTCTCTTTAAATTAATGGTCTAACTTTTTATGTCCCTCCTATTCTAGCAAGTTAAATATATTTCTCTGAGTCTTGCTAAAAGTAAATAATATTAGTATGTATCAGGCTAAATTAGGAATTGTGATGGTCTAGTTCTGGGTGAAAAAGTCTGTCTAGGGAGTTCCCGTTGTGGCTCAGTGGTTAACGAATCTGACTAAGAACCATGAGGTTGTGGGTTCGATCCCTGGCCTTGCTCAGTGGGTTAAGGATCCGGCGCTGCCATGAGCTGTGGTGTAGGTTGCAGACGCGGCTCGGATCATGCGTTGCTGCGGCGAAGGTCGGCAGCTACAGCTCCTGTTAGACCCCTAGCCTGGGAACCTCCGTATGCCGCAGGTGCGGCCCTCGATAAGGCGAAAAGACAAAAAAGAAAAGTCTGTCTACTCATTTTCCCATGTTTTAATACAAAACAGTGGGGGAGAGAAAATAATAAATATATTATGCACATAAAATAAACCAGTAAAAATGTATGAAACATGATAGCAGTGAAATTTAGAGAGATTTACTAGATAACTTTTAGTATTAGGGAGTTGTAGTCAGTCAAAGGACACATACACAAAATCTAGAATGTGACTATGAGCTTTTTATATTTCCTGGCCTACATCTTTTCATTAACCTGTGTTAGAACATTGGGAGATAGGCTAAGAGCTGAGAGCAGTCAATGATGAAAGACAAATGCTATATATATATATATATATATATATATATATATATATATATACACACATACATACACACCCATATATGTATGTGTATATATATGTGTGTGTGTATATATATATATATACACACACATTTTCTGACATTATTCTACATCATGTTCCATCTCAAGTGACTAGTTATAGTTCCTTGTGCTATATACAGCAGGATCTCATTGCTTATCCACTCCAAATGAAATAGTTTGCATCTATTAACCCCAGATTCCCAGTCCATCCAACTCCCTCCCCCTTCCTCTTGGAAACCACAGGTCTGTTCTCCAAGTCCATGAATTCTTTACTGTGGAAAGGTTCATTTCTGCTGTATAATAGATTCCAGATGTAAGTGATATCATATGGTATTTTTCTTTCTGACTTCACTTTGTATAAGAGTCTCTAGTTCCATCGATGTTGCTGCATTATTTTGTTCTTTTTTATGGATGAGTAGTATTCCATTGTGTATATATATACCACATCTTCTTAATCCATTCATCTGTCGATGGACATTTAGGTTGTTTCCGTGTTTTGGCCATTGTGAATTGCGCTGCAGTGAGCAATATGGGTGCACGTATCTTTTTCAAGGAAAGTTTTGTCTGAATATATGCCCAAGAGTGGATTGCTGGGTCATATGGTAGTTCTATATTTAGTTGTCTGAGGTACCTCCATACTGTTTTGCATAGTGGTTGTACCAACTTACATCCCCTTCAGTAGTGGAGAAGGGTACCCTTTGCTCCACACCTTCTCCAGCATTTGTTCCCTATACTTTTTGAATGCTTCTAATCTCCAGTTAGGTCCCCAGTGAAAAGAGTTAATTTCAAAAATGGAGAGAATCACATTGACCAGGAATTAGTAAGCTTTTTCTGGAGTGGGCTAGCCAGCTAGATCAGAAGTTCTTGTTTTCCACTGCAACTACTCATTTCTGCTGTTGTATGGAGTTAGCATAGATAATGCATAAATGAATGGACCTGCCATAATCTAATAAAATATTATTTATAAAATCAGGCAGCTGGCTGGATTTAACTCACAGTATACAGTCTGTCAATCCCTCAGAGCTAAGAGGTTAAAAATAATCTTGAGGGACTGCAACTGTGGTGCTTAATCACTCACAGCATATTCCTAGGAAATAGAACTTTCTTCTAATGCTATCATCTAAAGACTGCATTCAAATAAATCTTACATGGCCCAACTTTTGTAAAATATATAAAATATAGCTACCAGTTCTGGGGGTGGGGGGAAGTAACTTACAAATAGCCAGTTTACCTAGCTTCAGGGTTGGTTTTCTGCTACAGAATGTGCCTTTAAAAATTAACTAGGACATATCATATTCATTCTACTTCTGTTTTTTTCTTTCTTCTGTGATCTAAAGTTTTCTATTGCTTATATATGCTTTGGCTTGATATATTCTAAAACTGACTTAGTAACCAGCCACACCTGCCCGTTTCAATTCTAACTGGGCTTTTCATCAAGACGTCAACGAACCATTCACATTATTTTAAAATAACTGCTTTCAATCTCTCTCTCTATTTTTAAATTCTCTATTTCTGTCCAATTATTGGCCACTTACAGGGAAGATGCCTTGGTCTGCAGCCAAGAATAAGTACTTCTTATCTCTCAAGATAGCATATGCTGAGTTGTATTAGAAGATATTGTAATTCCTGCTAATGTGTATATATCCCATTCCATGTTTCATGGGCAGGATCCATTTCTATCTTTATGTGACAGAGCCTAGGGTAGTCACACTCAATAAATATTTGTTGAATGAATGATTGGGTTTCAGTTAGAGAAACTGATAAATGAGGTAAGTCAGGCAGAGAATGACAAATACTGTATGATATCACTTATATGTGGAATCTAAAAAATAAACAAACCAGTGAATATAACAAAACAGACTCACAGATATAGAGAGCAAACTACCAGTGAGGAGAGGGAAGAAGGGACGGACAAATACAGGGGCAGTGAATTTTTAAAAAAGGGTTATTATGAGATTATATGAAATCATACGTGTGAAAATTTTGAAAATTATAAAGTATTACAGAATTTAAAGAATCTTTCATTAACTAAAAAAAAATTACCTCGAAGAAAATTTAACCATTTAAATTAAGCCCCCCCCAAAAAAAAAAAACAAGAGATTTTGGAGAATGATTTTAAAAGAACAGAAAAATATTTTAGAATGTTCTATGTTCTCAGCACAGGAAAATTAATTTGGTCAATCAGTGCAGGCATAATCTTTATTAATGGAGATGTAAGAGACATGAACTTGATTCCACCTTCAAAAAAATTTTGAATGGAATTGGAGAGGCTAAACAAAAATGCTGAGAATAAAAAATGAATATGGTATGCTCCCAGTGGTTCTTCCAAGATATTTCTCAGGTAAACTAATATGAAATATTAAGCTGCCATTTTCTTCTTTTTAGCTTTGGCATATGGAAGTTTCCAGGTTAGGGGTTGAACCGGAGCTGTAATTGCCTGCCTATGCCACAACCACAGCAATGCCTGATCTGAGCCACATCTGCAGCCTGCAGCAAAGCCAAATCCTTAATCCACTGAGTGAAACCAGGGATCGAATCTGCATCCTCGTGTATGTTACACTGGGTTCTTAACCTGCTGAGCCACAACGGGAACTCCTAAGCTGCATGTTCCATTGTTTCTGAATAACGAATGTTTACTAAATCATCCAACAAATATTTATTGAGAATAACCATTCTCCAGGGACTGTTTTAGACAGTGGGTCTATAGCAGTGGACAAAATACAAAAATATTTGCTCAAAGATCTTACACTCTTGTAGGAAAGACAGACATTTAAAAACATACGTAGGGACAATATGCTTTAAAGGACAGCAGAAATGCCAGCCCAGAATATAGCTATTTGGCTTCTGGACTATTTTGAGCCAAAGGCCATTGAGGAGCAGCAGAACAGTATGAGGGTACCTCAGAAAACTAAATATAGTTAAACTAAATATAAAATATACCATATTATCCAGCAATCCCATTCCTGAGCATATATCCATACAAAATTTTCATTGAAAAAGATACATGTACTCCTATGTTCATCGCAGTGCTATTCACAACAGCTAAGACATGGAAACATCCTAAATGTCCATCAACAAATGAACGGATTAAGAAGATGTAGTACATATATATAATGGAATACTACTCAGCTATTAAAAAGATAAACAAATGCCATTTGAAGCAACATGGGTGTAGCTAGAGATTCTCATACCAAGTGAAGTAAGCCAGAAAGTAGAAGACAAATACCATATGATATCACTTATTTGTGGAATCTAAAATATGGCACAGATGATCCTTTCTGCAAAACAGAAATAGGTCATGGCCAAGGAGAGCAGACTTGTGGTTCCCAGGGGGGAGGTGGGAGGGGAAGGGAGTGGCATGGACGGGCAGTTTGAGGTTTTTGGAAGCTAACTGTTACATTTGGAATGGATGGGCAATGGGGCCCTCCTGTACAGCACAGGAACTGTGTGTGATTGGGTCACTTTGCTGTACAATAGAAACTGAAGAAACATACATAAGCTGTATTTTTTTTTATTAACAATGAATTTTATTTCAGTTATAGGTGTACAAAGATCATAAGTCAATTAGATAGATTTTGTGTCCCAAACCCACAGTGCATCCTCTCACCCCCCAGATTGTCTTATTTGAAAAACCAAGGTTTTCCAAAATCTGTGAGAAATTGTTCTTCAAAGAAGTTCATTGTGTCTCTTTAGTTTCCACATGTAAGCAATAGCATTGGGTGTTGCTGTCTAATTGTCTGACTGGTTTCACTTCGTATGATAATTTCTACGTTCATCCATGTTGCTATAAATGTTGTTATTCTGTTCCTTTTAATGGCTGAGTAATATTCCATTGTGTGTATATACCAAATCTTCCCTATCCACTCCTCTGTCGATGGGCATTTAGGTTGTTTCCATGACCTGGCTTTTTCCCTCTCTAGCTGCTTTAAGATGTAAAGTTAGATTATTTATTTGAGCTTTTTCTTGTGTCCTGAGGTAGGCTTGTATTGCTGTATACTTTCCTCTTAGAACTGCTTTTGCTGCATCCCAGAGGTTTTGGAGTGTCATATCTTTGTTGTCATTTGCTTCTAG
>PVHT021183648.1:25718701-25748788 GCA_004024745.2 Catagonus wagneri
TATTGGGGTTCACTTGTATGTCATTTGTTTCTTTTCCCTAGCTGCTTTCAAAATTTTCTCTTTGTCTTTAATTTTGGTCATTTTGATTAATATGTGTCTCGGGGTGTTCCTCCTTGGGTTTTTATATGGTACTCGTTGTGCTTCCTGGATTTGACTGAGTGGTTCCTTTCCCATAGTAGGGAAGTTTTCAGCTATTATCTCTTCAAATAGTTTTTCTGTCCCCTTCTCTCTCTCTTCTCCCTCTGGCACCCCTATAATTCGGATGTTGGTGCATTTAACATTATCCCAGAGTTCTCTGAGACTCAGCTCATTTCCTTTCAATCTTATCTCTTTTCTCTTCTGCATTAGTGATTTCCACTAATCTGTCCTCCACCTCGCTGATTCGTTCCTCTGCCTCCTGTATTCTACTGTTGGCTGCTTCTAATGAATTTTTTTATTTCAGTTATTGTATTTTGCATCTCTTATTGTATTTTGTTTAATTTTTACAGCTTGTATTTCTCTGCTCACTGTTTCCTGTAAATGATCAATCTTTGCCTCCAGTCTATTTCCAATGCCTTGCATCATCTTCAGCATCAACAGTCTAAAGTCTCTGAGAGGCTGATAATCTCATCACTGAGTTGTTTTTCTGGGCTTTTCTCTTTCTCCCTTATCTGTGTTATAGTTTTCTGTCTTTTCATTTTTATAGGTTTTTGGTGTGGTGACATTTTTGCCAACAATAGAATTGTAGCCTTAGTTCTGGCGTTTGCCTCCCCTATGACTAAAGTTGGTATGGAGGGGGCTTGCTGTAGGCTTACTGATGGGAGGGACTGATGCCTGCCCACTAGTAGGTGGGGTTGATTCCTAATCCCTCTGATGGGTGGGCTTTGTCTCTGGATGAGATTAGAGGCTGGCTGTGTGCCTGAGGGGTCTTTAGGCAGCCTGTTTCCTGATGGGTGGAGCTGTGATACCACCTGGATTATTGTTTGGCCTGGGGCTTCTCAGCACTGATGGGAGGGACCAGATTTTCCCAAAAATGGCCCCCTCCAGAGAAATGCAGGCTGATGAATGTTCCCGAGAGCTTCACCTCAAATGCCCTTCCCCCACAACAAGCTACAGTCACCCCTATTTTCCCAGGAGATCCTCCAAGAAATGCAGTAAGGTTCACCCGGATTCCTATGGAGACTGCTTTGCCCTGGGACCCAGTGCATGTGAAAGTCTGTGTGTGCCTTTCAAGAGTGGGGTCTCTGTTTCCCCCAGTCCTGTGGAGCTCCTGCACACAAGCCCCGCTGGCCTTCAATGCCAGATGCTCCCGGGCTCTTTCTCCCGGTGCCCGATCCCCAGGTGTGGGGCTCAGAACTCTCAGTCCTGTAGCTGAGTCTCTGTGATGCAGTTACTTTCCAGTCTGTGGGGTTTCCCACCCGGGAGGTATGGGGTTGTTTCTATCACGTAATCGCTCCTCCTACCTCTTGATTTGGTCTCCTCTTTGTCTTCTGGAGTAGAATACCTTTTTTGGAAGTTTGCAGTCCATTTGGTTGAAGGCTGCTTTGCATTTGGTTGTAATTTTGCTGTTTTTCGGGAGAGAAGTTGAGTTCCAATCCTTTCTGCCATCTTAGTGTGTATTTTTTTTTTTTTGTCTTTTTGCATTATATCTAGAGCTGCACCCGTGGCATATGGAGGTTCCCAGGCTAGGGGTCTAACAGGAGCTGTAGCTGTGCCCTTCACCACAGCCACAGCAACGCAGGATCTGAGCTGCGTCTGCAATCTACACCACGGCTCATGGCAACGCCAGATCCTTAACCACTGAGCAAGGCCAGGGATCAAACCCGCAACCTCACGGTTCTTAAGTTGGATTCGTTAACCACTGAGCCACAAAGTGAACTCCAACTGTATTTTAATACAAAAATTAAAAATTAAAAAAAAAAGAAAAGAAAAACTCCAAAACAGGGGACATTGTTTTGTAAAGGAAACTTATATTTATAAAAGAAATTTCTCTTTTTTTTTGCCTTTTTAGAGCCGCACCTTGGCATATGGAGGTTCCCAGGCTAGGGTCGAATTGGAGTTACAGCTGCTGGCCTACACCACAGCCACATCAATGCAGGATCAGAGCCACGTTTGTGACCTACACCACAGCTCACAGCAACACCAGATCCTTAACCCACTGAGTGAGGCCAGGGATCAAACCTGTGTCCTCATGGATACTAGTCGGAATCATTAACTGCTGAGCCATGATGGGAACTCCTGAAATTTCTATTTATAAAGATGCCTCCTTCTCTTGTCCCTGGATGATGAGGACTCTTAACCTTCATCAATGGAAAAGGCATCAACTTAAGTCTTAGAACAAACCTTACTACAAAAAAACTACTATACCTTTCCCGATCACCTTCCCATAATTTGTCTTCACCACTCAGAAGCCCCAAGCCAGTTTTCCATTGTCTTAGTGTAAGACGGTGTGGAAGCCCAAGTTCTAGCCATCCTTTTGGGCCATTCATCACTGGGAGCACCCATCTGTACATGCACAGTCACCTATTAATTAACTTGTTTGGGGGTTTTTTTGTTGTTGTTAATTTGTCTTTGGGCAGTCTAATTTACAGGGATCCTTCTGGGAAATGTATTTTTTCCTCCCCTAGAGTTGTATGTGAGTGCTATGGAGAAAAAAGAAAAACCAAAAAGTGAAAGGCAGTTTTAGGGGAAGGCTGGAATTTAAATAGGCTAGCCAGGGAAAGCCTCACTGAGAAAGTGTCATTTCACTTAAAGATTTGAAAGAAGTGAGAAAGTGAGCCACGCAGAGGGAAGAGCCAGGGCACAGAGCCAGAGGTAGCAGGCTGCCTAGCATTTCAAAGGCTGAAAAGGTATTCAGGGTGGCTGGAGCATAGTAAATAAGGAGATAGAATCGTAAGAGGTGGAGCCCAGGAAGCAATGGCCTTTGTAGGCCTCTGTAAGGGCCGTGACTAATTTTTTTTCCCAAACGAGGTGGAAAACCAAGGGAGAGTTTTGGGAAGAGGAGTGACGTGACCTAATAACATGCAAGGTCACCAAGAGGGAGTGATGATGTGGGTTGGGGCACTGGAGGTAGGAGCAGAAAGAAGAAGGTGTGAAATAGCCATGTAACAGAGTGGGAAGGTGGAAGAAGCAAGATTTCTCAATAGGATCACTCTGGCTACTCTGTTAGGATGAATCTCCCCAGAGGCTACAGCAATAAACTACATGAGAAATATGGTAGATTGGATCAGATTTGTGACACTGGAGCTCAGCTGCGTGAGAAATAGCTGGATTCTGTGTTTATTTTGAAGGAAGAACCAATGGGACTTGGTGATATGAAAACTGTTGTTTACGGAAAGGCAGTCTATCAGAGGCTGCTTCTACACATGCTAAGGCTGTGATATTAACTAGGCATACAGATGGAGAAGCTGGATGTACAAACTGATAGGGATGAAAAATACGATGGGTATTTAAATTTGGAATCATCAGGATGGAACTAGAGATTCTCATACTAAGTGAAGTCAAGTCAGAAAGAGAAGGACAAATACCACATGATTTCACTTATATGTGGAATCGAAAATATGGCACAAATGAACCTATCTATGGAACAGAAACAAACTCACGGACATAGAGAACAGACTTGTGGTTGCCAAGGGACTGGGGGAGGGAGTGGAATGGACTGGAGGTTTAGGGTTAGTAGATGAGAACTATTGCATTTGGAGTGGATAAGCAATGAGGTCCTGCTGTATAGCTTAGGTGGAACTTGTAGTGTTACATGATGGAAGATAATATGAGAAAAAAGAATGTATATATATGTATAACTGTGTTACTTTGCTGTACAGCAGAAACTGACAAAATGTAAATTAACTATAATAAAATTTATAAAAAACATAAATAAATTTAGAATCATCAACATATAGATATTTAAAGTTCTGAGGTCAGATGTAATCAGCAAGGGAGAAAGAGTAGGCTAGAAAAGCTAAGACAAAGGGGTAGAAAGATATGACAAACCTAAAGCAGAAATGCAAAAACAAGGCCAAAGTGAGCTATAAACAAAGCTGTGATAGTCTCAAGGGCAGGAAGAAGATGGCCAGAGCAACCAGAAGGCAGGGAAGTCTTACGTGAGATATTGCCTTTCTTCCCTTACTGTTTTTTTGCTTTTTTTTTTTGAGGGCCACAGGTGCAGCATATGGAAGTTCCCAGCCTAGGGTTTGAGTCAAAGTAGCAGTCACCGGCCAGCCTATGCCACAGCCATAGCAAAGACAGATCTGAGCCACGTCTGTGACCTATATACCACAGCTCACGGCAGTGCTGGGTCCTAAACCCACCCAAGGCCAGGAACCGAACCTGTGTTCTGAGCCACGACAGGAACACCCCCTTCTTCTTCCTAGAGGACTCTTGCTGATGCTGGGTTGGGGGAATCTTTTCTCAATGTAAGAGTATAAAACAATAATCAGGAACTCCTGTTCCAGTTACAATGTGCAAAATCATTTGGCTTGATTCAGATTATACTTATTGAATCAACTGAGAGAAATGGTCACAGGAATTAAAAGTACCTGTACACCTATGCATCTAAAACCTGGACCCAAAAGGTCTGAAAGCTATTACCCAGCTTAAATCTGGATATTTTCCCACTTTAATTCTTGATTTAAATGTTCTGACAAACTTACACCAGTTTGCAAATTATTTGATTTCTACTTACTGGTTATTTTCACAAAATTGTATGCTCTATCTAAATTTTGTATATTTTGGTCTTATGTAAATATTCAAGAAAAAATTATACTTTAAACTTCTTCCCATGAAAAGCTAAGAACTTTTATAGACAGGACATGAGGACAGAGTGAGGAGCCCCTGAGAACTTAGAGATAAAGGAGGCAAGCTTGTCTTCTGAGAAATAAATGACTTAAATCAGCACAAGATGGGAGGAGACAGACTGTCTCCCAGCCCTGGAACGGCTCCTTGACTAGGGACAGCTAACTTGGCTCAATCCGAAATATTTATATCTAAGTACAAAAGTGTCTGCAGAACTTGGGGATGAGCAGAGAAAATGACATAGTGCCTGAATTTAGGAAACTTGAGAATTCCAGAGCTGTACTTTGCTGTGAGGTTAGGGTAGTTTAGTTGGTCAAAGCCTTCTTCCTTGCTAAGACTGCCACATTCTGATTAATATTTGGGTAAGAAGGTACTTTGAGTAGTGTAATGGATCCTTTCGGTCACTGATAAAGGATTGCAAGCCTCTCTATGAAAGAAATGATTGCACCATGTTTTACATGGACATCTGGAGGGATGTTTGATAGCATCAGTCCATTAACCAGAGACGGATTATCAACTGGTGCTGAAAAGTCTAGTTAAAGAGCATGTAATGCTGAGGTTCACCCCACCCGAAGAGGTTATACAGGTAGTCAACAAGCCCTTTCCAGGGGACTTACCTTCCATTTCACCCTATGGCCTTTTTTCCACATACAATTGCTATCCACACCTTTATAATAACTAAGTTAATTATTAAGCCACAGAACATTCTGTGAGAGAACTAGATCACAATTATCAGTAAACAGTTAATACATGTGTGGGGTAAGTGAATTAATAATTAATTTATTGTTGGAAAGCAGAGATGAAGACATCAGATACAGGGAGCCAATCACAAAGGTACAATTCGATGATTTCATATTCATGGCCTTTTTAATGCATCCCCCCCCATCCCAGTAGACTGGGATATCAGAGGCATTTCTTGTAAACCCTGTGAGAAAGATCTCATGTTTAATTCAGAGAGACCCCCAAATATACATCTGAACTTAGTTATTGATTCTGGATCATTTCTCCTTTCAATTACATGCAACTTAAGGATATTAACAGAACACTTAAGAATGCATAAAGCAATTTCTTCCAAGAAATGGAGTTAGGTTGTCCAATAATTATTCTTAAGATTATTTTCATTTTCACATTTTCAGCTGAATCTTAAGAGAGGGCAAAAGGTAACTTTTTTCATTTTGTTTGGCTTATTTCCAAAATTCAAGGACTGACTCTAAAATGTATCGATGCAGATGTAGCAAAACAAGATGTACAGCAACCACTAGAAAATTACTGCATAATCAGTCTTTGGATTTTGTGAAAATATAAAATATCCCTTTCTCTAAATGTTTTGAATTGAAAATTCATGGCTTTAGGGAAAATATTACAACACATTTATGGCGGTACCGTCATGGCTCAGCAGAATCAAATCTGACTGCATCCATGAGGACACATGTTCGATCCCTGGACTTGCTTAGTGGATTAAGGATCCAGCATTGCTGTGAGCTGTGGCGTTAAGTCACAGATGCGTCTTGGATCTGGCCTTGCTCTGGCTGTGGCATAGTCTCGCGGCTACAGCTCTGATTCGACCCCTAGCCTGGCACCTTTACATGCCGTGGGTGTGGCCCTAAAAATAAATAAATAGAATACACTTACTATCATTCCTTGTAATTTAAGGATTTTTCATACTTATTTTAGTAACATTCACTTATTTTTGGATAATGATGCAATATTTGCATTTCTTTTTCTTTTTTTTTAATGGCCGCACCTGCAGCATAAGAAAGTTTTCAGGCTAGTGGTCAAATCAGAGCTGCAGCTGAGGCATAAGCTACAGTCACAGCCACACCAGTTCTGAGCTGCATCTGTGACCTACACCACAGCTCATGGCAATGCTGGATCCTTAAACCTACTGAGCAAGGCCAGGAATCAAACCCACATCCTCATGGACACTAGTCAGGTTCTTAACTGCTGAGCCACAACAGGAACTCCAGAATATTTGCATTTCCAAAATGAAGATAAATCAATCCAGAAATGAGTAGAAAGATATAGCTTTTAATATGAGTTTATTCAAATAGAAAGATGTTTCAAGGTGAACGGTGCCTTTTAAACACAAAATTGGACTGATCTTTACTTGGTTTACCATAAAAATATAAATATTCATAAAACAGTATAAACTTTTTCAAGTATTTTGAGTTGTATATGACTCAAATATGAAAGTAAATGCAAACATTCTCTAAACCATGTACTCACCCCAAGAATTATGAGAATATTATTGAATTCTAATTTTATTATTTATCTTTTAAATGAAGATTTTTATTTGTTATTTTCCAGAGTATAATGAAAATAAATTTTAAATTATGTTTCTCTTCATTCCCAACCTCCTCCCTAGATTTTGGATGAGTATAGATGAGATTTTAGTAAATTAAATTATGGCATTTTGGTTTCAAATATAATCCTATTTACTAATCACAACACAAAAAAGTGTGTTTGAAATTAGAATATATTTTCCAGTTGTTGAGAAAATTTTAAATTGTATAACAAAATTTTAACACTGAAAAGGACCTTTGGATCTATTTCAATCCCCACAGGTAAGAGAGGAAGAAAAAAAATCTCATAGAAGCTTAGCGAGTTTTCCCATGTCACACTAACTCAAGTTAGTAACAGTTTCATGATTGAACTTAGATTCTGTGACCCCAATATCATGCTAATTTCACCATAGCATATTTGTAAAGATAAATAAAACTCTTTAATTTCCAAATATAGGATACTATGAGATATTTAATTTTCTTTATAAATTCTTAACTGAATCTTACTCCTATGGGTTTCCTTACAAATTTCACCATCAGAAGCCATTTAGTAAGTTCTCTTTGTTGAGTTACCATGCTGCCTATGTTACAAGGCATAGGGGAGAAACAGCTTCCAGGATCTAGGGATCACCATCCCAAAACACCTCTTATGGGTGAAAACTACTCTGTAGCAGAGGAATAATCTAAGCCTCACACAGAATCAAATAGATGAGCACAAGGGCATTACACTGATTACTGAGTAGGCTTGGTCACTAGAGATATTCTAAACTACAGTTGGAGCTTGGCCATGGAGCTGAATTATATGTATTCTAGACTCAGCTACAGGGATCTTAGGCAAGTTATAGAACCTTTAGGGGTCTTGGTTTCCTCTACGTTAAAATGGAGTAAATAGGAGTAGCTATCTTACATGTGTTCCATAAATGAATGTAAATAAACATTTATAAATAACTTAGGTTAATGATGTGTTGGGTAGAGTAAAATTGCTCAGCAAATGTTAACTTAGATTATCATCACTATTATCTGACTTTTATTGCAAAACTCACAGGTAAGTCACCTACTCTCCGCAGAAAATCTATCTTATTCTCAATCATAGAAAAACCATAGACACTCAGACAAACAGCTTATAGAATTAGTCAAGAAACAGCTAAGGAAAAAAATGCAAAATATCCCAGTTCAGCTGCATGAATACAGATACCAAACTTTTTCACCATGAAATAGAATATGTAAAATGAAATATCTTTTTTTTTTTTTTTTACTCAAAGTAAATGTTCTAGATACAATTTGCTATGACTAGCCTGTATCCTGGGTCCCTGTACTTTACTACAGAACTATATTTTGCAATGTGAATTAATATGAGAATCATTATGGAAAATATGTGTAGTGGCTTAACCCAGAGTTTTGACCTTTTTTAAAAAAAATTATCCCATGTAATCTCCTTAGTTGTCTATTTAAAACTGACTTGGTAATATCCTTTTGGATCAAGTAAGAAGTAACTTCCTTTACAAGCTAACACATGCTCTCAACATACAGACAAAATATAACTAAAATGTTGAATTATCACCCAATGGCTGGGGTTTGGTGATCATTTTAGATTGAAACGGGAGTAATGAGGATCTTAACCTTAGAAAAAGGGGTAGAGGTTGATGCTTAGACATTTTCCCATAGGATAATAAATAATTACAAAATGAGACTAAATCTCATATTGTATTAGAGATAGAGTAATGGACCAAGTTATCTGAAGTTAATATAAATAAGAGGGGAAATGTGTTTGTATATCTAAGTGAAAGTAGGTTTTATATTGGCAGAGACTCTCACAGTATCTACGCACTCCATGACTTGGAGATCCAGTTGACTTCAGGAGAAGTTACTGGAATTGATAACACAATTGAAGCAAAAAGAAATAAAATAATTCTTCATTTTTCATAATTTTAATTTTGATGCTTTCAAAACGTATTTTTTGTTCTGTTTCAAGTTTAACAATTAAGAGAATACTGATTTTTACATTCTGTTTTATTAGTCTCATTAATAAGTTTTAACTACCACCAAAGAAAAAGGATGGTGATTGACTATGTATTCAAATTATTAACAGTTAACCAAAACAAATTTACCAGTACCACTTAATAGTCTGGTGAAAAATGCATGAATATCCTCCTTCTTAGTTTCAGGTCAAAGATCCCACTGAAAACTGTCAAAAGGAAATGAGCTTTATCCATGTATTGGCCTTGTTTGAGAATAATCTCTTTCTTTAAATTTCACAAATTTCACTAAATTTTGGATCATCAAATATCTTCGAATATAAAATGAAAGCTCTACATGTAAGAAGTACTAATTGACTCTTCAGATTCAATTCTAATTATGAATAATAGGTAATAACATAATTTCCATTCAGCATTTTTAAAAGTCAGGGTTGTTGAGGTAAACTTACACACAATAGAATTCATATAGTGTACAGTTCTATAAGTTGTCAAATATGTGCCGATGCATAACCATCACCGCAATTAAGATATAGAATAGTCCTTCTCCTTTCAGTGTTTCCTCAGTTCCCCTTTAAATCAAACTCTTTCCCCCTCCTCTATTACCTGACAACCACTGGTTTGTTTCCTACCCCTATAATTTTTCCTTTTCCAGATGTTACATAATGGGATCAGAGAATATTGTAGCCTTCTGAATCTGACATCTTTCACTTGGGTTAATAAAACTGGGATTCATCCTGTTGGTGAAAGTATAAGCAGTTATTTCTTTTCCTTCCTGAATGGTATTTTATTGTATGGATGTACTACATTCCATTATTTTGGGGGGTTTGAATAGCTTTTCCATTCCTCTTTTGATTATATGTAACATTTTTGAATCACATAACATTGAAATTACAATAATGTAGCAATGCAGAAATGTGACTTATGGAGAATAAACCCTTGCTCAGCCAGCTCTACCATTTTCTCTTGTATATTTCTTTATCCTAAGGATAAGGAAGGTCTCTGCCTCAACTCAGAAAGATAAATCTCACCACAATACTACTCTGGATTCTCTCAATTAACACTTTCTGAATAATTCGCAAAGTTAAAAACACAAACTAGGGACACAGCCCGTTAACTAAAAACTCTGGCTTCATAGACCACATGGCAATTAGACCTAGTAACTAAAAGTAATAAAAGGCTATTGAAATTAGAATTAGTAAATGATGGCAGACATACTGGTATAAGGCATTTAAGGAAATTTCTGACTGGTCATTGGCTGACCTCTAGGCAAACTAGGCACAGAATTTAGGGGCCTCACATGACAAAGAATACGGTCACTACAGAATTATTTGAGCACAGTCAGTAAACAAACTAATGTAACAAACAGCAACAGCAATAAACTACAGAGGGTGGTAATCTAATTTCCAGAGATGTCACATTTATAATAATCAAAACAGTGTGGTACCATTGGGACAATAAAGAGCCCAGAAATAAACTCATATTTACATGATCAATTAATCTATGATAAATGAGTCAAGAATGCATAATGGAGAAAAGAAAACTTCTTCAATAAATGGTGCTGGGGAAATCAGACAGCTACACACAAAAGAGTAAAACTAGACTACTTTTTACACCATAAACAAAAATAAATTCAAAATGAATTAAAGATTTAAGAGTAACACTTGAAACCATAAATCTCCTAAAAGAAAACATCGGCCCGAGTTCCCATCATGGCACAACAGAAACAAATCCAACTAGGAATCATGAGGATGCGGGTTTGATCCCTGGCCTCGCTCAGCGGGTTAAGGATCTGGCATTGCCGTGAGCTGTGGTGCAGGTCGTAGAAGTGGCTTGGATCTGGCATTGCTGTGGCATAGGCCGGCAGCTACAGCTTGGATTGGACCCCTAGCCTGGGAACCTCCATATGCCGCGGGTGCAGCCCTAAAACGACAAAAGATAAAAAAAGAAAACATCAGCACTATGCCCTTTGACATAAGTCTTAGAAATATTTTTTGGATATGTCTTCTCAGACAGGGAAAATAAAGGCAAAAATAAACAAATGGGAATACATCAGACTAAAAAGACTTTGTGCATCAACAAAACAAAAAGGCAGTCCACTGAATACAATAAGATATTAGCAAATGATATGTTTGATAAGGGCTTAATGCTCAAAATACACAAATAACTCATACAGCTCAACATCGAAACAAATAAACAACCTGATTAAAAGATGGACAGAGGAGCTGCACAGATATTTCTCCAAAGAAGACATGCAGATGGCCAACAGACACATGAAAAGATGCTCAACATCACTAATCATCAGGGGACTGCAAATCAAAACCACAATAAGATATTACCTCATACCTGTTAGAATGGCTATTGTCAAAAAGAAAACATATAATGTCATTGAGGATATAGAGAAAAAGGATTTGTGCACTGTTGGTGGGATTTTAAGTTGGTACAGCCCATGGAAAACTATATGGAGATTCCTCAAAAATTAAAAACAGAGCTACCATATGATACAGCAATTCCAATCTGGGTATTTATCCAGAGGGGAAAAAAAAAAACTAATCAGAAAAGACCTCGCACCCATGTGATCACTGAAGTGTTATTTAAAACAGTCAAGACACTGTTGACTTGGGAGGCAAGCCATGTGCCCATGAATAGATGAACAGATAGAGAAGAAGTGATATATATGCAAACATACAATGGAATACTGTTCAGCCATAAAAAATATTTCAATTTATGACAACATGAATGAACATAGGAGGTGTCATGCTAAGTGAAATAAACCAGACAAATTACTAATGAAAGAAGTTAAAGGAGATACAAATAAATGAAAAGAAATACCATATTTACAGATCAGAAGACTTATGTTGTTAAGATGTCCAGACTATCCAAAATGACCTATAGATGCAATACAATCTCTATTCAAATCTTAAAGCCATTTTTTTACAGAAATAGAAAAAAAAAACCAAAATTCATATGAAATCACAAAGACCCTAAATAGTGAAAGCAATTTTGAGAAAGAAGAACAAAAGGCTAGAGTTATCCCACTTCATCATATCAAAAAATATGACCATGCTGTAGTAATCAAAACAGAATGGTACAGGCATAAAAACAGATACATAGACCAATGGAACAGAATAGAGAGCCCAGAAATTAACACACGGATATACTGTCAACTGATCTTTGGTTTTAAATTTTTTTACATTTTTTTTTGCCTTTCTAGGACTACATCTATGGCATATGGAAGTTCCCAGGCTAGGGGTGGAATCGGAGCTGTAGCCGCTGTCCTACACCACAACCATAGCAACACAGATCCAAGCCATGTCTGCAACCTACACCACAGCTCATGGCAATGCCAGATCCCCAACCCACTTGGCTAGGCCAGGGATCGAACCCGCATCCTCATGGATACTAGGCAGATTTGTTTCCTCTGAGTCATGACAGGAACTCCAAGGACAGTATTTTTAATAAATAGTGTTAGGAAAACTTTATATGCAAAAGAATGAATTTAGGACAGTATCTCATAGCATTCACAAAAATCAACTCAAAATGGATCAGACAAACATAAAGACATAAAACACCTAAAAGAAAATATAAGGAAAAACTTTTAGATATTGGCCTTGGTGATGGTTTCCTGGATATGACATCAAAAACAAATGCAAGAAAAATAAAAATAGACAACCATGACTACATCACATTAAAATCCTTCTGACAGCAAAGGTGACAGTCAACAGACTGAAAAAAAGCAACTTATAGAACAGGAGAAAATATCTGTAAACCCTATAACTGATAATGGCTTAATATCAAAAATATGACACACATGCTCATTAAAACAACAACAAACTTTTAACATTGAGTCATACGAGTGCAAGTTCCCTGATTACACATTGTGACTCCTAATAGATTATTTGGAGGGATATGTGGTGGAATCAGAAAAGAGTTCATAGAGGGACGGGAAAGGTGAAATCTGAAGTGGACTTAGAAAAATATCAGGAAGGGGCAGCAATATTCTATGCTTAGGTAACTTCACTATTTTGTCTCCAATCTCTTTTGCCCTTTTTCTTCCCATGGCTAGTCTGAACACGAGCATCATATTCTCTTTTTTCCCACCTTCCCCTTTTCTCTGCTGTCCCATTGGGCTGTGAAGCCCTAAATGTAACAGTATTGATTTTTTTACATGCATTTTTACTCAACACAATTATTTGGAAACTCATTCATAAAGGTACATGCAGTAATATTTCATTTTAAAAATCACGGAATAGTGTTCCCTTTTATGGATACCCTACAGTTTGCTTATGCATTCATTTACCTGTTGATGAGCATTAGGGTTGCTGCCAGTTTTGAGCGTCTATAAATAAAGCTGCTGTGAACATCCACATACAAGTCTTTGCATGAGCATTTGCTCTTATTACTCTGGATAAATATCTAGATGTGAAAGAGTTGGATCACTTGGTAGGTGCAGGCGTAACTTGTTATGAGACTACCTAGTGCTTGCCACAGTGGTTGTACTATTTTACATTCCCGTCAGTTATATATGAGAGTTTCTCTACATTGTCACCTAAACTTGTCATGGTCAGTCTCTTCAATTCTAGCCTCTTGAATGGTGTGTATGAATGTTTCATTATGACTGTAATTGCCTAATGATGGTTTGCATCTTTTCATGTGCTTATCTAATAGTCACACTCTTAGTGAAGTGTTTATCCAAGTATTTTATTTTGCCTGTTTTATTAACGAGTTATATTCATTTTGTTTTGAGAGTTCTTATATATTCAGACTTCAAGTCTGTAATCAGATATATGCTTTGCAAATATTTTATCCCAGGCTGTGGCTTGTTTTTTAAGTCTTCTCAGTAATTTTCTAAGGTTTTCACTTAGAGAAGTGTTCAGTATTTTTTTTTCAGTTGCACCAATCACATTTCAATGCACAACAGCCATATGTTGCTTGTGGCTCCCTTTCTGCACAGCACAGACAAAGGACCTTCGCATCATAATGGCAAGTTCAATCGGACAGTGCTGCTCTAAAGTGTACATATGTGCTCAATGCAGTCTTCTGTGTATGTATTTCACACATCCACACATACCACTGAAAAAAAAACTATGACTATTTTGAGGTATTATTTTACATGGCTTTGTAAAAGATATTATATGAAACTGTATGTTTTTCAAAAAGAACATAGGCAAAATTAACAAGAGGTTATTTGGTAACGAAACTAAAAAGGATGATCCCTGCTTATGCTTTTAAAGCAGTTAACCCAAAGCTATCAAACTGCAACATAGCATATGTAAAATGAGAATAAGAATTATTAATTTAGTAAATTTTAAAAAATTATTGAGAATACCCACTTAATTTTCAACTGTATGCTATAAAGAATAATTATATGTAAAAAATTACATATCCTTCTGAGTGCAAAGGTGTATACTTTGAAATTTTCTTACTAATTCATTCTTTTCCTCATAACCACAAACATCTACTACCTCCTTTCTACTGTTTCTTTAGACTGTTCATCTTCAGACACTCTTTCTCAGGGAAAAATCATCCAGGTCCTTCCCCAGTACCTGCCTCTCTGGTTACATTTATTGAATTTAGTCGAATTTTAACAGGTTGTGGCTAATAAGCAACACAATCACTCACCCAGAATTTCCATAAAACCAAAAGCTACCTCTTATGCAAAAATATCCAGCATTAATCATTGTTAAGAGATAAATCTAATAAGCTATAATAACTGACTATCTTTGTGGTATTTTTGCCCATTCAACTACATAGATTGACCTGAAATTGTGAAAAAGTATTTTTTTCTGTTAAACCTCTTTCATGGTTGGCTTAATAATACAACCCTTATTCACACGGATGAATGTAGGAAGAAAGAAAGGAAGAAAGGAAGGAAGGAAGGAAGGAGACAAGCACCTGATCAATCCAAAGCTTCAATCTCCTCCACAATATACCTGGGCTCTAATTAAAAGTCAACTAAAGAGAGAGTGTTTGCTGCCCCCTCAGAAAGCCAGTTTGCTTCTGCAAACTCTAATTGCATAGATAGCTCCCTATGTGGATCTGAAATTATCCTCCTTATGCTTTCCAACTACAGGGTACCAGTGTAGGTCTACAGGTCCACAAGGGACAGATCCAATCCTATACCATGCCACTATTTGAAAATAAAGTATGAAACACTCCATCTACCCTCTCTCTCTTTCTCTTTCTCTCACACACATACCACTACTAAATCTGTTATTTCTTTTGCTAATCTTTTAAATTATTTTCATTTTTTCTTTACTTTTTTTTTTTTTTTTTTGCTTTTTTAGGGCCGCACCCGTGGCATGTGGAGGTTCCCAGGCTAGGAGTCGAATCAGAGATACAGCTGCTGGCCACAGCCACAGCCACAGCCACAGCAATGCCAGATCTGAACCACATCTGTGACCTACACCATAGCTCACGGCAACGCCAGATCCTTAGCCCACTGAGCAAGGCCAGGGATCAAACGCACAACCTCATGGTTCCTAGTCAGATGCATTAACCACTGCACCACGACAGGAACTCCCATTTTTTCCTTAAATGAAAGACTCTAGTTCTTTTGCTATCCTCTGAACACAGGTTTATTTTGAATCTTTAAAACTGTAGTGCACAGGGCCAAAACACAACTCTGAAAATGGCTGAGTCAGAGCAGGGTAAGGCAGGATTACTTTCCCCTTCAACTCTCAACTCTGTCTTTATATTACACTGGCTCTTTTTGGAGATCACAGTCACTTTTTTTGGCTTTCCCATCATGGTCCTGACAGACATTCTCCAGAGAGTTCTGACCTGTATACTCCTGAGGCTACCTTCTATCCAGCGTTCATCAAAATTACTGAACAGACTTATGGACTCCCTCAAACTCTCCAGTCTTTCTCACATGAATGGTGGGGAAGCCATGCCTTATCGAATTATGGAATTTTAGGGTCACTTAATAAAACTGACTTCCAAAAAGGGGAAGTGACCTGATGATTGCCACACAGCTAGATAACAATGGATCCCTTCCTCCTGATCCTGCATTCTTTCCAAATGCACCATCTGGCTGTACTGTGAACTAGCAGGAGACCTACATTTGTCCCTATTACACTTATTTTCATGGGAAGTTTATACTCGCAAGTACTAAAATTGCAACTGTGATTTTAAAACTTCCAACAGGAGTTCCTGTTTTGGATCAGCGGAAATGAACCTGACTAGTATACATGAGGATGCTGGTTTTATCCCTGGCCCTGCTGAGTGGGTTAAGGATCCAGTGTTGCCATGAGTTGTGGTGTAGGTCACAGATGCAGCTCAGATCTGGCATTTCTGTGGCTGTGGTACAGGCCAGCAGCTGCAGCTCCAATTTGACTCTTAACCTGGGAACTTCCATATGCTGCACTTGTGGCCCTTTAAAAAAAAATGGTTTCATAGGTGAATTCTATCAAAAATTTAGAGTTAACACCTATCCTTCTGAAATTATTCCAAAAAGTTGCAGAGGAAGGAACACTCCTAAATTCATTCTATCGGGCAACCATTACTCTGATACCAAAACCAGGCAAAAATATCAGAAAAAAGTAAATTACAGTTCAATAAAATACTAGCAAACCAAACCCAGAAATAGATTAAAAGGATCAAACACCATGATCGAGTGGGATTTATCCCATGGATGCAGGATTTTTCAATATCCACAAATCCATCACTGTGACACACCACATCAACAAATTGAAGAATAAACACCAAATGGTCATCTCAATAGATGCAGAAAAAGGGCTGACAAAATTCAAAACTCATTTATGATAAAAAAAAAATTCTTCAGAAAATGGGCATAAAGGGAACCTACCTCAACATAATGAAGGCCGTATATGACAAATGCATAGCTAACATCATTCTCAATGGTGAAAAACTGAAAGCATTTCTACTAAGCTCAGAAACAAAACAAGGATGTCCACTCTCACCACTATCATTCAACATAGTTTTAGAAGTCCTAGCCACAGCAATCAGACAAGAACAAGAAATAAAAGGAATCCAAATTGGAAAAGAAGAATTAAAACTGTCACTCTTTGCAGATGACATGATACTATTCATAGAAAATCCTAAAGATGCTATGAGAAAACTACTAAAGTTAATCAACGAATTTGGTAAATTTGCAGGATACAAAATTAATACACAGAAATCTCTTGCATTCCCATACACTGAAAATGAAAGATCAGAATGAGAAATTAAGAAAACAATTCCACTTACTGTATCAAAAAGGATAAAATACCTAGGAATAAACCTACCTAAGGAAAAAACCTGTACACTGAAAACCATAGGATACTGATGAAGAAAACCAAAGATGACACAAACAAATGGAAAGATAAACCATGTTCTTGGATTAGAAGAACCAACGTTCTCAAAATGACTATACCAGATCCCTAGCCTGGGAACCTCCATATGCTGCGAGTACGGCCCTAGAAAAGGGAAAAAGACAATCTGCAGAATCAGTACCAACCCTATCAAATTATCAATGACTTTTTAAAAACAGAACCAGAGTAAAACATTTTAAAATATTTATGGGAACAAAAAAGACCATGAATGGCAAAAGCAATCCTGAGAAGTAAAAATGGAGCTAGGGCAATCAAGCTCCCTGACTTCAGACTATATTACAAAGCTACAGTCTTCAAAACAGTATAGTACTGGCACAAAAACAGAAATATAATGGTTCTGTTGTGGCACTGTGGAAATGAAACATACTAATATCCATGAGGATGCAGTGTGGATCCCTGGTCTCACTCAGTTGGTCAGGGATCTGACGTTGCTGTGAGCTGTGGTGTAGGTCACAGCTGTGGCTTGGATCCCACATTGCTGTGGCTGTGGCACAGGCTGGCAGCTGTAGCTCTGATTCGACCCCTAGCCTGGGAACTTCCATATGCTGCAGGTGCAGCCCTAGAAAGAAAAGAAAGAAATATAGATCAGTGGGGCAGAATGAAAAGCCCTGAAATAACCCACATATCTATGGTCAACTGGTCTAAGATAAAAGAGGAAAGAATATACAATGGAGAAGAGACGGTTTCTTCAGTAAGTGCTTCTGAGAAAACTGGAAAGCTACATGTAACAGAAAGAAATTAGAACACTCTCTAATGTCTTACACAAAAAATAAACTCAAAATGGATTAAAGACCTAAATATAAGACCCAATATTTAAGACTAGAAAAACCCAGGCAGAACATTCTTTGACATAAAATGCCACAATATCTTTTTGTATCCACCTCTGAGAATCACGAAAATAAAGACAAAATGAACAAATGTAACCTAATTAAGCTTTTAAGCTTTTGAACAGTAAAGGAAACCATGGATAAGACAAAAAGCCCACAGAATGGGAAAAAAATATTTGCAAAAGAAGTGATGAACAGGGGATTAATCTCCAAGATACACAAATAGCTCATGCAGTTCTATGTCAAAAAAAAAAGTAATAATAACATAATCCAAAAAAATTGGCAGGAGATTCAAATAGATATTTCTCCAAAGAAGACATACACTTGCCCAAAAGGCACATGAAAAGATGCTCAAGGTCACTAATTATTAGAGAAATGCAAATAAAAACTACAATAAGGTATCACTTCACACTGGTTGTGATGGCCACTATTAAGAAGTCTACAAACGAGAGTTCCTGTCGTGGTTCAGTGGTTAACGAATCCCACTAGGAACCATGAGGTTGCGGGTTTGATCCCTTGTCTCGCTCAGTGGGTTAAGGATCTCGCCTTGCCATGAGCTGTGGTGTAGGTTGCAAATGTGGCTCGGGTCCATGTTGCTGTGGCTCTGGTGCAGGCCGGTGGTTACAGCTCCAATTAGACCCCTAGCCTGGGACCCTCCATATGCCACGAGTGCGGCCCTAGAAAAGGCAAAAAGACCAAAAAAAAAAAAAAAAGACGAAGAAGAAGTCTATAAACAATAAATGCTAGAGAGGGTGTAGAGAAAAGGGAACCCTCCTACACTGTTGGTGAGAATGTAAATTGAGACAATCACTAATGGTGAAAATATGGAGGTTCCTTAAAAAACTGAAAATAGAGTTAGCAAATGATCCAGCATTCTTACTCCTGGGCATATATCTAGAGAAAACTCTAATTTGAAAACATAGATGCATCCCAGTATTCACTGCAGCACTGTTTGCAATAGCTAAGACATGGAAACTATCTAAATGTCCATAGACAAAGGAATAGATAGAGAAGCTGTGGTAGTATATACAATGGAATATTACTTGACCATAAGAGTGATTGAAATAATGTCATCTGCAGCAAAATGGATGGTCCTAGAGATTATCACACCAAAGAAGCAGATCAGATAAAGACAAATATCATACCACTTTTGTGTAGAATCTTAAAAAAATGATACAAACAAACTTATCTATAAAACAGAAACACATTCAGACTTTGAAAACAAACTTATGGTTACCAAAGGGAAAACTGTGGGGAGAAGGGATAAATTAGGAGTTTGGGATTAACATAGACACACTACCATATAAAAAACAGTTAATCAACAAGAACCTACTGTATAGCACAGAGAACTCTACTCAATATTCTGTAATAACCTGTATGGGGAAAGAATCTTGAAAAAGAATGCATATAAATGAATCACTTTGTATACCTGAAACTAATACAACATTGTAAATCAGGTGTACTCCAAAATAAAGTAAAAATTAACTTGAAAAATGTATATATATATGTTGAAAGAAGATTAGGAATCATTAGAAAGATGGTGGGAGATAGGAAAGGAGATCATTACCATAACATAATGTATATTATTTTAAGGTATGTTTGGTTTTGAAGTCATCTTCCAGTATTGCATAGAATTTATTCATGTACTTTTTTGCTTGTTGTTAAATACTTCTGAATCTGTAAATGCTCTGTACCTCCAAAGCTATTCATCCACTCATCTTTGACCAAGATTTATTTGGAGATAGAAGCTAATTCAGGTGGCAAAAATTTTTTAATTATCTCTCAGAATAATTTTGTAAACATTCCTTTTGTCACCAAATACCAAATTGTACACTTTTTTTTTCTTAAAAACTTAAACAATAAAACTAACTGAGAGTTTCAGATATGTAAGTATCTTTTTTAAAAAATAAAAATATAATTAAGAATTCTGAGCCAAACAGTATAGACTAAAATAGGCTGGAGAGAGACAGGTACTAAAATATATCTTTTCACCTCTGGAAACCAAAGGTTCAAAATTTGTATAATCATTAACTTTACCTATTTCTGGTCTTAACCAGTCCTTTGAAATGGCCATTTTTGTTTGATGTGGGCTCCAAAATATGTTTGGGCAACAAGCATGGTAAATGTTTACCCTAACACTACACCAACCTTATTTGGTACAAGCTTTAATAATCTTCAGAGACCTAATTCTTTCAAAAGTGTGCTTCTTGGTGAGAGTGCTTTAATTACTCCATCACCATTTTCACTTTCCATAGATCTAAGTACTAATTTAACATCATGTGACTTTTCCATTAAGCATTAAACGTGATTTCAAAATAGCAAAGCTTTTAATTGCCCAATCTTAATCTGTACCATGTTTCAGTTTGTGTGGACATCTTTGAAATCATTGATCTTTTTATGTACCCTATGCCCTTGCTGAAGTTTGTAGTTACAAACTGTTTATTGTGCCCTGCATGGCTCTGATTTTGAAATTCCAATTTAGAAAGCTTTATTTATTCCAATTCCATAACACTGACCTGGCTAGTCATTAACAGAGGATTTTGTTCCTTCTCATGTGAGGCTTGGGAAAAAACATCAAAATGTGTTCCTAGAGTTCCTGCCATGGCTAAGCGGTTAACAAACCTGACTAGTATCTCTAAGGATGCTAGTTCTATCCCTGGCCTTGCTCAGTGGGTTAAGGAACAGGCGTTGCTATGAGCTGCAGTATATGTCGCAGACAGACCTGTTTAGGATTCCACGTTGCTGCGTTGTACGCTGGCAGCTATAGCTCCGATTTGACCCCTAGCCTGGGAACCTCCATATGCTGCGAGTGTGGCCCTAAAAAAACCAAAAAAAAAAAAAAGTGTGTTGTCTCAAGAGGCTCTTCACATTTCTACTAGCTCTGGAGTAGTCATGAAAACAAAACAGAAAAGAGGAACAAACTTGTTTCCTATTTTGTTTTTGCTCATCAGTGACACTCTCCTTTGCATCCTATGTGGAAGAATCAGGAATTTTAAGCAGTCAGTAATATAAATTATTCTGCTTGAAGCAGCCTACCATCAAAATTTCTAGTTGAGTTGGCAGTTTAAGGCCGCGTGTGCTGAGAGAGTGGCCAAGGCTTGTCCAGGCTTTTGGACACAATTACAGTCATAAGCAAAAAGTATTCTGTGTCCACTCTCTGATGATAAGAAAGGGTTGGGAGTTATCAAGGGGCCCCTGGAAAGAAAAGAGCTCACTGTGGGCCTCACTGAACACAATCACAACCAGCAACAGTTTGCCAACCTATATTGGTAATACAGTTCTTTTGTTTGTCTGTTTGTTTTTGGCCGTGCCCACCCTTTGAACGCAGAATTTTCTGAGCCAGGTATTGAACCCATGCCACAGCAGCAACAATGCCACATCATCAACCCACTGTGCCACAAGGGAACTCCAGTAATACTATTCTTAAGTGTCAGGTATTAAGTGCTTACATGGTACACATGTGACATGTGGTGTTTTGTAGCCCAGAAGATGTATTTGTTTGAATTCATCATAACATATTGCAGACAGGGCAGTAAATTATTTCTTTTATTATGGAACTAAAATATTCCTAAGATTACAGTTTTTTAAACAGCTCAAAACAATACATAATGAATTTCTTATTCTGAAATTTTATATGTAATAAGCATAGGAAGATAAATAGATATATCTGTGAATATATATAACAAACTTTATGAATATAAAAGGATATTCTAAAATCATTTAAAAGGATAAAGTGGATCTCTAGATGCTGACGTGTACATTTCTCTAAGAAATATTAATGTATAAATACCTTTTCTATTTTTTTAACAAAATTCCTATGTATAAGCATATTCTAATTTTCAACCAATATTATTTTGATGAGCATTTAGGTATTCCCAATATTTTAGAATTAACATCTGTGTACAATATCTTTATATCCTCATAGCATACTGCTTTCTGAAAGCTGAATTACTGGATCTAAGAACAGAGACTCTGATAGGTGAGCCAAGTTGCTCCCCAAAGAGACCCTATTAAAAGTGTATGAAGAAATGTCATTCTCTACATTCTTGCTGGCAATTCGTATTATCAAATTTTTTGTTTTGCTAATTGATAGGGTAATAGCACATTATTTACCAGTTTTGCTTTAACTGTGAATGAGTTTGAAAAAAACATTTCAGGAGTTCCCGTCGTAGCTCAGTGGTTAACGAATCCGACTAGGAACCATGAGGTTGTGGGTTCGATCCCTGGCCTTGCTCAGTGGGGTAAGAATCTGGCGTTGCCGTGAGCTGTCGTGTAGGTTGCACACGCGGCTCGGATCCCGCGTTGCTGTGGCTGTGGTGAAGGCCGGCAGCTGCAGCTCCTGTTAGACCCCTAGCCTGGGAACCTCCATATGCCACGGGTGTGGCCCAAATAAGGCAAAAAGACAAAAAAAAAAAAGAAAAAACATTTCATATATTTATACACCATTTGAATTTGCTTGGTGTGAACTCACTTATCTTTTGTCCATTTTTCTACCTGATTGTTTATTGATTTATTAAGTTCTTCACTTTTCATATGTTAAGGAAATTTGCTGCAGTTTAGGAAGTAAATACTAAATGTTTTTCCCCTTTGTAGTTAAACTTAATTAAACTTTATGACTTTTTTCCCTTAATGGTCAAGCAGCAAATTGTAATTATCACGTAACTGATAGTCAAATTATTGATAGATCACTGAAGTCAAATTTTCCCATCTATCCTTTGTGGCTTCTGTGTTTTTGTATTTTGCTCAGAAAGGCCTTCTTTAATCAAGCATTATGAAAATATTTGCCTGTTTTAATTACTTTATTTTTTATTTATTTATTTATTTTTTTGCTTTTTAGGGCCACACCTGTGGCATATGGAAGTTCCTAGGTCAGAGGTCGAATCGGAGCTGTAGCCACCAGCCTACACCACAGCCACAGCAATGCCAGATCTGAGCCCTGTCTGCAGCCTACACCACAGCTCACAGCAACTTCGGATCCCCGACCCACTGAACTAAGCCAGGGATTGAACTCGCCTCCTCAGGGATACTAGTCGGATTCATTTCTGCTGCACAACAACAGGAACTCCGATTTTAATAATTTTAAAACTTCGTCTTCCTCCTTTAATATTTGAGTCATCTGGTAAATGTTGTAAGGAGTGAGAATCAGTTTTATCTTTTCCAAATGGCTGGACATTCGTTCCCACAACCTTTGTTATTTTGTCTGTTTTACCATTGATATGAGATGCCACTCTTTTTTGTATGCTAAATTCCAAAATGAATTTGTCTTCATTTTTGAGCTTTCTATTCTATTTCATTGATCAAATTAATTTTCATGAACAATATTTTCTAATGAACACTTGCATGTCCTTTATATCTCTAGTCGTAACACTCATCTATTGCTTTAAAGTAAATTATTACAAAACTTAATGGCTTAAAACAATAGTTCATTGTTCATCATAATTCTGTGGGTCATCAGTCTGGGAAGAGCTTCTGCTGGTATTTCCTGAGACCACTCATGTAGCTACAGTTGCCTGACAGCTCTATGGGGAGTAGAAGGTCCAGATGGATTCACTCGTTCGTATGGAAGTCGGTGCTGGCTGTCCACTGGGACACCCTGGTTCTTCTCTCATGGCTTTTCATCCCCTAGTAGGTTATTCTGGAATTCCTAACATCCTGGTGTTCTCTGAGTTCTAAGAAGGCAAGCTGAGAAGCATACGCACTTATCAAGTCTCTGACTCCCCTTCTCTCCTAATACACACACATTTACTAAGGTTCCTTTGACAGAGGAAGTCATATGGCCAAGATCCAAGGCCGTGTTTAAGAGGATGTAGATTGCTCCGGTGATGTTAGAATAGAAGGGGCTAAGTATTTGGCGCTTTTTAAATCCATCACACTATTAACTCAATTTCATTTCTAATTTTGTATGTTTGCACTTTCTTCTCCTTATTTGGCCAGGGGGTGGGGGGGCTGTGCCCGTGATATGTGGAAATTCCTGGGCCAGGGATCAAACTCATGTCACAGCAGTGATCCGAGCTGCTGCAGTGACAACACTGGATCCTTAACCCACTGTGTCACAAAGAAACTCCTCTTTTCCTTATTGTTGATTGGGATTAGTTGTAGCCTATATTTTTTATTGTTTCAGGGATTTTCTCTCCAGAGAACAGTCTTGAGCACATGTATTGTCTAAAATTTTTCTCTCTGTGTGTGCATAAATATTGAAATTACTATATATTATATTTTCTTTAATATTAAGTATCATATATAATATATATATTCTGCCCTCTAAGAGCACTGATTTAGCTTGATTCTATTTTCATTCTCATTATTTCCTAAATATTCTGCAATTACAATAATGATTTTAAATTCTGAATGGTGTTGGTTAAAGAGAACCAAATTTTGTATATTTATTATAATTTTTTTAAAAAAATCAGAGACTGAATTTTGTAATACATTAAATTTTAGCAATTATTGAGCTAATAATTGTAAACAAATTTACATTTTTATAAACTGGAACCATAATGAATAAAGAAGGCATTATTCTGTGTTTTCAGGTTATAGCCTTTAATGTCTATATGTTTGCGTATGTAATTGATAAAGGAAATGCTATAAATATATATATATATGTAGACATATTTGCCTATGTCATATTTTCAGAACATAGATTTTGATATAGAAATGGGTGTCAAAAGAGAATTTATATATATAACATTAGTCATAAATTAGTCATAAAGATTACCTCAATACTTTCTAGATGTAAACACAGTATAAAACTTCCTATTTTAACAAATAATAGCAAAAAATAAAACACAAAAATCTCTCTTCCTCATTTTTTGAGGAACCTCCATACTGTTCCCCATAGTGTCTGCACCAATTTACATTGCCATCAACAGTGCAGGAAGATTCCCTTTTCTCCACACCCTCTCCAGAATTTATTATTTGTAGACTTTTAGAAAAAAATTTTTTGGAGTATAGTTGAGACAACGTTGTATTAGTTTCAGATGTGCAACAAAGTGAAGCAGTTACATGTATAAATTGCTGGACCCATTGTAGACTTCTTAATGATGGCCATTCTGACCAGTATGAGGTGATACTTCATTGTAGTTTTGATTTGCATTTCTCTAATAATTAGCGGTGTCAAGCATATTTTCATGTGCCTATTGGCCATCTGTACGTCTCCTTTGAAGAAATGTCTATTTAGGCCTTCTGCCCATTTTTATTGGGTTGTTTTTTTGTTATTGAGCTGTATGTGAATGCTCATTTTATTGACTTTGGCTCTCATTTACTATTCCAAAGTATGAAGCACCTGTAGGAAACTTTTGTTTCTTGGGGCACATTTTCCTTCAAACTGAATTATTTACCCATCTCTTCCTTGATATTCTTTTTCTTTTGTATATTCACATTTTTGATGATGTGACTCAGCTGTGGCTATAGTAGAAAACCATGGTGAAAACTAAGACACCACAAATTATTTGAAACTCTTTTTTTTTTTCTTCTTAGGCTAAGTCTAAACTAGAAGTTTCTGTTTCTATTCCACAGTATCCTGTTCTTGCTGCTACAGTAGAACTAATGTAATTGCTTGTCTGTATTTCCGGTTAAATCATTGCTGCTCAAAGAACAGTTCAATCATTCTGCATCATAGTCACCTCAAGGGCTTATTGAAAATAAAAATGCTTGCATCCCTCCTCACATCTTCTAAATCTAAACTAGTGAGGGTGGGTCTTAAGAATCTGCATTGTAAACTCCAGTCGATAAGTTCGTTTGCATAAAAATTCCGAGCTCCTCGGAGGTATCTTGCTCATCACTGTATTTTTAGGCTTATTAGAGGATCAAAGAATAGAGTAGGAGCTCAAGACATCAGTACTGGATAAAGAAGTAAATGAATAAAGTTACATATTACATGTGCCCTACAGTAGCATGTCTTAATGAAAAAGGGTGACAACAATAGTCCAATTTCAATTTTCTTTTTTCACCTTTGCCTAGTGTAGTAAACCAGTGTAATGTTTTATGAAGTCATTCCACGAGTTTCTCCTCCAGTTTTTCCATTACCAGAATCCTGAAAAATTATTTTGATGAAAGCTAAATAAATGTCTCATGCAACGAAAACTCTATACTGAAAGCACTTGACCTGGAATCTCGTTTAGTGGTGGGTAACTATTTGGTTCCAGAAACAGTAACACCAATAATCCATTGTTGATAAAGTCTAATAGATTTAGGTTTGACAAAGACATTTCCCCTTAGTTGGAAGAGAAAAGGGTTGACCGCAATAGCACAATGTTGTGAAATACACTGGCATAGGAGTCTTTTGGACAGATATTTGAGTCTTATTCCCGTATCTTGCTATCTGCAATTCAGTACATTTTCAAAAGCTTGTTATGATGTTAAATGATTAGATTACACATGTAAATAATTAAGCATGTAGCATGTACTAAGTTATGATTTTTAATATAAGTAATTTCAGAATAAAGTGTGACTAAGTAAATAATTATGTCTGAGAGGCACTGTAGTTTAATAATTATAGCTATAGGCAAAAACGATTTCAGTATATTATTTTTAAAATATATATGACCTATATGATGAACAATTGAGTTAAAGTAAAATAGAGTATAAATCAAAATTTACCAATTGAAATGTTTTAAAAATTTTTATTATAGTTGATTTACAATGTTCTGTAAATTTCTACTGTACAGCAAAGTGACCCATAATACATACAGATGGCCAACAGGCACATGAAAAAATGTTCAACATCACTAATTCTTAGGGAAATGAAAATAATGCATTATGTGTGTATAACTGGGTCACTTTGCTGTGCAGCAGAAATTGACAGAACTTTGTAAATCAACTACAATAAAAAGTTTTAAAGAGTCATACACAGACACACACACACACACACACATATATGTATTATGTTTCATCACAAGTGATTGGATATCATTCCCTATGCTATACAGCAGGATCTCATTGCTTATCCACTCCAAATGCAATGGTTTACAGGTACTAATGCCGAAGTCCCAGTTCATCCCACTCCCTCTCCCGCACCCTTGGCAACCACAAGTCTGTTCTCCATGTCCATGAGTTTGTTTCTTTTCTGTAGATATGTTCATTTGTGCCATTTATTAGATTCCAGATCAAGTGGTAGCATATAGTATTTACCTTTCTCTTTCTGACTTTCTTCACTTAGTATGAGAATCTCTACTTCCATTCATGTTGCTGCAAATGGCATTATTTGTTCTTTTTTATGCCTAAATAGTTTTCCATTGTGTATATATACCACATCTTCTTAATCCATTCATCTGTTGATGGACATTTAGGTTATCTCCATGTCTTGGCTATTGTGAATAATGTTGCAATGAACATAGGGGTGCATGTATCTTTTTCAGTGAAAGTTTTGTCCAGACATATGCCCGAGAGTGGGATTGCTCACTCATATGGTAGGTCTATATTTATTTTTCTGAGGAACCTCCATACTGTTTTCCATAGTGGTTGTATCAATTTACATTTCCACCAACAGTCTAGGAAAAGGGAGGAGGGTTCCCTTTTCTCCAGCATTTGTTATTTGTAGATTTATCAATGACAGCCATTCTGACTGGTATGAGGTGGTACCTCATTGTAGTTTTGATTTGCATTTTTCTAATAATTAGTGATATTGAGCATTTTTTCAGGTGCTTGTTGGACACCCATATGTCTTCTTTGGAGGAATGTCTATTCAGGTCTTCTACCCATTTTTCAATTGGGTCTTTTGATTTTTGCTGTTGAGTTTTAAAATATTTTTAACTAAAAGAATTCTGGGAATTAGCAGGTGGTTCATTCCGAGTGTTTGAGCAGTAATCATGAAGAAAAGGAGGTGTTGTTTAACTTGGCAGAAGATCCTGTTCTCTTCAACAAGAATGATCAGAACAACAATCAAAACAAGAGATGTGGTATGTTGAAAGTTAAAAAGCATAGGGCTATAGAAGGCCTAGTAGCTTGAGCAAACAAATGACAATGAAGATCTCATAAAAGAGCCAAGACAGCCTTTAGAGACAAATTCCACATCACCATGAAGATAAAATTCCACTGAATACAAGAATCAAACATAAAAACTGGGAATAATGTTAATGAATTGTGTCATGTAACTAGAACACCCAATAAAATTTTGTATCTGTGGTCATATCTGTTTAAGATATCTTCCTTGAAATTTAGCCTTGTAAATATCACATTTTCAAAATTTCTTTTAGATATGCTTTAACTAATCTTACTTAACCATGAGATTTTAATGTCAAAGCAATTATACGGACTCCTGCTTTATTAGTCATTTTTCTTTTACTCTCTTAAGGAAAGCGAATATTTTTAGCTTTCAGTGAAATTCATATAGAGGCTAGATCCAGATAAACTTTTTTTTTCTTCCACCATGTAAATTTCCATTTACTCAAGGAATACCAGATGTAATACATTGATCACTCACGTCTGCTATGTTGTTCTGAATTTTCACCTTCCATTAACATATATTTTAGAAAGTACATCAATCCTGAGCTGAATAGCTCCCACAGAGGACTTATTTCCTCCCTTCTTTCTCTCCCCAACCCACCCCATGGGGTACTTGCAAAAAAAAAAAAAAAGACATGCAAACTTAGCACTTCAACAAATAAACACATCCTTTCAGTGAAACAGCATATTTCTTTCTTAAACACACAAATTTTCCTCCAGTCTGAAATTCTTTAACTGCAGATTTACATTTTGTTTTAATATTTGAGCCAGAGACTACCCACTAGGAAGCAAAATTTATTAGCATCACTGATATTTACACCTCCTCCAGGTCCAAGTTTATTCTAAAATAAGTTTTGACTTAGAAGAACAACTTTTTAAATTTACACTGTGGGCAATCATGATTATTTATTTATAACACACTCACACATTATTTTTAATTTCATTATAATCATGTCATGTATTGAGTATATGCACCACACTAAACTCTTTACACACACTAATCTCATTTTTATTGTCTTAACACTAAGCAGAATAGAGTGCTTATTGAATGAATGTATAGTTGCATGAGTGCATGGACTAAGACACATAAACTTGATTTCAAGTCATTATATTTCTGAAGGTACAACCAAGAAGAGGTTCTTTCTCTAAATTTTTTTTAGGGTCACATCACAGCATATGGAGGTTCCCAGGCTAGGGGTCCAATTGGAGCTATAGCCACTAGCCTACGCCACAGCCACAGAAACACCAGACCTGAGCTGCATCTGAGCTGTGGGACTTACACCACACCTAAGGGTAAGGCCAGATCCTTAACCCACTGAGCGAGGCCAGGGATCGAACCCACATCCTCATGGATACCAGCTGGGTTAGTTAACCACTGAGCCACGATGGGAACTCCACTCCTCTAAAATTAATAGTTGGTTTTTCTTAAGCATTTACTAATAGCAAGCACTGTTCTATACACTTCACATTCCTTATCTTGTTTCATACTCATAATAATCTTATCATGGAAATATCACTATCACAATCCTTCTGTAAGAAAGAGGAAACTGAAACACAATGTGGCTGTTGGGCTACGCAGTTTTCCCATGGTCATAATGTTCATGTGTAGTGAAACTTGGATTATGAACACATGTAGCCTGGTGGTAGAGAACCCTGCTTAACCAGAGTATATTACTCTGCCTCCCAGAGACACCATGGGTGGGATTCACATAGGGACACGGTTCTCTGATGTTATCACCTAGTATTCCTAGGCCAGCCCTCTCCCCTCTGGGCAGGCTGGCCCAGCTGCCAGCAGAGAAGAGGAGAGCGTAGGCATCCCCTCAGTCCTTAAGAAAACGAGATCCTGGCTCATCTGACCAGAAAAGCAGTAGGCAGTAGTGATAGAATCTGGTATACGTATACGTGCCTCCTTTTATAAAACTGAAATCAAGGCAGCCCAGAGAGAAAACAAAAACCA
>PVHT021183648.1:25749788-25765611 GCA_004024745.2 Catagonus wagneri
CTCTCCCCTCTGGGCAGGCTGGCCCAGCTGCCAGCAGAGAAGAGGAGAGCGTAGGCATCCCCTCAGTCCTTAAGAAAACGAGATCCTGGCTCATCTGACCAGAAAAGCAGTAGGCAGTAGTGATAGAATCTGGTATACGTATACGTGCCTCCTTTTATAAAACTGAAATCAAGGCAGCCCAGAGAGAAAACAAAAACCAATTTTAAAGGGGTTAATTGGGTGTCATCCTGATTCTTCTTAAGATTGGCTCGGCATCCAATGTTCCACACAGGATCTAACCACCCAACGTTTTTACACCCTGACATTTTAAATACAACATTTGAGAATAAATGGAAACTTCTGCATTATAACCAAGTTGAATAAGCCTGATTCATATTTAAGGTCTATAGGCATCAACTATAGGATACAGTAAAGGCAAAAAGCTCCAGTGTAAAGAGGTGACTACAAAGGGAACCCCAAATCCATAAAGGATTTTTTCCCCTGCCTCCCCTTAGCAATGGGTTTCTTTTGTGTAGTGAATTATCCAAAACATAAACCACTCAGAAAGAAAAAATGCCAAGAAACAACTTCTATACATGATTTCTAAGTTAATATATCATTCTTTAGTCAATTGTTATTTATTTATACATTTTGACCTAGTAATTTTACTCTTAGGATCTTTTAGGAACACCACATAAAGAAATATCAGAGTCATAAAAATCTGTGTTCAATATTATGCACTGCAGCACTATTTGTAACAGAGAAAATTTATTGATAAGGAAAACTTTTGTAAAGTATAGCCATTTATACGACTGAATGTTTTAGAGTTACTATAAATCACGTTACCAATGACTAGTGACAACAGAAAATGTTTCTCTTTTGCAAAGAGAAGGAAACCACTGAGGAAAAAAAAAAACACTCTGAAATGGAAGGAAATATTTCCAAATGATGTGACCAACAAGTAGCTAATATCCAAAATATATAAGCAGCTCACACAACTAAATATCAAAAAACCCAGATCAAAAAGTGGGCATAAGACCTGAATAGATATTTTTCCAAAGAAGACATAGAGATGGCTAACAGACAAAAGAAAAGATGCTCAACATTGCCAGTTATTAAAGCAACACAAATCAAAACTACAATTAGATGCCACACACCTGTCAGAATGGCTATCATCAAAAAGTCAACATATAGCAAATGTTGGTGAGGATGTGGAAAAAAAGGAACCCTCCTACAATATTAGTAGGAATGTACCTTGGTGCAGCCACTATTGCACAGTATGGAAGTTCCTCAAAAAACTAAAAATAGAACAACCACATGATCCAACAATTCCACACCTGAGTGAATATCTGGAAAAAACAAAAATAATAAACTGAAATGATACAGACATCCCAGTGTTCATAGCAGAACTATTTACAATAACCAAGACATGGAAGCAACCCAAATTCCCATCAACAAATAGATAAAGAAAATGTGTGTGGGGGAGTTCCTGTTGTGGTGCAGCAGAAATAAATCCAGTGGGTGTCCATGAGGATGCAGATTTGACCCCGGCCTGGCTCAGTGGGTCAGGGATCTGGCGTTGCTGTGAGCTGTGGTGTAGGTCACAAACAAGGCTTGATCCGCATTGCCATGGCTGTGGTGTAGAATAGCAGCTGCAGCTCCAATTTGATCCCTAGCCTGGGAACTTCCATATGCTGCAAGTGGGCCCTAAAAAGCAAAAAGGAAAGAAAGGAAAGGAAAGGAAAGGAAAGGAAAGGAAAGGAAAGGAAAGGAAAGGAAAGGAAGGGAGAAAAAAGAAAGAAATACACACACAATAGAATATTACTCAGTCATAAAAAAGAAAGAAATTATGCTGCTTGCAGCAATGTGGATATACGTAGAGAATATTATATCTAGTGAAGTAAGTGAGACAGAGGCAAGTTCTGTATGATATCACTTACGCAGAATATGCAAAATTATACAAAACAGAGACAGACTAATAGCCATAGAAAACAAACTTATAGTTATCAAAGGAGAGAGGGTAGTGCAATGGGGCAAGTTACGGCTATGGGATTAACAGATACAAACTACTATGTATAAAATAGATAAGCAACAAAGATACAGGACAGGGAGTTATCTTGTAATAATTTATAATGGAGTATAATCCGCAAAAATACTGAATCACTACGCTGTAAACCTTAATGTAGTATTTTCAATCAACTACACTTTAAAAAAGACAATATTTCTGATAGTATACCAAGATAATATATATATATGTATGTGTATACATATAAATATACACACACACAAACACACACAGCATGATCTCAATTTCATAAAAGAAAAAATATATAGGCAAGAAAAATAACTGAAAAAATATACTAAAATGTAGTAGTGGATAGCTCTATTTATGGGGTTTACAGGTGATTTCTATTTTCTTTATACTTTTCAGTCTTTCTCAATATTTCTACAATAATTATATATTATTTTTCATTGGAAAAATTGGCTTCATGACAAGTTGCTAGCTACAGACTTCCCGAGGCAAGAGCAAAGTCAGCTGTAGGGAGATGAGTTAAGATTTGTGCGGTGTTTAGAAGAGGTACAGAGATTGTGTTCCTTCTGTCTTTTATGGTACCATATATATAGGGGACCCAAAGACCAAAATGTGACCAGTGGATGTGTGTTAGAAGGGAGGAAGAGTACCATTTCCATTGTTCCTACAGCACGGACATTAGCATCACTATGTTTTTCTTAAGTGTCTTGTTTGTCAACCGCAAAAGTAACTTACTTTTATTTTTTTACCCTATTACATGGTTGATATTTTTAAACATTTATCCTTAAAAGTAATGCCAGTTTCCTATCAAATTGGCTTGTGATGATTTTTTGTACACCTATAATTGAAATAAAATTCATTAAGTTAAAATTAAAAAAAAAAGTAATGCCAGTTTCCTTTGATTATGTATTTCCTTTTACTCAAGTAGCCAGAACTGGCTCAATGGAACTAAATGCCTGGATATCAATTACTAGTGACAGAAATTAGTTGCTTACTTTCAGACTTTTACTGCAACTTTCATATGATGAAGAATAAAAGATTCTACTGTACATTCCCAACCAAGCTTCCAACAATATCAGCTGTGTGACTGCGGTAAGTACTGGGCCTTACAATTTTAGCAAAATTTTGGAAAGATAATATTGTAGAAGCAGCATAACCAGATAAATGTACATGTTGGGTTGTAATTGATCATTGCATTTTTGGAACTTTTACATCTAATCGATAAATAGCATTGACTCTCTAATTTTGGCTTCATTCTTTTGGCTCATCAATGCCATATATTCTCAAAGTGGCATTCCTTTTAGCTCATGAATCTGCAAAAGGATCACTGGCACAGCTCCTCCTCTCTTGAGCAGAAGCTGCCATGTATGTGGACTGAGAATTATGCAGGGTTATAATTTCCTGTGTTTTGCAGATTCCATTGATAAAAGTATATTCCTAAGAAACAGCTTTTCAGATTTAACTTACAATTGATATAGTTTCACAGACTTCTCTTTTTTTATGAATCAGCCAATAGTCTTTTTCTTAAAGTAAAACTACTTAAGACCAACGTCTTTCTAAATCATTGCAGCAAAATCCACAGAAACTCAAAAATGAATAACATTACATTGTACCATTTCATCTCTTGGCACATCTAGCATGGATTATAGGGTTCTGTTTCCCTTAGGACAGAATTTACAGCTTCATAAGAACTGCTATGCACTGTGCCTACCACTTGCCAGAATTTACCAACACTAAACTCATCACCAGATTTAGAATTTTTAATGAATTTGTCTCCAAACCACAGAACTGTCAAAGAGGAAGCACCTCAAAATTCAGGCCTTTAATTCCAAAACCTGCACTCTTTAAAAATAAAAGAGCTTTATGATTTATTTACTATCTCCATATGCAGATAATTCCTATAGGATTTGAGGGAGCAGAAAGAGGGTCACTTTTACCAGAATTAAAATCAAGGTGGTATTTAGTTTATTTTTAGGGAGAAGGGACAATCATTCACTTAATTTGCTCATTCATTTCCACCCAGTTTTGTGCAAGTAGAAAAAGGGTCTTAATAATAAAGTCCATGTTTGCATTAGTAATATGAAATTGTTCTCAAATATTTACTCATTAAAATAAGGTCTCCTAATAACATACAACCACAAAGTCAAACCAGGGGTTCAAATGTTAATTAGACTGTTTTCACAACAATGCAGTGAAGTATTTTATAGAAAAGGAAAGTGAGACAGAGTGAATTAAGTAACTTGACCATAGCTAGTGACAGGAAGATCTGGAGTTAAACCCAGGTACCCACTTTACCGACTCCCACATGTGATGGTGAGAACTGACCCCAAGTTTTAACTGCATGGCAACCCTAACTTTCATGGGAAGTTTAAAAATATACTATGCTCAGAAATTAATGCTACAGAACACTTTAAATATACAAGTGAATAAATTATGTACACAATCTTTTAATTTGGGCTGTATATATAAAATGATTGAAATATTCCCGCTTTGCAAATATTCCAAAATTTGTCATGTGAATAAAACTAAGTACGCTGACTTAGTGATTTTGAATTTCTGGTATTGCTTATTTCAAGTTCAATTAATTCTGGATTTGTAGGTAAAACATTAAACATGTAAGGCAAAAATCAAGATGTAACGATTTTTGGGGGAAACCTTGATTGTGAACAATCAGAATTAGAGATAGTAGATTCTGAGCATAGAGTGTGCATGCATATTGCAAACAAGTAGTAGAGGATATATTCTGAAATGACCTGAAGGATGTAAAAATGTCATTTGCAAAAACAGGATTAACCACAAGTTCAGGCTGTGTTCAAGGATAGTACTGACACAATATATCAAATAGTGACTAATTCTCCAACGTTTTGGTTGGTTCTGGAGTGTCTCATATGAATTTTTTAGCATGGTTTTTGCTCTTCTGATTTGGGTTTTCTAAGACCAGACTTCAGCCAATTTCTATCTTCTGGGTCAGATAAACTTATGTGAGGGGAAAGCAGTCCAACTGTGTTTAAGAGCAGCAGGAGATCAGCTGGGTCTTTACATTGCAGTTATCAACAGTCTGTCTTGGGGCTCAGGGTATTGGTGTTCTCTACATTAAACCATGTTCCTCAGGAATGAACTGGATGGAAAGGTATTGCTTTATAACCTGACAAAAAATGTTGTAATGAAACAGACTGAAGGAAAGTAGCAGTTCCTTTGGTTGTAGAGATCAATTTTAACTTTTTTTTTTTTAAGGGCTGTATCCACGGCATGTGGAGGTTCCCAGGCTAGGGGTCAAATCGGAGCTACAGCTGCCAGCCTACACCACAGCAATGCAGGATCCCAGCAGTGTCTACAACCTACACCACAGCTCACAACAAAGCTGGATCCTTAACCCACTGAGCGAGACCAGAGATTGAATTTGCATCCTCATGGATGCTAGTCAGAGTTGTTAACCACTGAGCCACAACAGGAACTCCTTTTTTTTCTTTTTTTTTTTTTAAGGCTGCACCTGTAGCATATGGAGGTTCCCAGGCTAGGGGTTGACTCAGGGCTGCAGTTGCTGGCCTGTACCACAGCCACAGCAACACCAGATCCAAAACACATCTGTGACCTACACCACAGCTCATGGCAACACTGGATCCTTAACCCACTGAGCGAGGCCAGGGATTGAACCTGTGTCCTCATGGATACTAGTCCGGTTCGTTAACTGCTGAGCCATGATGGGAACTCCTTACATTTTTTTTTTTTGTACCTCAAAACAGCAAAAGATTCGACTCAGCTCACCGTCATCAGTGAATCACCACAACAGAGATCTCACGATGGATGAGAGGACTGGTAGGTGTACAAAATCCTAGAAGGAAGTTATATGTGTTTTTAAAATTCCACCAAAGGCATTCAGATAACACTGCCCAGCTTATCTTAGAAAAAGACTCTGTGAGAAAGTGAATTCTAAGGAGCAAAATTCTGTACATTCAGTGAACATCCTATAAATATTCATCACAGATAATGATGACAGCAATACTCCACACTAATAACAGTTATTGCATTCTTTAGATTATTTTTAAATGTAGTACTGTAATCATTCTGGAGAACTGTGCCATTGTTCTATGTTAAAGACTGTTCTTGCTTTTAAGTTTAGGAGAGTGTTATCAAATAAGAACCTATAAAACTATTAAAAGGTAATTTCTATTTCATCTTGTTGGATTCTTGCTTCTATTAGAGATCTAGAGACTCAAATGGTGCTTTTCAATTATTCTATAGGCACCGCCAAAGAAAACTGTCTTAGTCAGTTTAGGCTGTTGTAACAAAGTACCATAGACTGAGTGGTTTAAATAAACATTTATTTTTCAGAGTTCTGGAGGCTGGAAAGTCCAAGATCCTGGCATGGGTAGATTCAGTGTCTGGCAAGGCACCCTTCCCAACTGTTCCCTCACAAGGCAGAGAGAGGACACTCAGCTCCCTCTTCTTCTAGGGACCCTAATCCCATCATGGGGGCTCCATTCTCATGACCTCATTTGAACCAGTCTCTCAAAGGCACCACCCTCAAATACTATCATATTGGGGATTAGGCCCACAACATACGAATAGGGGTATGCGCAAACATTCAGTCTATAGCAACAATAACACACAAAATTCAATAACAAAAGTTATTTACTTGTAAAATGTCATGGATAGAGAACTAGTTGTAACTCCATCACAGGTTCTCCAATCATTTGTGACAGCATCCTCCATAATGCCTTGACCAGAGAATATGAAAGGAGGAAAAACTCCTAAAGATATTCAGAACTGAGAAACCGGGAGTGTTATAATACATTCTGCAGTCTGAACCTAACCAGGTCCTTGGTCTTTGGCAAAGTTCCACATTACGTGACTGCCTTTAAGCAAGGCCCTTTTGAAATTTAAGTAACTAAATGACTTTAAGTCTATCTAAGATGAGCTAGATTTTTTATGCAACTCTGAGCAACTTTTCTTATTAATTGAAAATTTCCCTGTCTTATCCATTCTTCTTCCTTCCTTCCCTTTCTTTTCTCTCCGTTTTCTCATTTTTTTACAAATACAGATACAACAGAGGACAGATACAACTGATGTGTGTGACATGAAAGAACATGCCCTCAACAGCCTCCATGTGGAATGAGACTATCTTTCCAAAGTGAAATCCAGTGGTTTCCAACAATATATTAGCTAGTGATACTACATTTCAGAATGGAACACAAGGAAGTTACTTCAATTTAAATGCTTCACAGAAAAAAAAAATTCCTCTATTCTTACTTTCTCAGCTAAGCCCTAAGCAATTTCTGTTAAGAACAGGTCAAATTGGGAGTTCCCGTTGTGGCACAGAGGTTAACGAATCTGAGGAACCATGAGGTTGCATGTTCAATCCTTGGCATCGGTCAATGGGTTAACAATCCGGCACTGCCGTGAGCTGTGGTGTAGGTCGCAGACGTAGCTCGGATCTGGCGTTGCTGTGGCTGTGGCATAGGCTGGCAGTTACAGCTCTGATTAGACCCCTAGCCTGGGAACCTCCACATGCTGCGTGTGTGGCCCTAAAACTACAAAAAGACAAAAAAAAAAAAAAAAAGGTAATCAAGGGATGTGAGTAATGGGTCACATGACCATGTGACCTAATGTTTTGTAAACTGAGCAGAGCTTTCCAAACGTCTCAGTTAGGTCTCTCCCAAGGGTAGTGTGATGGTTCAAGACCATTTCAGATACTCTTCAGACTAAAATGAGGATCAAAGCAGCAAGATAAAAATGCAATATCCAATATTTTACTTCCTCTATATAGAGATGAAAAGAGTACGCATATGTCATTTCAGGATTTCCTCATGGACACTTTCTTTTGGGACCAATGTAAAATCATTTAGACTAACTAAACAAATTTTCCTACATAAAACTTGAGAGACTAAAGGAAAAGTTAATTCAAGCAGACAAATATTGTAACTTCTTCCAACAACCAATCTCCACTGATAATTCAGTGATGGGTTCAGATCTTTTGTCCCTTGCAAAGGAGCCTTTACTTTCATCCCAGATACTTTCTTCATCAAAATTCTACAAATCACATATGAAATTATGGGGGTATTAAGCAGTTTCTTTGCTCTTCAGGATATTGCTTATAACCCTAAATTCTCTAATTTTTTAATTGCTACATTGTAAATAATTCCCTAAATCTACTCAGGTCACTGAGACTATAAATTCTATTCCTATATAAAGAAGATATAATCATAGACCAAAATCAAATATGTAATTCTTGTTGTATTAGATTCCCAATGGAGGCTTGTACTTAATTTTCCTTATCAAGCAAAGTGTCTTTAAAAGAATTATTTAGTGTTTGGATAGAAGTTATTTTTATCTATATTATTAAATTAAGCACTACTGACCATGCCTGGACCAAGGATGAATCTAAGAAAAACACTCTTTCTGGCTATATATGATAAGAAATTTATTTGAATGTTATATAGATTGCATTAACCATTCATTTGTTCAAAAATTTGAACACCTATACACAAGCAATATTCTAGGCACCAGGATACAGTAGTGACCCAGGTTCTTATTCCCAGTTGGAGAAAATTAAAATAAATGAACAAGTACATTTGTTGGGTGGTGAGATATTTAATGAAGAAATACAAAGCAAGTGAAAAACATGAACTGGTAATGAGGCGGGTTTTTTTTTAATTATTGCAAGATCAGTCAGGAAAAGCTTCTGTGATAAGGCTACAATGTGTGCAAAAGCCCAAATGAATTGAGGGAAGGTCACACGAATATCTGCAGAAAGAGTAATCCTGACAGCTGGAACAGTTTAATGAAAGACCTGAGAAGAGAATGCACATAACCTGTTTAAGAAAGAACAAAGAAGTAGTAATGGAAACTGAGGTGAGGACAAGAGTGATGGGAGATGAAGTCACAAAGGTAGCTTCCAGGATGGTCCCACTAGTACCCACCTCTGATAAGCACACAGTTGTGCTAGTCCGTCCCACAATGATTAAACAGAGTGAGCTATGTACCTAATAGGTTGTTGTGGAGAAAATGATGTTTGATTTATAGAAAAAGACATCAACGTTGTTACCCTGCTCGCTCTGGGAGCACTCTGGCTAAGGAAAGTCAGTGTCACAGGGTGAGGACAAGCAACAGTCCTCAGGAGCATTCATGTGGAGAGGTACTAAACGCCTTTGCCAGCAGCTGGCTTTATTGCAGCCATGTGAGTGAGTGTCACGTGACTGCAGCCCCAGCTGATGTCCTGACTGCGTCTTAAAAGAGATTCTGAGTCAGAAGTACCCAGAGAAGCCCCACTGTAATTTTTGAAGCATAGAAACCATGCAAGAAAATAAATGACTGTTCTTGTTTAAAAGCAGTACATTTGGGGAGTAATTTGTTCTGTAGCAATTAATGACTAATAGATCATGCGAGGACTTCTGATTTTATTCTAAGTAAGATCGGAAGACACTGGAGGGACTTGGCCTGATGTAGATTTTTAAGTTATCATTTCAGTTACTGTCCAGATAACAGACTATAAAGAGGATTAAAACACAAAGACCAAGTAGAAGGTTTTTGTAAGGATCCAGGTCAAAGCTGATCGTGACAAGGACTGGGATTTGAAAGCAGTGGAGGTGGTCAAAAGGAGCTAGATTCTGGATATATTTTGAAGGTAGAGCTAAAAAAATTTACTGAAGGTCATTCTGAATTTACCACAACTTATATGTACACAATAATTTCTCCAAAACTTCAAATGCATAATTCTACAAGAAGCATATCGCTCACAATTCACCCATCATAAATCTCTGCTCATTATCATCATCTTGTTTTAATTAAATTGTAAATAGGTAAGTTATAGAAGAATTTAATAATATTTGCTGCCTGTTAGAGTGTCTGGTAGAAAGTTCAACTCAATTCTGTATATCAACATAGTGACAAGTTGCATGGTTTAATAGAACACTTCTGAACAACAGCTTTGCACACAATGGAACAGAATCGCTTTTCTAAAAATATGCCAATGAGGAGTTCCCATTAAGGCTCAGTGGAAACGAACCTGACTAGAATCCATGAGGACACGGGTTTGATCCCTGGCCTCGCTCAGTGGGTTAAAGATCCAGTGTTGCCATGAGCTGTGGTGTAAGTCGCAGATGTGGCTTGGATTGCATATTGCTGTGGCTGTGGCATAGGCTGGTGTCTACAGCTCTGACTGGTCCCCTAGCCTGGGAACTTCCCTATGCCACAGGTACAGCCCTAAAAAGCCAAAAAAAAAAAAAAAAAAAAAAAAAAAAAAAAAAAAAAAAAAAAAAAAAAAAAAAAAAAAGGAAAAGAAAAGAAAAAAGAAAGAAAAGAAAAGCCAATGAATCCAGATTACCAATGTAAAGTAATGAAAAGAGTATGATTAGTTACAGTAACTTACATGATTTAAATACACTTAATGGTTGCAATCAGAGTAGCATTATATATGTATATTTTAAATTACTGTAATAGAAAAGAGTATCAATTTTTGTTTCCTTAAGAACAGTAAGAATTAGTAAATAAAATTAGCTTATAAATCACATAAATATGACCTGCCCAGGGACTGTTTGAAAAGGAAAGAAAATACTTAAGGAATGCGAGGGAGAACCTAGAATAAATGAAGAAAAAGATATATGTCTCTTTCATTTTAATTTTCTGTTTCTGGGTTGGAGAAAAGACTGCGGGCTATCCTTCAATATCCAGCCTTAGTAATAGACATTTTAACTGGGCATATCTCAATCAACCTTACTGACATATTTTATATCTTTCCTTGCAGGTGAATGTGAACATGTAATGTTTGGAAATTGATACATGAATGGAAGTGATGTGTGCAATTTCTTTTATGATTTTTATTTTTTCCTTTTTTAATATTAAATGATTTTATTTTTCCATTATAGCTGTTTTGCAGGGTTCTGTCTATTTTCTACTGTACAGCAAACTAACCCAGTCACACATACATATATACATTCTTTTTCTCACATTATCCTCCATCATGCTCCATTACAAGTGACTAGATATAGTTACCAGTACTATACAGCAGGATCTCATTGCTTATCCTATTTTTTCCATTATAGTTGATTTATAGTACTCTGTCAGTTTCTGCTGTATAGAAAAGTGACCCAGTCATACATATATATACATTCTTTTTCTCACATTATCCTCCATTATGTTCCATCATAAGTGATTTGATATAATTCCCTGTGTTATACAGCAGGATCTCATTGCTTATCCACTCCAAATGCAATAGTTTGCATCTATTAACTCCAAACTCCTGGTCCATCCCACACCTCCTCCCTCCCTCTTGGCAACCACAAGTCTGTTCTCCAAGTCCATGAGTTTATTTTCTGTGGAAAGATTCATTTGTGTCATATATTGGATTCCAGATATAAGTGATATTGTATATTTGCCTTTCTCTTTCTGACTTCACTTAGTATGAAAGTCTCTATTTCCATCCATGTTGTTGCAAATGGCATTATTTTGTTCTTTTTTATGACTGAGTATCATTCCATTGTGTACATATGCCACATCTTCTTAATCCATAATATCTGTTGTTGGGCATTTAGGTTATTTTTATGTTTTGCCTATTGTGAATAGTGCCACAATGAACATACAAGTGCATGTATCTTCTTCAATGAAATTTTTGTCTGGGTCATATGGTAGATGTGTGCAAATTTGGTGCCACCACATTGATAAGACTATCTGCCACTTTATCCTTCCCACCAACTAGAATGCTGATGGGGAGATGCGCCAGGAACAATCACATGACCAAGAAGGACACCCAGACATGGAAGAGCAGTAAGGTGGGAGAACCCTGGGTGCTTTCTACCCCAGGAATGCTCACCTCCCCTTTGACTATTTTGGAAGGTGGAGCAAAAAAATTCTCTCCTAGGGAAATCACTATGTTTTGAGTCTTTCTATTATAACAACTTATCTTGTACACAAACTTCCACAGTAGAGGATTATTTGAAAAAATCCTCTAATTCTGTTCTCATTTTTTTGAGTGGCTTCTAGTCCTATTAGCACTGGGAATAAAATGGTGACCAAATTTAACTCCACCATCATGAAACCTAAGGAAGAGTGGAGGAGAAAAACATTAAAGAAATCATCATGCAAGTAAATGTGAAATTACAAACTGTGACACTAGTTTCATCATATAGGGACATTCAAGGCAAATTAATTCTGTTTCTGCATGATGACTCTCAAAAGGTTTGAAATCTCAAATCCTCTGCTACTTCTTAAGTAGAAACAATTATTTCCAATATTCCTCTCATGATATGGTTCAGAGTTTCTTTGTGATTATGAGTCACTCCAATAAAATCACATCCTTCTTGATACGCAATTACTCAGAATTTATTAATTCAGATGTGATCCACTTGAGAAAGAGTTTGAGTCTATATTAGTTTTCTATAAATGTTATAAAAAGTTGCCACAAATGTAGTGGCTTAAAACAACACAAACTTATTCTTTTATAATTCTGGGAGTCAAAATCTTTTGGTGTTGAATGTTCCTCTAGACATTTTTGTGCATAGATTTTGCACAAAATTTGTGAGCATAATTGCTTTTTTACTGTATATATAATTTTATGTCCCTTTTGTAATTAACATAAAAACAGTTTTTTCTGTGTTATCCTCCTTCAAAAGTCCAAAATGAATCTAAGAGGGGTGAAATCAAGTGATGTCAGGGTTGGTTCCTTCTGGAAGTTCTAAGAGACAACCTGCTTTCTTGTTTTGGGGGGCCTCCTACATTCCTTGGCTTAGTGACCCCTTCATCATATCACATTGCCTTTTCTTCCCTCGCTTCTGCTATCCATCACATTTTCCCTTTTCTGTAGTCAAATCTCTCTCTGCATCCTTCTTATAAGGATAATTCTTATAAGAATTATATTGAAGGCCCATCTCAGTAATCCAGGATAATCTTCACATCTCGAGATCCTTAATTTAATTACATCTGCAAAGTCCCTTTTTCCTCTATGATAACATTCACATGTTCCAGGGGATAGGATTTGAATATCTCTGGAGGCTATTATGCAGTGACCATATAGTCACACTTCAGATTAGAATTAAATTTGTTGGCAGTTAAAACTTCAAAATTCTTCATACATGTTAACAGGCATCTTCCTTACCCTATACTTATGTGGTTGGATATTTAGAACTCAAAGACTAGATTCTCGATACTCATGAAATTCTACTAGTTGGATTTCATCCACGGAGCTGGTCATGAAATTTTTGAATCCATAATCTTTCATGTGGCATATTTAATCTACCCATTTAATTTCTAAAGTACTAAAGGATTTCAACACAACATGATTTCGTCTGCTTTAAAAAGTCTGATATGATGAAGTTTCAGCCTTTATATGCAGTTCCATGTGTATCTCAGTGGTCCTGAGACCAAGGCTGAGGAAACTAACCACACTGGCAAGAATGTTGCTACAGAGTATGCTTAAAGTCCACTCATGGTCGCCCCAGAAGATTTCCCTGCTCCAATCTAGTGTGTGGGCTATGGAATGGAAAAAAATTCTCAGCAGGGATAGCTGAGGCCAGTGATTTCAAGACCTGATCTTTTTACACCAGAACCTGATCTATGGCTGAAGGAATAGGTAATAGAGTCCAAACTTCTCAGGCCAAAGAGCTAGAAAAACCTAAATGAAGAAAAAACTTAGCTGAGGTTCAGACTAGAGCTCAGATTCCAGTGAAGGAGAATGCTGACCAGAAAAACCAAGACAGAAGCCCAGTCACGTTTAATGAGGAAACTTGGAACAAGGCTGAAGCTTAGCTGGCACACAGATGCCCTTCCTTGCTGCATACTGCGTAGCGGTCAGGAAGGCCACCTTGAGATCCTACTCTCTGATGCTCTCTCTGGTCAGGACTGAATCAGGAAACGAGATGATGGAGACTCTGGGTTAGACAGCCTCTAGCCTGGGGAGTATCTGGGGAAAGCAGGAACTCGGGAATTACAGAATTCCAGCCCTTGAAGGAGTGTGGTAAAGGCTCCAGTTTATTACTTTTACCCCTTAAAATTAATCTGCCCTTGATACAAACCCTATTATCAGAGTTAGAAAGTTGCCATTCTGCCCCTAAAGGGGAAATTTTTGGAAAAGTATTTAAGATACTCCAGCGAATAATGATGACAAGTGCATAAGGGGCACCTGGCCCTCTTCTAAGGGCTTGAAGTACATTAACATGTTTAATCCTCACAATAAGCCAAAATGAAGAAACTGAAATGTAAAGAGATTATGGAACATTCGAGACTATACAGCTTCTGAAGATTTGAATTCAGGCACTCCTCTCCAGAGGCCATGACTGTAACCCCCAAAATGTGCTGCCTCTTCTGTGCAAGTCCCTTTCTGCAGCCCCCACTTTGTATAATGCCTTGAACATAATCAAAGCCCAATAAATATCTGCAGGATTCACAGATACATGACGATAGATCTGTTCGTGAACGGAGAGATGGCGAAACCTCATCTAGGAGAATACAAGCTTTATTTGAATTTTTTAAAATCCCAAGCATCCTATTCTAGCATCTTTCACAAAGCAGAACGATGTCACTTCACTAATCACCAACTTGTCTCTGTCTTTTATTATCCAGTGCTTTCTGTGAAACTTCAACAACTAAAATTGGACCCAAACTGGTTAAGTACCATAAACAACATATGTGGCTTCTTTTTAAATTCGGAAATAAAAGGGAACATTAGGATAAGTGGAACAGGAATATTCTGAGCCAAACACAGGAAATGGCCTACACTTCTCCATTACTGTTTTTGTGTCAAAAAATTGTTCTTTAAATACTCATTGTTCATAATTCTAGTAAAAGATAGTGTTCATTAAAGTTTGATTTGAATGAAGATGAATGGGAGGAAAGAGAGCTTCATTATCAATGCCTTCCCTCTTGGTATAATTTTCTCTTCATGATGTTGTAAAATTAAATCAGATTACAAGTGATTCCCCCTATGCCCACTTTCTGAAGCGTTTTTATCAGAAATGGGTGTTGGATTTTGTCAAAGGCTTTTTCTGCATCTATGGAGAGGATCATATGGTTTTTATTCTTCAGTTTGTTAACGTGGTGTATCACACTGATTAATTTGCGGATATTGAAGAATCCTTGCATCCCTGGGATAAATCCCACTTGATCGTGGTGTACAATCCTTTTAATGTATTGTTGGATTCGGTTGGCTAGTATTTTGTTGAGAATTTTTGCATCTATGTTCATCAGTGAGATTGGCCTGTAATTTTCTTTTTTTGTGGTATCTTTATCTGCTTTTGGTACCAGGGTGATGGTTGCCTCATAGAATGAGTTTGGGAGTGTCCCCTCTTCTGCAATTTTTTGGAATAGTTTCAGAAGGATAGGCGTTAGCTCTTCTCTAAATGTTTGATAGAATTCACCTGTGAAACCATCTGGTCCTGGACTTTCGTTTGTTGGAAGTTTTTTAATCACAGTTTCAATTTCAGAGCTTGTGATTGGTCTATTCATATTTTCTATTTCATCTCGGTTTAATCTCAACATAATCAAGGCCATCTATGACAAACCCAGAGCTCACATCATTCTCAATGGTGAAAAGCTGAAAGAATTCCCACTGAGATCAGGAACAAGACAGGGATGTCCACTCTCGCCACTACTATTCAACATAGTTCTGGAAGTCCTAGCTACAGCAATCAGAGAAGAAAGAGAAATAAAAGGAATCCAAATTGGGAAAGAAGAAGTAAAACTATCACTTTTTGCAGACGACATGATACTATACCTAGAGAATCCTAAAGACTCTACCAGAAAACTATTAGAGCTCATCAATGAATTTGGCAAAGTCACAGGATACAAAATTAATACACAGAAATCAACTGCATTTCTATATAC
>PVHT021183648.1:25766611-25787090 GCA_004024745.2 Catagonus wagneri
GAAGTGAAACCAGTCAGACAATTAGACAGCAACACCCAGTGATACCGCTTACATGTGGAAACTAAAAAGACACAATGAACCTTCTTACAGAACAGACAATAACTCACAGACTTTGGAAAACCTTGGTTTTTCAAATAAGACAATCTGGGGGGGTGGGGGGATGCACTGGGGGTTTGGGATACAAAATCTGTAAAATTGACTTGTGATGATTTATGCACACCTGTAATTGAAATAAAATCCATTAAGAGAAAAAAAATTTCTAGGTCCATCAAAAAAAAAAAAGATTACAAGTGATTTTCCTGGCATCTTATAATGCTTGGTAAGAGACAGCCTACCTACTATTTTTTCTTGTCTTATTTTACTATTTTGCTAGTTACATTCATTATGTGTAAGTTTACTCTTAATAATCTTCCCCAGGTGCCTTTTATATTGTGATTCCCTAAGAACACATTTCTGTTTAAAGCAGCAATTATAATCCCAACAAATATTATCCAACTGGGCTTGAGTGAAAATTTTCTTTCTTCTTCTTTGAAAGCAAAATTACTCTTTATATAATGTAGGAAGAAAAGTTACAGGGCAAAAAAAAAATCCAACATTTCCTTAAGCATGTAATTTTTCATCGAAATGTTGTAGACCTAGCCACTTACTGCATGCCAGGTTGTTTGAACATATTGAAAATGGGGGGATGCAGATTTTCAAGTAACTAAAGGGTGTATGGTGCCCTTCATAAAAGTTACTTTTTAGAGAACATCTGTGTGGACTGACTCTTAAGAAATCATTTGCATGTTTTGTACTTTGGCTCCCAGCCCACTCAGCTTAGGCCTTGTCAGGTCAGGTCGTCTACCTATATTTTCACAACAACTCAAGTGATAGAATCTTTTCCATATCATTTAAAATGCCTTGCACCTGTCCTTCTTGGCTTTTCTATTTACCCAAAGAGAAAGAGAGCAAAGGGCAAATTGTTTTTTCAGTTGACCTCAAATAACAATGTTTTAAATTTAAAATTTTTAATTTCTTTATTTTTAGCTTCAAGTCTCACCTATGTCACATATGGATTCTGTTTTACCCTCTCTTCAAGGACTAATGGCTTGATGCCTCGATCTTTTAAGTCAAGGTGGTTTTCTATAGTCAGTCTTCCCTTCATTCCTTCATTACCTTGTTCATTCAACAAAACTTCATTGAGTGCCCACCATGTGTCCAGTTCTATAACACACAAGGAAATAAGAGTTCAGTCACTACCCTTGAAGACATGGCAGTCTAATGGGACAGAGGGCTGTGTGAACAGTTGTTAGAGTGTTATGTGCAAAATGCTATAGATTATGGAATCTCAGATAAGAAGGCCATGGGGAGTGAGGAGGCACTGGGAGGGAGGACTAGAAACTAAGAATCTAATAGTGGATTTTATTCTAACATATTTTGATTTTTGAGGGACTTTGATGTTTTTGATTCATTTCTATTATACTATACATGAGGCAACCCAAGATACTAGAGTATATTATTAACTACGCTTTGGCTATTAAATTCTAATTTAATTTAACTGTAGTTAGAAAATTTACTCTGTATAATGTTAACTCTTTAGACATTATTGATGAGTCCTTTGTGGCCTTGCTTATGGTCTGTTCTTTGTGATTGTTCCATGTGTCTACCAAAACAAACAAAAATGTATCAATGCCTGTATACACCTATTAGTTAAAACTCAATGTTGAAGTATTTTCTGTCTTTAATTACACTGTCTGATTGCTTAGCAATTTCTAGGAGGAATTTGTTGAAATCCTAGCTGCAATTATTGATTTCTTCTTTCTTCTAGTAATTATGACTTAAGTGTCTTAGGGATATGTTAATGATTTTATGTATTTTTAACCTTTTAACCATTATTCAACAACTTTTTTTGTAATTTTTTTATCTTTGAATTTTAGGAATTCCCATTATGGCACAGCGGAAATGAATCCAACTAGTGTCCATGAGAATGCGAGCTTGATCCCTGGCCTCACTCAGTGGGGATCCGGCATTGCTGTTAGCTGTGGTGTAGCCTGCAGATGTGGCTCAGATCTAGCATTGCTGTGGCTGTGGTACAGGCTGGCAGTTACAGCTCTAATTTGACCCTAGCGTGGGAACTTCCATATGCCATAGGTGCGGCCCTATAAAGACAAAAAAATTTTTTTCCTTTGACATAAAATTACTGCTCATAATTTTATAATATGTCTTTTTCAATTTATTTATTCTAAGGGTCTATAAACTTTTTTGTTTTATTAATTTTTTAAAGTTTTACCAAAGTATAATTGATTTACCATGTTCATTTCTGCTGTGATTCAGTTATACATGTAGAGGCATCCATTCTTTTTCAGATTCTTCGCGATATAGATTATCACAAAATATTGGGTAGAGTTCCCATGCTATTCAGCAGATTCCGATAATCTTTTATTTTAAGTATGCATTATAACTGCTGGTGCTTTATTTATTTATTTTTGATGTGAAATCCTCTATGTCTTAAACTGTTATTTGCATTTAGCATTATGACCATTACACCAAAATTTATTTCTACTGTGTTATTTTAAATTTTCTTTTTATTTTTCTCCTTTCCTACCTTCCTTTGGAGGGATAACATTTGCTTCTACTTGTTTGAATTTTAGTTTTTTAAAGATCATACATCTATTTTTCCATCAAAGATAAATGATTTTGCATACTTAGTCTCTTTCACACCACAATCCTCTCTGTCTTATTTCTGGAGTGTCATGAATATACTGTGAGGTTTCTGTTAATCTTCACAAATTATTTATCCATCTTCTCTTTCCCGTTTACTGCCCAGATTCTTCTTGGCTTAACCTCTCTCTCAGCTGTTATACTTCCTTCAAAAAATGCTTTATCTTTGCACGGAAAGCCTTCTGAAGCTTATGTCTCTGAGAATATCTTTATAGCAATTCGAATCTAAATTATTATTCACGGGATATAAAATTCTAAGTTCAAAGTTTTTCTTTATCAGCACCTAGGAAATATTGCTTCATTATCTTTCTCTTTTCTATGTCTCTCTTCCAAAGTTCTATATCAATCTTATTCTGTTTTCTTTATAAATGTTTTACTCTTTCACTCTAGAAGCTTTAAGAATGTTCTCTTTGATGTTTTCAAATTTCATAAAAATCTGTTTATATGAGGTATTTCTCTTTCTAGCCTGGTTGATTCTGGGAATGCGTGGTTCTTCATTTCTTCACATATTTCCTATGTAATAATATACAGATCTTCATACATTTTCTTTCATCACCATGTTTGTTAACTTCTCTTTGAGGAAATAGCTTCTTTTTTTACCTTCTGATGCCCTTAGAGAGAAGTCTTTCACTTGCTCATTTAACATATTTAAGCTATGTTCTTTTTAATATTTAGGTCATATTTTCAGGTTTTTATCTCTATTATATCTCATATCCATTATTTCCTACAACTGCATATACCTATTTCTCTTTTCTCTCTTTTAGGACCTTTATTCTATTTGTTTTAAATTTTTGTTCAGTATGTTTCATTAATCCTGCCTTGCATAGCATAAATCATTGATTTACTACCTCCTTTATAAGCAGTTATGTTCCTCATATGACTGGTTACTATTCCTGAGAACCCATTCTCCTTGGGTTCAAGCTGGCAGAGGGGTGGGGAGCAAAGCGTAGAACCTGTTTCTCCACTCCTGGGGACTTTAAGTCCTGGAGAATCTTCCTATTCTTTTACCCACTCACTTCTTCCTAAAACTTTAATGCCCTTATCGTAGTGTGACAGAAGATAGAGGAAGGGGTGAGGTCAGGGTTTTCAGGGGCTGGATCCCCTGCATTCCCTAGTCAGGCGTCTAGAACTCTCCAGATGTTCCTCCTACAACCCGAGGCAGCTGTGGATTTTCTACTCCAAACTGCAATGCTCCAAGGAATGACCTGCTCAGGGCTCTGTGCCCATGTGCAAGTGTAAAAACAGGACTGCTTCAAAGGCTTCCCCACTGCATCTCATGGCATGGTGACCTCTTCACCCCAGATTGTCTTTCTCACCCATCTACAGGTTCACAACTACTTTCTGTCTCCCTGTTTTATCTTTGGTTCTTCAGAGTCACATACTTTCCTCTCACTTCAAAAATCATCCCCTAATGTTGGGTAGGAGATAGAAATTTAAGTCTAGTCCCTACTCACCCCTTATTCTTTTTCTACCCATATTCTTCACCATCCTTCCCTCCTCTGCCCCTAAAGATGGCATTTCCACACACTGGCACACTTCAGAACAGTGCTCACCATTAAAACAAACAAACAAACAAACAAACAAAATCACCAACATGAGCCAGAGGGAGGAGGTAGACAGAACAAGGAAGATGTACACAGAGGAAGGAAGAGAAAAGGATTTGTCTTCCTCTAAAGCATAATGACTTCTGTCTGGCAATTTTGTACTTGGAGTAGATTTATTTTAGCTATGGTTCTTAACCCCAGCTACATGTTATAATTATCTGAAGTTTCAAAAGCTTCCCAGGTGAGTCTAATGTGCAGCTGAGATTGAGAGTCACTTGCCTTATGGCAACCTAGGCATACCCTAACTTAACCCTCAGGATGCTGAACATCTTAACCCTTGGCAGGCGGGACAGAAAGCTTTAGAAATTCCACATTGCCATCACTGATTATTAGAGAAATACAAATCAAAACTACTTTGAGGAATCACCTCACAAAAGTCAGAGTGCCCATCATCAAGAAATCTACAAACAATAAATGCTGGAAAGTACAGAGAAGAGAACCCTCCTACACTATTGGTGGGAGTTCAAATTGGTATAATCACTACGGAAAGCAGTACAGAGGTTCTTTAAAAAACAAAAAACAGAATTAACATATGATACAACAATCCCACTCCTGGGCATCTATCTGGAGAAAATCATAAAACCAAAAGATATATGCACCTCAATGTTCACTGCAGCATTATTTACAACAGTCAAGACATGGAAGCAACCTAAGTATCCATCAACAGAGGAATGGATAAAGAAGATGTGGTAAATATATACAATGGAATATTACTCAACTACAAAAAAAGAATGAAATAATGCCATGTGCAGCAACATGGATGGACCTAGATGTTATCATACTAAGTGAAGTTAAGGAAGAAAGAGAAAGACAAACTTCATATGATATCACTTAGATGTGGAATCTAACTTAAAAGTGATACAAATGAGCTTATTTGAAAAATAGAAACACATTCATAGACTTCAAAAACAAACTTATGGTTACCAAAGTGGAAACATGGGGGGAAGGGATAAATTAGCGGTTTATGATGAACATAGACACACTACTATAAATAAAATAGGTGACTAACAAGGACCTATTGGATAGCATAAAGAACTCTACCCAATATTCTGTAACAACCTACATGGGAAAAGAATCCGAAAAACAGTGTAGAGATATATATGTGTAACTGATTCACTTTGCTGTACACCTGAAACTAATGCGTCATTGTAAATCAACTATGCCCAACAGAATTTAAACAAAAAAGAAAGAAAGAAACTCCACATTGCCTTCAACTGTTACAGACAGCACACCACTAACTGGCAATATTACAGTTTTGGAATTTTGAGAGGAACCAGATAAGGAAGAGACACTCAGGGGAAAAGTATACAAATTCAAACTTTAAGAGACAGCTGTTTATCAAAGTCACTTTGGTAATAATATCACATGGTAGGAAAGTTTATAAGGTAGAAAATCCCAGTGATATAAGAGGATATCCTTAACAAGCAACTTAAAAACATGTCATTGGGATGAGGAGCATCACTAGAGAAATGAATTGGTAGGTAATATATTTACTCTCTATGGTGAGCAAAAACACATGGTCATGATAAATGAATCATTTTTAATCAAGAAGAAAAATACTAATCTTTTTGCGGTCCTATTGTTCATATTTATAAAATTATTAGTTCTATGAAGTATTTAAAGTATTATTACATTAGGGACATCTAGTTTTGTTTTTAATCTACAGATAATCCATGTGGCAGTTTACTGTACAATATGATAATTGTGTTTGAGGAAATATCCTTTACCTAACGTCAAAACAGATTGCCTGACATTGCCTCAAACAATGCGATGTGTGAAAGGAATGCTGAAGTTTCTCCAAGTATTTGCCTCGGTGGCTAGGAAAGAATCACTTGAACAAAAGTAAGTGACTGCCTTCTGTCTGAAAAATCAAGTGATATCTTTCCACGCTCTTATCTTTTGACTGCTTTGTTAGGCCACCCACAAAACAATCAAAAGCATCTTAGAACAGTAGGGAGAAATGTCACTTTTTTAAAAGAAAAAATTCACCTTGGTTTTACATAGCAACTTTCTGATCCCAACCATGGCTTGACAGAATTATTTGCTGGAGTAATTCTCCCAAATTAACTGTAGAACTAAAAAGTTATCAACTACTTAACAAGTTACACAATGGAAGGAGGAATAAGATGGGTTGGCCACGTGTATATAGGGCAGGTACCATCATGTCAGTTCTAGGAAGGAGGAAGATTGACACAGCGAAAGGAGTTAAGGGAGCAATAGCAGTCTAGGGTGGCCACAATGCCATATTGGATTCCAGTTTTTGCCTAACTTGGTCTCTTATAATTCATGAGACAAAGAAGACAGGGAGCTGCCTGGCCCTGAGCTCCCTCATTTGTAAAGGAAGTGCCTCATCTAAAGGTTTCTCTGAGCCTGTGCCCAGGCTCTGCTGCCCTCCATCCCATATGCCTGGGGCTAGGTTCTGGCATGGATGGCCAGGGAAACATCCTCATCTCATCCTCATCTCTTGTAGCAGAGATACAAGCTTCAGCATGCTAGGGCTCCCAAACTACTCCTTAAGACTGACTCTACATGTCATTCCCTACCGTACTCTAGCCACCATTCTTCCTGTCCATCTGCCGGAGTCTCCTAACTGGGACTCTGCATGGACACTCTTCCTCCTCCATCCATGGGCACATAGAGCCAGAGTAACCTTTTTAAGAGACACATGTTATGTCTCTCCTGTGTTACCTTTTCCCTATCTTATAATAAAACCCAATATCTTTCAGTGTGACCTATGAGACCGCATGACATGCCCCTGCCGACCTCTCCACCCTCGCTCATATTGATATAGTGCTACATACTGTATTAGTATTTGTTCTCACAAATAATCCTTCCTCAAGAATTTCCAACTGCCTGTTCTCTCTTCCCTACTTGACAGCTGTCTCCCTGGCTGGAACATAAGCTTCCTGCTGGTCTGAAGTGTTATATCCCCCAGCTCCTTACAGTGTTTTGAATATGGTATCAAAAAATCTTTCTGCATAAATATTAACAAAGTTGCCTTGGCTATTATCTAGTTTTAACTGTGTGGTCAGATTCTGATGACTATCTCTTCCCTGCAACTAAGTTTCTGTCTTGACAGCTTTCCTAGTTCACTCCTTACATTCATCATCACAATTTTCTGCCTTTGCATATAAAAAGGAAAAAAAGCTGATAAAGTTAAAGAACTGTCTTTACAATACAAGGGATTGTAAATAGGATTTACAATAGGATTTACAACAGAGTTCTCCATAGTAATTTAAGTCCCTGATTTAAATTATTGTTTGATTTTCCAAAATTCAATTTACACAATATTCTTTGGAAACAATTCATTGCATATAGAAGCAACTTGAAAATTCATCTGTGTCCTCACATATCAAATGAAGGAATAAATTCCCAAAGAGGTATGCTGACTTGATGGTTTGCTTAAGGTAGCCCTGGTTTATGATCAGCGGACATACTAAGGAAATGCAATATTGTATTTAGGAAAAAATTCAGAGACGCTATATTAAATGAGTACACTTAAACCATAAATTTCTCTTAATAATTTATCAGAGTTGACATATACCAGTGGAGTTCATATAAACTGAACTCCAGTTCAAAATAGTATTGAATTGATGCCCATTAAACACTTGTTGAGTTAATGGATAATGAAAGGACATGAAAAGATGGGAACTGAAAGGGAAACATTCGTTTGTAGAATTTCCTAGAGTTTCCCCAAATCAGTAAAGGTTAAGTGTAACATGCTGAGATTGGTAGAAGCAAGATAGAGGCCAAGTGTTAAGAAATTTCAAGAGGCAAAAAACTGCTGTCAACATTTCAGACTAATCATTTTAAATATGAAACTTGGAACACACTTCTGCCCCCTTTATTAACCATTAAGTTAAATTAGCTACCTTTTTCATGCCAAAAAGAAAGTGTTTTAGAAGAGATGCAACTAAAAGAAACATAATCAACATTATTTCCAAATAAATAAAAATGCCCCCATGAGGCAATATTTCTTGTACATGTCTAACTAGAAAACTCTTTGCCTATATCAATCCTTCTCACCTTTAAGGCTCATCTTACATCTGTTCCTGATTCAAAGCCTTTATTTATAGTTCGTATAAATATATCTATTTTTATTATTAATAATATGGCACCAATTACCTCCATTTATACATGCAAAGTGCTTATTACTCACTGCACACATTCTAGCCTGTCTTGCAAAGTACTATTCCCTAATTGTATTAGGTTTATAAGCCTTGTTTCTCTTAACTATTAGAGAAATACTTTGAACACAGCACAGCACACTGTCTTGTATAGTTTCCACAGTGTCAAGTGCAGTGGACCTAACTAAAGACTGATGAATTCAATTAAATAAATGACAACAAAGAGGATGTGTGAGACCCTTTACGTGGGAATGACAAAACTGGAATCATTTTAGAGAGGAAACTAATGAAATTAATGGCCACACATCAGACATGACTAGAATTATGATTTTTTTGGATTAATACATTTTCCAAGAAGCGATGTGCATGTGCTTTTATTGCATAAAACCAAAATGTTCAGTCATCAGTACTAACTTTCCTGTTCACATTTATGCCAGAATAAACTATAAATACACATAAACAAATCTTTATGTATACATATTTTGGGAGGAATATTTTCTATTTCAAAAAATAAAATTAAGAACCACTCGGCTAGATTTTATGTTCATTTTTCCTATTTTAATTCTTTTTTAAAATGTATTCAATCCAACATGGCAGGCTGTATTTGTAATCCTCTGGGAAGGCCAGCTCTCTGGTTATGACTAAGGTAGGTATTACGCACGCTGGATGTGAACAGAATGTGGCTTACTGAGAACTAATGGTGAAATTTTCACCCTCAAATTGCTGAAACTTTTCTTTTTGGCCACACGCACAGCATATGGAAATTCCCAGGCCTGGGACCAAATCTGAGCCAGAGTTGTGACCTACACCACAGCTGCAGCAATGCCAGATCCTTAACCCACTGTTCAGGGCTGGGAATTGAACTCATGCTTCAGCAGCCATCCGAGCTTCTGTGGAGACAACGTTGGATCCTTAACTCGCTGTGTCAGAGCAGGAACTCCCTCAAACTGCTGAAACTTTAAACAAAAGATTTAGCAATAGAACATTCAACATGCGGTAAACTTCTGGGTACTTCTTTCCAGGGACATTTATGGGCTAATACTGAGACAAAAATCTTCATAATGTAGGAATTTCTTTCATTCAATTTATTTAACTAGTGTTTACAGTAAACATCACTGTAAGCAACTTTTCAAAAAAAGTGGAGTCAGTATTCCTTTACTCTCCTCATTTATGCAAAGAAAGGCCGGGGTAAAATTCAGCCATCCGTTGCAAATCTGTGATCAACAGTAAGTTTTAATACGTGAAGGGAATACTTGAGTTTGCCAGCTTAGTATTCTCTCCCTCTTTTCTGGAGACGGCACATGACTTTTCAGGAAGGATCCATTTCATGGGGTTCACATAAGGCTGATTTCACCTATTTCCCTGTGCATGGGGTCAGAGATGCAACAGGTCGAGCCAGTCACAGAATCCCATTTTGCTGTCTGCTCTGATTAGCCTAAGGATGAGCATATGGTCCAGCCTGAACAGGATTCTCCCCAGCAAATTTCTATTAAGTTTTCTGAGAAATATATCATCTTTTCACTGGGATTAATGGTAATGAATCCTGGGCTGACAAGAAGCATCTTGACCAAAACATGAAGAAAGTCCAAAAGATCTAGAAAAGTGGAGGTCTGAAGATAGTGTACACTTCTTGCGTCCATTCCTGCCTGAAGTTTGTGCCTCTGCATTTCTTTTTTACTAAAGAAAATTATGGCTGAGTTTCTGCCATTGGGTAGACAAATATATATCAATGCAATGGTAACTGGTAACTCCCTCCCCAATTTCATAGTTGAATTGGAATTTATCTAATGAGATTCAAACTTGGTACAAACTCTCTTTACACTTACATAATACATAAAATCTTCCTGATGCGTTTTATAGTAAGACTCTAAGGAAAAAAAAAAAACATAGGTAATGTCATAAAATCATGTAACAAATGGATGGAACCTGGAGGTCATACTGATTGTTAGTAATTACTTCAGGAAGAAAGGAAGAAAAGATTTGCTTACTGGCTGTGACCTAGACTGGCTAGATCCTCTCCATCACATTTCCCTTTCCTGGCACCAAGGGGAACCACATTTCCCAGTCTCCTTTACAATATGTTAGAACTCTGAGATTGATTCTGGAATGTGTTCAGAAGTCATGTATGCCACTTTTTGGACCCCCAAAATTTCTCTTGAAATCCTTAACTTATGATCATACCTTCACAACCTCCTACCCACTTGAGAATGAGTCTGGAAGTAGAAGATTCCAAGGAATTCCTTAACTGAAGAAGCTTGGACCTCTGTGTCACCACTTGAAGGAAAGCTACCCAGCTTGCATTTGACTTTGCATGAGTAAGAAATAAATTTTTGTATGAACCCACTGAGCTGTCCAGGTTTTTGTATTATCACAGGATATAGCCTATTCTACCCTAATATATTGGCTACAGGAGTCTTTTGCTGTTATTTTAAAGAATAAGGGGCAAAACAGAAGGGTAACTTTATTTATTTGTTCTCTATATATAATCCCCACCCATAAAGGTTAAGATGATATATGCAATGAAATGGGATGTAGAGAAAAGAGAAAGAGAGAGAAGAAAGGTTTCATGGGCAAAGTTTGAGGGTTTGATGAATGAAAGTTTCAAGAGTAGTTAAGTATGTGGTAATTTGGGAGAAGGGGAAATGTTCTAACAAAGTTTAAATTAATTGATCTTTAAGTTACAGAGGTAAAATTAGAATTTCTTTCTTTTTTTTTTTTTTTGACTTTTTTAGGGCTGCACTCGTGGCATATGGAGGTTCCCAGGCTAGGGGTCTAATCAGAGCTGTTGCTGCTGGCCTACACCAGAGCCACAGCAATGCCAGATCTGAGCCACATCTGCAACCTACAACACAGCTCACGGCAACGTCAGATCATTAACCCACTGAGCGATGCCAGGGATCGAACCTGCAACCTCATGGTTCCTAGTCAGATTCGTTAACCGCTGTGCCACGATGGGAACTCCAGAATTTCTATTTAACTAATTTGTACTGATAGACTGAGCTGCTTTAAAAATAATCTCATGCATAGCATGAGTTATGGTAAGGTGCCAATTTACATATATTGAGGCATTTTGCCTATGCCTCTTCAACGTATCATTTTTGTGATTAAGAAAAAACAGACATTTTTAAGGATTCTAGTTTGATTTTCTTACTCTCTATCTCCTATTTTCTTCTGAACAAAGCACTTGCTATGAGTAGCTAACCCAAATAAATGGGAGGCTCTTTGCACAGAAAAGTGCCAACTGTCTACCATGCATCCTCTCAAGTAATTCCAAGAAAGAATACAGGTACAACCAGTACGGAAAACAGTAAGGTGGTACCTCAGAAAACTGAATATAGACCTATCGTATGATCTAGCAGTCCTACTCTTGGGCCTATATCTGGACAAAACTTTCCTTGAGCACATGCACCCATATGTTCACTGAAGCACTATTCACAATAGCCAAGATATGGAAACAACCTAAATGTCCAACAACAGATGAATGGATTAAGAAGATGTGGTATATATACACACAGTGGAATACTACTCAGCCATAAAAAAGGACAAAATAATGCAGCAATGTGGATGGAACTAGAGACTTTCATACTGAGTGAAATACGTCAGAAAGAGAAAGACAAATACAATGTATCACTTATACCTGGAATCTAATATATGGCACAAATGAAACTTTCCACAGAAAAGAAACTCATGGACTTGGAGAACAGACTTGTGGGAAGGGGGAGGGATTGGGATGGACTGAGAGTCTGGGTTTATTAGATGCAAACTATTGCCTTTGGAATGCATAAGCAATGAGATACTGCTGTATAGCCCTGGGAACTATATCTAGTCACTTATGATAGAGCATGATGGGGGATAATTAGAGAAAAAGAATGTATGTGCAGATGTGTGACTGGGTCACTTTGCTGAATTGTAGAAAATTGACAGAACACTGTAAACTAGCAGTAATGGAAAATATAAAAATCATTTTTTTGAATAAAAGAAAGAATACAAAGAGTAGAGTCCAAAAAAAAGCACTCTGGCTCTGATTCATTTCATTTATAAATCAGAATTCTATAGCACTAAGAGTACAAGAATGCCAAAAAGAGATCTTATTTTTGAACTCAGAAAGGAAAACAAGAAAATACTTGATAACAGACACTAATGCTGCTTCATAATATATGTGGCTCTCCTCACTTCTCTGGATACATAGCAATTTTCACTTCCCGGCCCTCTTCAACTAGGCATATGACTAGCTACAGTCGATAAAGTATCAGTGAAGCTGATGTATATCATTTCTGGGAAAAATTATTTAAGACCTTGTGCATGATTCTGTGTCTTTCCTTCTCCCTGTTGCAGGCACTGGTGACACTGTAGATGACAGAGCCTCCATCAGCTGGATCCCTGAGTGAGGAGCACATAGAGTAAAGCCCCAACTATCCACAGTGGACATTAACATGAATAAGCAATAGATATTTATTGTTTTAAGACCTTAGAATTTGGAGGTTGTCTGTTTCTTTAACAAAACCAAGCTTGTTCTGACTATGCATACAACAAACGTGGTGATAGGAAAAGTGATGAGCCCAAATTACCGTAGGAAATTGGAAGAACATTCTTTTATTGAAAACACTTCCCTGTGCCTGATATAATACTCAGTCTTTCTAAAATTATGACAACTGACATTTACCCATTAGGAGCAATTGCTTTAGGACAGTGATTTCCATGGAAAGGAAAAATGGGGAGGCATAGCAGAGTTTCTGGGGGACTGTAGAAAGAGATAGTGTAGTTTGAAAATGACTCTGAAATATACCTTAAAACTTCCCACACACTCCAACTGAAGGGGAAGTCCACCCTCCCAAAATGAGCAATTTCAAATTAGTATTTTCAGTCCTTCATCTTGCGCATATAGTACTAAGAAAAACATTAAAGTTTTTTGAAAATTTTAAGTAAAAGCAATCCAACATTAAAAAAATACTCCTATATTCTACTTTCCCCCTGACATTTGAAGTTCTCAACAGAACCTTTTCTGAAGCATTTAAAGTTAACATCCAAAGTTAGAGAGTTCTTTACTGTGGGAGGTTTTAATAAATCTGAAGCACAGAACAGAGTAAAGATATACTTGCTGATCTATTGCTATTCATTTTGTTTCCCTTACTCTTCTTCTCTTTCTTCTACTTCACCAGCTCCCCATAGCTACCATTCTGATAATACCATCCTGATTTAAGACTCTATTTTAATAAAATGTGTTTTTAATTTTTTGTAAAGCAGGGAAGTGCCTTTAGAGGCCAGACATGTAACATTTATTTGAAGTGCAGACTAGTAGGAAGTGAGCGAAATTGTATTTGGATAAGTAAGCCTGTTTCTTCCTTAACATCTTCAGATTTAAATTTTAAAAAACTACACTGTTCTAAGCAAATGAAACGGATGTGGTAGGGCATCAATTTCACCCTTGTTACAATATGCTCGAAATAGAAAATCCTAATGCTTTGGAGTTTTCCCATTGCCAGAACAGCTCTTACTTTTTTCCATACACCTCTCTCCTAGTGCTTCCAGTGCTATTTCTTAAAATTTAGCTGAACACTTATTTGGTTATAATGGTCCCCTGTGAATATCTTGGTTTGATTCCTTCTGTTTAGGTCTTTGTAATAGAGAACTAATTTGTACACTGTAAAGTATCTTATACTTCTTCTCTCCATGTTCCATCTGGCATTAATTAAACACTAGAAAGTCTCATTCCTTCCTGTAATGTCATTATTAAATTTTTTCTCTACCTTTACTTTTTAAATGTTTAGTCAGCATTGTCTTTTAATGTCAGTCCTTTTTCACAGTAGCAGTTAGTGATTGCTCAGCTGATCTCATGATTAATCGATAAGTTAATCGATTTGTTGTTGCAGGATTTCAGCAAAAGATTGGCATTACTGAATGACCTCAAGTACTAAAAAAAAAGTCAGTTGTCTTGATGTTCTGGGGGTGTAGAAAAGCTAATAACTATTAGCTTACAGGGTATTAGGAAAAGAATTAAAATTTCTAAAACACTACTAAAAGGGAAGCCAGGGAGGCACATGGGCTGCCCAGAACAGGCTGTATCTGGCCATACAGAAACATGGAGGGGGAGAGGCAGCCATCATGAAAAATTTTTTTAAGATAAAGAGAATGGACATGCTTACAATCCAATCTTAAACATGCAGAAATGAACAACAATCTGGAATAAGAAGCAATTAAAAAGAAGACATCTATACTCTTGAATGACCATCTTAAACAGAGCCCCCTGCCAACTAAATCTTCATCTTTGTGTGATAAAAAGGAGACAGCAATCATAACAACAGAGACTCTTTCTGCGTGATAAAAAGCCACCACTTAACCAGCAACAACCCAAATACTCTATTCAGGGGAAGCCTGATTTGCATTTGGCACAAGAGGGCACTCAGCACCAAGAATCCAGGGATGACTATTCCTAGCTCCACCAGCTTCTGATACTCTGCCAACTTGGAATTAAAACCATTTAGAGTAAAGGATACCTGTCCTCTAACACTGATTGACACCTTCCTCAGTGCCTCTGTGACAAAGGGAGGGAAACCAGATGCAGTACATCTGCACGTGTTGATTCCACCTGATCCTATCATGCCATGAGACTTGGAAGCAAGGGAAGCAGCTTTATCAGGCTGACACTCCTGCTGTTTGCTGTGCCTGAGACAAGATGGAGGAGTAGAAGGACTTGGGCTCACCTCTTCCCATGAAAACACCAAAATCACAACTAATTGCTGAACAGCCATCATCAAAAAAAGACTAGAATATACCAAAAGATATTTTATACCCAAAGACAAAGAAGAAGACACAAGGAGGTGGTTAGCGGGGTGCTTCTGCAATATAATCAAATCCTATACCTGCCAGGTTGGCAACCCACAAATGGGAAAATAACTATATCTCAGATGTTCTCCAAGGAGTGAGAGTTCTGAGCCCCACATCATGCTCCCCAGCCCAGGGATCTGGCATCAGGAGGAGAACCCCCCAGAGCATTATGCTTTGAAGACCAGTGGGGCTTGAGAGTAGGAGACATGCTACTCTTGCCAGGTTCACACAATATTTCACGTGTACTTGGACTTAGGACAAAGCACTGACTCCACAGAAGCCTGGTCCAGACTTAACTTCAGGTCTTGGAAGGTCTCCTGGGGAGGAAGGGATTGGCTGTGGCTCACTACGAGGGTAAGGATACTGGTCACAGAAGCTTCAGGAAATATTCATTTGTGTGAGCTCTCCTGGAGGTTGCTATTTTGGAACCAAGATCTGGCGCCACTCAACAGCCTGCAGGCTCCAGTGCTGGAATGCCTCAGGCCAAACAACCAACAGGTGGGAACACAACATCACCCACCAGCATACAGGCTGCCTAAAGTCAAACTGAGCCCACAGGCACCTCTAAACATATTCCTTGTCATGGACCTGTCTACTAGAGGGATAAGACCCAGCTCCACCCACCACTGGACAGAAACCACTCCCTCCCACAAGAAACCTTCACAAGCCCCTGAAACAACTTGACCCACCAGAGGAGAGACCCCAGAAGCAAGAGGAACTACAATTCTGCATCCTGCAGAACAAAGATGATAAACACAGAAAGTTCAACAAAATGAGACAGCAGAGAAATACGCTCTAGACAAAGGAACAAGATAAAAACCCAGAAAAGCTAATAGGGAACCTGAAAAGGATCAGAGTAATGATAGAAAAGACGATCCAAGATCTCAGAAAAAAAATGAAGGCACAGACCAAGAAGACAGATGAAATGTTTAAAAAAGAGCTAGAAGATTTAAAGAGCAAACAGACATGAACAATACAATAACTGAAATGAAAAATTATATTAGCAGAATATATGAGGCAGAAGAACAAATAAGTGAGCTGGAAGACAGATTGATGGAAATCACTGCTGCAGAACAGAATAAAGAAAAAAGAATGAAAGAAATGAGGACAGTGTAAGAGACCTCCGGGAAAACATTAATATTATAGGGGCCTCAGAAGGAGAAGAGAGAGAGAAAGGGCCAGAGAAAATATTTGAAGAGATAATAGCTGAAAACATTCCTAACATGGGAAAGGAATAACTCACTCAAATCCAGAAAATGCAGTGTCCCATACCAGATAAATACAAGGATTAATCCAAATTAAAGACAAAGAGAAATATTAAAAGAAACCAGGGAAAAGCAATGAATAATATACAAGAGAACCCCTATTAGGCTATCTGCTGATTTAGCAAAAATTCTGCAGACCAAAAGGGAGTGACATGATATATTTAAAGTGATGAAAGGGAAAAACTTACAACCAAGAATACTCTACTTGGCAAGGTTCCTGTTCAGTTTTCACAGAGAAATCAAAAGTTTTACAGATAAGCAAGAGCTAAGTGAATTCAGCACCACCAAACCAGCTTTACAAAAAATGTTAAAGGAAGCTCTCTAGGCAAAAAAGAAAAGGCCACAGCTAGATACAAGAAAATTATGAATGAGAAAGCCCACTGGTAAAGGCAAACATATAATAAAGGTAGGAAATCATCCACACAGAAATATAAAATCAAAATCAGCAATTGTGAAAGAGGAAAGTACAAATGCAGGATATTTGGAAAGGCATCTGAAATTAAGAAACTAGCAACTTAAAACAATCGTTTGTGTATAGAGACAGCTATAACAAAGCCTCTTAAGAACCAGAAACCCAAAAGCTACAATAGATACACACACAGAAAAGAAACAGAAATCCAAACACAACACTAAAGACAGTCATCAAACCACAAGAGAAGAGAATAAAAGATGAAGGGAAGAAAAAGGATCTAAAAAAGCAAATGCAAAACAATGAAGTAAATGGCAGTAAGAATATACAAATTGCTAATTACCTTAAAAGTAAATGGTAGATTAAGTGCTCCAACCAAAAGACACAGACTGGCTGAATGGATACAGAAACAAGACCCATATGTATTCTGTCTACAAGAGACCCACTTCAGATCCAGGGACACATATAGAGGGATGAGAAAAGGTATTCCATGCAAAATGGAAATCAGATGAAAGTTGGAATAGCAATACTTACATCAGACTTTAAAATAGATTTTAAAATAAAAAACTGTTACAAGAGACAAAGAAGGATACTACATAATGATCAAGGGATCAATCCAAGAAGAAGATATCACAAAATAAATAAATAACTAAATAAATAAATAAGGCTCAAATCCATAAAAAAGTGAAAAAGGAGAAGTTACAGCTGACACTACAGAAATACAAAGGATTCTAACAGACAACTAAAAGCAACTATATTCCAATAAAAGGACAATCTAGAATAAATGGACAAATACTTATAAAGATGCAATCTTCTAAGACTGAACCAGGAAGATATAGAAAATATGAACAGACCAATCACAAGTACTGAGATTCATAGTGTGATTTTAAAACTTCCAACAAACAAAAGTCCAGGACCACATGGCTTCACAGGCAATTCTCTCAAACATTTAGAGAACAGTTAACATCAATCCTTCTGAAATGCTTCCAAAAAATTTCAGAGGAAAGAATACTCCCAAGCTCATTTTATGAGGCCACTATCACCCTGATACCAAAACCATACAAAGGTACCACAAAAAAGGAACTTATATACCAACATCTTTGATGAACATAGACATAAAAATCCTTAACAGAATACTAGCAAGAAGAATGTAACAACACATTAAGAGGATCATACACCATGATGAAGTGGGATTTATCCAGGTGATAGATTTTTCAGTATCTGCAAATCAATCAGTGTGATACATCATATTAACGAATTGAAGAATAAAAGCCATATGATCATGTCATAGATGCAGAAAAAAAAACCTTTTGATAAAATTCAACACCTGTTTATTATAAAAACCCTCCAGAAAGTGAGCATAGAGGGAAACTACATCAACATAATAAAAGCCAGATGTGAAAAACTCACAGCTACTATCATACTCAATGGTGAAAAGCTGAAAGCATTTCCTCTAAGACTAGGAACAAAAGGATGTCCACTCTCACCGCTTTTATTCAACATTTTTGAAAGTCCTAGCCACAACAATCAAAGAAAAAGAAATAAAAGGAATTAAAATGGCAAAGAAGTATAATTGTCACTGTTTGCAGGTGACATGATACTATACACAGAAAATCCTAAAGACACTCTCAGAAAACTACTAAAACTCATCAATGAATTCAGTAAAGTTGCAGGCTACAAAATTAATACACAAAAATCTCTTACATTTCTATACACTAACAATGAAAGACCAGAGAGAAAAAGTAAGGAAACATTCTCATTTACCATTGCATCAAAAAGAATAAAATACCTAGGAATAAACCTACCTAAGGAAGCAAAAGACCTGTATTCTTAAAATCAGTGGCATTTCCCCAGAACTAGAACAAAAAACTTTAAAGTCTTTATTGAAACACAAAAAAAGACCCTGAATACCCAAAGCAATCCTGAGAAAGAAAAATGGAGCTGGACGAATCTGGCTGCCTGACTTCAGATTATACTGCAAAACTGCAGTCTTCAAAAAGTATGTATTGGCACAAAAACAGAAATATGTATCAATGGAACAGGATGGAAAGCCCATAAATAAACCCATGCACCTATGGTCAATTAATCTACAGCAAAAGAGGCAAGAATAAACAATGGAGAAAAGACAGTCTCTTCAATAAATGGTACTGGGGAAACTGGACAGCTACATGTAAAAGAATGAAATTAGAATACTCTCTAACCCCATATACACAAATAAACTCAAATGGATTAAAGACCTAAATGTAAGACTAGATACTCTAAAACTCTTAGAGGAAAACCTAGGCAGAACACTCTCTGACATGAATCACAGCACTAACTTTTTATTTATATATTTATTGTCTTTTTGCCTTATCTAAGGCCATACCCGTGGCATATGCAGGTTCCCAGGGTAGGGGTCTAACAGGAGCTGTAGCAGCCGGCCTCTGCCACAGCCACAGCCACAGCAACGTGGGATCTGAGCCGTGTCTGCAACCTACACCACAGCTCACGGCAACGCCGGATCCTTAACCCACTGAGCGAGGCCAGGGATCGAGCCCAAAACCTCATGGTTCCTAGTCGTATTTGTTAACCACTGAGCCATGACTGGAACTCCCTCAGTAGTATCTTTTTAGATCCACTGCCCAGAGTACTGAAAGTAAAACCAGAAATTAACAAATGGGACCTAATTAAACTTATAAGCTTTTGTACAGCAAAAAACACTGTAAACGCAACAGAAAGACAACCCGCAGAATGGATGAAAATATTTGCAATTGAAACAACCGACAAGAGAATAATATCTAAAACATGCAAATGGCTCATGTAGCTCAAAATCAAACAAACAAACAATCAAAACAAAAAATGGGCAGGAGATGTAAAGAGACATTTCTCCAAAGAAGACAGCCAAAAAGCACACGTGAAAATATGCTCAATATCACTAATTGTTAGAGAGTTACAAATAAAAACTAAAATGAGGTGTCACCTTACTCTGGTCAGAATGGCCACCACCAAGCTTACAAATAATAAATGCTAAAGAGGATATGGAGAAAAGGCAACCATCCTGTGCTACCAGTGGGAATGTAAACTGGTGAAACCACTAAGGAAAACAGTATGGAGGTTCCTTACAAAACTAAAAATAAAACTATCTCATGACCCAGAAGTCCCATGCCTGTGCATATAGTGGCAATACTCATATCAGACAAAATAGACTTTAAGGAGAAAGCCATAAAGAAAGACAAAGAAGGACATTATTTAATGCTTAAAGGATCCATTCAAGAAAAGGATATTACAATTGTCAATATATATGCCCCCCACATAGGAGCACCCAGATACCTACAACAAGTACTATCAGAAATAAAAGGAGAAATAGATGGAATACAATAATATTAGGCGACTTTAACACCCCACTTTCATCAATGGACAGATCCTCTAGGCAGAAAATCAGTAAGGCAACAGAGATCCTAAATGACACAATAGAAAAATTAGACCTAACTGACATTTTCAGGGCATTACATCCAAAAAAATCAGAATATACATTCTTCTCAAGTGCACATGGAACATTCTCAAGGATAG
>PVHT021183648.1:25788090-25815472 GCA_004024745.2 Catagonus wagneri
AAAAAAAAAAAAAAAAAAAGATATAGGCACCTCAGTGTTCATTGCAACACTACTTAACAAGAGCCAAGATGTGGAAGCAATAAATGTCCACTGATAGAGGAATGGATAAAGATGTGGTACACATTTACAATGGAATATGATTCAGCCATAAAAAGCATGAAAGAATGTCATTTGCAGCAACATGGATGGGACTAGCGGTTATCATACTAAGTGAAGTAAGTCAGAGAGAAAGACAGATACCATATATCACCATTTATATGTGGAATCTTAAAAAATAATATAAATAAACTTATTTATAAAACAGAAACAGGCTTACAGACTTTGAAAAAAACTTATGGTTACCAAAGGAAAAATGTGTGGGGGCAGGATAAACCAGGAGTTTGGATTAGCATATATATACTACTGTATATAAAATAGATAACAAGAACCTACTTCATAGCACAGGGAACTCTACTTAATATTTAATAACCTATGTGAGAAAAGAATCTGAGAAAGAATGGATATATGTATATGTATAACTGAATTACTCTGCTCTACACCTGAAACTAACACAGCATTGTAAATCAACTATAATATGAAATAAATAAATTGAAAAATAAATAAAGGGGAAATCATCCTCTAGTTAAGAGGAAACACCTGGAGGTTATTCCCTCCAGGTATAACCTCACTTAAAGAGTCCATACATTTCATTCTTTTAGTTGGACATCTTAAGATAGAGTTATATTTAAATTTTATCCTTGGAGAGAATTCAATTTATTATTTCCAACAAGGACATTAATCCTCTCAAACATCTGCATCAAAATGCAAAGAAGGATGGTAGACCAGATTGGAGGCTTTATTTTCTTATCTGATACTCACTCATACAACTTTTGTGCAACTTTTCCTGTGAAGTTCAAAAGGATGTTTTTTAAGATGCATTTAGAGCAACAAGTAGATGAAAGTGCCTTAGTACTATCCCATATCTTGAGAAGTAGTGATGCATGCAGAAGGACTTGAAAATATCAACTGATGTATTTTTTATTATCAGTAATTCCTAGCTCTTCCAAGTTGCTCAGCAGCTCTGCTTTGATTGTAGATACCATCACTCATTGCTCTATGTTTACATGGAAAAGGGAATAAGGGAAGGAAAGGAGAGGCAAGGTGTAAATCTATCCTGAAATAAACAATCATTGTTCAGCTTTGAACTTTAAAAGAGAGCTAAGTCCATATCAGATTAACAGTATAAAATCCAAAGAATGTTTGATTTGTAAATGCCGAGATTTTGAAAAAAGATCCTGTTAAGTACTCTAAAACCTGTGTTTGCATTTTAAGAGTAAAGTCTAGCTGATATAAGAAATAGAGCTTGGATTATAGAATGGAAAATGAATCTGACTGTAAAACTGAGAAGGAACTGCCCCTTAAGGATCCTTTCTAGACAGGAGTTTGGAGAAGGTTCAGAGAAAAGACCAAGAAAGTTAGATCTTAGTGTGGGGCTCTCATTTTTGCCCAACATATTATAAGTTTGAACCCACAGAAAGGAGAAAATAGAAACTCCTGGGTATATTTAGAAGTAGAAGAGGGTTGTATCTCATTTCCAGCTTGGAAATCTGGAAGGAAAATCTTGTATAGAGTGTCACTAGACATACTCAGGATGGAAGCAATAGTACATACATGAAATTAAGTACCTTTAGACAAAGAGACTCTGAGATGACCAACCACCCTTCACTCCCTATGAACATAGAGGAGATTTTTTAAAGTTCTTGAATATCCAAGGGAGAAAGAAGTAGCTGAGGACTTAAAGAAGGAGGCCTGATTATCACTCTTCATGATGAAGGGTAGGGAACGCCAAAGTAGAAACACAGGTGTAGACAGTCAAGCTGAGGACAAATGGTGCATTTGAGTAAGTCTAGGAGAATGAGCAGCCTCAGCAAGGAAGAAGAGGAGCAAAAGCAAGAGAAAACAATGAGTGTTCCTCCTTTAACCCAATCCTGCCTTGCCTGTAACAGGAGAACAGAGGACCAACTAGAAAAGCTATGGACCTCAGTATGGGATATAGCGAAGACTGACATAGACCCCAGACCACAGAGGGCTGCTAAAATATACATTTTTAAAATACAAAATCATGAGTCTCATGCAAATCTAAAATTAACATATGTTAAAGTTTTATCCAGCTTTTTAATTAAGGAGGGAACAGGTAAGATGCTAATATATGTTCAGGGGAGAATTTGTTTTTTGTTTTCTTTTTATAGCTGCACCTGTGGCATATGGAAGTTCCTGGGCTAGGCACTGATCTGAAACTGTAGCTGCTAGCCTAAGCCACAGTCACAGAAACACCAGATGCTTCCTCTGTGACCTACACCGCAACTCGCAGCAACACTGGATCCTTGACCCACTGAGTGAGGCCAGGGATTGAACCTGCAGCCTCACAGACAACATTGGGTCCTTAACCCACTGAGCCACAATAGTAATCCTCGGGGAAGTATCTGAAGAAAGTAATTATGTAAACAGTCAGGTAAACTGAACTGAATTTGCTAATAGACACATGCTTGATTATTATACTACAGGACCATAAAATACAATGATTGGAGTAGTTACATTTTCAATAGCGCAGAAATCAACTGCATTTCTAATTGGACCAAAATCATTAGTATTGCTATAGACAGAATCACTTAACATTACCATCAGTTACTTACAAGTGACCTTTTCAGAGTTGTAAAATAGGCTAGTTAATTGAAAGTTAATTTAGGATGCCTACAATGATAATGCCTACTACTCTACTGAATGAAACTCAGGAATCACTTTTTTGCCTATTTTTAAGTGTTAGACAATTTTTCTGACAATTTGTGCCAGCAGAAACTCATGACAGGTGGTTGTCTACTGATACCAGAAAAGTACATACACACTTAAGGACAATGCATTACCCCAAGCAGAAATGGCAAAAGAGTTCCAGTTGTGGAAACAAATCTGACTAGTAACCATGAGGTTGTAGGTTTGATCTCTGGCATCTTTCAGTGGGTTAAGGATCTGGCGTTGCCGTGAGCTGTGGTTTAGGTTGCAGATGTGGCTCGGATCCCAGGTTGCTGTGGCTGTGGTGTAGGCCGGCAGTTGTAGCTCTGAATAGACCACTCGCCTGGGAATCTCCTTGGGTGTGGCCCTAAAAAGAAAAAAATAAAATTTAAAAAATTTAAAAATAAGAAACAAGTTAGTAGAGGGAATAAGAGCGCAGTCTTAGGAGAAAGAAAACCCAAAAAAAGAAATCCAAGCAAGGCTAATACTGGCTTTGTGTTCCTGGGCAATTTATTTAAACTTTCTGAGACACACAACTTCATTTGTAAACTGGTGGTGAATCCATCGCATTGCATTTGTGAGGACTAAATATGATCATGTATGCAAAGCCCTTTTTACAGCTCCTGCTACTCATGATTAATAAATATGTTTTTTTACTGTATAATTTATTACAGCTCAAGGAACAAAAGTAAAAGTAAAATTTCTAACTTAAGTAGTTCCTCTGTCATGATGCAGTACTCCTAGATTCCATTTATAGGTTATTTAGAAAAGAATTAGCCTATTAAAAAAAAGACCTATCTGTCCCTATAGGAATGCCCGCCAGAGTCAACCTTCTCATTCTTCAACAGTTCCAGATAAAGCTAGTCATTTCAACTGCACACCCTGGCTTTCAAGTTCTCCAGATAGAATAGCACTGCCAAGGACATAATCTTTATTATTAACAAATAAAGATTAAAAGATCAACCGAAGTGTACCAGAAACCTAAGCATGTACCAGAAACCTAAGCATATACCATATATATATAAATAAGACAAAGTAAATAAATATATATCATTTACCAGTAAATGTATGTGGAACCAAAAGCAATAAAGTACTAATGGACAAGCTGGACAGTTGTGATACCATTCTCCTGTGCTGAACAAAAAGAGAATGCCCAGCCACTGACCTTGGTATGAAGGTTTACAAGCTCAACCCTAATGTGGCAGGTCAAGTTCATGCTGTTTAAATCATGACATCATCTGGGCTTAGCTTGGTAAACAGGCATTCTTTTCTGTGCCATCTTCATGCAATTTAGAGTGGCTTCCTGAATGCCGTGTTGAATCAGATACACAGGCTGGGTCTGAGTTCAACTGGAAAGAGTGCAGGAATCCAACAGCAGTGTGCACTTTTTGCACTTTGTACACAGGATAAGGGTATGGCATTCTCTGTCACTGGGATGTAGCTGACATCTGGGATGTAGCTGTGTTTGGAAAGAGGAGCTACTACAAATTTTCTGGATCAAGTCATCTGCAATAGTAACTCAGAGGTGGAAAATGCTAATGAACTATCAGCAAAATGAGGTTAGGCAATGACTAGGGTGGTCTTAACCCAGAATCCAAGGACCTATTCAGGAGGTGGTACTGGCAGGAGTTCCCGTTGTGGTGTGGCATAAACAAATCTGACTAGTATCCATGAGGATGCAGGTTTGACCCTTGGGCCCGCTCAGTGGGTTAAGGATCCAGTGTTGCCATGAGCCGTGGCGTAGGTTGCAGACGTGGCTCAGATCATGAGTTGCTGCGGCTGTGCTATAGGCTAGGAGCTGTAGCTCCGATTCTACCCCTGGCCTGGGAACTTCAATATGCCTTGGGTGCAGTCCTGAAGAAAAAAAAAAAAAAAATGAAAAAGCTGGTGGCACTGGGGAAGTGCTGTTTCTCAGAGGTGGGTAAGAAAGGAAATCCGTCAGCTTGTGCAGTGGTGAACCAAGGACATGAACACTGGCTCCACTGAGTCTTACACAGATAAATAAATACAACCAAAAATTAGAAGAATTATATCATGGCTTAAGCACAGAAGTTTTCAGAAATCCAAGAACTGCCCCAAATAATGTTCTGTATTTCCTCAGAAGACAAATATAGGCTTGAAGAAATTAAAGTTTAGCTCCTCCTGATGTTTAAGAGGACTTTCTCAGAAGAACTAAAACCTACAAAAGACTAAAAGAACCACCTTTTCTAGCACTTCTAACAATTTAAGTGAGTCCAAGCTATCTACGAAGATCCCAGTCTTATGAAAATCCCTTCTAGAAGAAGAACTAACTCCCAGAGATAAGCTTCTCATGGAACAGCCACTGGGATGCTCAGATTTTGATCCAACCCATTATTTCTTCAAAGAAACTATGCCCCTGCCTCCCTACCATTTTCTGCAGTAACCCCTAGAGATATGAGGCAGGAAAAAAGGCACAAGTCTGGTCAACAGATAAAGCTGGATTAGAGACATAGTCCTGTCACTTACTAGTTGTATGATCTTAGACACACATACAAGTATCACGACTGAGATTTTAATAGCTACATTTTATTAACCACTTACTAAAGGATAACATGCATATCATGAAGATAGATATAGGTAAAGAACCCAGGGCTTAAAGAGTTAAATATTTTGTTAAAGTCATAGAATTTGGAGAGGGCCCTGGTGGTCTAGTAGCTAGGATCCAGCACTTCCACTGCTGTGATTTGGATTCAGTCCCTGCTCTGGGAACTGAGATCCCACATCAAGCTGCTGCACGCCACAGTCAAAAAGAAAAAAAGAAAGACCGAAAATAAGGAAAGAACATAGAACTTGGAAATGGTCATGTTTTTACTACACTCCACACGATGTGACTATTACAGGGATCATACTCTTATCCTCTTACTATCTATGTGCGTGTCTAAGACCTTGGGCAGGTGGCTTATCTATGCTTCAATTCTCTCATCTGTAAAATACTACTTACATCCTGTTTATGGAGTATGAGTTAATACATATAAAAATACAGAATAAGTCCTGTACTGTAGGTGGTTCATAAAGGTTAGCTATTAATATTTATTATTATTATTACAGTAGACTTGTCTTTTTTCCAATTGATCCCAATATGATAGTTGAAATCTTATAACTAAAATAATGACAATGTTGGTAGTAATGATAGTAATAATAATAGCCATGATTTATTCAGTATCTACCACATTCTAGTCATTCTGCTAGGTACTTTGCATAAGATATCTGGTTCCTCCCAGAAACCAAGTGTAACAATTTTTCCCCTTAACTCACTCCCTAGGAGAGTCCACACTGGGTTGCACCCTTATTACTTCACCAAATTAGCTTTCACATAGCTCAGCATATAACACTAAATGAAGCATATAACACTAAATCCAAAGAATATTTACAGTCCTATTCATGAGCTTTCTGTAGCATAACACATTTGACAACTCCCTCATCAAAACATGCCTTATTCTTGAATTTTGTGATACCACACTCTCCCATATAAGGTCACTTTTTTATCTCCTTTACTGTCTCAATATATGGTTTGCATTCTGGTTTCAAAGAATGAAAACAGAGCATTCTCCATCTGTATTGCCAACTCTCCTTTTACACAATCTGGTTTTTTCTCTATAAGAGAAAAATATTGGGAAAAATTACACTGAAACTAGAAAACATATTTCAAATGAAGATGTTCCAAACAGTTCTTCTCAGGACTCTAAAAATAATAGAGGCTCAAAATATATGAAGCAGGAGTTCCCACTGTGGCTCAGTAGTAACGAACCCAACTAGTATCCACGAGGATGCAGGTTTGATAACCCTGGCTTGTTCAGTGGGTTAAGGATCCAGCGTTGCTGTGAGCTGCATTGTAGATTTCAGACACAACTCAGATCCCATATTGTTGTGGCTGTGGTATAGGCTGGCAGCTATAGCTCTGATTTAACCCCTAGCCTGAGAATTACCATATACCACGGGTGCAGTGCTAAAAAGACCAAAAAAAAAGAGAGAGAACAAAAACTGCTAGAAACACGAGAATAAATAGAGCCACAATTACAGCAAGAGATTATAATATCTTTCTCAATAATCAATAGAGCAAGTAGAAAATCAGTGAGGATATAGAAGATTTGAACAACACTATCAATCACTTTAACCTGATTGGCATTTCTAGAATGGTGCACCCAACACCACCAGATGCACATTCTTTCCAACTACACACAGGATATTTACCAATATAAAGCCTATCCTGTCCTATAAAAAGGATTCAACACTTTTAAAAGAATATAAATCATGCAAAGTATATTCCAGAACTAAAATAGAATTAAATTAGAAACCAATAACAGAAAGATTTCTGGGAAAAAAGAATCTTCAAGTGTTTGGAAATTAAACAACATACTTGTAAATAACACATGTTATATTGAAAGACACAAAGTGGAGATTAGAAAGGATACTTTGAACTGTAAGAAAATGAAAATATAACACAGTGGGGTACCACTAAAGAAGTATGTGGGTATAAACTTAAAGCATTAAATGTCTACATAAGAAAAGAAGAAAGGTCCCAAACGGATGACTTCCATTTCCAATTTGTGAAGAGCAAAGTAAAAGCTTACTTACTCAAAGTAAGCAAAAGAAAAGAAACAATAAATATCAAAGAAAAATTAGAGAAACATGAAATAGAAAAGAGGAAAAACAATAGAGAAAATCAATGAAAACAAAATTTGGTTGTGGTAGGAAGAATTCTAGAATGCCCAACAAGATTCAGTCCCCTGATCTATCCTGTCTGCATAATCCTCTCTCCCTGAGTGTAGGCAAGACATATAACTATGAGAGAATATCTTTCCAGTGATTATGTTACAATATACAGCAAAAGAGATTTTTCAGGTATAATTAAGGTCCTTAATCAGTTGACTTTGAATTAATCAAAAGAAGACAAATATCAGGTAATACCTAAGGGATAAAAAGCAGTAGCAGGTGCTCTCCTAATGGTTCAAGAAGTAAGATAACATGTTGGGAAAGAAAGAAGCCAAGTCATATGGCAAGATTCTAAGGAAGGCCTCTAGGAGCTGAGAACTGTCTCTGGATAATACCTAGCAAGAAAATGAGGACCTCAGCCACACAGCCACAAGGAAATGAATTCTGCCAACAAGTAGTGAGCTGGCAAGAGGATCCCATGCCTCAGGAGAGATTGGAGTCCTTGATTTCAGCCTCATGAAACCTTGAGCAGATGACTCAGCTGTACCATGTCCAGACTCCTGAGGGAAAGAAACTGAAAGATACCAATTTGTATTGCTTTAGACCACTAAATTTGTGCTTATTTGTAATGTAGCAACTAATACAATTGTTCTTTGAGAAGATCAATACAACTGATAAACCCCTAGCCAGAGTGATCAGGAAAAAAGAGAGCAAATGAAAATGAAGAATATCAGAAATAAAAGAAAGGTATAATCACTAAAAGTTCTACAGATATTAAAAGGATAGAAAGGGAATATTATGAACAATTTTATGCCAATTAACTCAACATCTTAGACAAGAAAGAAAAATTTCTTTAAAGATATAAACTGCTCAAGCTCACCCAAGAAGAAATAGATAACTATACCTAATAAAGAAACTGAATTTGCAGTTAAAATATTTTCTCAAAGAAAACTCCAGACCCAGATGGTTTCTCTCGTGAATTCAACCTAGTATTTAAAGGAGAAATAACGTCACCTCTATACAAACTTTCTGAAAATTGACAAGCAACAAGTACTGCCTAAATCATTCTATGAGTCCAGCAATACCCTGATATTACATCCAAGAAAAGACATTAAAAGGAAGGAAACCAAGACCTGAAATCATAAAACTCCTGGAAGATAACACAGGCAGTATGCCAATTGACATTGGTCTTAGCAATATTTTTTTTTCTTGGATCTGTCTGCTCAGGCAAGGACAATGAAAGCAAAAATAAATAAATGAGACTACACTAAACTAAAAAAATTTTGCACAAGGAAGGAAACCATCAACATAATGAAAAGTCAACTCACTGAGTGGGAGAAAGTATTTGTAAATGATATCTAAATATCTTAATATTAAATATTAAATATCTTAATATCTAAAATACTTATAAAGAAGTCATGTAACTCAATATCAAAAAAATAAACAATCCAATTTAAAAGGGACAGAGGACCTGAACAGACATTTTTCCAAAGAAGACATACAGATGGCCAACAGGCACATGAAGATGTTCAATATCACTAATCATCAGGGAAGTGTAAATCAAAATCACAGTGAGATATCACCTCATACCTGTCAGAATGACTATCATCAAAAAGACAAGTGGAGTTCCCATTGTGGCTCAGCAGGTTAAGGACCCGCCAATGTCTTTGGAAGGATGGACGTTCGATTTCTGGGCTTGCTCATTGCGTTAAGCATCCAGCGTTGCCTTAGTTACAACCTAGACTGCAGATGTGGTTTGGATTCGTGTTGCCTTGCCTGGCACACAGGCTGCAGCTGCATCTCTGATTCAATCCTAGGCCTAGGAACTTCTATATGATGCAGGTAGGGCCATAAAAAGAAAAATAAAAAAATGTTGGTGATGACGTGGAGAAAAGAGGATCTTCATGCACTGCTGGTGGGAATGTAAATTGTTATAGTCATTATGAAAAAAAAAGTATGGAGCTTCCTTAAAAATTAAAATTAGGGGTTTGAACTGCGGCACAAAGGATCTGGGGTGTCTCTGCAGCACCAGACATAGGTGCAATCTCCAGCCCGGTACAGTGGGTTAAAGTATCCAGTGTTGCTGCAGCTGTGGTGTATGTCACAACTGCAGCTTCGGTCTGATCCCTGGCTGGGGAACTCCATATGCCACAGAGTGGCCAAAAGAGAAAAAAAAATTTAAATTAGGCTATAATATGATCCAGAAATTCCACTCCTGGGTATTTATCCAAAGCCAACATTAATTTGAAAAGATATGTGCACCCTTACGTTCACTGCAACATTATTTACAACAACCAAGGTATGGAAGCAACCTAAGTGTTATATGATAAATGGATAAAGAAGACATGGTGTGTGTGTGTGTGTGTGTGTGTGTGTGTGTATAATTTTAATTACATGTGGAATCTTAAAAAACAACACGAAAGAACAACATAACAAAACGGAAATGGATTTAGAGACAAAGAGAATAAACTAGTGGTTGGCAGAGGGAAAATAGGTGAGGGAGTGGACAAAATATAGCAAGGGAATTAAGAGGTACAAACTTCTAGTTATAAAATACAGAAGTCATGGAGATGTAACATATATCATAGGAGATATAATTAGTAATACTGTAATAACTTTGTACGGTGACAGATGACAAGTAGACAGTGGTGATTATTTGGCAAAGTATAAAAACATTGAATCACTGTGTTGTATGTCTGAAACTAATATAATATTGCAGGTCAACTATACTTCGATAAAAAAATGAAAAGAAAGAACACTACAGACCAATACCTCTCATGAATATAGACGCAAAATTTCTAAACAAAATTTTAGCAAATCAAAGCCAATAACATATAAAAAGGAAAATACATAATTAACTTTGGGATTTTATACTTGGGCTTGCAAAGCTAGCTTAAAATTTAAACGATAATCTATACAATTTCTCATATTAAAAGCAGAAATGAAAAACTTAGGTCATTTTAATACATGCAGAAAAAACATTTGACAAAATCCAATATCTAGTCACGATTTAAAAAAACAAAAATCACCCAGCTCTGTGTGCGTGTGTGTGTGTGTGCACATGCACGCGTGTGCTTGAGCTTCTACTCTAAAACTTTTTTCTACTCTAAACTGCATTGGATGAATCTCTTTAAATATTAATACAGAATCCCTCTGTGAGATCTTGGAGCCTTCTGCTATAAGCAGATTGACTCTCTGATAACACTATTCTATGGTTATCGGTGTCTTTGTATTTGTTCTCTCTTCCAGGGTCAATTTTGTAAATTATATTCACCTTAATATTATCAAATTTATCCAGGTTTTCAAATATTTTCATAGTGTTGAGAAACTTTAAATATTTTAAGAAATGAAAAGAAGTAGTTTCTTAGGATTCTTTTGGCTTCCTAAATACCTGTTACTTTTTCTTATTTTCCTTAATTGCGTTTTTTTTTCTTTTTCTTGTTAAGTTAGTCAAAGTATGTCTATTTTGTCTCTCACCCAAAAAAGCTACTCTTTGGTTTAATTCTTATGCCATTACTTTCTGTATTCTAATTACTTTTCAGTTTTTATCATTAAGTCCTTATTTCTATTCTCTTTATACTTATATTTTTCTTATAACTTCCAGTAGTTAAGGCTTAATTCAGATTTTTATTTTTATTAAAATAAATATTTAATGCTATGATTGATCCTCTATTTCTTTAGCTTTATTCATTATATATGTAATATGTTGTATATAAATATATTTATATTATATAAATAATAAGTGCATAAGAAATATACATAAAATTTTATTTATATAACATGTGTAGCTAAGGAATATACATATACAATATAGCGAGCTAAATAAACATACAGAAGACAATATGTATATTAAATATTTATTTTATATTTAATATTTGTAATCACATGACTATCTTAGAAGAAATAATATTTACTATATAATATTTCCTAGATATTCTGTAATTTGATTTGTACTTCATTTTATCCAAGAACTGACTGAAAAAGAATTTTCTGATTGTTTGGTTTTATTTTGTTCAAATCTAATCGGTCAGAATACTTGGGTTTCTGTTATTAATTTCTAGATTAAATACATAATCAGATAATGTATCTACTATTTTAATTTTTGTTATATGAGCATATGAAAAAAGTGTGTAGTTTTTGTTTTTAAAATAAAGGATTGATACAAATTAATTAAATAAAACTTATCAAACCTGTTATTTAGCCTTTAATATCCTGATTTAATTTTACCAATTTAATCTGCCACAGGCTAAGAGAATTCACTTAAAATTCTCCTACTCCTGTTATAGTTCTATTGACCTTTGTAAATCCTAAGTTTGATTTATGAATATTTGCTCCTTCATGGACTTTTGTAGGGCTGATAAAATTCACCACGTTCCATACCTGTCTTCAGCTAGTTAGGAGCTATAGATTTGCTTTCTTTTTTATTGATTTCCTTAATTTTTAACAAGCATACTTAATTACAAAATTTTCTAACAACACATTTGTCTTCTATACTGAATTAAAGATTACTGTAAATGTAATGACTCAATGCAACATAGTAGCTCCTGTTTCTGGAGATCATGACCCAGTTGGGTTTTCTGCTTAGGGTCTCAAAAGCCAAAACCAAGATGTTGACCAGACTGGGCTCTTGTTTGGAGGTCCTAGCAAAGAATCTGCTTCCAATTTTTGACCAATTTCAGCTTCTTGGGGTTGCGGAACTGAGGTTCCCATTTCTTTGCTGGATTCCAGGGAGGGCCTCTTATTTCTCCAGGAAGCAGCCCCAATTCTTTCTCACATGGCTCCCTACTTCTTCAAACAGCAACAACACACTGAATGCCCCCTTGTGCTTCTAATCCCTCTGACTTTCACTTCTTCCACCAACCAGAGAAAACTCTGAATTTAAGAACCCGTATGATTAGATAAGACCCAACTCACAAAATCTCCTTTTAAGGTCAACACTATTAACATAACGCAATCACAGGAGTTATAACAGCATAGTCACATCTTCCAGGGATTAAGGAAGGGCACCTTTGCAGGACCATTTCAGAAATTCTGCCTATGATAAACAACATCTAAATTTATTCCATATTTCTGTCTCCTGCTAAACATGATTACATCCCAGCCCACTGAGCCCATAGAAGACCCTATCCCTTATAATTGTTTTTTAAAATATTACTTTACCTTTTTATTACATGCATAAACATAAATCTGACATTGTTTTTACAGAGAGAAACTATTTTAAAATTTACTGACTTCTTTAATAAACTTAATGTGTTCTCTCCCTGCTGAAGTACATCCTGTGGGACTGTGGTTAGTAACTCTAAAAGTTTATGTATCTGAGAAAGTCTCTAATGTGCTTCTAAGAGCATTTAGCTTCATGTCAGTTTCAGATTGACAAATATTTTCCCTCAGCACACTGAAAGCATTACTTTATTGTTCTCCTAAACTACTGCTGAATATAAGTTTTCTGTCAGTCTGGTAAATTTAAGTTTTCATGTGTGTCATTTTACCAACGTCATTATCTTGTTGATGTGTGTTTATGACAGCTCATTCTAATATATTATTTTCCCATTAATAACAAGGAAAATAAATGAGCTACTAAATATATTATATCTGGGTCTTTTATAAGAGGATTAGATATAGGTCTCATTTCATCAATTTGGCCCCAATTAGGTTATTAGCTTTAAAACAAGGTTGAATAAAAGCTCACCCACAGGCAGGACAATCTTTCAGCAGTCATTATTATTCTAAAACTTCATCATTTATTTACTTTCAGGAAAACAACAGAAAGTTTTTTTTTTGTTTGTTTGTTTGCCAAAATGTTCAGAAATCCTAGAATATTTCACTGCAAATCAGACATGGCATCTTCAGGCAATATTCTTTTCATCCCATGTGTATGTTTTTTCTTTTTCCCAGGGAAAAAGTAGAGGAGACATTTGACAATATTTTCTTTAACAGAGAAAGCCATTTTAATATTTACTTCTCATCAAATATTAATCATTTCTCACTTTAAAAAAGAACATTAAAAGTAAAATAACTTGCCATGAAAAGAGCTGCCAGGAGAGACAAGAATTAATTTAATGCTGTCTTTCCATAGTACTCTGCTTTGACAAATAAACTTTCCGCATGGTTTAAATTGACAGATTCTTATTAGGAAGAGGAAGCATGAGTTACAATTTCCTACAGATAAAAAGCATGGTCAGACAAAAACTCTAAGCACCGAAATAATCAATGGAATTAGCTTAAATGGTATACCTTCCCAAGATTAGTTTCTTATGAAACATGTGGTCCTGAGTTTTAATACTATCACCAAAAGGCATCAGCTATCTATTTGCTTAAATAATTCTATATTAGAATCTCAAAAAAGGATAGAAATTTGAAAAAGCACCAGAATTATAGGAAACAAGGGTGATGTTGAAAATTAATAATAATTTTCATCATCAAAACATGCAAGGAAATAATCAGGATTAAGCTGGAAAAATATTTGTCATAACAATCAATAATATTTGTCATAGTGGTAATCTTAATATTTAAATGTTTATTAAAAGAAAATGCTCTTTTGGAGGTCCTGTTGTGGCACAGTAGAAATGAATCCGACTAGTAACCATGAGGTTGCAGGTTCGATCCCTGGCCTCACTCAGTGGGTTAAGGATCTGGCATTGCTGTGAGCTATGGTGTTGGTCCCAGACATAGTTTGGATCCTGTGTTGCTGAAGCTGTGACATAGGCCAGCAGCTGTAGCTCTGATTCAAATCCTAGCCTGGGAACCTCTATATGCCTTGGGTGCGGCCCTAAAAAGCAAAAAAGAAAAAAAAAGAAAATGCTCTTCCAATGGACATACTATGTGAAAAATGTTTCAAGAAACTTTCTATTTTAGCAAAGATTCAGCTAAGAGTTTCCAATATGCTTATTGCTAAATTCTCTCTAAAATATACACATAGATTCATAAAAATGCAAAAAAAAAGACAATTCTGGAAATCAAGGGAAAGGGATCAAGTATTTGAAAGGCATATCCACACTCTCTAAGGCAGATAAAGTTGACTTGAAAGAACAATGTTGTGGCCTCCTCACCTAAAAGCAAAATAGCACAACCCATTAGGAAATAATCATAGAAAGGTTCAGCTGTGGCCCTCTGTTAATTTCTGGCTCAGAGACAGAGCTTTTACCCCATAGAGAAAATGTGTAAACATCCTGCTAGCAATTTCAGAGACAGTTAAGAATCCTGACCACCTATCAATTCAGAAAATTTTTATCTGGGAGTTCCCATCTTGGCTCAACTGTAACAAACTCAACTAGGACCCATGAGAATATGGGTTTGATCCCTGGCCTCACTCAGTGGGTTTAGGATCCGGCATTGCTGTGAGCTGTTGTGTAGGTGGCAGACATCGCTCAGATCCTGCATTGCTGTGGCTGTGACACAGGCTGACAGCTGTAGCTCCAATTCAACCCCTAGCCTAGGAACTTCCATATGCAACCTGTGCAGCCCTAAAAAGCAAAAAAAAAAAAAAAAAAAAAAAAAAAAAAGTAAGAAACTGTGTACAAATGACCCTTGAAAATTCTCCAAGTAAAGTTTCATGGAACATACTATCTTTCTATAAGCCAAACATAATCACTTCTTCTAAAGCATTAGATGCTAGAAAACATGGCTGGCTTGTGCCTGGGGATAATGTTTATGAATAATCAATACCCTGGATAACACACAGCATTTTAAGAGAGAGAATGATAACTATACTAAACAAAGAAAATAATGGACTCATTTTATCCTCAGTTTTCAGGATATATGCATAATAGATAAAATTCCAGGTAGAGTCCCCTGAACTACTTTCCTAGTTTCTCTCTTCTTCTCGCTGGGATATACAGGTGAATTAATATAAGCTGAGTGTGCAAAAGATATGACTCCACTGACTGTCCATTCCTGAGTTTATTCAAACAATTCTTCCCAGAATCCTATCTTGCTATAAGTAGAGGGAGAAGATATATCTGGTGGCATGACACCCTGAGATACACAGTCAGCTAATGTGATGTATTTGCATGGTAACTGAAGTATGATGAATTGAGATAGCAGAGGCTATCATGGGATACCTCAATGTCTTCCAAAGTGTAACCCACAGACCACCAACTGTGCTTGTTATAAACAGGGATTTCTGTGCTTTACCCTAAATCCATTAAACCCAGAGGGAGTGATTCACTGATTCCCCAGAAGGACTCACAGAACTCACAAAAGCTCTTATACTCATGTTTACAATTTATTACAGCAAATGATACAGATTAAAATTAGCCGAGAAGAAAAACACAGAGGGTAGAATTCAGGAGAGAGCAGGTGGGAGATTCCAGTTGTCCTTATCCAGTGGAGTCATACAGATAGCACTTATTCTCCCAGTGACAAGGTGTGACCAAATGCCCAAAGTGTGGTCAACCAGGGAAGCTCCCTGAGCCATGGTGTAGTAGAGCAGGACACGTGGGCACGGAGTGTCCACAGGATGGAACTTAGTTTCTCAGTCCGCAGCACCTCCAGAGGAGAAACAGACACACTGTGGCCCAAAGCGCCCAACCAAAATTCACACTGTTAGCACAAACTACCTGACACGGGAATGGGGAGGGAAAGAAGGGATAATTGTCCAGATGGACATCAAAACTTGTTAATGAGACTATAATAATAAGACAATGAAGGTTTAAAATAGGAATAGACAATCTAGAAATTTTACATATATGACAATTTGATTTATGACAGAGCTCTGTCATTGTGGACCAGTAGGGAGTTTTTTTCTGTAAATCCTGCTGAATCAATTTGTCTTCTATATGAACCAAACAATGGCAATAGATCCCTATATCCCACCATCAACAAGAATCATTTTAAAGTGGGTTAAAAACCTAAATGTGTAGGAAAAGTTAAAAACTCTTTATAAGAAAAAATACAAAAATACATATAAGTTTCTTTTTTCTTTTTTGCTTTTTAGGCCACATGTAGAGCATATGGAAGTTCCCAGGCTAGGGGTTGAATCGGAGCCACAGCAATGCTGGATCCCAGCTGCATCTGCAACAAACACCATAGCTCATGGCAACGTTGGATACCTGATCCACTAAGTAAAGGCAGGAATTGAACCTGCATCCTCATGGACACTAGTCAGATTTGTTTCCACTGCACCACAATGGGAACTCCCTATAAAGTCTTGATATTAGGAATAATTTCTTAAGCAAGACATGAAAGACATTGCTTAGGCTAATCACAAAAGGAAAAATGAATAAACTCAGGTACAATAAAATTAAAAACTTATTTATGAAAATACAGCATCAATACAAGGGAAAGACTAGCTTCAAACTGTACAAAAAGATATACTGTAATTCACTCATGTGAAGAAAGATTAGTATCCAGATATATAAGGAACTTCTAAAAATCAATAAGAAAAAAACTAGTAAATTAGGCAACTTACAGAAAGAAGCATTATACAAAAAAGGAAAAGTAATAATGGCAAATAAAGATATGAAAACATAGTCAATGTTCTTAGTCACTAATAATCTGAAAATTAAGACCACAGTGATATACCATTTACTCTAGAGTGATGGAAAATAAACCTGATAATAACATGTGTTGGCAAGCATATGAAATGAGGGGAATAAAACTCCTGCTGATATAAGAACAACCACTTTGGAAGACCATTTGGATATTCATATATGCTATGACCCAGCAATTCTCCTCATAGATATGTTCCCTATAGATCTCCTACACAGGTATGCCAGGAGAAGTAAACAAGAATGTTCATAGCAGAATTACGTCTAAAAGCAAAATATCTTAAAGCAATCCAAGTATTTATTGACAGGAAAATAAATTCTAGCATATTCATAGAATGACTAGCAAACTATAGTTAAAATGAATGAATTGTAGCCTATATAACAACATGAATGAAAGAATCTTAGTATTTTTAACATGGAATTCCAAACAAATTACATAGGATTATCTAATATGATGTCATTACTATGAAGCTTAAAAAATTAAGCAAAACTCAGAGTTCCCATCATGGCTCTGCAGTTAATGAATCTGATTAGCATCCATGAAGACGCAGGTTCAATCCCTGTCCTTGGTCAGTGGATTAAGGATCCAGCGTTGCTGTGAGCTGTGGTGTAGATGGCAGATGTGGATCGGATCTGGCGTTGCTGTGGCTCTGGCGTAGGCCAGCAACTACAGTTCCAATTGGACCCCTAGCCTAGGAACCTCCATATGCCATGGGTGTGGCCCTAAAAAAGACACATACACAAAAAAGAAATAGATAATTTGAACAGATAGATCACTAGAAATGAAATTGAATATGTAATTAAAAGAAAAAAAAAACTCCCTACAGGAGTTCCCTGCAGGGAGTTCCCATTGTGGCACAGTGGAAAACAAATTCGATTAGTATTCATGAGAATGCAGATTTGATCCCTAGTCTTGCTCAGTGGTTTGGAGATCTGGCACAGACATGGCTCTGATACCGCGTTGATGTGCCTGTGGAGTACGCTGGCAGCTGTAGCTCCGATTCAACCCCTGCCTGGAAACTTCAATATGCCTCCAGTGCTGCCCTAAAGAAGCAAAACAAATAAACAAACAAAAACTTCCTACAAACAAAACTCCAGGACCAGATGGCTTCACAGGCAAATTCTAACAAACATACAAGAAGAACTTATATAGATCTTTCTTAAATTCCTCCAAAAGATTAAAGAATGAATAACCCAAAGACATTCTGTGAAGCCACCATCCCCCTAATAGCAAAACCAGGCAAAGATACTACCAATTGGCTTGTTTGTTTGTTTGTTTTTGATGTTGAGTTGTATTAGTTGTTTGAATATTTTAAAATCCTTGTTGAATCATTTGCAGATTTTCTCCCATTCTGCGGGTTGCCTTTTCATTTTTTAATGGTTTATTTTGCTGTGCAGATGCTTAACTAGAGTTTAATTAGGTCTCATTGGTTTATTTTTTGTTTTTATTGTTATTATTCCAGGAGGTAGATCAAACAAGACATTGCTGTGACTTACATCAAAGAGCATTTTACCTAGGTTTTCCTCTAAGGAGTTTTATAATATCTGGCCTTACACTTAGGTCTTTAATCCATTTTCAGTTTATTTTTGTATATGGTGTTAGAGAATGTTTGCATTCTCTAACATGCAGCTGTCCAGTTTTCGCAGCACTACTTATTGAAGAAACTATCTTTCCTCCACTTCATGTTCTTGCCTCCTTTGTCATACATTATTTGACCAGAGGTGCTTGGGTTTATTTCTGGGCTTCCTATCCTGTTCCATTTATCAGTATTTCTATTTTTGTGCACAACTCAACAACAAAAAACAACCCAGTATAAAAATGGGCAGAAGACCTAAAGAGACATTGCTCCAAAGAAAGCATACATATGGCCAGTAGACACATGAAAAAATGCTCAGCATCACTAATTATTAGAAAAATGCACATCAAAACCACAATGGCATACCACTTCATACCAGTTAGAGTAACCATCATTAACAAGTCAACAAACAACAAATGCTGGAGAGGATATGGAGAAAGGGAAACCCTCCTTCACTGCTGGTAGGAATGTAAATTGGTACAACCACTATGGAAAACAGTATGGAGGTACCTTAGAAAACTAAACATAGCACTACCATATGACCCAGCAATCCCACTCTTGGGCATATATCTGGACAAAATTTTCATTGAAAAAGATACATGCACCCCTATGTTCATCACAGCATTATTCACAATAGCCAAGACATGGAAACGACCCAAATGTCCACTAACAGATGAATGGATTAAGAATATGTGGTACATATATAATGGGATACTATTCAGTCATAAAAAAGAACAAAATAATGCCATCTGGAGCAACATGGAAGGAACTAGAGACTCTCATACTAAGTGAAATAAGTCAGAAAGAGAAATACAAATACCATATGATGTCGCTTATACATAGAATCTAAAATATGGCACAAATGATCTATCGCAAAACAGAAACAGACTCAGACACAGAGAACAGACTTGTGGTTGCCAAGGAGGTGGAGGGGGGAGGAAGGAACTGGGAGTTTGGGGTTAGTAGATGCAAACTATTACATTTAGAATGGATAATCAATAAGGTCCTACTGCATAACACAGGGAACTATATCTAATCTCTTGGGATAGACCATGATGGGAAATAATATAAAAAAAAAAGAGTACACACACACACACACACACACACACACATACACACACTAGTCACTTTGCTACACAGCAGAAATTGGCACACATTGTAAAAATCAGCTATACTGACTTAATACTAAAAAGAATTGTTTATTCAGTAAATAATGTTGGAATAACTGATTAGTCATTGCAAGGGGATAGTAAAATCCCTAACTCACTCCTCACAGCAAAGTAAGTTCTAAGTGACATGAAAACCTAAAAGTTAACAATGCAGGATATATATATGATATATTGAATATATGAATATATATAACAAATATCATTTCAACTTGTAAAAAGATTCAATAAGCATGTCATTGAAGAAAATATTTGATAAAGATGACTAAAGGAAAACAAAATTTCTTTATTACAAAAATATGTAAATACTTACATACAATTCCTGACAATCAGTAATAAAAAGAGGTATAACCAAATAGAAAATTGATCAAAAAATGTAAGTAAGCAATATACAAAAGAAGAGATACAAAAAGTTAGAAATATTTGACAAGGTTTTCAACTTCACTAGAAATCAAAGAAATACAAGTTAAATTTAAAGGCAAATTAAATAAGGCCAATGATAAACTGGGGAAAATAGCATAAATATATTAGAACTCTTCCAAATCAAAAAGAAAACTAGAAATGCTACTAAAGATGTACCAAAAATGGAACGAATTTGTCAAAGTAAAAAAATAAATAGATGTTCATGAAAATATTTAACCTTACTATTTATCAACCAATACACATTTTAAAAATTACTCATTTATCAAATTTGGAAAGTTTTTTTTTCTTTTTATGAAGGCACGTGTGGCATATGGAAGTTTCCAAGCTGGGGGTCAAATCAGAGCTTCAACTGAGGCCTATACCACAGCCAGGGTATAGGCCAAGCTTACGGCACCTAACCCACTGAGTGAGGCCAGGGATTGAATCTGTATCCTCAAAGAGACAGCATCGGGTCATTAACCTGCTGAGCCACAGCGGGAACTCCAGAAGCTTTTTTTTTGATGAAGAGATTCTATGCCCCTAAAGCTCTGGAAAATGGGAACTCCTATGTTTTGCTGATTAACTATTATATACTATATAATTAGTCTGTATACTGTGCTTTGATAATAAGGTCAAAGTTTTTCATAGACTTTGACCCAGTAATTCTATTTCCAGAAATTTAATTGGGAAATAAACATGGGTCTGAATAGAGGTTTCCATAAGCAGCATTGTGTATAAATGGGCAGGGAAGTGGGATAAGAGCTGGGGTGAAAGAAGGATATAAGAAATCCAGGAGGCCAAAACTACCCCCAAAAAGGGAAAATATATACAAAAAATACATTATGTGCATCAATGTGATGGAGAGCTCTGAAGGCATAAAATTGATGGTACTGGCGAATATTCAATGACATGGAGAAAGGTTTACAGTATGTTGTGAATTTGAAAAATCACATTATATTATATAGTATAGTCTAATTGTAGTTTTATAAAAGCTACCCCCATGGGAAAGAACTGGAAAGGCATATGCAAATGATAATTGTGATTATCTATGGATACTGGGAATAGTATGAAAGATTTTTAATTTCTTTACACTCTTTTGTTTTCACATTTTTATGTAATAATATTGTCCTAAGCAGAACAATACGGTTATTATCATTATAAATGAACACATACAGCTTCTTTTCCTGCTTCCTCTTATTCATGGCCACAGTAAAAGTAATATTAAAGATGGGTTCCAGATTTTTATCTGCCCAAGTTGTCTAGGGCTGAGTACTCCACGTTATCATTGTATTATGATAAAATGCTGGAGTCAGTTGCTTCTGTTCAAATTCTTGTTTTACTATTGACCAACTGTGTCACCTAGGGCTGTTTACTTATCTTCTCTGTTTCTCTGTTTCCTCAAATGCAAAATGAAATAATAAGAGTATATCTCTGGGATTTCCTGCTATGGTGCAATGGGTTAGGAATCCGATTGTATTGGCTCAGGTTGCAGGTTTGATCAGCTGTCTTGGTACAGTGGATTAAGAATCTGGCATTGCTGCACCATATGCAGCTGTGACTCAGATCCAATCCCTGACCCAGGAGCTTCCCTATTCCAATAGGTGTGGCCATAAATTTTTTTAAAAATGAGTACATCCCTCATAGGGTCATTGCAAGGATTTAAATTGTAACAGTGCCTGGCACAAAGTGTTTACTAAATGTTAACAATCATTACATACTTCTTTTTAACCAGCTCAAGACCTAGAAGAGTTATGTGTAACAAATATTTATTGATTTGCTAGAAGTAATGGTATGAATAGGAGACAACAGTCCTGTAGCTAGAACATCATTAATTTGCACTTGAAGGAGAATAAGTCACTTTGGGCTATGGAAGTAAAATAGATGCTCCTACTGATACCAAATTTCTTCCCTTTTCTTAGTGTGAAACTGAAACTTTAGGGAGAGGAAGGAAGACATATTGATTGCAGCTATAAAGCTAAAGTTTATAAGGTAATATCATAAGCTAAATGTAACCCACTGACATTGGGCATCCCTTCCCCTGGACTTCTTGATTTGACAAGTCTGGTGGTAGTCACCATGAGTTCTGGGACTCCAAGTACATTTACTCAGTGTTCTTCAAACTCTAACCATTGTCCTGTGACATGTTTATCACTATTCCATGGGGAAAGTAAAAGGATGGGTTTTTTTTTCCCAGGGTCAAATAGCTTTGGGAAACATTGATAAACACAGTAAAGCAGATTTCTCAGATGTTGTTTTATGTATGAATCTCCAGGAGAGCATGAGATGTACATAGAGCAGTCCCCCCTATGTATTCAACTGTGAAACCATTTTCTCATAGAAAACCTATCAGTACCTTCTCTTGCACAGAAGGGAGTTGGGCATGTGCTGCTTTAACTGGAAGGAAAAATCTTATTGGCAAAATAACAATATAGAAGATATTTGAAAAACAGGGAGAATTAATATTTGGAACACCCATGAAATGATCACTTATATAATCCTTGCAGCCACTGCATTATGTTTTATCATCAAGATTTTACAAATGAAGAATTTGAAGCAAAGATTAAAACAAAGTTACACAGCTAGCAAGGGAAAGAGGTGGCTGTTTCCAGTCACTGAAATACTTCCTAAACATCTGGAATTGCAAACTGGAAGAAAGGAAGACTGGCAAGAGAAAGGTTACTCCAGGACATGTATGCCCAACTTCCATTTTTTTTTTCTTTTCATCATTTCACCCTCAAAATATGTTAACTGAAACCCACTGAGAGTAAGGGGGGAAGTAGTAAATCGTAATAATTCAAGAATTACAGAGCAAATAAAAATTGCTCTGAGAGAAAGCACAAGATGCCACAGAAAATACTATGTTCTTTTCACATTTTGGGACAATTCCTTTACCTTCCACTGAGTAATTTTCATAGCAGGTCCATCCAGTAAGGTACATGAATACTGAGTCAGCATTTCATTGATTCTGCTTTCCTTTGAATACAAAACCAGTAAAATCAAGACAGACACATTTTGTTTTCTTTTGTTTTGTTTGTCCTTTTATGGCCGCACTCCTGTCAACAGGAAGTTCCCAGGCTAGGGGTCCAATCAGAGCTGTAGCTGCTGGCCTACACCAGAGCCACAGCAATGCCAGATCCAAGCCACGTCAGTGACCTACACCACAGCTCACGGCAACCTTAACCCACTGAGCAAGGCCAGGGATTGAACCCGCAACTTCATGGTTCCTAGTCGGATTCGTTTCCACTGTATCATGAGGGGAACTCCCAAGACGGATACATTTTTAAAACTCCATTTTAAAGGAGGAACTGGGTCCTGGGATCTGCCTTGAACATATATCTGTATATCATATATATCTATGTATCATATATATCCTATCCATAGGTATCACTTGTATACATATATATTTTCAATACACAGGGGCAATTAATACTATTGTTTAAAGAAGAAGAACATCTTCCAACCTTGCCCACCAATGTACCTAATGAGTTATTTTTACAACTTGGATATAGCTTGATTATTGGATCAGAGGGCCTGACACAGATTAATAATTTCCTGAGAGGCTACCACACCATCTCCTTGGAATAAGAATACTCAAAGGAACTTTCCTTCCTTTCGGGAAATCTAAAAGCGCAAAGACATAGAGCCAAGAGCAATAAAATTGCCAGGTGCTGGCCAGTGGACCACTTTTGCAATAACCTGGGACGCCAAGATCAGACAATATTATTTCTCATAAGAAGCACCAATAATGTAATTTGTGACTTAGAAGAAGGTCGCCTCTCCAAGTCGGTGACTATTACCTAATTGTATTTTCATTCCCATTTTAAAGATGTACGAACCTAGGCTTATGCAGCCACAATTAAGCAGGACTCCAGGAATCGAGTCACCGCCTTGGGATTCAGTGTGCATGAAATGGGAAGCAAAGGGAAATCATCACTTCAGAAAATCTTTTGATTTCTTTGCCAACATTTCACAGATATTCTTCTCAAACTAGTACCACGACCACAGTAACAAATGATCTAACCAAAAAAGTCATCTACTGAGCAGATAGCCTTTAAAGGTTTTTTCTTTCCTCTGTTCTTCTTTCGGGAAATAGCCTGCAAACAGCTCCTCCTTGAAGTTCTTCGAAGCACACCTTCAACTAAAGTTAAAACGCAGAGCTCACATAGTGTTTCTTCCCGCCTCCTGCCCCGCCGCTGCGCTCCAGCTGTCCAGAGTAACTATTTCGTCGTAGGTAAGCAGTCTTTTCTCTCTTGCTTGGGAGTGTTTCTTTTCTGAGCAGGGGCTGCCTTTTCCTCACCAAAGACCGCAAGGAATCTGGCCAGTTTTCCCCCCGTTGCCCTGATCAGCGCTGCCCCAGCTGCCGCTCGCTCTCCCCAGCAGCTGCTCTTTGTCCGCCCGAAGAGATATCCCCACGATTCAGCAGTAACCAGACGAAGTCCCTACGGATTACTGTGGCCCGATTCCCGCCCATCCCCGCTGTGGGAATCAAGCTTTTCTCGGAGAAAACCCCAAGAATCTAATTTAGAAAAAACTCCCTAAGTCCCACCCACCCCGCTACAACCCGCTTCCCAGCCCCCGGGGAAACTGGAAAACCAGGACATGTTCCTCTCCCGCCCCCCGCGCCCCCGCTGTATATTCGTGCGCCTTGGCTGTGGGGACTGCCAGGGCGTCCTTTTGGTCTGCAAATTCAGGCAGGGTAACAAATAGCAGGCATCAAAGAGGTTACTAGGAAGAGAGCGCCCTTTAAGTCAACCTGCTGAGGAGGGTGGGAACAGCTGGGCTGTGAGAGACAAAATTCCCGTAGCCAAATTGCCCTGGGAATAAAATTAGCCAGACTTGCTGCCCAGGTCTGGGCGGACTGCTGCGGAGGGACAAACTTCGGCTGGAGCAAGCAGTATCACGCGCTGAGTTAGGTGCAAGAGCACCCGCGCCGGCAGGTGGTTCGGAATTTCTAGGTACCTTATTGACCACATCTGTTGAAGTCAAATGTAGGGTTAAGGTGACTCTTGAGGCTTGAGGAAATGGTGGTAAGCCCTGAAAAAGCATGGCATGTCCAGTTCTCCAAGTTTTTTAGAGGAGGGGAAAGCTCCAGGATCAACCCCCTATTAAGCCCAGCAATCCGTGAGTCTCCCAGCCCCACCCCTGCAGCGGTGACGCAAAAAAGACAAATCGCCGACGTAGGGAGGGGGGGAGAGGGGAGGGAGGTGGCAAGAGTAGGAACCGAGCAGTCTGCAACCACTGGGGCGAGAGGCAGCGCGATCTGGGAAAACAAACTCCCCACAGAGTTCCGAGTCCAGTGCTTTTGGAGACTTGGAGCGCACCTCCCAGCTTCGCCCGAGTGGAGAAAGGCAAAGCAGAGAAAGGGGCAGGCTGACGAGAGAGAGTGGCTGAGTTGGCGAGCGGGACGCTGAGCCGGGAGACGCAGCCGGGAGGGAGAGCGGAGCCCGGCTCCGGATCAGTGCGGGAAGGAAGGAGCGCACGGCGAGAAGAGCCCAGGCCGGCAGAGGAGCGAAGGGAGTGGGTCTCCGCGGAGGCCCTGGAGGCGCTGCATGGACAGCATGCGTTTCTCCGGGGACCCCGGCGCCGGGACCGCGGGCAACTCCAGCCCATGGTGGTCTCTGGCGGCCGGCGATGCCAACACCAGCCGGGAAGCGGAGGCGCAAGGGAAAGACGGCTACCCGCAGGCCGACAAGCGCAACGAGGAGCTGGCCAAAGTGGAGATCGCTGTGCTGGCCGTGATTTTCGTGATGGCAGTGCTAGGTAACAGCAGTGTGCTGCTGGCGCTGCACCGCACGCCTCGCAAGATGTCCCGCATGCACCTCTTCATCCGCCACCTCAGCCTGGCCGACCTGGTCGTCGCTTTCTTCCAGGTGCTGCCTCAGCTGTGCTGGGACATCACCTTCCGTTTCCGCGGACCCGACGGGCTGTGCCGCGTGGTGAAGCACCTGCAGGTGTTCGGCATGTTCGCATCGGCTTATATGTTGGTGGTCATGACCGCCGACCGCTACATCGCTGTTTGCCACCCGCTGAAGACACTGCAGCAGCCAGGGCGCCGCTCGCGCCTCATGATAGCCGCCGCCTGGGTGCTGAGCTTCGTGCTGAGCATTCCGCAGTACTTCGTCTTCTCCATGGTCGAGGTGAGCAACGTCACCAAGGTCTACGACTGTTGGGCCAACTTCATCCAGCCCTGGGGTCTCCCCGCCTACGTGACCTGGATGACCGGCGGCATCTTCGTTGCGCCGGTGGTCATCCTGGGCACCTGTTACGGCTTCATCTGCTATCACATCTGGCGCAACGTCCGTGGAAAGACAGCGGCGCTCCAGGGCAAGGGCGCCCGGGCGGAGGGCGCGGGTAGCGCCTTCCGCCAGGGGCTCCTGCTCCAGCCGTGTGTCAGCAGCATCAAGACCATTTCCCGCGCCAAGATCCGCACGGTAAAGATGACTTTTGTGATCGTAACAGCTTACATCGTTTGCTGGGCGCCCTTCTTCATCGTCCAGATGTGGTCTGTCTGGGATAAGAAGTTCCCCTGGATTGGTAGGTGTCAGGACAATGTGTGTGTAAAGAGAGAATTTCTTTTCATGAATGCCCTCTAGGGCAAGAGTTCTTAAACTTCTTCATGTATAAGAGTCACACCTTGAGCAGAACTGTTAAAAGGCAAATTTGTGTCGTCCCTGTCTCAGATATCTTGATTCAGTAGTTCTGAAATGGGGCCCTGGAATCTGCATGTGTAGACTGCAGTGATCCTAAGACCACAAATCCAGAAACTGGTGCATCAGAGTCAGCCATGCAATTACAAAACAGAATAATGACTTTTTGCCAAAGCACCAATGGCTGTGTTAATACTCTGCTTTCAAGCCTACCGGATGCAGGGAAATATGTTTACTGTCACAACTGCTTGTTACTAGTTTGTGAAAAGTATCACCATGTAAAAACTTTGTAGAAATGCCCAAAAGTAAGGGTAAAATGGACATATTTTTCTGAAGATTTTTTTTAATTTTAGAATAATTTTATTTATTTCTCATCCATTCAATAAACATATTGTGCATATTATGCACCAGATTTTATGGTAGGTACTGGGGATATGAAGAAGATTGAATGTATTGAAGATTCTTTTTTTTTTTTTTTTTGCCTTTTGTCATTTTATGGCCGCACCCGCGGCATGTGGAGGTTCCCAGGCTAGGGGTCTAATCGGAGCTGTAGCCACTGGCCTGCGCCACAGCCACAGCAACGCAGGATCCGAGCCGCGTCTGCAACCTACACCACAACTCACGGCAACGCCGGATCGTTAACCCACTGAGCAAGGGCAGGG
>PVHT021183648.1:25816472-25833440 GCA_004024745.2 Catagonus wagneri
CGCGGCATGTGGAGGTTCCCAGGCTAGGGGTCTAATCGGAGCTGTAGCCACTGGCCTGCGCCACAGCCACAGCAACGCAGGATCCGAGCCGCGTCTGCAACCTACACCACAACTCACGGCAACGCCGGATCGTTAACCCACTGAGCAAGGGCAGGGATCGAACCCGCAACCTCATGGTTCCTAGTCGGATTCGTTAACCGCTGCGCCACGACGGGAACTCCTGTCTAACTCAATAATTCCAGTTTGGAGTTTAGCTAGTGTTCCATTTCTTATCGTAACGCTTTAATTTTTTCCTACACTTACTTTAACACTTCTTCCCCCAGAAATTCAAAGCTGGATTATTGCTAAACCCTAAATTTGTTAGATTAATTCATTAATCTTTCAGCATTAACTTAACCCCACAGCTGTACACCTCTCCACACGACTCTTGTAGTTGTTTTCTGAGAATGTTTCTGTACCTACTAGCTTGATTTTATTCCTTCACAAACTAGAAAAACTAACTGCACAAGAACTTGCCCCCCAAAAGGATTATTTAATATCGTATCTGAAAAAAAATGTTTTTCAAATCAAATATATTTACAAAAATGTTAATTACAACAACTGTAAATAAGTAGCTGGTTAGAAGTGTCGCCTTTTGTTATTTGGGATTGGGGTGAGGAGCATTTGGGATATACTTTGGAAGCTGTAGGTGCAAATAAAACATTTGAGAGTGAACATAATTCAAATAAAGTTCTTGCATGGCTATAATAGCACCAATGATGAAAAATACAATATAAATTCATTATTTTGGATTTACCATTTCCTGTCTTGCTTGGTATTGGCAGTCTCCTATTGCCAATAAAATTTTTAAAAAATTGAGTCTAATTGCTGCCTTACCCGGATTTAGACACAATTACTAAAAAATCCTTAACTTGTGCATAGGTTTGTTGATGATTTCCATTCTTTCTGAATACAGTCTTAGATCATAATCAGCTTCAATAGCTGTATCATAGCACAAAGTTTGATTAAATAACCTGTAATTTATTCTGGCATAATAAGAGTGAGAAGACCCACATTTGGATTTAATCAAGGAAAGTAAGTGCTTGCTAATTATTCTTAAGAAAAAGTACGTTATCAGTGCAGCAGTTCTACTATGAAACATTATATTTATGTAGTTTACCAGTGCAGATACACAAAAAGTGGTTCAAAAAACTATTGAAGTTTCTTAATTCATCTGTTCTTCATAATGTAATTGGATTTTTCAAGCCACAATCAAAACTGGTTTTCTTTTAAAATCGAAAGAAGTTTATAATTAACCAAAGAAAAACAACTAAACATTGCATCCTTCAGGGACCTATTTAAACTACCCCCTTCTGTATACTTTTCTTATTATAAGAATATATTTAATATTTAAAAATTAGAGCAACTAAACACGGTCCATAATGTCATACTTTGCTTGAGTTATCAGGAAGAATAAAGTTTGATATATGTAGCTATCGACTCTTGAAATTTCATTGAAATTGCAGCCATTCTGTAAGTGCTATATCCATTAGCACACATTAGTGCTAGCACAACGGATTCAAAAGTTTGGGAGTTATCACTGTAGTGTGCCAGGTTAAGGATCTGGCATTGCCTCCATGGCATCATGGGTTCGATCCCTGGACTGTCACAGTGGGTTAAGGGTCCAGGGTTGCTGCAGCTGCTCAAAGACTCAGTTTCAATCCCTGGCCAGGAATTTCCATATGCCCCCAGTAGGGCCAAAAAAAAAGAGGATTCAAAAGTTTATAGTAGGAGTTCCGGTTGTGGCTCAGAGGTTAATGAATCTGACTAGGAACCATGAGGTTGTGGGTTCGATCCCTGGCCTTGCTCAGTGGGTTAAGGATCCGGCGTTGCCGTGAGCTGTGGTGTAGGTTGCAGACGCGGCTCGGATCCCGCGTTGCTGTGGCTCTGGCATAGGCCGGGGGCTACAGCTCCGAATGGACCTCTAGCCTGAGAACCTCCATATGCCACGAGTGCGGCCCTAGAAAAGGCCAAAAAAAAAGCTTATTAGTAAATTATTTAATATTCTTAACCTCTTGAAAGTCCCACTCATTCTACTTAAATATTTTAATAGTGGTTTAATATACTTAAATTAATTTCAAGGCATCTTGCTTGCGAAAGTGTTTTATAACTCAGCAATTTCCATTCACCAGCCATTTCCCTGATTAATAAACACCTCCTTTTCTATATTGTCCTGTAACATTTTCCTACTTTCATTAATCGATAGAAAAATGAGTTTATTCAGTGCTCAGTTACTTGCATCTGACCCCATTTAAATGCTCTCCTCTTATGTTTTCCATACAGATTCAGAAAACCCAACCACCACCATTACTGCGTTACTGGCTTCCTTGAATAGTTGTTGCAATCCCTGGATATATATGTTTTTTAGTGGCCATCTCCTGCAAGACTGTGTTCAAAACTTCCCATGTTGCCAAAACACAAAGCAAACATTCAATAAAGAAGATTCTGACAGTATGAGCCGAAGACAGACTTCTTTCACTAACAACCGAAGCCCGACAAACAGTATGGGCGCATGGAAGGATTCGCCTAAATCTTCCAAGTCTATCAAGTTCATTCCGGTTTCAACCTGACCCAGTGGGTTCATGCAACCTTACTCTTGTAAAGGACTTTTCAGCCCCTTGGCTGACTCCAGGTAGAAATTATTAGAACAAATGAACTTATATGAGATACACATACATCGATTTGTTGGGTATAAGACTGTGTTTCTAGTTGTGTTTTCATATTCCTACAACCAAAAACTATGAATTGTTTTATATGGAATGTTAATAAAAATATGCTACACTAAAATATGCAGGCCTAATTGCCAGAAATAACAGAAGTCATATTTATAAAGGAAAAATCACAAACACCTGGCTTTATATTTTGCTGTAGGTTTCTTTTTCATATGACTAAGGCTTGATTGGCTTAGAAGTCATATAATACAGGTGCATTATTTCTGAACAAAGTGAGCTCATCATCAGGCTTAGGGTTTGAAGGCGATTAGAAGAGACTTTGAAGAACTTAGTTTCTGTCCAGTAAAATCAATTTATGTATCAAAAAAAAATGCAGCCTCAAACCATGGCCTGGGAGTTCCCTTGTGGCACACCAGGTTAAGGATCCGTTGTTGTCACTGCAGCATCTTGGGTCACTGCTATGGCACAGGTTTTATCCCTGGCCTGGGAACTTCCATATGCCCTGGGTGCAGCCAAAAATAAAAACCCTCAGCCTGATGATGAGCTCACTTAGTTCAAAAATAATGCCCCTACATTATATGACTTCTAAACCAATCAAGCCTTAGTCATATCAAAAAGAAAAGAAACCTACAGGAAAACATAAAGCCAGGAAATGGGATGGCGCCTTGGAGAGGCATGAGTGCTTAAGGCATACTGAGCAGGGGGTGCCTATTGCAGAGAGGAAAATGGAAAGTTCTGTTAGAAACTATAAATCACTTACATTCCAAAACATCAACTTAAGAACTAACTGTTCCCTCCTTTGGATCCTTGTGTTTTACTGGTTGTGAAAAGCATAATTACCAAGATGCTGAAAGTTAGAGAAAATGTTGTCAACTGGACAATGATATCCTTTTTTTTTCTCTCTCGCTTTAAGGTCAGATTTGTGTGAGGAATACCATATTTTACTAGAAGAGTAGAAAGGGTAGATTGCCTCTATAGGCTTTCTCTAGAACACTGTAAACATGCTTTGACCAGTGTTATAAGGTATCCGGTACAATGTTGGTTATTAATACCATGTTTGGGGAATTACTTCAGGTTGGGAAATCCAGATTCATAGAGATGAGAGTCTTATAAAGAGTGACACAAGATACTGAATATCCCCTCGTGTTTAATTTAAAATGGTCCTTCCTTCTGTTCTCCCATCCATCTAAGAGTTTCGTGGCGGAGAAGAGGCAGGTTTGGGGACAGGATGAGGGCAGAGAGATAGAAAACTGTGCTGCATCTAGTCTGGTTTCCTTTGTGATTAAGTGCATAACATTAGGCAAATGACTTAAACCTTGGCCACACATGGCATTGGTAACACCTTGCAGGGTTGTGAGGACTAAATGAAATCAAGTGTGTGAAAATATCTTCCTCAACTGTCAAGTGTTTTACAAATGTTAGCTGTTGGCTTTCATAATAGTTTGGGGGTTCTTCAAAGTGGCCCAGCTTTTTCCTGTCTACTTTTCATGAATCAGAAAGTGCTGGTTTCATGTCTGGGATATAAAATCCTAAAATTTAAATATAGCTCTGTTGATTCATTGGAAAGCATTGCTGGCAGCCACTAAAGTCTAAATTCTGCTTAACCAAAACTTTCTAATTTAAAGACAGAACTTGTTTTCCTTTGAATGCAGGTAAATTAAAGTCAGCCAAGGACATCAGCTTCTTTCATTTCTCAACAGAGATAAAAATTAAAACACTGTTTGGCTGTTGTTACTGCATTTTTTCATTAATGGAACTCAGTAGGGTTTTTTTGAGCTATTTTGTCTGGTTCATTTTTCTTCTTAAAGACATTGTAATGATTTGAGATACATCACAAATATTTTATATCCCTTAGAGGAAGCAATAGATATTTTAATAGTAGTATTTTTTTTAACTTGGTAGATTAGAAACTGAGCACTGAATGGCACCATGAGAACCTGGACCCCTCAATTTCATTCCTCTTCATTCTTTTGTCTGTCCAAATTCTCATGTCTTTTACTCCCTGGATTGATATGCCTTTAATATGTCTGCAAATATTTTATAAAGATTAAGTACTTAGGTTTTAGAATTCTGATTTTTATTCTATTTTATTTTGTTTTTTTTTTTTTAGAGTATAGTTGATTTACAGAGTTGTGTCAATTTCTGCTGTACAGCACAGGGACCCAGTCATACATATGTATATACATTATTTTCCTCATATTATCTTCATCATAGTCTATTCCAAGAGACTAGATAGAGTTCCCTGTGCTGTACAGTAGGACCTCATTGCTTATCCATTCCAAATATAATGGTTTGCTATGTAGAGTTGGTAGGTACAAAGAATTTTGCTTTTTCAAACAACAAATATGTCTCCTAAAGGGCACTGTCCAATATGAGCCATTCATTAACTTAATTCTTCATTAGTTGAGTCACGGCGGCATCTCAGTATCCCTGCCCTCTTTAATATTGTCAGCCCCTTTGACAACTTCTCTTTGACAGCTCAAAACTAAAGCCCTTTGGGTTGGAACAAGTATGAGCCCACATTTTTTCAATCCAGTTTCAAAATAATAACCTTATGGTTCTTAGACAGATTGTTTCAAAATAATAACCTTATGGTTCTTATACAGATTGTTTCAAAATATTGATGTATCTCCAGGTTGAAAAAAAAATTGGTTTGAATCTTATTTCTAAGAACATCTCTCAAATAAGGTGCATATAAACCTACCCAACTGTGTTTTCTCCTTTTAAATGCATTAGGAGATAGTAGAAAAAGGTTGGGGAGACACCAGAAGATATGGGTGCTAGTTCTGCACTAGACAAGGATATGGTCTTATTCTCTGTGGTTTAAGGCTGAGAAGCTTAACTTATCCAGCTACTAAATATTTGTTAATGTTAGACACCCAGAAATGGTATTTATATGTCCCAAATTGGAAGAGTCTGGCCTATTTCAGAAGAAAGGAAACTGTAGTTGGTATGGAAGAAGATTATGTGGGAAGGGAAGATTTCCCTTTCTTGACCAAAGAGAATACCTGAGATATTATACCAGGCAAAGGCTTACAGTCAAAGATAAATGTGTTGCATCACTTTATTTTGCAGTTACTTGTAGGAAGATCCTACAACCATATCTGTGTGTTGGGGTGGGGGGGCAGAACATAACTGATAAAACAATCCACCAATAAGGAGAAACTGATGGTATTTCTATTGGGCATTTGATAAATATTAATTGATGATAAAAAATAATTTAAAGTATATATTAAGTGCAATGGGTTAATCTTCGGACATGTATTTTTAAAGTATAAAAATAACTGTGAAGGAAATTACTGAAATTCTCTGCATAATTACATACTTGACTTAGACACAGAATTTCCATCACCATCAAAGACATCTTACACCATGATTGAAGGAAGGGTGTGGTTTTTAAAGAGGAAAAAAGAATCAAGTTGTCTTAGTAACATGCAGTACCCTTCCAAACTTACTACACTTCCTAGAATGGACAGCTACTGATGATTAAGAATCAACTTTCATGTCTGTTATTACACAAGCAAAATAATCCAATTAGGTTAAAGTTTCATGTTTGTCTGACTCTAAAACCTATATTTTTATAACAAAATTGGACACTCAGAGCTTTAAACTATTGCTTCAGAGTTTGATTCTACCACTAAAGCATAATTAGAAGCAATCTAGGGGAAAATTGAACCTAACCCTTAACCCCCAAAATCACAGATTAGGTTCCTTTAAACATGCAAATTGGGCACTAATGGATTTTCATGCTGGATGCAACTGCTCTGTTTCAGTAAACTTTGGGCAGGGCCACTGGGAATGCTAGTCCTGGAAGTGTAGAAGCAGCCACTATATCCTCTCCCTCCCTGTGACTCTTTTAGTATCACTCAGCATTATTGGCAACACGACATGATTAGTAACACGCAGGAAGTAAATACTAGAGGATGCTTCTTGATTGTAATATGACCTCTGCCAATCTGAGCAAAAATTTAAGGACTATTCATATGAAGAGTTATTTCTTTTAAATCCCCAAGAGAACCTTATGTGAGTTAAGTCACAAAAATTGTGATTTCATTGCATACATAGGCATTTTAAGAATATTGTTCTAACTCAATTTTTAGGCATATTAAATTATCATGAATGAAAATATATAGGTGACCTATAGTAAGTCAGCATCACACACATATACATATAACAGAAATACATAAAGATAAGCGGTGAGATCCTTCTGTGTAGCATAGGGAACTATATCTAATTACTTGTGATGGAACATGATGGAGGATAATGTGAGAAAAAGAATGTATATATAGGTATAACTCAGTCACTTCTGTACAGCAGAAATTGACAGAACATTGTAAATCAACTATAATAAATAAACATATATATATTTATAAAATGGTTGAAAATTAAATCCCATTAGTTTTTCTCTGTATTATATATACTACATTTTTATATTAGTTTAAATTTGAAATAAAAGCAAAATGTTATACAGTTAATTAAATATTTTTATGTTCCAGGGTAATAGCAAATTGAGAAAGTGAAATCTGAGAATTAATCAGATAGTAACATCAGAATAATTAATTAGTATAAATATAAAATACTAAGCATTTCTACACTTGAAAGTAGTTGTCTATATCACAGGATTTCTAACAATATATTCTTTGCTGCTTTAGCTCATTACTATAACAAAGTTATTAAAAATTAATGCTGTATATTTAGTATTCCATTTTGGGAACTTTTTTTCAAATGTTCTATAATGTATCCCCTAGCTTATTACACTGTATAGAAGAACTTCAGTGTGTTTTCTTGAGGTAATTGCATGGTTAAGGTTTTGATGGCTATTGAAATGTTTTGTGTTTGTATCTAATATTTGGTTCTTTACAGAAAAATGGCCTGTGGGAGCATATTGAAATAATTGGTGTATTTATTACTCAATTTCATTGTATATTGGCTTGATTCTATAAATAAAAATATATATCAAATTTGACAAATAGATAAAGAAGACAGTATCTATATGTATACAATGGAATATTACTCAGCCATTAAAAGAATGATTTTCTGACATCTGCAGCAACATGAATGGCCCTAGAGAATATTATGCTTAGTGAAATAAGTCAAAGAAAGACAAATGCTATATGATATTACTTATATGTTGTACCTAAGAAACAGTACAAATGAATGTATATAGTAAAACAGAAACAAACTCACAGAAAACAAACTTGAGGTTACCAAAGGGGAGAGGGAAGGGGAGGGTAACAAATTAGGGTTACAGGATTAACAGATATGAACCACTGTGTATAAAATAGATAAGCAACAAGGATATAATGTATAGCACAGGAAATTATAACCATTACCGTGTAATAACTTTTAATGGAGTATAGTCTGCAAAAATAATAAATCACTATGCTTTACACCAAAAACTAATATAATATTGTAAATCTATACTGCAATTAAAAAGTCTGATTCAAAAAAAGAATAAATATCAAATTTATCTGAAATAATTCTCCTACAATCTAGTTTAATAATAAAATATACTTCAAGTTAATTATGCTGATTTTGAAAAGCCATAAACCTATCAATAGGTAGCTATTGATAGGTTTATTTTTTAGCATAAATATGTTCATGTTTATACTTTTTGACTAGAGCAAGAATAAGTGCAACTTTGTAAATGCCTTTTGAATAAATTATAATCACAAAAGCAAATTATTTTTATTTATAGTATATATTAAGACAACCAAAACTGAGTTAGCTGAGGTTATGTGTGTCAGCCTCTAAAAATGTCATCTGTTTATTTGTTTCTGGAAGTTGGTAAGACTGAATTCTGGGCCCAAAGATCAAGACTCTTTCGATTTAATAGCCTATAAAATTGTAATTCTTTACACTGCGGACTAGTAAACTCAAATCACATTAACTTTTAACTTATGTCTAACATTTTTTTTCTTTACAAGTTAAACCCTAATAGCATAAACTAAAAGACTTATTTTGGGTTTGGCTTAAATTCTAGACGCAGTGAATACCCAGAGAGAAAGAAAGGGAATTTGAAGTCTCTATTTTAAAATACTGTTATTTTAAAACTCACTCTTATTTTAAAACACTTATAAATGTTTTAAGAATAAATAGGATTTCTACCAAAGAATATTTTCACAAGGACCTGCAAATCAGGTAGAACTGAAATAATAGTTCCATTGTATACCAGAAGAGCCTTATAAAAAAAGGTCTAGTGTAGAATTTATTCATTTACTTATTCTCTATTATTTATCCCTTGTTAATCTCTAGTTAAATGTTTCTTCCTTTCTGCTTTCCAAACGCCCTCTAAATACCTTCACAATGACATACATCAAAATGATTTACGATGTTGGTTTATTAGTCTGTCTTATCCATGATAATTATATCATGTTTATCTTTAAAATAAAAGGCATGTCCTCTTCACCTTTGCATCTTCATATATTGAAGATGCTGTCTATAGTAGCTGCTTAACTAATGAAATTAATATAGCTATTCTAAATATAAATATATGTGGTAATTCATATGTTACACCTGTTAAGCATGTGTGTTTTCAATAAAAGTGAGAAGCTTTAAATTATAAGAAAGAACATTGTTTGGTTTTTTAAAAAGTACTAAATCAGGGAATAGAAAACTCCAATTTTTCCAGCATCAATAGCCAAGCAATCTTGGGAAAATCACTTTAATCAATCTAGCAAGCCTAAGTCATATCATCTTGGATGAAAAAAATAAATTCACAGATTCAAATCCAAATTTAAAATCATCTTATTAGAAAGGCTTTGACACCACCACAATAATGGATGCTTGTCTCTAGGCATAAGCCAGTAAGATTTCAGCAGAACTTAAGTGCAAATATAGCGATTACAAGAAAAATACTAGAAAATGATTCCCCTACACCCTTGCCCTCTGTTTGATTCTAATTTTAAAAGCATAAAGGTTAAGGGTAATTAAAGCCAAATCAATGGGGGTAGGGAGGATATATTTATCCCCCTTCCCCAAGTTCCAGGATCCATGGTTCACTGACTCATCCATGTTTTAAACCACAACCACATCTTATTAACTTGTGTTACCTAAGTATCTACTGCCTGGGTGGATGCCTTAAATCTTGAGCTCTCTGTGCTCACTCTTGCCTTTAATATCCAAATAAAATAGTTTTAGCCTCATCTCATGCGTTGTACAAAGTCTGTGCCTTTCCCTAGATCTAAGACGAGTTCTGAGTAACTTTATGAATTCCTACTGTTGGGCTCTCAATTCATGGCTCACTAGTTAACTTCTCATGACTATTTTTTCTTCACTCATTCGCTGACACTTCTTCCAACAACTCTCTGAGCACTTGACTGTCCTGTGTGATGGGGGTCCCCTAAAGGATGAAGATTCACACAGGAGGTTATATTATGCCTCAGAAGAGACAGTGATTCAGATGTACTGTTTTAAAGGTCCATGGCCATCTCTTCTAAGAGGGATTAGAACCAGAACATTCTTGCCTTTAAAACCTTGCTGACTGCAGTCTTGTTCAAGTTTCCTCTCTCAACCATAATCCAAAGTCCTTGTTTTTCCAAATGCCAGAAATTAAGCCTTCTTCTACTTCATTCTGAAGAATTATTTAGCTTTTATTTGTCTAAGCACTCTCACTTAGACTCTCTTTCAAAATAATGCATTGTCTGTAAGATGTTTCCTTAAGTAAAAGAGGAAATTCTCATCCCCAAAAGAATGTTGTCTTTTCCAAAATCCAAGAGTTCAAACTGCATTGAACTTTTTAAATAACCTCTTTTTTCTTCATTTCTTCTATACTAGTCACAAAACACATATATGGTGCCGAAGTAATTCAGATTTTGCCATTTTATGCATTTGTGTAATTTTTGCACAATTCATATTTCTTCATGTTGGATTGCCCTTTATTCCCAAAGGGGTGCACAGTTACAAGATCATCTCAAAATACTCTACCAGATATTCACCCCATAATACTCTTAGAGGTCAATTTGGGAAAACTGGTTTTCTATTTTTCTTGATTATTGTATGTAGTCTCTTTGTTCATATGCACATTCTGTAACATTTCTTTCCATAGCAATCAATGAAAAGCAAATGCACAAGCTAATGTGAATATATGTAATTGATGTTATTTTTCAGAGCAATTTTAGATTCACAGCAAAACTGAGTGGAAAATAAAGAGATTTCCCATAGACCCTCTACCCTTTCGCATGCATTATCAACATCCCCCACTAGAATGGTACATTTGCCACAGCTTATGAACCTACATTGACACATCATTATCACACAGAGACCACAGTTTACATTATGCTTGTATATGCTATGTCTTTGGACAAACATATAACGACACGTACCCACCAGTATAGTATCATGCAGAGTGTTTTCCTCCATGTTCTACTATTCATCCCTCCCCACACCCCCACACCCCCACACCACCTACCCCACCTAGAATTAACTAATCTTTTCATATATATATATATATATATATATATATATATATGTATGTATAGTTTTGTGTGTTATATTTTTAGAGTCCCCATGTCCTCAACGCTCTGCCCTAGATCTTTGCTCAAGCTTACCTAATTACTATTTTATTGTAAAACAATACCATATAAAATAAATACAGCAACAACTCTAAGACATTTTAAAATAACTGGAAACATAAGAAAAAAAAATTCTGCTACAATTAGTCGTTCACATGGCCCAAACATTGGTCAAATCCTCTGCTGGGTGAATCATACCCCTCTCCTCTTCTCCCTTTGCCCTCTTTCTCATACCAACTGTAAGTATTCTCCATTTCCCAGCCTCCACTTTCCAGGTATGGATCAACTTTTAGGCAATAGCATCAAAATGTTCAAAGGAACAGGACTCTTCCACAGCCTGTCCTAGAGTTTGTCAGGTCCCAGAGTTTGTCAATGAGAAATCCAGGTCCCAGAGTTTGTCAATAAGAAATCCAGGACCAAGAACATGCAAAAAATGCTGACTCTTAAGGAGCTCTTAAAAGCCAAAGAATAGCCCGTAAATAATAACAACCTTTAGAAGATCCAAAGAATCCAACAACTGTTTGGAGATAACAAAGAGCCTTAGAAGATTCTGATCTAACTTCGATTTTTCCTTAATAATAATAATAACCCAGTTAATAAACTATGAACATTTGGGAGGTATTTCAAGGAGTAATTGTCTTTCAATTGCTTCATTTTGTAGAGACACCACTTACTACTGCATCCAAATAACTTACCCAGGAAGATGGATACGGGGGATTAAGATGGTGGAATAGAAGGACTGGAGCTCAACTTCTCTCCCAAAAAACAACAAAACTACAACCAAATGCTGAGCAGCCTTCAATCAAATGGGCTGTAAACTTCCAAAAAAGATATTCTACTCCAGAAGACAAAGAGGAGACCACATCAAGACGTAGGAGGGGGATTACGCAATAGAAGCAACCCCATACCTCCTGGGTGGGAAGACCCACAGACTGGAAAGTAACTGTATCACAGAGACTCAGCCACAGGACTGAGAGTTCTGAGCCCCATGTCAAAACCCACACCTGGGGATCGGGCACAGGGAGAAAGAGCCCCCGGAGCATCTGGCATTGAAGGCCAGCGGGGCTTGTGTGCAGGAGCTCCACAGGACTGGGGGAAACAGAGACCCCATCCTTGAAAGGGACACACAGACTTTCACGTGCACTGGATCCCAGGGCAAAGCAGTCTCCATAAGAATCTGGGTGGAACCTGAATGCAATTCTTGGAGGATCTCCTGGGAAAACAGGGGTGACTGTGGCTTGTTGTGGGGGAAGGACATTGGAGGCAAAGCTCTCGGGAGCGTTCATCAGCCTGCATTTCTCTGGAGGGTGCCATTTCTGGGAAAATCTGGTCCCTCTCATCAGTGCTGAGAAGCCCCAGGCCAAACAATAATCCAGGTGGAATCCAAGCCCCACCCATCAGTAAACAGGCTGCCTAAAGACCCCTCAGGCACACAGCCAGCCTCTAATCTCATCCAGACACAAAGCCCCACCCATCAGAGGGATAAGAATCAACCCCACCTACCAGTGGACAGGCATCAGTCCCTCTCATCAGGAAGCCTATAGCAAGGCCCCTCCATACCAACTTTAGCCACAGGGGAGGCAAAGGCCAGAAATAAGAGAGGCTACAACTCTATTGTTGGCAAAAATGTCACCACACCAAAAACCTATAAAAATGAAAAGACAGAAAACTATAACACAGATAAGGGAGAAAGAGAAAAGCCCAGAAAAACAGCTCAGTGATGAGGAGATTATCAGCCTCCCAGAAAGAGACTTTAGACTGTTCATGCTGAAGATGATGCAAGGCACTGGAAATAAACTGGAGGCAAAGACTGATAATTTACAGGAAACACTGAGCAGAGAAATACAAGCTGTAAAAATTAAACAAGAAGAGATGCAAAATACAATCACTGAAATAAAAAATTCATTAGAAGCAGCCAACAGTAGAATACAAGAGGCAGAAGAACGAATCAGCGAGGTGGAGGACAGATTAGTGGAAATCACTAATGCGGAAGAGAAAAGAGACAAAAGATTGAAAGTAAATGAGCTGAGTCTCAGAGAACTCTGGGATAATGTTAAACGCACCAACATCCGTATTATAGGGGGGCCAGAGGGAGAAGAGAGAGAGAAGGGGACAGAAAAAATATTCCAGGAGAATATAGCCGAAAACTTCCCTAATATGGGAAAGGAACCACTCACTCAAATCCAGGAAGCGCAACGAGTACCATATAAAATAAACCCAAGGAGGAACACCCCAAGACACATATTAATCAAAATGACCAAAATTAAAGACAAAGAGAAAATTTTGAGAGCAGCTAAGGAAAAGAAACAAATGACATACAAGGGAACCCCAATATGGTTATCAGCAGATTTTTCAGCTGAAACTCTACAGGGCAGAAGAGAGTGGCATGATATACTTAATGTGATGAAAGGGAAAAACTTCCAACCAAGATTGCTTTGCCATGCAAGGCTCTCATTCAGATTAGAAGGAGAGATCAAAACCTTTACAGATAAGCAAAAGCTAAGAGATTTCTGCAATACTAAACCAGCTTTACAACAAATCTTAAAGGAACTTCTCTAGGCAGAAAAGAAAAGGCCACAACCAGAAACAAAAACACCACAAATGACAAGGCTCACCAGGAAAGGCAAATATGCAGTAAAGACACTAAATCATCCATGCACAATTATGCTACCAAAATCAGAAATCGTGAGAAGAGAGCACAAATGCAGGTCTCTGGAGACGCACCTGCAATTAAGAAACCAACAACTTGAAACAATCTCATTTGTATATAGACTCCTATATCAAAACTTCAGGGTAAAAAAAAGAGCAACAAAACCCCAAACAGTTAATACAATGGCAATAAGAACATATATATCAGTAATTACCTTAAATGTTAATGGACTGAATGCCCCAACGAAAAGACATAGACTAGCCGAATGGATACAAAAACAAGACCCATATATATGCTGTCTTCAAGAGACCCACTTCAATTCTAGAGACACATACAAATAGAAAGTGAGAGGATGGAAGAAAATATTCCATGCAAAAGGGCATCAAAAGTAAGCCGGAGTAGCAATACTCATATCAGACCAAATAGACTTTAAAATGAAGAACATTTTAAGAGACAAGGAAGGGCACTACTTAATGATCAAAGGATCAATCCAAGAAGAAGCTATAACCATTTTAAATATCTATGCACCCAACATAGGATCACCACAATATATAAGGCAACTGCTAACAACCTTAAAAGGAGAAATCCACAATAACACAATCATAGTGGGGGACTTTAACACCCCACTTACAGCAATGGACAGGTCATCCAGACAGAAAATCAATAAGGAAACACAGGTCCTGAATGAAGCATTAGATCAGATGGACTTAATAGATATTTATAGGACATTCCATCCAAAAGCAACAGAATACACATTCTTCTCAAATGCGCATGGAAAATTCTCTAAGATTGATCACATCCTGGGCTACAAATCAAACCTCAGTAACTTTAAGAAAATTGAAATCATATCAAGCATCTTCTCTGACCACAATGCTATACGACTGGAAATCAACAACAAGAAAAAAATGGCAAAAAATACAAACACGTGGAGACTAAACACGCTACTAAACAACCAATGGATCACTGAAGAAATCAAAGAGGAAATTAAAAAATACCTAGAAGCAAATGACAACATAGAATCAACACTCCAAAACCTCTGGGATGCAGTAAAAGCACTTCTAAGAGGAAAGTATTTAGCAAAACAAGCCTACCTCAGGAAACAAGAAAAAGCTCACATAAACAACCTAACTTTACATCCAAAGCAGCTAGAGAGGAAAGAAGCCAGGTCATAGAAACAACCTAAATGTCCATCGACAGAGGAGTGGATAGGGAAGACATGGTATATACACATAATGGAATATTACTCAGCCATTAAAAGGAATGAAATAACAACATTTACAGCAACGTGGATGGACCTAGAAATTATCATGGGAAGTGAAACCAGTCAGACAATTAGACAGCAACACCCAATGCTACCGCTTACATGTGGAAACTAAAGAGACACAACGAACTTCTTTGAATGACTCACAGATTTTGGGAAACCTTGGTTTTTCAAATAAGACAATCTGGGGGGTGGGGGATGCACTGTGGGTTTGGGACACAAAATCTATTACATTGACTTGTGATAATCTTTGTACATCTGTATTTGAAATAAAATGCATTGTTATAAAAAAAAAGAAGAAGGAAAATAAATAAATAAATAACTTACCCAGGCCCTGACCCAAAATAATACAGGTAAAAAGGTTAAGCTGCTTAGGATGGAAAAAAAGAAAAAGAAGAGGAAAATCAGCCATTTCAAAGTTTTTGTAAATATGTGTAAATGTTTTTTCTCCCCATTTGTATTTTAAGTTACAGCTTAGAGAAGATTCTGAAGAAACTTCAATAAGATGGTTATAGTTTAGATAACTATGAAAATCAACATCCAGAGTTTTTTTTTTAAACAGCTTAATTACCAAAGCAAAACTGGTTATTTCCTTTAGCAAATACATAAACTATTCAATAAAAAAAAAGAGATATTCAGGGAGTTTCCACTGTGGCCCAGCGGGTTATGAATCCAACTAGGATCCAAGAAGATGTGGGTTCAATCTTTGGCCTTGCTCAGTGGGTTAAGGATCTGGCGTTGCTGGGAGCTGTGGTGTAGGCTGGCAGCTACAGCTCTGATTCAAACCCTAGCCTGGGAACTTCCATATACCACAGATGCAGCCCTAAAAAAAGAAAGAGAGAGAGATCTTTAATCTTTTATGTACAGAAATATTTCATATGCAGTCAGTGGGTGATTACATATCTAATGTGAGAATGAATGTTTTAAGTAGGTGAAAAAGATACTTTTGGGCATCAAACATGAGCTAAGTATGCCAGAGCTCATTTGTTTCTTAACCATTCCCTGCCTGTTCCATGTGTATTATGAGAGCATGAGTCTATGAATTTCAAGGCCTGCACTAATATTCCAAGAGATATAAAAAGTTCAGGATCTCTGAAAAATAAAATGCTACTATGATTTACATCTTCACTGAGATGAGGAGATACTATAATTAGCCTTTGCCATTTCTTTTTTTTTTTTTTTTTGCCTTTTTGCTATTTCTAGGGCTGCACTTGTGGCATATGGAGGTTCCCAGGCTAGGGGTCTAACAGGAGCTATAGCCGCCGGCCTTCACCACAGCCACAGCAACGTGGGATCCGAGCCGCCTCTGCAACCTACACCACAGCTCACGGCAAGGCCAGATCCTTAACCTAATTAGCAATGCCAGGGATCGAACTCGCAACCTCATGGTTCCTAGTTGGATTCGTTAACCACTGAGCCACAATGGGAACTCCGCCTTTGCCATTTCAAATCTTTTGATTCATGCATTTCTCTGTAGAAATTAGAAGTGTGACCAGCTTAACAGTTCTTTCAGTAAATGAGAGATGAAAGGAGATCTATTATTAGGTTTTATGAATTTTAATACTTTTTTTAATACTTTAGGCCTAACTAGGCATTATATTCTCTTATTCATAAGAGATGGATATGTCAGAAACATGTCTCTGAACATTTCAGGAAGAGGGAGGATAAATTCTCATCAGCTATACTTCTTTAACCTTGAAAAGGGGCCCTGTTTCCAGCCATCTTGTACATGCTTTTTCCTTTACCTGATCATCTTTGGATTGAGTTGGGGTCAAGACTCTGAACCTAAAGATAAATCTCTTTAGAGAGATTTCCTTTCCTTTCCTTTCCTTT
>PVHT021183648.1:25834440-25846678 GCA_004024745.2 Catagonus wagneri
TCTTTGTTTTTATAGCCACAGTTGTGGCATATGGAAGTTCCCAGGCTAACGGCTGAATTGCAGTTGTAGCTGCCAGCCTATGCCGCTGCCACAGCAACATAGCTATGTGGGATCAAGCCGTGTCTGTGACCTACACCATAGCTCACGGGAACTCCCCATTTCATTTCTTAATCTGAAAATTCCTTCTTCTTCCCAGTAACGAGCACCTTTGATGGTCCCCCAGCCCTGTAACATAGCCCTCTCGTGCTCATTAGCTTTTTTGACTCAGTCAGGCTCCAGCCCCCTTGCACCAGAGACCAACTCCTTCCAGCTTGGCCTTTTAACCCTTTGCTTAAACAACTCCCATCAGCCCACCTGTCTCCACATCCTCAGTCCTCAGACCAGTGCTTCTTCAACCTTGATGTGCAAATAACCTGGGGATCTTATTCAAATACAGATTCCTTTTTTCTTTTTTAACATTCTTTTTCTTATATCATCTTCCATTATGGTCTATCCCAAGAGACTGGATATAGTTCCCTGTGTTAGACAGTAGGACCTCATTGCTTATCCATTCTTTTTTTTTTTTTTTTTTGCCTTTTTGCCTTTATGTAGAGCCGCACCCGCAGCATATGGAGGTTCCCAGGCTAGGGGTCTAACAGGAGCTGTAGCTGCCAGTCTTTGCCACAGCCACAGCAACGCGGGATCCGAGCGGCATGTACAACCTACACCACAGCTCACGGCAACGCCGGATCCTTAACCCACTGAGCAAGGCCAGGGATCGAACCCGCAACCTCATTGTTCTTAATCGGATTCCTTAACCACTGAGCCACGACAGGAACTCCTACTTTTACTTTAGCCTTTGGGCTCCCAGAATCAGAATCCTTTGAATCAGAATCTGAATTAGAATAGCACGAAAGAACCTATCTGCAAAACAGAAACAGACTCACAAAGAGCACAGACCTGTGGTTGCCAAGGGGAAGGGGAGCTGAGAGTAGGATGGACTGGGAGTTTGGGGTTAGTAGATGCAAACTATTACATTTAGAATGGATAAGCAGGAGTTCCCTTCGTGGCTCAGTGGTTAACGAATCCGACTAAGAACGATGAGGTTGCGGGTTCGATCCCTGGCCTTGCTCAGTGGGTTAAGGATCCGGCATTGCCGTGAGCTGTGGTGTAGGTTGCAGACGCGGCTCGGATCCCACGTTGCTGTGGCTGTGGCGAAGGCCGGCAGCTACAGCTCCTGTTAGACCCCTAGCCTGGGAACCTCCATGTGCCGCAGGTGCGGCTCTAGATAAAGGCATAAAAAGACCAAAAATAAATAAATAAATAAAGTAAAAGTAACTTTACCAAAAGAGTCTATGCTTCTGGTGAAATAAGGGGAAAACTGCCCTCCAGTATAGAAGGTTTCCTCTACCTAACTGACCTGTGATCACGATCCATTCCATAAAGACCAGTCCTCTAAACCCCTTGTTTCTAAGAGAGACATTTGAGTGTATCTCCTACAACTGGTCTCTTCCCTTACGCAAGATGATTAGGCTGTACCCCCATAGCATCTGAGTGTAGTCATCTCATAGTACCATCATTAATCTATGGAAAATATTCTATCTGATAAATGTACATTGTTATTTTGCTTACCTCCATACTTTTAAATGATATACATATCCTTCAATCTGTGGGTTTATGTAAGCCATTTATTGACAGTTGCATACATGAATACAGTCAGGGCTGGAGGAAATTTTTAGGAGTCATTAGTACCTAGGTTGCTTTTAAGTCTGGGGATTGGATGAGACCCTCAAGGACATGAGAGTATCTAAGGAAAAGAGAATATTTGTGAAACTAGAAACTGATACTTCCCACTATCCAGCTGCCTTGTCTTTCTGGAGCCCCTTGCCACACACATCTAACCATGTCCCTGTTACCTAGGCAGAGCAAGGTACAAGGCAGAAACTGACAATGGGGGGCCACTTTAAACTTTCAATTCTTAAAAAAAAAAAAAAAAGAGCAATACTGTCTTTGGATGGATGGTAAAAAAGCAGTGGCATAAGTTTAGGCAGCAGGGCTTTATAACACCTGGAACTACTGAAAAGTCACACTTCATTTCCAGCAGCCTAAAGCCACAGAAACACAAATGGTATTAATTTATACAGACTCCAAATAATAAATAACATTCTTTGAAAAATGTTGGAATAGAAAATACTTAGGTAATTTAATATACTTCAGCATGAAAACAGAGACAGGAAAGAAAACACTAAAGTATTATACTTCAGCAGTTGAATGTTTTTACACTAGCACACTGCTCTTGTTCCAAATTATTAGTGCATATTGAATGTGTCTAAAAGGCATTGATATAATAAAGCACAAATTCTGGAATCAATGCTTATTATGGCGTCAAAATTCTTATAAACGTTTATGAAATATTGTACTTAATCTTCATGAGAACCATATGGGGTAGAAACTATTATGACCCCCATCCTAGAGATGAGGAGAGTGAAGCACAGAGAGAAGAAACTTGGCTGTTTCCACCCCTAGGAAGATCACAGCCTGGGTATGAACCTAGCAATGAGGCTGCACAGAGTTCACCTGTAGCATCTGCAGTTCTGTCTCTCAACAAAGACTTTCAATCAAACTAAACGTTGCCATCAGAAATAATCTGATTATCATCAGGACCAGTAAGAATTTACTGTTATTACCACTGCTATTTAATGTTGTGCTAAATGTTTTCAAGACGCTATAAAACATGAAACAGAAATAAAATACAAACATAGAAGGATATGGATTTCTCATAATTTGCCCATGATGTGCTTATGCAGTATAAAAACCCAAAAGAATCCATTACGAAACTATTAAAATTAATAACATAACTAGACAAAAACAAAGAGCATTTGTTTATATCACCAGTGATTAAAAAGACAATATATTGGGGGAAAAATCCCCTCACAATATTAAGTATCTAGAAATAAACAATATACAATATTGGAATCTATATAAATAAAATTATGAAATTTTAATGAGATGTATAAAATAAGACTTAGGGAGTTCCCACTGTGGCACAGCAGAAATGAATCTGACTAGTGTACATGAGGATGCAGGTTGGATCCCTGGCCTCACTCAGTAGGTCAGGGGTCTGGTATTGCACATGAGCTGTGGTGTAAGGTCGCAAACACTGCTCGGATCTGGTATTGCTGGGGCTGTGGTGTAGGCCGGCAACTACAGCTCTGATTCAACCCCTGGCCTGGGACCTTCCATACGCCGTGGGTGCAGCCCTAAAAAGCAAATAATAGTAATAATAGTAAGGCGGCTTAACTAAATGGATGTAGTTATCTATGGCCGTACCACCCTGAATGTGCCTGATCTCATCTAAATGGACATGATATGTGTTTGAATAGGAAGGCAATAAGGACGACAGTTTTTCTTAACATAAAACTTTCCAACAACAAAAATCACTGGTAATATTTTTGAGCCTTACCGAGTGTTTGAGAGTTGATCTGGGCACACCAAAATGTTGACGGTTTACACCTAGGAAATGGAAAAAGTGGAAAAGTGAGGGCAGGGAAGAACATGGAATTTCAGGGTTTTTTTCTATTTATATTTCAATACTGTTTCCATTTTTTAAAAAACACTATAACTTAAGATTTACTAAAGATGAAAAAAAAAGTTCTCTACCCAGTTTTTTGGCAAGCATAGAAAAGATCTTTAAAGGGAAGGAGTGTCAGCCCTCCCATATGCAGACACATTTGCAAGGCCATTGTAAACAAAAAAACTGATGAAATAGACTGTCCATAAAGAGATTCTATTTCAGATCTCATATGAATTTCATATGACAAAGAAGTTCTGACAAATCAATAAAGGAGAGAACGACTATTCTAGTAAATGGTGCTGATACAACTGCTTAGTAATTCAGAACAAAAAATCAATTTGGTTTATCACTTTGTTCCATGCTTCCATATTAAATTCAGAAAGAGGAATTCCCATTGTGGCACAATGGAAATGAATCCGACTAGTATCCATGAGAATGTAGATTTAATCCCTGGCCTCTCTCAGTGGGTCTGGGATCTGGCTTTGCCATGAGCTGTGGTGTAGGTCGCAGATGCAGCTCAGATTCTGCGTTGCTGTGGCTGTGGCACAGGCCTGCGACTGTAGCTCTGATTCAACCCCTAGCCTGGGAATGTCCATATATACTGCAGGTGTGGCACTTAAAAAAAAAAGGAAAAGTTAAAAATTAAAAAATTTAACAAATAAATTCAGAAAGACTGAAGAGTTAAATAGCAGAAGATAACACATCTGAGCCCTTACCAAAACTCTGGAGTGAGAAGAATCTTTTAAGTCTAATGTTACAATGGGAAAACCCAAAAAGTAAAAAGATGAATAGATTTGACAACAAACTTTGTTTAAAGTTTTAATATTTCTCTTAGCACCTTTAAAAAAACAGCGAAAGTAAGGCATAAAACTTAATCATACTGTGATCTCTAACTTTCACACCTGGAATTTTCCTACATACCCCTGAAATATGCTGTCTCAGAAAACAGAGGTAAGACCAAAGATTATTTGTAAGAAACACAAAGGCATCATCATCAATATGGCCCATTGTTGTGCTCAGAACAAGCATGAGGCCAAACGCTATACAGATCTATAGACATTTAAAATGTCTACAGATGTCCATCAGGCTATGTTTAAGTTGCAGAGGGGATGAAGACGAATAGGTAGTCCAGGCAAAAGTAAAAACACTTTTCCATGCTAGATCTTTTTTTTTTTTTAATTAAAGTACAGTTGACTTCAGTGTTGTGCCAATTTCTGCTGTACAGCAAAGAGACCTAGTCATGCATATATATATATATACCTTCTTTTTCTCATACTATATTCTATCATGTTCATACTATATTCTATCATGTTCTATCCACATTGGATCTTTAGTTGGCTAGTACATCTGACAAGATTCTGTGGACCCTGGGACATGATTGGAAAGCCTTTACTTTCTTTACTATGACTTCATCTAGACATGCTGTGAAAAGGTAAGATCATGTGAGTTTATGGAGAAATGGTTATTTTTCAAACGCAGAAAAGAAATGTTACTTTTAGTAAGTATTTTAGTCTGTTTGGGCTGGTGTAACAAAATACCATAGACTGAGTGGCTTAAACACAGCAGAAATTTCTTTTTACTAATTCTGGATCAAGTCACTGGCAGATTCAGTGTCTGGGCACTTGGTGAGAGTCTGCTTCCTGGTCCACAGATGGCTGTCTTCTTGGTGGAAACTCACGCTGTGGAAGGGGCAAGGGATTTCTCTGGGGTCTCTTTTAAAAGAATGTTCATTTCATTCACAATGGCCTTGATCATTTCATTCTCATGACTTGATCATCTCCTAAAGGTCCCTACTCCCAGCACCATCACACTGGGGATTACATCTCAATATGTGAATTTTGGAGGTACATAAATATTCAGTCTATGGCAGGCAGCCTATAAAAGTCAATTTTTTGGTGAGTTTTTCCCCAAATTTTAAGAGCTAAAAGACAAACATTTTCTGAAAAATCATATCTAAAATTATACTTATCTGTTATTTATTTATCTATTGCCATTATCTCAAATTTGATGGGCTAGGAAGCTGCACACTAATCTGAACAACAGCATTTCATTAAAAGGTATTTTAAGTCTATCCCTGGAATTAAAGGCACAAGAGTGAGACTTCATCTAAAACTAAGATCTAGTTTACTTGATTAAATACAGTTCTACTGGCAAAAGAAGCTTTATCTTTCTGCTTATTTTCAACATGACTGCACAATGGGAAAATGTTTTTTAGATGATTTTAGCATTTTCTAAATTGGGTCCATATGAAGGCAACGTATGAAATAAGATTTCAAAAACAGTGGAAATGTTAAATTTGAGAATATTGAAATATTCTCCAGATATTATTAAAAAGTGTTAAAATTGAATTTTTCTTTGAATAAGAGGGGTTTTTCCCCTAAAAAATGTGTATCTAAAAACAATTTTGTTAGTTCATTTGACATTTAGTAGCTTCCCACCCATCAAGGAAATATTAAGGGACTGCTGAAACTCAGCTGCCAGATCTGACACCTTGATCAACCGTATCCCAGATCAAGCACAACTTGGACTTGTCCTCACTGACACTGTGATTTGGGTTATACCCTCACAGGACTCAGACCCCATCCATCTAGGCTATTTCTCCTAGCATCTCTGTCTGTATCTAAGCTTAATCCAATTTTGAATTTTTATAATGTTGTTTTGAGATTTTTTTATTAACAATCCTGCTTCACCATTAGACCAGTGGTTCTGAAATGTGTGCACATTTAAAACACCTGGGGGACTTAGAAAAAGTAATAGACTCCACCCTAAACCAGAATCACATCCAAAGTTCAGAAAAGAGAACTGGGTGTTGACTGTTCAAAAAATACTTCCCAGGTAATTCAAATATACAATCAGGATTGAAAAACAACTGATTCAGGCTATGAGATCCTTAAGAACTGGAGCGCTTAGATCCCCACTTATTACACACTGCCAGTTCCATGGAGTGGACGCTTACATGATCTTATTTATTTCAGGTAACTAAATCCATTGAATAAGTATTAATGCCTCCATTTTGCAGATACAGAAAGTGAAATTCGGGCAGACTAAGCGATTTTCTTAAGTTATCTATGTTTTAGGTGGGGAGCCAGGATATTACCTCAGTGCCTAGAAGAAAGCAGACACTAATAAATATTTGTTGATTGAATGAATGTGTCAGTGAATGAATGACTAAATCCCATGCCTCTTTTTTTGTGTGTTTCTTGTTTTTTAGGGCTGCATGGGCAGAATGTGGAGGTTCCTAGGCTAGGGACCAAATTGGAGCTGCAGGTGCAGGCCTACACCACAACCATGGCAACACCAAATCCTTAACCCACTGAGCGGGACCAGGGATCAAACCCCCACATCCTGAGCCACAATGGGAACTCCTCCCATGCCTCTTGTACTACAGCATACTGCCTCTCTGGTCTTTGTAGCCTCAGAGCACTCAGTCTTTGTAAAGCCTAAACTAATGACTGATGAATAAATGAATGAATCAATCAGTAGACTGATTAACAGACCAGTCAATAACAGGTGATCAGATGAGCATGTGCTATTTTCCCCTACTGCAACTTTCAGTTTTGGAAAAGAGCAGTCCATTTTTCTCCACATGTAATAATCTGCCTGGGAGGTAATTCTAACAATATTTTGGCATTTACTCTGAAGTCTTACCATTTTGAATTGCCAGAATGTTAAAATTAGAAATGTGATTTCCTCCCTGCTGTCTGCTCTCATTTTTCTAAGGCCCAATGAAACCCTAGGTGGCACTTTCCAACACTGCTACTGCTGCCATCTCCTTTATTGCTTCCCTGCTTCTAACTGGATCAGTCAGAAGCTGCATATTTCCATGTGGCACAATGGCTACTTATGGAGAAAGTTACTTGGTAGTACCCGGACTGCTGACCCAGGACCCAGGCTCCAAAGATTTTGTTTATTTCTCTTGAGTGTATACCTATGAGTGGGACTTTTTAGGGTATAGGGTAGCTGTATATTTAGCTTTACTAGATACAACCACACAGATTTTTAAGTGGTTGTATCGGTTTATGCTCTCACCAGAAAAAAATAAGAGAATTTCACAGGCTCCATATCCTCTCCAACATTTGGTACAGTCAGTTTCAATTTCTCCCTCTCTTTTCTTCCTCCTTCCCCTCTTCTCTCACTGCTTCCTCCTCCTCCTCCTTTTCTTCTTCCACTACTTTCTCCTCTCCTGCTTTCTCTAGCTCTCTCCCTCTCTCTCTCTCTCCTTCTTCCTCTCTCCCTCTCTCCTTTGTTAATAAAATTGAAAAGGCTTTGTTCAGTTAATATGATCAGTATGTGGGCTCTGTTCCTGGCTACGATTCTCCTACCTGACCTGTTGTATCTCAGCCCTGAGAGCCCGCTTTTGTATTCTGTACTCTACTGTGTGATACTGGAGGTGGGGCCTGTAATCCAAATTTCCCAAACTCCTTTGCTAACTTGCTGTCTGTTTGATTCTCTAATAGGAGGACGCACCAGTAGGAGATTGGCCATTGGGAGCAACTACAGCAGTGGAGGACAGCCTCACCTCCAGATTCCAGGTGCTCTCAGCACTGCTCAGCACACCACACCCCACCTGAGGTCTAAATGACCAGCCATGGAGTGCCCCATAAAGACCTAAACTACTAGCTTTGATGCACCCCCTCACCTGAGGTACTAGCTTTCCACCTCCTGTTATAAAGCACCTGTCTTAAAGATCTGAGCACCTGCTATGTGTTAGCCCTTCCTCCAAGCTCCTAAATTCTGTAACACCTCTTCTCCTTTTATATTCACTAGGTATAGACAATCCCTGCTATTTCTAATATCTGCATTATATTCTTACCTCCCCTTTTTGCTCTTTAGGATTCCAACTTGGGTATAACAAATTTCCTATACGAAATTTCCTTTCTTTGAAAGATGTAGTGTTTGGTTTTCTTGAAAGAGTCATGTGGTCTTATACAAGTCTCATATATAAGGTCTCTGCTAGCCTTTCATCTCTCTCCCTTGACCAATCTTAAAATTACTACTATCACAATAACCCCTGAATAGGGACCTCCTTAAGGAGGCACCTGTATGGCCCTTACCAGGGATAAAAGCCTGTCTTAGAAGAATTTCTCCTAGAAGGATTTTACTGAATGCTTTCAAGACAAAACAAAGGGAAAGAGGGAGAGAGAGTGACAATTTCAATAGTGCAGGCAAATCGTCCTATCATTCTACTCTGCAAGATATGTTTACACTGATCACAAAATGGAAGATGTGGATCCACCTTTCTCTGCATTTTCATGAGCCTTCATCACAACAATGAGATCACCCTGCTGAACACGACGAGCCTTGTACTTAGCAATGTATATCCATATTTCATACAACATACAACATGAACCCTCAGTGAAAAGCAATGCCTCATCTTGTACTGAACTAAAGAAAAATTAACCTGATCCACCTTAGCATAATTAATCCCCAGTCCTAATCCTTCCAAAGGGATTGCTGAGGGTAGTGTTACCGAGACTAAATTCCTGTCCTATGTTCTGACTTTAGAACATAAGCTTCCAGTAAAATGTAGCTTCTCTGTATCCCATGGTAAGTATAAATTCCATACAACTCAATGATCTATGGAGAACCTAATTAATTACCTTCCTGAAGTTTCCAAATCAACAGAAAAGTTGAAATTTCTCAGAGAGGAGGTTCTGTCATCTCTTCGTCACACACATCAGCCTAAAATATGGTCCCACAGTTGCCTGAACCAAGGGCACAAGATATTCTCCTATGTTCCCTTTTAGCCTTCATTTTTGGAGCCAGGGGAATCTTCTCATTTATGTGCTCTGGTTGCCTGTAACAATCAGGGTCCTGAGGTCGTCATCTACTGTTGATCTGTCTATCGTCCCCTGAATACCCTGGGCCACTCTTCAGTCATAATCTGCATAACCTAAGTTTTAAGATGAAGGAAAGGGTAGGGATTGCCTGGTGCATAGGCCCATGGCAACAAGGACGGACTAAGAGAAATGCTAAGTGGAGGGTACTGAGCAATGTGAGGACACCAGTATTACGCAGAAATTGTGGAGACAAGTGGGAGGGAGAAAAGAGGATGCTGTGACAGGAAAGGAGGGGCTGAGTCACATCACTTGAGATCTATGTAAAATATATATAGATCGGTGTTTTTCCATGGCATTCAAAGTCTTCAATTCAGTGAACCGTAATTAACATAGGTGAATAAAACACTGGCTATGGTCTTAAAAATAGTATACTACCTGGACAAAAAAAAAAAAGAAAAAACAGGCAATGTGATATCCATGTAATATGGTAAACTGTTAGAGAGACAAGTATAAAGAAAACCTAGGAAGCCCAGGGAGTGGGCAAAAAATCAATCACATGGCAGATAATTTTCTAGACCAGCTATCTGATTTGTTCTAAGGCATGTAGATTGCTTTTTATTAAATCCTGTTCATTTCCTTGAGGACGAAGCTAACCCCAATCCCTACTTCCATCATAAAAAAGAGGTACATATTTGAGTAATAAGGTAGAAAGAACCAGTGATGTGACAATATTTTTTACCTCTAGCCAAATTCTACCTATAACCTTTCCATCTAGCCCAGAATGAAAGACAAAGACTTCCGTAACGCAAGTATAAACTTACAAGAGAAAAACATCTGGTCAAACAAACATTCCATTCTTTCTACTCAACCCTGACCCCAGGTGTCCACTGAGGATGATTTTTCAAGTTTAGTGGAGTTTTGTGGAGACCATCACCAGCTGTTACAGCAGGTACTGCTCCTGGGGATGGGCAAAGAAGAGAAGAGGCTGTGCCAGAGAAAACCCAAGGGAGGAATATACAGTTAATTCAATTTCCCATGCCCAATGTATTTGACTTGTTCTGTTTCACAACCCCCAATCCAAAATGTGTTCTAGATGAGAGCCTTGTAAAGAGAGTACGAAAATGAAGCCAGCTTTCCAAAGGCATGCACATTTTATCATGCCCAAGATCTCATAAAGTCAGTGCAGAGGGAACAGCTCTCTTGTGGGCTAGATCTAAGCACTCAGTCTATGGATTCCTGTTGCCCTAGCACAAGAGATCTCAAAATTCTTTGTTCTTTTCCCTGATATCAGATATTGGGCTCTCCAACTTATAGAAGGTCTATTTTCCTTCTTTTACCATCTTCCCTTCCTAATCCAGACTGAACACTGCAAAAAAGCTGATCATTAAAAGTACCCTTGGAGTCCCATACTTTTAGTTCCCTTTTGGCTCTTGAATTAAGTGAAAACTATCTCCCTGGCATTCAGTGCCTTTGGATTCAAGAAAACGAAGATAACATAGAAGAATCATATACTGATGGTGACCTTAAAGACAGTCTGTGGAATCTTAGAAGAAAAGTCTTTCCATCTCTTTTAGGAAAAAACATTGGTAATACTGTCCTGGACACAAAAGGTAAAATCCAAAATAGCTGCCTGGGCAATTTAAAAAGTCTACTGTAGAAGGAGGGCAAGATGGCGGAGGAGTAAGAGGTCGCGCTCACCCTCTCCCACAAATACATCAAAAAATGCATCTAAATATAAAACAACCTGGACAAATCATCATCTGAATGCTGATTAATTTAAACCTCCAAAAACTGCAAGAAACCTTGAAATAACTGGGTAGAACAACAGAAGGAAAAAAAAAAGTTGAGAGACAGAAAAGCAATTAGGACGGCAGCCAGCACCCCAGGGAGGGAGCTGTGAAAAAGAAAAGTTTCCTGGGAAGAAACCTAAACAACGATCAACGGATCAACGACCAACGGAACTAGAGGGACATCAAAACCTGAGAAAAACACAGCAGCTGGATTGAGATAGGAAAATCAGAGTTAGAGACCTGAATACCGGCCAGACACCACAGCCTGAGGCGCTGGGTGGTGTCTGGGAGCTAAGACACAGGTTCCTAAGGTTAGTCCCTGCAAGAGGGCAGAGGTCAGTGGCTGCGGCGGTTCCGAGAATAGGACAAGGAACAGCGATATTCTAGGATTTGCGGAGAGCAAAACCAGGACTGAAGGAACCGAGGAAGTCTGGTCCCGCAGGGGCGGCAAGCCTCCATTGTTAGGGAGGAGGAGAGGAGGAGGGGCTGACCGCCATAGGAAGCAACTTGAACTAGCACGCAAGGTGGGGCGATGGTGCACCACCAAAGAGAGCGGAAGTGGGGAGGAGCCAGTGGAGGCTACAGCTGCAACAGCGGGGGCAGAGCCCGTGCCTTGAAGCCCGTGGGCGGAGCACTGTGCCAGGTTGTGGACCCAGGCGCCTGCGCCAGCCAGCATTGGCGGGGGTGGCGGGGCCCTGGGCTGGTCCACGGACCTAGGCGACTGCGTCAGCCCACAGAGTTGGTAACTCTGGCGGGCGGAGCAGTATGCGACCACATGGAGCTAGCTTTCGCAGAGAAGCGGGGCCAGCGCCAGCCGCTGGAGCCAGGAAACCGCCCCATCTGACGAGAAAGCATCAGCAGAAGGGCGGAACAAACGCCAGCCTGCTGAGCCAGCCTCTGACAGGCACCTCTTCTGGTTCCAATCACCTCAAAGAGGATTTTGCAATCAAACACTAGTTTCCCGTGGCTCTCACTACCGGGGAAAATCATACTTCCTGATGCTGCTATTGCCAAATGCTTAAGACACCTGGTAGATCTGCCTAGAGCTCGCGACCACTTCCCAGCACCAGGCAACTAGGAGTGGACAGCGCCACCTTCCTGCAATTGAGAGCGTA
>PVHT021183648.1:25867195-25941154 GCA_004024745.2 Catagonus wagneri
ACAATAAAACAACTGCCAAATTCTTAGATATACTTTCCACAAAGCTAAAGAAGTTTTTGACTCCTATTCTCTCTTCTTTGCAGTTTTTCTCTTTGTACAGGCTTATGGGGTGGGGAGTGGAAGGGAACACATACAAGCTTTCTAACCAACCATGTTATGCACTCATTTCATCAGTGAAAAATAATATTTCTAACACTGACAAACCTGCCAGTGTCAAAGGGGTGCAAATGAATCTTAAATCATAATACTCTATGAAAGAAGCCAGGTGGGAAAGAGGATACTGTATGATCCCAGTTATATGGCATTCTGGAAAAGACAAAATAATAGCAATGGTAAAAAGATCTGTGTTTGCCAGAAATTTAAGGATGGGGAGAATTGAATAGGTGAAGCACAGGGGATGTTTGAGGGTAGGGAAACTATTCTGTGTAATACTGCAGTGTTGGATAGATGGCATTTATACATTTGTCAAAATCCATAGATTTTACAGCACAAAGATGGAACCCTAGTATGAAATTTTAAAAGAGCATTTAGAAGGTTGAGGGAGCCCCAGATGAAATACAGAATATGCCAAAAGAATCCAACTGTATTACAAATATATGAAACAACTGAAAGGGGTGGGGAAAAGGATACTTATGTAAGTAAATTTGGAGATGAATGGCATCTGCAATGCTAAAAGCAAAAGTAACTATAGGAGTTCCCGTCGTGGCGCAGTGGTTAACGAATCCGACTAGGAACCATGAGGTTGCGGGTTCGATCCCTGCCCTTGCTCAGTGGGTTAACGATCCGGCGTTGCCGTGAGCTGTGGTGTAGGTTGCAGGCGCGGCTCGGATCCTGCGTTGCTGTGGCTGCAGCGCAGGCCAGTGGCCACAGCTCCGATTAGACCCCTAGCCTGGGAACCTCCACATGCCGCGGGTGCGGCCATAAAACCCGCGGCCATAAAATGACAAAAGGCAAAAAAAAAAAAAAAAGTAACTATACATAAGAATATATGTCTATTGATTAGGTTGTTACCCATATAAGTATAGGTTAACAATTCTAATACTTTATACATGTATTCTGAGATTGAACAATTAAGTAAATGGATGGCTGATTGTGGCAGGCAGGTTTTTTACTGCTGGAGTGAGAATTTACAGATAAGCACATAATGTGACAATGACCTATGTGGTAATTGATTAGAGTTGGAGACATCAGTATAAACTCATATTTATTATAATCTCACTAGAGATATTTACATTTAGAAATGTATATATACACAGGTTAGTATATACACATTTATTTCCTTATTCTTTAACTGAGGTCTAGAAGCAATGACACCCCAGAAGCAGCAAGTACACCTGGCACCCAGATTTTTGTTTCTAATGCTATTTCCTGCAAACAGCAAGTTGGGCTTCTTAGAGAAATGTCTAATTTTAAGGACTAGGGCAAGAGATATAGAAAATGAGCTTGGAGTATTATGTAGTGCCAGAGAGTAAAAAAGTACTCAAAAAATTAAGAATTAAAAACTCCAACCTATAATGATGGTGATATGTCAAAAGGACAAAGAAGAGCAACAAAATAGTTACTGAAATTATAAGCTAAAGTATAAAACAATAATCACGAGTCCATACTAATATACAGGGTTGAATAAATAACTGGGGGAGAAGAGACCAATCTCTTACACAGAATTCCATGTAATTTACATAGATACTGCACTTTCAAGGAGGCAGAACGTTCACCCCTTCAACGTCATGACCTTCCAAAGAGTACAGAATGGAAAAGGAGAAAAAGAGTAACTAAAGTTGCGAATACTGGCAAATACCACTTCAGCCACTGTTTTACTGCAGTAATATACAATGAACTTTACAGGAAAGGACCCTGAAAATCAAAGGAAGATTGTACTTTCTGGTTGGAAACTTTACCAAAGTTCATTTAACATCTCAGAAAATTACTTCCTCATTGGCAGCACCATTCATTTTTTTCAAACACTGATTTCATATACCTTCAGTCTGAATTTCTAGCTGTCGTTTTCATTTGGGTATAAGCATACATTTTAGCCCATATTTTATAAAATACAATTTTAAAACTTTAATAATATTTACTTAAAAACTGAAACTGAGTTTTGTGGTTTCAGTCACAAACATTTATCAATACATCTGTTTTACTAACGTGATGAAGAAATGATTCAAGATTAGGCAAACTGTTTTTAAAAGTCTTACAAGAATAAGGATGTTATTTTAGAAGGACACAATCACAAAGCATAGTAAGCCATAAAAATATTAAAGGAAAATAGTCTTAACAGCTATACAAAAAGCTATGGCTTAACAAAAAGAATACAATTATTTTGTTGAGTAATATCATTAAGAAGAATCAAAGAGACGTGAAAGATACAAAAAAAATCATCTGTGCCATGAGTAGCAATAGGCTTAGGGTTAGGTTCATCTACAAATGGATGAAGTAGGATGAAGTTTTATTACCTGCATATGTAAGTATCATATGGAACAAAAAATCTTAGAGAAAGTGTCATTTTTTAAATGAACCTTAGCGAGAAAGGAATGGTCAACATTAAAACACTTAAAATTCTTCTACAGAAAAAAATTCCTTTTTCCAAGTTCATTACTTGCGTAAAAAGATGCACAGCTATAGCTGGTTGACAATGTGGGTTTTAACCATCATAAAAAGCAGCATCGAGTACTTTATCATTTAACTATATATCCATCAACAAGGCATAGTTGGAAAGAATCTTTGTGAAAGGTTCTTTCACAAATGAAAGAATGTTGTTAAAAGTGTTATTAAATCAAGAGTAATCCTTTGAATAATAGGTGATTTTATAAACTGATATTGGCAACAAAGAAGAGTTTTAATATCACCCTACACATGGAAGTAAAATGGCTCTACATAGGAAATTATTTAATGAAATTGTCTTCAATATTAGATACTAATTTTTTAATTCAAAGGATTAACATTAAACATCAAATTTTAAATACTGCTACAACTGAGGGTTTGGGATGGAAATGCTATAAAAATTTGGTTGTGATGATTGCTGTACACCCATAAATGTAATAAAACTCATTAAGTAATAAAAAAAGAAACTTGAGGTATTAAAATGGAAAAAAAATTAAAAAATAAAATGCTGCTACATGTACACTTTGTCATAATTGTTCTCTACATCCTATTCTCTTTTCCGTATACTATATTTCAATAAAAGATGTACTATATTAACAGTAAAAAATAAAACACTATACATTATAGGGAATATTTTTAAGATACACTTGAAATCATAAATGGGGTACTTAAGCTGCAAGAAAATTAGAAAAATTAAAGTAAAAGGATTATCAGGAGGTCTATTAGCAAACTTGTTTAAAAATAATCGTCATCACTGATTATTTTCAGTTCTTACTTGGCAAGAATTGGAGACAAACAGGCTTAAAAATACTGATACTGAAATTGGGCACAGCTATGTTAGGCTCCTGGATACAAAAGCCTTTCTGTGTCTCCCCACATTTATTGTTCTTAGGAACTGGGCCTCATTCAGCCACCATGACCTTCCCTGAGGTCCTAGAGACAGGTTCAGACAGTTGCTGATCAGGGAAGGGAGGGACAGTCAAACATCAATAGTACAGCTTTGGGGCAGGATCTTGGTTCCTTCTCAAGGAATACACATAATGATATAGTCATCTTATACACCTAAGAGAAAAGTTATATTCTTTATGCTTCTTTTACAAATGAATACTTTGAAACTGGACAGGCTAGAGTCCTTCCTTGTCCTTCTCCCTTACTTAAATGCACCCTAAACACAATCACCCATAAGCTTTAGATTAGGTACCCTGAGCATAATACCCTGTGTACTAAATATTATTAGCACGGGATGTTTCTCAGGAATTTTCCTAGTTTCTTCTAATCTCTGATCAATAGGCCCTTTTTGAAAGTACTGTTATTCTAGACAATAACCCAGAAGACCACCGTCATGATCATACCGAGATCTCCTGACTACAGCTTTGATGACTAAAATTCCCCCAAAGAAAGAACACGTTTGTCCCAAACCTGATTCCTATCTGAAAATCTATTTTTCTCCTTTTTACTATAAAAATCCTCTCGATTCTTTCCAGGGGTGGGAGCGCACTAGCCTGCCATGACCCTCCTTTGCCTGGCAAAGCAATAAAGCTATTTTCTTCTCCTTTACCCAGAACTCTGTCTCTGCATTTCAATTTGGCACCAGCAGACAGAGACCAAATTCTGGCAACAATATGAAAATATTACTCTTATTTGTACACAATTTTCAAAGGATAATGATTAGATTTAAAGATCTCTATGAACATACAACCTCCTATTGACTCAATAATTACTTTAGAAAAGATCTGGGACACCTAGCCAACTTTTACGTACAACTTTGAGGGGTGGGTGTAGAGAGGCTGAAATACAGTTGTCCCTCACTATCTGCAAAGAATTGCTTCCAGGACCCCTGGGATATCAAAATCTGTAGATGCTCAAGTCCTTCAAAATCCAGAACAGGGCCCATGGATGCAAAGGGCTGCCTTATTTTAGCATTTCATACGTCATATTTTGTGTAGCTACTTCAAAGACAATGCCATCATTTACAAATGATATATACCAAGTCATTACTGAAAACACTTAAAATGCAGAGCTCCTAAAACTTTATTAATAAGGATTGTTTTTAAAAAGCTTCATTTGGAGTTCCCATTGTGGCTCAGTGGTTAACGAATCCGACTAAGAACCATGAGGCTGCGGGTTCGATCCCTGGCCTCACTCAGTGGGTTAAGGATCCGGCGTTGCCGTGAGCTGTGGTGTAGGTCGCAGACGTGGCTCGGATCCTGAGTTGCTGGGGCTGTGGCGAAGGCCGGCTGCTACAGCTCCTGTTAGACCCCTAGCCTGGGAACCTCCATATGCGGCGGGTGCGGCCCTAGATAAGGCAAAAAGACAAAATAAAATAAAATAAAATGCTTCATTTTATTATAAAGTTACATACTTTATATTTTATAGAGCAATAATAACACTATGTTGTAAACATTCTGTATAGAAATTATTTATTAAATTTGGGGGCTGGCTGCTGTTTTCCGATCTTACTCTAAAGGACTACTGCACAAATTTTCTATAGTCTCTTTTATTACTGTATTTGTTTCTAAGCTAATCTCTATGCACCATCACTTTTTAAAGAATTTAATATCTTCGGATCTTTTTAAAGACTAGAGATGGACTGGCTAAAAATCTGGACACTACCCTTGATTTTAAGCCCTGTCCCCTTCTAAACCATCCCTGGTAATTTATGTCCACTCCCAACACCCCACCTCATGAACACGCTCATCAACTTTTCTCAAGGCCTCTCTGGGTATAAGAAAATAGTCTCAAAGAGGAGAATGGTAAAGAGAAAGAAAAGTGCAGGAGACTCACCTGCTGCATTAAGGGCCAGCTTGAGGTCAGCCCAATGACATGAACATGACACCAGTTCTTATGATTATTTTTTCCCTCCCACTGTTAGATGCTTGCATCCAGGCAGAGTTAAAGGGAAGTAAAATTTAACCAGGATTTGGATTTTGCCAAAGTATCTAACCTTGCAGCAGTGGGTCAAGGGAACTGAGGCTATGCCCAACCGATGATAGCGAGTGTAATAACTGTAATCGCCACTTACAAATTATGATATCACTGTCCTTGTATTTGTCCAAGCCCCATATTCAACATCAGCTTCAGGGAATTTGCACCTATTCCCCTAAAACAGAAGTCAACCTTCAACTTCCAAAATTAAGTATCTCTTTTTGTGGAAAGCAGTGTTCATGTTAAGAGTGAACACTGAATTTGTTTGCATTCGTTATGTATGTAACCTACACAAATAAATTTCACCAATAAAATCTCACATTTTCACATGAAGAATAAGGATTTTACTGTGAAGGACTTTTAGATAAGGGTTGAGTCCTTCAGTGAAGGTGATGTGACTATTCTCTAACAAGCTTCTTGGCAGAGAACAGCAAGTAGTCTATCCTTGAAATCAATGGAAATCCCAATCTTATCCTTTACAAAACACAGATTTGTTTTAATTTCAAAGCAAATAAGTCAAATAAACAAGCCAAGAAAATGCCACCTTTTACATTTGCGAACAATGCTGCTCTAAATGATTTTGTTCAAGGTCACCCCCACTGATCAGGTCACCGCCATGTTTCTCTTTAGAGTCCCAGTTGCACTCAGTGGAAGCTTCCAGTAATTAATAAGCACTCTTAGCCAGGCATCTATTGGCTTTAGCTCCTCAAACGTGGCACTAGCCAATCCATAAGCACGAAATAAAAAGCACTTTTAATCTATCAAATGGAAAAATGGTTCAGTTTGGTCACTCAAAAGCAATTTTGGTCTTCAGAGTGAAATCTACTAATGTGTGAAGAAGCAGAGAAAAAACTTTAAAACTGAAGAGACCTATGATCTAACTTTAATCAACTGAAAGAGAAATGGCTTGAGGGAAGGAGGCCAATAAGGACAGGATAAAAGGAGTCTGTGTCAGAAAATACTGACATAGAGAAGGCACATTTGCCAGAAACAAAAATTCATCTTAGAAAAAAATTGACATTATTTCAGAATGAAATATTCAGATGGTACCTAAAAGTAATTAGGTCAGCCATTTAAAATAGAATTTACTGGAGTTCTGTTGTGGCTCAGCGGTAACGAACCCAACTCATATCCATGAGGATGCAGGTTTGATGCCTGGCCTCACTCAGTGAGTTAAGGATCCAGCATTGCCACAAGCTGTTGTGTAGTCTGCAGACACAGCTGGGAGCCCACGTTGCTGTGGCTGGAAGCTGCAGCTCCAATTCAACCCCTAGCCTGGGAACTTCCATATGCCAAAAGTATGGCCCTAAAAAGCAATAAACAAACAAACAAACAAACAAACTTACTAGTCATTTTAGTCAAACACATCATCAAATACTTTTACCTTTTTTTCCATTTGACCACGAGTAGTTTGCTTTGATATGTGACATGAAGAAAAAAATTGCTATTTGGGGGAAGGAGAGGGGAAGAAAAATTACAGCCAGTTTCTAAATATAGTCTCCCAGAGGATGGCTCTTTCATTTCATTAGATTCACAGACATTTTATATTAGGCAAAGAATGCCCAAAACTCTATAAAGGGATCACTATGGTAAAAAAAAAAGAGATCAATGTCTCTTTTTGAATTATGGTTTTATTCGGATATATGCCCAGGAGTGGGACTGCTGGATCACATGGTAGTTCTATTTTTAGTTTTTTGAGGACCCTCCATACAGTTTTCCATAGTGGTTGTACCAATTTACATTCCCACCAACAGCATAGGAGGGTTCCCTTTTATCAAAATTCTATGTAGCATTTGTTATTTGTTGAGTTGTTAATGATGGCCACTCTGACTAGTATGAGGTAGTACCTCATTGCAGTTCTCATTTGCAGAAACAGACACACAGACATACAGAACAGACTTGTGGTTGCCAAGGGGGAAGGGGGAGGGAGTGGGATGGATTGGGTGTTTCGGATTAGTAGATGCAAACTATTACATTTAGAATAGATAAGCAACTAAGTCCTCCTATATAGCTCAAGGAGTTATATCCAATCTCATGGGATAGAATATGATGGAAGGTAACATGAAAAAAAGCATATATACATATATATATGTACATATATATATATATATATATAAGTATACACACACAAACACACACACACGCATATATATACATGTAAAATTAGGTCATTTTGTTATATAGCTGACATTTTGTTAATAAGAATAATGGTGAAATTTGCAATTTTCAGCATAAATGAAGTTAGACTCACTGGTGAAAACAGTACTATCAAATTGGCTAAAACACTTTAGAACAGGAATCGGTGGACTATGATTCACAGGCCAAATTCTGGCCCCTTTAGTTTGGGTATGATCTGTGCATTGAGCAGTCTTAACAGCTTTTTGGGAGTTCCCATCGTGGCTCAGTGGTTAACGAATCCGACTAGGAACCATGAGGTTGCAGGTTCGATCCCTGACCTTGCTCAGGGGGTTAAGGACCTGGCGTTGCCGTGAGCTGTGGTGTAGGTTGCAGATGTGGCTCGGATCCCACATTGCTGTGGCCGTGGCATAGGCCATTGGCTACAGCTCTGATTAGACCCCTAGCCTGGGAACCTCCATATGCCACCGGTGCGGCCCTAGAAAAGGCAAAAAAAGAAAGAAAAAAGAAAAAACACTACTAAAATTTCTGTGGAACCACAAATGACCCCAAATACCCAAAGAAATCCAAATAAAGAGGAACAAAGCAGGAGACATCACACTTATTAATTTCAAGATATATTATAAAGCTATAGTCATCAAAACAGGATAGTACTGGCATAAAAACAACAGATAGACCAATGGAACAGAATTGAGAGTCCAGAAACAAACCTAGGCATATACAGTCAGCTAATATTTGACAAGGAGCCAAGAATACTCAGTGGGGAAAAGACAGTCTTTTCAATAACTGCTTCTGGGATAATTAGATATTCATATGTAAAAGAATGAAACTGGACCCATATCTTAACACCACTCACAAAAATTAACTCAAAATTAATTAAAGACTTAAATGGAAGATCCAAAACCATGAAACTCCTTGTAGAAAACATAAGAATAAAGCTCCTTAATATGGGTCTTTGTACTGATTCTCCATATATTTTTGTTTCCAAGATAAACAAATGGGACTACATTAAACTAAGAAGCTCCGGTACAGTAAAAGAAACCAGCAACAAAGTGAAAAGACAGCTATGCAATGGGAAAAATATATTTGCAAACCATATATCTGATAAGGAGTTAATATCCAAAATATATAAAGAACTCATTAAAATTTAATAGCAAAACTAAATAATCCAATTTAAAAATGGGTAAATGACCTGAATAGACATTTCTTTTAAAAAGATATATGAAAAGCCAGCAGGTACGTGAAAAGATGTTCAATATCACTAAGTATTAGGGAAATTGTAAATTAAAACCACAATGTGGTATCACATAGGCCAATGGGATGCCTATTAGCCATCATTAAAAAGAGATAACAAATGCTGGTATGGAGGTTTCCACTGTGGCTCAGCGGAAACAAATCTGACTAGTATCCATGAGGATGCAGGTTCAATCCCTGGCCCTGCTCAGTGGGTTAGGGATCCAGTGTTGTCGTGAGTTGCGGTATAGGTCATACACATGGCTTGGATCTGGTGTTACTGTGGTCATGGTGTAAGCCAGCGGCTACAGCTCCAATTCCACCCCTAACCTGGGAACCTCCATATGCCGTGCGTGCAACTCTAAAAAGACAGAAAAAAAAAAAAAAGGCTGGTATGGATGCAGAGAAAAGAGAAACCCTTGTGCCCTCTTGGTTGGATTGTGAATTAGTACAGTCACTATGAAAAACAGTATGGAGGACCCTCAAAATATTAAAATAGAACTACTATATGATTCAGCAATTCTGCTTCTGGGAATATGTCTAAACAAAATGAAAACACTAACTTGAAAATCTATCTGTACCTCCATGTTTATAGCAGCATTAATTACAATAGCCAAGACACAGAAAAAACCTAAGTATCTGTAGATGGATGAATAAAGACGTTGTGGTGTATGGAAAACAATAGATTACTTAGCTCTAAAAAAAAGGAAATCCTGCCATTTTTGACACCACGGGGGGGCGATGAAGGCATTATGCTAAATGAAAAAAAGCCAGAGAAAGATAAATACCGTGTGATCTCACTTATATATGGAATAGTAATTTTTTAAAAACCCACAAACTTGTAGAAAAAGAGATCGGATTTGCAGTTACTAGAGGCAGAGGGTGAGAGAGGGGAAATTAGAGGAAAGTGGCCAAAAGATACAAGGTATACAGGTATAAGATAAATAAATACTAGGTTTGTAATGTACAACATGATGACTATGGAAAACACCACTATGTGGTTAATAGAAATATTTTCAAGAGAATAAATCCTACGAGTTTCCATCACAAAGAAAATATTTTTCTTTTTTCATTCTTTTCTTTTTATTCTATCTATATGGGTAGAGTGATATTAGCTGAGCCTACTGTGGTAATCATTTTGAAATATAAGTAAATAAAACTATCATGCTATACTCCTTAAACTTATACAATAATATATGTTATTTATTTCTCAATAAAGCTGGGGGAAAAAAAAACCCTAATCTGTCTTCTACCTGCAGCTTCTTCAAATATTTGAGGATGATTATGTTCCCTGAATTGTCTCTTTAGACTGAATACTCTGAAGGGCTTCTTTAATGCTCTGTTCCACATGTGATTTTTTTTTAAGTTCCTTTAAAGACTAGAGTCCCCCAGCAAAGATTAATAATCCACACATCCATAGTTCATTTTCAAAAATCTAACCACAGAATTAGAAACAAAAGGTCAGTGCAGCCAGAAACTGCTAATATGCTTGTCATTGGAAATCTAGAATGTTATTCTTTAAATGGCCAATTGATGAAATGATTTGCAGTGCTGCAAAGTAGTGTCATTATGTGAAGAGTTTACCACAGACACAGCAGAGTTCTGCTCATCTTAATTTCCTTTTTATCCTGTCTATGTAAGAAGTTATCTATAAATCTCTCTAAACACTAGAGAGATATAAAGTTATTCTTTAATAGCTGATCTTCTTAAGCAAATTTGTTTTTTCAGCAAGTCATGATCACTTTAGTTTTTTTTTCTAACCTGTGGCATATGGAAGTTCCCAGGCTAGGGGTCAAAATGAAGCTGCAGTTGCTGGCCTATATGCCACAGCCACAGAAAAGCGGGATCCAAGCTTTATCTGCGAGCTACACCACAGTTCATGGCAACACTGGATCCTTAACCCACTGCGCGAGGCCAGAGATCAAATCCGTGTCCTCCTGGATACCAGCTGGGTTTGTTACTGCTAAGCCATGATGGGAACTCCAAGTCATGCTTCACCTAATAAGGAACAACTAGCAATTTTTTGTTACCTTTAATTTTCTCATTGGCATTTGTACAAATGCCACTTCCAGAAAAGTCTTACACAACCAGGAATTTGATTTCAGTTCCAGTCTTTAGAAACACTCTTATTTTTAGTTGCATTCCAGTGATATCCTTCCCCATTTATGTCATTCTCCTAACCTCTTTTCCCTCAATGTTCTCCCATGACTAAAGGACAATTTTAAGCTACTCTGCTCCGTTACAAAGAATTGAAACAGATAATAGCATTCCTAACATAATAAGACATCTCTAATGTAATTTTGCTATTAACCAGTATATCCTTTACAGCAGATGGGCCATTGTGAAATATAATTAACCATGACATACCCCAAAACACAAATATTACTTTCTCACCTGGAGACCTAGATGGAACTGCAGAAGACTGATGAAATCTAATGAAATTTAATAGACTCTAACTATAGTTTCTGGGCCCCTAGTGAACATGGTTTCTCATAATAGCCTTGAGTTTCATCCTACTTACAGGATAGAATGCCCGAGTGTTTTGCAGGTTCTTTTCCCGTACCAGAGACAAGGAAGAAGGTGGAGGAAGTTTTCTCCAAATGATTCTAATCTTGGAAACTCACTAGTTAGAGGTCAGCTATAATAGACTGTTGGGTTATAAATTATGCACCCACTTCTTTCATTTAGAAACATTTTTCAAAGACCCTAGAAAATCAAATTGCCATTTAGGGGCTCAGAAATAATCAAGGCCACTGGTGAGAGTGGTGTGAAAAGAATGCAGACATTAGGAGTTCCCGTTGTCACTCAGTGGAAACGAATCTGATTAGCATCCAAGAGGATGCAGGTTCGATCCCTGGCCTTGCTCAGTGTGTTAAGGATTTGGCACTGCCGTGAGCTGTGGTGTAGGTCACAGATGTGGCTCAGATCCAGTGTTGCTGTGGCTGTGGTGAAGGCCAGCAGCTACAGCTCTGATTCAACCCCTAGCCTGGGAACCTCCACATGCTGCGGGTGTGGCCCTAAAAAGGCAAAAAAAAAAAGATATTAGAACAAGAAATATCTGTAGCTGAACCCCACCACCACCACCACCACCACCACTTGCTAGCTTGGCAACATGGCGAAAGTTTCTGTATTACTCTGGGTTTCAGCTTCTTCATCTGTGATAAGGGACTACCTGACCTTTGCCTTATAAAGATGAACCATATAAACACGGAAGACATCTAATCCATACAAAGAGTACCCAACAAATATCACTTCCCTTTATTGCCAACAATTGTGGAATTATCCCCTTCTCTTGGTTCTTACAGAAAACAAACTTAATTGTAAAGATTTTCCTAGGAGTTAGGACTTTCAATGCTAAAATCCTGAGGCACATTGTTCCAAGGGCTGCATTTGATAAACTATTCCAGATTTTCAGTGAAGGGCTATTAGTTCCTTCTTGATGTTGGAGTGTTTTCTACTGTCTTGTGAAGGAGAACTGAAAAACAGATCATCGTTATGTTGACAATCTGTTTTTAATCACTTAATTGAAGATTGTAACTACTCTTATAGCAGTGATCCCTGATGGGACATTTGGTAATTCTGGAAACACGTTTAATTATCAAAACTGGGAGTAGTGGGAGGGTGCTACTGGCATCTAGTGGGTAGAGCCAGGGATGCCACTAAAGATCTTGTGTGCACAGAGGAGCCCTCCTTTCTTCTCTTCCTCCTCCTTCTCTTCTCCACAACACAGAATTATCCGACCCAAAACATTAGTAGTGTTGAGAGCGAGAAACCCTGTTTAAATAGGCTAAATAATCTCTATTCTCTTTATATTTCTTCATAAATATATATAAAGACAGGTCGTTAAAAATACTAATGGCATATCTGCCATCTCTCCCACCATCAGCACTTAAATTTTATATAGGCCAATGATTACTATAGAATATATTTTGTGCAGCATTTTATCATTTACGAGGTGCTTTTTTGTGATATCTCACTACTTAACTCTAATGACAACATTACAAGGAAACTGTTTTTAATAATTCTCATCTAAAAAATCTTACCAGGGGAGTACCCATCGTGGCTCAGCAGAAACAAACCAGACTAGTATCCATGAAGATGCATATTCAGTACTTGGCACAATGGATTAAGGATCCGCATTGCCATGAGCTGCAGTGTAGGTCACATGATCTTTTGCCATCAGATCCCATGTTGCCATGGCTGTGGTATAGGCTGGCAGCTGCAGCTCTAATTTGAACCCTAGCCTAGGAACTTCCATATGCCGCAGGTGTGCCCCTAAAAAGCAAAAAATAATCTTACCAGGATTAATTTCTAAAATATAAACACAGCTCATGCTGCTTAATATTAAAAGAACAAACAGTCCAATCAGAAAAATGGGTACAAGATCTCAATAGACATTTCTTCAAAGAAGACATACAGATGGCCAACAGGCACATGAAAAGATACTCAGCATTGCTAACTGCTAGAGAAACACACATCAAAACTACAATGAGGTATTTCCCCACACCAATCAGAATGGCCAGTATTAAAAAGTCTACAAATAATAAATGCTGGAGAGAACGTGGTAAAAAGGGAACCCCCCTACACTCTTAATGGGAAAGTACATTGGTGCAAGCACTATGGAGAACAGTATGGAGGTTCTTTAAAAACTAAAAATAGAGTTACCATATGATCCTACAATCCCACTCCTAGGTATATACCTGGAAAAAGAGAAAAACTAATTTGAAAAGATACATGCACCCCAATATTCATAGCAGCACTAATTACAATAGCTAAGACCTGTCAGCAACCTAAATGTCCATGACAGATAAGTGGATAAAGAAGTTCTGGTACTTATATACAATGGATTACTCAACCATAAAAAAGAATGAAATAATTCCATTTGCATTGCAACATAGATGGACCTAGAGATTATCACACTAAGTGAAGCCAGAAAAAAAAAAGACAGATGAACAGGAGAAAAAAAGAACAAATTTTAACTCATGCACATGGAGCTCTCACAGAAATGGGACTTAAGAAGTGGCCAAAGCAGGCATCTTTTATACTTTTTAGTATAACAGAAAGAATGTTATATTATTATTAAATATATAATGTGAATTTTATTTAAAGAAATAATAAATTTGTGAGGAATTAACAGGACAAAGAAAAAAAAGAAAGAGAAAGATAAATACCATATGATATCAGTTATATGTGGAATCTAAAAAATGATTCAAGCTAACTTATTTACAAAACAGATATAGACCCACAGACATAGAAAACAACTTACAGTTACCACAGGGGGATACTGGGGATGGGGGAAATAAGTCAGGAGTCTGGGATTAACACATACACACTACTATATATAAAATAGGTAAACAAGGTATAGAACAGGAAACAATACTCAATATTTTACAATAACTGATAATAGAAAAGAATCAGAAAAGGAATATGTATTACTGAATCATTTGCCATACAGTTGAAACTAACACAACATTGTAAATTTACTATACTTAAAAATTTACCAAAGACTACACTTTAAGGACAGAGATAAGATGCAAACTAAAGACTTTTGGCCATAAATCTTTCCACTGCCTCTGGTCCACTTGGCCTCATTCTGAACAATGCTATTCTCAACAGAATGGAACCACTAAGACCATGCATTTCAACTGAGGATCCACATGAGAATCACACAAGCAGGTTTTTTTTGGAGGGGGAGGGGGGGTGTTTGTTTTGGCCAGACATACAACAGGCGGAAATTCCCAGGACAGGGATCAAACTCATGCCACAGCAGCAACCCCAGCCACTGCACTGAAAATGCCAGATCCTTAACCCTCTGTACCAGAGTGGAAACTCCAGGAAGATTTTTTAAATAGAGACTGATGGCCTAGCAACTCTACTATATCTGAATCTCTGAGAATAGTCAAGACATAGATATTTTCTAAGAGCACCCCTACACATTCCCACTTCTGGTGTGTCTCGTCTGGCTCAGAATACAAATCAAGTAATAAGAATCATCTTTCCTGGAGCATTTTACATGTTAAAAATGTCTTAATCCAAAGAAATGAATCCCAGGAGTTCCCGTTGTGGCTCAGTGGTAATGAACCCGACTAGTATCCATGAGGATGCAGGTTCAATCCCTGGCCTCACTCAGTGGGTTAAGGATCCAGCGCTGCTGTGAGCTGTGGTGTAGACTGGCAGCTACAGCTCCAATTTGACCCCTGGCCTGGAACTTCCATATGCCACAGCGAACGGAAGGAAGGAAGAACGGAAGGAAAGAAGGGAGGGAGGAAAAGTATTTCTGCTGTTATTTTAGGCACCAGAGCTCCTTGAGTATGGTGGGGATAATTGTGTTAGTTAAGCCTCTCAATTACTCAAAAGTGCTTTTTTGATTCTGGGTCAGAGCAATTTTTTAAATGGGGCTGTATTTGTTTTCTCTGGTTATACTTTCTATGCCCTCACATACTTACACATTTCATAACATAGATTTCATAACAAGAAACATAAGACATTAAAAAGCAAGACGCTGGCAAGAAAAGGCCATTAGAGGTCCAATTAGTGTGGAAGATGGCGAGATTATTACCATCTAGCTCCTGTGTCTCTATTTCAGGTCCTTCCACTACCACTTGTCATTTTCCAATCCTGTCTACATGACAGACTCCTGCGTGGCTCTCTACCTGGCCTTCATTTTATCATCATCCCCTTAATGACTGAATTGAGGCTTGACATCATCACAGATTACTTACTTAGATGCATTGTTGTTTAGGTCTCTCTCTGGTCCAGCAGCAAAGGCATCACCTGGGCACCTATTACAAATGAAGCATCTAGAGGTTCCCAGGATCCCCAGGTGATGCACATACAAGTTGGAGAAGCACAGTTCAGGTGAGTTTTCCCACTGACACCCCTCAGGGGCTCCCCCAACCCACTCATACTACTAATAATAGCAGCTCAGCACTGCAACAATTCTCTAAGACAGTGGTTCCCCAAATGTGACCTTAGATCAGCAGCATCAATGTACATTTCCAGGCCCATCTCAGGCTTACGGAATCAGAAGCTTACTGAATCAGAAACTCAGAGAGTGAGGCTTAGTAATCTGTGTGCATTTCTTTTCTTTTTTTTTTTTTTTTTTTTTTGTCTTTTTAGGGCCTCACCTATGGCAATGTGGAAGTTTCCAGGCTAGGGGTCGAATCAGAGCTACAGCTGCCGGCCTAGACCACAGCCACAGCAACACGGGATCCAAGCCACATCTGCGACCTACACCACAGCTCATGGCAATGCCAGATCCTTAACCCACTGAGCGAGGCCAGGGATCGAACCCTCATCCTCATTGTTCCTAGTTGGGTTCGCAACCACTGAGCCACAAAGTGAACTCCTCTGTGCTTTTTAAAAGTGGAATATAGTTGATGTACAATATTATGTTAGTTTCGGATGTACTATATAGTGATTTGACACTTACACAGACTATGAAATGATCACCACAATGTGTCTAGCAGATATCTGTCCCCATACAAAGTTATTACGGTATGATTAGCCATATTCCTTAGGCTATATGTTACACTTTCGAGGAACTTCTGTTTTTAAAAAAACCTTCAAGAGATTCTTGTTGGATATAGTAAGAGTAAAGTCGGTGTGACCACGGGAGGAGAAGATAATAAGGCCTGGAAGAAGTTTACTGTACTCACAGATCACAGAAAGAGTCACTGTATGCCATGTGGGGTCACAGGGCAAAACACCAGGTGGTAGGAAGACAGACTGAGCAAAAGGTTTAAGCAGAGACTTTATTGGGGTTTCCAGGGAAACGCGAGACAAGGCAGTTTAGGATTGGCTATATGAACAATTAAGGTGGGATTTGGGCTATAGGGGTGGGTCTCTAGTCTCCTGGTACCTGGTCCTGGGATATTTCTGGGCAGGGAAAATATTGGTGGGTGTGTGAAAGTTAGATGAGGAGGTTGGGTAGGACAAACTTGAGATTTGTTCATTTACATATGAAAAGCATTCTCTAGGCAAGTTATTATTATCTTCAGGCATTAGCTGGCCCTGGGGAGGGCAGTCTCTGCCTAGCCAGGACTGTTTTTTGAGATGTTAAAACATTTTATACAGAAAACTAAAAATATACACATTAACAATACTTTCTCATGCACACTAAAGGTTAGAATCCATTTCTTGGAAGCAGAGGTTATAAACCCTAGCTTCACACTAAAACTATCCAGGGAGTTTTAGCAAATATCAGTACCAGTGCCCAACCCCAGACCAGTTAAATCAGAATGTGAACACACTGGAAGGTGATCCTCATGTGCCATCAAGGTTCATAACTGAGCCTCTGAAGAAAGGCAAGCGTGGTTGATAAAGAACTACTGATCTAATTGAGTTTTTCTCCAGCCTCAATTGATGGGGGAGGCAGGGAGATATCTTGGCATCAAGCATGCCACCCTAATTTGTCTCAGGTGGTTGCGAGGGATTGTTTGGCTAGGTGTTTTTTAATGATTCTCACATGATTCTAGCGTACAGCCAGGCTAGAAAAGCACTGGTCAAATCTAACCTTCGTTTTATAGATGAGAATTATAAGGTTTAGAAGTAAAGAGGTTTAGGAGTTCCCGTCGTGGCTCAGTGGTTAATGAATGCGACTAGGAACCATGAGGGTGCAGGTTTGATCCCTGGTCTTGCTCAGTGGGTTAAGGATCCAGCGTTGCCGTGAGCTGTGGTGTAGGTTGCAGACACGGCTCGGATCCCACGTTGCTGTGGCTGTGGCGAAGGCCGGCGGCTACAGCTCCTGTTAGACCCCTTGCCTGGGAACCTCCATATGCCGCGAGTGCGGCCCTAGATAAGGCAAAAAGACCAAAAAAAAAAAAAGAAGAAGAAGTAAAGAGGTTTATTTAAATTTACAAGAAAGTCCTCAAGGGTGTCAAGATTAGAATTCCCAATTCCCAATTTCTAACCCAATGAATGCTCTTTTCCAGGAAGTATAGCTTATTGTCCTCGGTGTGCATATAGCTTGGTTTCCACCTTCAACTGAATTTCATTTCCCCAGTTTTAAGGGCTTCAAGAAATTTGGCTTGTATCTTCCAAGGACCCAGGCACATTGAGCAAGAAATGTTGAAGGCAAAAGATATGATCTATGCATTTTTAAGGAGTAAATATGAATTTGGTGGGATATATTTTCCAAAATATCCTCCATCCTACAAGTTCTATTATAAGGTGAAAGATCACTGCCCCATCAAAAGGTGGCATCTAATTATTCTCCTATGAAATATGGACTGGACTTGGTGACTTCTTTGACCAACAGACTGTGGTGGGAGCAACATCTTGAATTCCCAAGCCTAGTTCATAAAAAGCCTTGGAGCTTCTGCTTGGACCTCATGAAATATTGTCTTGAGACACTTCCCTCGTGAATCCCAGACATCTTGCAGAGAGAAGCCCAAATTATGTAGGGAGAAGCCCAAACTATGTAGTCGTGCTACTGTGCAACCCTAGCTGAGCTCCCAGCTAACAACCAGCATCAGTGTTCTCAACCATGTGAGGGCATCTTAAGATGACATCTGGCTGCAACTTGCATCAAAGACCCTAAACAAAAAATACCCAGCTCAGCCCAGTCCATCTGTAGAACCAAGAGAGATTATAATCCCTAGGGTTTTTTGTTTGTTTGTTTTGGGTTTTTTTTTTGTTTTGTTTTGCTTTTTTAGGGCCACACCCGCTGCAGGTAGAGATTCCCAGGCTAGGGGTCCAATCGGAGCTGTAGCCTCAGGCCTACACCACAGCCACAGCAATGCCAGATCTTAGCCACGTCTGTGACCTACACCGCAGCTCATCGCAACGCCAGATCCTTAATCCACTGAGCAAGGCCAGGGATCGAACCCGCAACCTCATGGTTCCTAGTCGGATTCATTAACTGCAGCACCACGACATATAATCCCTAGGTTTTGAAGTGGTTTGTTGAGCAGCAATAAATATCTGGAACAATGAAATACAAGACAACTCCAAGAGGAAAAAGGATGGTACCAGTGAGTTAACAGTTTATAAAAATTAACTGAGAGGGTGCAGGGGAGAAGAGGGGCAGGGAAGGTCAGAAGCACAAAGAAGGAAAATGAAAGTTTTTAAGAAATATCACCATTGGAGTACACTGCCTCCATAGAGGTTCCATGAGACACACTCGTCACACATTTCTAGGAAATTTTAGAAGTAACAAAAATACATGAATTTAGTCTTCCAGTTGTTTTTGCTGATAGCAAATTGTCTGAAATTACTATAATACCAGAAATATAAGGACTAAGGAAATGTTAAGAATGAGGTTGAAAAAAAATATTTTCTAAGTAAAATCATAAGTAGACAAATGAATAGTTTTCTTCCTAACACGCTCTACTTGTTTTGGAATCTTGGGTGTGAATCTTTATTGTGACCACAAATATTGCATCAGAAAATCAGTGAGGACCATACAGCCCCTTTGGCAATGATTTCTGGAGGATGGTTTTCGAGGTAGACAAGTAAACAAGAACATTTCCACATGTCAGCTCTGCCAGATAAATCCAGCACTAGATCAGAAACTCAAGCTGTGACCCCTCCTTGTCATATTTAGTATTTTTTCAACATAAATAATGATTCAGGAATTGGATTTGGATGACAATTGCTTTTGAATCAAAAAACACAAAAAAGAATACTGCAGGTTATTCTTGTCCCAATTTTTATCACAATACACTGATTCTGCAGTAGTTTTTACCACCAAAATATGTTTGGTGACCTCAGAGCTGACCTGCAGGGCATGTGGAGCACAGGTGAATCATTTCAAGGCACGATTTTCCCTCTTTCAACTTTAGAATTAATCACCTTTGCTAGTCTCTGGCTGTTGAGTTTAGGTGCTTAAAGTTTAGTCACAATGAAGCTAAGATCAGGAGTTGGTTCTCTGGTTATACCTGTTATCTTGCTCTCTTTAAAAACTGCACTTGAGGGAGTTTCTGTTGTGGCATAGCGGAAACAAATCTGACTAGTATCCATGAGGAATGTGGGTTTGATCCCAGGCCTCGATCAGTGGGTTAAGGATCAGTGTAGGTCGAAGACATGGTTCTGATCCCAGACTGCTGTAGCTGTGGTGTAGGCCAGCAGCTGTAGCTGATTCGATCCCTAGCCTGGGAACTTCCATATGGCCATTGGTGAAGCCCTAAAAAAGAAAAAGAAAACTGCACTTGAGTTATCTTGCAGGCATTTCCCATTTATCAAGAAAGGAAAATAGAAAAGACCATGAATCAGGCTCCTTCCACTACTAAGAAATAACTCAAAACATTGGTCTAGATATAACAATTATTTAGCACCCGTGCTGCCATTCTCCCTCCTATATGTGTTAGGAATCACTAATCAATTACGACTCTCCTTTGCTCTGAGTTAAGGCACCATGTCAAAATTCTTCCCAACACAATGACGCAGACTACTACTACTCAATCAGGGAGAAACTTTTTTTAGTTTCCATCTCCACCCCCCAAAAAGGTTCAATAACTTGTTCAAGGTCAGATAGTATTTAACTGGCACTTCTAGGATTTGAAGCCGGGAATGGTTGGTTCTGTATTGTTTGCCATTTTGGTGGTGCACCAGGAAAATCATCTCTCTGTATTACTAGATTCATCTTCATTACTGGCTTTCTCAATTCGGTAAGCAGAAGTAACCGAGAACTGCCCCCTACGAACTGTATACTGTAAGGCTATGTATTTTATAGAAAGTATTTTTTATCTTGCCCAATAAATAATTTTCGCTTAAAAAACTGCAAATACGCATGGTTTCATATATTGTGTGACCTGGATCCTACCGTGGTAGTTAAGACTGATGATGTTAACCTCTGTAACATCAACCTATTACTGCACTATCAACCAGTCAAAGAATTGCATATGAGCTGATCACAATCCTGCAACTCTCTCTCACCTAGCCTTTAAATACCGTTCCCTGAAATCCATCAGTGAGTTCAGGCCTTTGAGCATTAGCCTCCCATATTCCTTGTTTGTGCTTGCAATAATGCTGTGCTTACCTTCGCCGCAACTTCCTGTCAATACTTTGGCTTTACTATGTGCAGGAAAGCAGAGTCAAGTTTAGTTTAGTAACTAAAGCTAAGCAGCATTCTGTGCATACTTAAAGAGGAGGTCTTTCTGACTCATTCCCTCTATTTTATATGAAATTAAAGCTATTCATTAAAAAAAAGTTATGGTCATTTCTCATAATAAGCATCAAAAGGATACCTGATTCTTGTAATACATTCTTGTAATGTATTTCAGCTCACAAAAAAGGGGTCACTAGAGAATTTCTTAATCCATTAAAAAACAATAACGAGTGTTACTTCTTAGATATATCCATGAACTGGCACTGAACCATTTAAAACCTCCAAGGCAGTAGTCAAGGATGCTTTCTCTAGTCACACAGAACCCATTCAGAGAACAAATCCAGCACTGGTATTAGCCATAACCCTGGTACAGTGAACAAGTATCTTCCACGTGGATCTAGGCAAATATATCAATGCAGGGCAGGATGTAGCAAATATGTTTTCAGCTATTATTTTCAAGGTAACTTGCTAATCATTGCAAAGTATATGAAGTATTAACGTGAACTGTTCCCTATGGATGTCTGTAACAAATTTGAAGGAACTAGGCCTTGAAAAATTAAACAGTATTCTAAGGCAGCATGGTGTTAAATAAATGATTGGTACAAGAAAAGAAACCTCAATTACTTTTCACAAAGGAGTGAATTTTCACTTTCCCAAAATCCCAGCGGAAGCCAGGATTGATGAAAAGAACTCTGGTACTGGAAGCCTACAAAGGCCCACCTGTTTTCATATCCAGGATCTGTTGTTTTATATATATATAGACTCAGGTAAGTATAAGGTCACTGAATATCTCTAGGCATTGGTTTCCACATCCGTAAAATAGGGATGATAATGCTAATAGCCCCTTCATAGGACTGCTATGAAAATTAAATAAGATAATGTCTAGAAAAAGAAATAGGGGCTCAATAAATGTTGCATCACCATCATCATCATCATCATCATCATCATCATCATCACTGTGCTGCCAGGTGCTCCAGCAAACTGCAGAAGCTGGGATGGGGGGGGTCATGGAGGATAGTATCCTTGTATTATACCCACTGTGGAGATTTCTCAGACACAACTGACCACTATGTTGTTGGATAATTGTAGGTGGACAGTCCATTCTATAAATGTAAACAACAACTAATATGAGTTGATGTAATCAAGAATGACTTTATGCTGGAAGTAGCCCTTTCATTGTGCCTTAACTAATTGGTAGATGTTTGGTAGATGGAGAAGAAAACAGAAGCAAGAATACCTTGGGTACAGTGTGTTTGGGAAAGCGTTAACTTAGAAGCCAATTAGAGTGAAGAGCATTGGGGAGCTTCCGGAAGCCACAATAGCATAGTCTTGGGATGAGCAGCTCAGCAAAGTAGGGACCAAACCCAGTCATTCCTTATTGTTAGTTCTCTATTTCAACAAATTGGAATGAATATTTCTTCTTACCCATAACCATTTAGAATGCATGCCTTTAATGGTTTTGTAAAGGAAAAGATTTCTATAGCTAACACGTGTCACTTTTGTCTAAACCAGAGTACCATGAACTCAGAACTGAAATGATGTCTTTCATATGTGAGCAGAAAATGTCCATGTCTTTTAAGTTGGATCAAACTTGAAACACTTTTCTCTTCACATGCACTGTGAAGAAAAGCCAAACTCCACTTTATTTTATTTCTGTCATTCATCAATATTCTTCAGATTGAATCTATTCAACACATCTTTTCCACAAAAACCCATGCAGAGGGCTTCCCCAGTCTGATACCAATAAAAGCCTCATAAAGCCAAGCATTTGTAAATAACTTCAAAGTGAATTAGGGTAAATAAGCCAATACGGGGAGAAACAGGCCAAACATATTTTTTCTGGGTGAACTAAAGGTAAGATCACCATTTATCATCTTTGTGCCAGTGCTTTACATGTATTTTGTTATTTAATTCTTATAATAACCCCATGTAAGCTATTAATAACGCCATTCTGCAGAGACAAACCATGAGGCTGAGAGTATGTAAGCAACTTGGGCAAGGTCACACAGCTATTAAGTGAAAGAGCCAGTACCTGAACTTGGGTCTATCTGATGCTAAAGCCACCATGCTGTACTCCTTACCAAAGAACATCCATAAGGTCCTAGTGGCCAAGCTAAGATGAAATGCTTCCTGTACAAATCAGAATTCTTAAGAAAGGCCTCAAGCAGACAACTGTCAATTGTTTATATTAGTGGATAGAAACAATAATTGATGAGCTCAATCTAACTATTTGGGGTAATTTAAAATGGCCATTTGTCACAAAAACAGAAATACAGATCAGTGAGACAGGATAGAAGGCCCCAAAATAAACCCGCACACCTATGGTCAATCTACAACAAAGGAGACAAGACTATACAATGGAGAAAAGAACCTACTCAATAAATGGTGCTCGGAAAATTGGAAAGTTACATGTAAAAGAATGAAATTAGAACATTCTCTAACACTAGGCACAAAAATAAACTCAAAATGGATTAAAGTTCTAAATGTAAGGTCTGTCTCTATATTATAAAACTTTTAGAGGAAAATTCAGGCAGAGCACTCTTTGACATAAATCACAACAATATCTTTTAGGATCTACCTCCCAGAGTAAAGAAAATAAAAAACAAAAATAAACAAACGGTACCTAATTAAACATAAAAGTTTTGCATAGCAAAAGAAACCACTAAAAAAACTGAAAGACAACACACAGAATGGGAGAAAGTCTTTGCAAAAGAAGCAACTGACAAAGGATTAATCTCCAAAATATACAAATATCTCATACAGCTTTATATCAAACAAACTAAAAAAGGTAAGAAGATCTAAATAGACATTTCTCTAAAGAAGACATACAGACAGCCAAAAGAACACATGAAAAGATGTTCAACATCAGTAATGACTAGAGAAATGCAACTGAAAACTACAATGAGATATCACCTCACATCAGTCAGAATGGCCATCATCAAAAAGTCTACTTACAGGAGTTCCCACTGTGGCACAAGAGGATCAGTGGTGTCTCTGGAGTGCTGGGATGCAGGGTTCAATCCCCTGCCTGGCACAGTGGGTTAAGGATCTGGCATTGCCACAGCTGTGGCATAGATGGCAGCTGTGGCTTGGATCTGATCCCTGGCCTTGGGAACTCCATATGCCACAGGGCAGCCAAAAAAGAAATTTAAAAGTCTACAAACAAATGCTGGTGAGGGTGTGAAGAAAAGGGAACTCTTCCTCCTACGCTGCTGGTTGGAAGGTAGATTAGTGCAACCACTGTGGAGAGCAGCATGGAGCTTCCTTAAAAAGCTAAATATAGAACTGCCATATGATCCAGCAATCCCACTCCCAGGCATCTATCCAGAGAAAACTATAATTGGAAAAGTACATGCACCCCAACGTTCATTGCATCATTATTTACAATAGCCAAGACAGAAGATATCCATCAACAGAGGACTGGATAAAGAAGATGAGGTACATAAATACAACGGAATATTAGCCAGAGGAAAAGATGAAATAATGCCATTTGCAACAACATGAATGGACCTAGAGATTATCATACTAAGTGAAGTAAGCTGGACAGAGAAATACAAATATCATATGAAATCACTAATATGTGGTATCTAATTTTAAAAAATTATACAAAAGAACTTATTCACAAGACAGAAACAGGGAAGATTTCTAAACCAAAGTTATGGTTACCAAAGGGGAAACACTGGGGTGGGGGGGTAGACTGGAAGGCTGGGAGACTTTGTCAATACTCTCTGATAACCTATATGGGAAATGAATCCACCACCTGGAGTCAGTGATGGTGTGAGCCTGTACTGGCAGGAGAAGAGGAGAGCTGTGAATTACATTGAGATGGAATTTTTAAACTGCACAGGGTTAAAGTGACTTAAAAAAAGTCACTGAAAATAAATACTTACAACCAATTTGTAATTAAAGAACTGTTTCCCAGTGGAAAAGGGCTTCAACATGACCCAGTTAGAAGGCACTTTCTGGAGAACAAAGACATTTCATGGTGATACCCTGAGGAATGAGGGTATCATGCACTCCACTCAATAAACTGACAATATACGCTTGTTCACAGCAGCTGAGCAGGCCTCACCCACTTGGCAGGTCACACATTTGCAACTCCAGGACCTTCTAGAGCCATGGGAGTGAAACAGACAGGGGCGAGTCACCCTGGCTGCTGCCAACACCTGTCTGGCCCACAGCAGAAGTGGCAAAGAGCGTATGGGAAGAAAAGGCCTGGATGTTAAAATAGTCAGGTGACAATAGACATTCAACCTAAGATCAAGTCACTCACTTCTGAGGGAGTTTGAGCTCAAAAAATGAAGCTCTGAGTAAACCATAAAATCAGAATTGCTGGTATCAGTTGTGATGATTTTTGTACACCTATAAATGTAATAAAATTCTTTAATGGGAAAAAAAAAGAATTTGCTGAGTATCCGCCAAAGAGGAGACCAAGAAAATAAAACATTACTCCATACCTTCAGGTTTACCACAAGAGGCCCGCTGTATAAGCACATAAAGTGGTACCCAGCTTTTGTGACCAGCTAAAAGTAAAATAAAATTCAAGAAAGAAAGGCTTTTGATTAACGGAAGTTCCCGTTGCAGCTCAGCATTAATGAGCCTGACTGGTATCCATGAGGATGCAGGATTGATCCTCACGTGTGTGTTAAGGATCTGGTGTTGCCTTGAGCTGTGGTGTCGGTTGCAGAGGCAGCTTGGATCCTGCATTGCTGTGACCATGGCGTAGGCTGGCAGCTACAGCTCTGATTCGACCCCTAGCCTGGGAACTTCCGCACGCCAGTGGTGTGGCCCTAAAAAAAAAAAAAGGCATTGGTCTAAGCTGGGGTGGTCAGTGGAGGATTCACAGAGAAGGGTGGACCTCAGCAGTACCAGGAAGGAATATGTAAGTTTTGTTTGGACAAAAGGGAAAAGCATGTGGACCAGACAGCTGGGACAGCATAGGCAAAGACATTGGGGCATCAAGTATGTGTCCAGTCAGTGAGAAATTAAGCTTCAATGTCCCAGAAGGTAAAGGCAGGAGAGCTGCTGGGTACCGGACTGAACAGAATTATGAAGACTGTGAAGGGAAAAACACCCAGCTCACCATCCAGATGCTTTATATGCTCTATCTCATTTCATTCTTATGAAAATTCTGAGAAGCAGTGTAGTTGGGGATCCCCAAGACCACTCTCAGACTCAGTTACATATAAATCATATTGTCAGCATGCACTATCTGGTGTGTCCCAGGTAAAAAAAACACTCTTAACCGTCGGAGTATTCCAAGAGCTTAGGGGTTATTTATTTCTAAGAAATCGGGCATGAGTTTCTTTGGGATATGCAAGGTTTGGACAGAACAGCCTGCAGAGTTAATCCTTTACTGCACAAATAGACATTATTTATAGTTGAATAAACTGATATTCTGAAAGCTTAGGTTACTTTTTCAATATCTACTGGATATAAACTCTCTACCCAAGGTTTGGATCTACTTTTATCTGGATCCAAAATCTGTGCTCTTTGCACTATGAACATGCTGCCTCCTTTCCAGGTACTGAGAAAGTCAAATAGGTGATTAGACATAATTCTGAAGAAATGAGCAGTCCAATAAAGTTCTAACAGAAGGATATAGCACATGGAAATCAGTGTTCTAAGATTTCAGGATGACTTTTTAATATTAAGGGGGGAAATGATTTGTAAAAGGGAAGAGAAGAGACAAGTATCAGCTAAGAGATTTTTTGCAGTGATCCAAGCAGAATACAGTAAGCTCATGGCTGTAAGAATATAAAGGAAGGTGTATGTGAAATATTTCCAAAGAAAGAAATGGCAGAACTTTGTGAAAGACTAGATATTAGGAAGAGAGAGAAAAGAAGAGATTATACCATGATTTCTCATGATACTGACTACTCTTTATGTTTGTTTTTCATTGGATAGTTCCTTTAACGCTGTATAGATGGAATTATTATTCCATTTTTATAGATAAGGAAACAGAGCCTCTGAGAATTTAACCAACTTGCAAACATCTTTTTTAAGTTTATGTTTTATTTGGATATAGTTGATATACAGTGTTGAGTGAATTTCTGCTGAACAATATAGTGACCCAGTCATTCATGTGCGTGTGTGTATATATGTATATATGTATATATTTATATTGTCTTCCATCATCATGGTCTATCCCAAGAAACTGGATATAGTTCCCTGTGCTGTACAGTAAGACCTCATTGCTTATCCATTGTAAATGCAATAGTTTACATCTACCCAGCCCAAACTCCCCATCCATCCCACATCTTCCCCCTCCCCCTTAGCAAGCACAAGTCTGTTCTCTATGACTGAGTCTGTTTCTGTTTTTTAGATAGCTTCCTTGTGCCATATTTTAGATTCCATACATAAGTGATATCATATGGCATTTGTCTTTCTGACTTATCTCACTTAGTATGAGACCCTCTAGTCGCATCCATGTTGCTACAAATGGCATTACACAATTATTCCCAGGTCCCCATGCATGTTCCTAATCATTGTGCTACCTTTCTTAGGAGGTTAGAAAAAAACTCCAATGGCTCAAAGTGGAGGGAAGTTGATTGGTTCAGTTTTAAATGTGCTAAATTTGAGATTAACAGAGTAGCAGCTATGCAAAGATATTTGGGATTAACTAATGGCTCTGACATTTTTAACTGAATCTTACACAGTCCACCCTTACTATCAATGCATACCTTTGTGGAAAACCATCCTTTATTATTTAACATTTCTTTAGATAAGCTTAAAGACCAAAGACTAATGTGTACGCAAAATTTAAATATATTTTAAATTTGAAAAAAATTGTATTCCTTAAAAAGGCACTTGGCCTACATTTTGGGCCTGGTAAGTTTGGCCGTTTATACTTGCATGTGCATAAGGAAGAAAGATTCAAGAAAGACTGGCTAATGCTAAGAAGGAGGGAGAAAAAGCATTCAGATAGAAAGGAAACAAAATCTACCCAAAGAACCCAAAGATACAAAATTTTACCTCATGGAAAAGTGGTTGGCTTCTTCCTCAGACCCAGTAGTGAAACTAACATTCAACATCCACCAATGACCAGGAAACTGGTGGTGGTGTTATTTCCATCTGAAAAGAACATGTCCTAATTCATAACAATCTTGAAACATAGCATAGAAAACAAAATCACATTCAGGATGTTGCCCATGTATAAAATTCCAAAACTGTATTCTTTCTTCATCTTTCTCTAAGTCACAGCTCTGCCTGTCTGTCATCAGTAGGGACACCCTCACCACTTTCTCTAGGTGAGTAATTATTTTGTTTCCACACACATTATACCATGTTCGAATGAACCCAAGGTTTCCTGGAATAAAAAATAAAAGCTTTGACCAAATCTGTGCATCCAGGAGAAGCTAATGGTGTAGCCAAGAAACTCGACCAAAGAGACCTCGCTTCTTCTGCCAACCTGGTCACTACCTCGCCTGACACACATTGCACATTGCACTTGAGGGCTCAAGTTGAAGAAAGTCTCTCAAGAAAATCTTTAACTTATGAATCTGTAAACGTGGGACATATCGTATCTAGGAAACGTCATGAGAGTAGTTATTACAGGAAAAACTGGTCCTCTGGGAAACTGCAGGATTTCTTGGACTCAATTTTTGAGTGTGAGCCAGAGCCAAATCCAAACCAAGAAACATGGATTGGTGACACTGGTGACAAGAGAGACTCACTAACTGTTCTTCCTCTTCTTTTTAGGACGGAATGCATGGCATATGGAAGTTCCCAGGCTAGGAGTCGATCAGGGCTGCAGCTATACCATAGCCACAGCAATGTGGGATCCAAGCCTCATCCAAGAACTACACCAAGCTCACAGCTATGCCAAATCCTTAACCCACTGAGCGAAGCCAGGGATTGAGCCCATGTCCTCATGGATACTAGTCAGGTTTGTTACTGCTGATCCACAACGGGAACTCCTAACTGTTCTTATCTAAGAATATTTCCACCAGAAAGCCCTCATGATTTTGATAATTTGTCTTACTGTTTACACTTCAGTTTCTAAAATACATAGCATAGCTATTACCTTCTTCCATCTAATCTATTAATGAAAGCAGGTCAGAATTTCACCCTCTTCTCATTCAAAATAAAATTTAAACTTTAATTCGGCCTGCCCGCTTACCTCTCCCACCTTTTTCCTGGTCTTACCACCCACTGCACCATAAATTCAAGACATTAAAAACTCAGTTGTTTCATTTGAGTCTTTAGCAAGCTGTTCCCACTTACTGGAGTGACCTGGCAAGCCTCCAGTTTATTTTAGAGGCTAATTCTTACTCATCCTTCAAAATTCAGCTCAGACCCATAACTCCAGACTGCCTTCCCCAGACTCTGCTGACTCCCATGGAAGAGGTCATTCCCTTCTGTGCTCCACGAGTGACCTGTGCTCACCTCTCCCAGAGCACTGGTACTGAATCGCATTTGTCCATTCCTATGTCCAGTACAACCACTAGACTCTGAGTTCCTTGAAGCCAAGGAGAGTGTCTATTGCACTAGGACCCCCAAGATGCCATATACTATTTAGCACCTAATAGTCACTCGTAAAGGTTTTAGGACTTATACATGATTAAATACAATTCAATACATACTAGAAAGCAACTATCTACTATGGGAAAGTTAATACAACCCAACCAGACACATCATAACGGGGTGTGACTGGAGTTCCCACTGTGGCTCAGCACGTTAAGAAACCGACTAGTATCCATGAGGACGCAGGTTCTATCCCTGGTCTCGCTCAGTGGGCTAAGGATCCAGCATTGCCGCAAGCTGTGGTATACGTCACAGATGTGGCTCGGATCTGGTGTTGCTATGGCTGTGGTGTAGGCTTCAGCTTCAGCTCCATTTCAACCCCAAGCCTGGGAACTTCCACATGCCACAGGTGCACCCCAGAAAAAGAAAAAAATAAGGGGGTATGACCTAAGTTGCGTATTTGCTTCTGTGAAAAGAATTTTCTGCTTCTAAGCTTGTTCTCATCATCCATTTCCACTCTTCCACAGAATGCTCTTTCTGAACAAAAGCCATTGTGTGCATGACCCTTCGTGATCTGGCCTGGATTACTTCTCTGGTTTGGTTCCTCCCACAACCCTTCCCCTGAACCCCACTATGGCCATATTAATCCACTTGTAATTAATCCACATTGTGAACACTGCTTCATGGTACCCACATACAGGAAGTGCCAGCCAATGTTTGTTTAATAAGTGGAAAAGTCCACATCAATAATCATGTGATGTATTAAAGCTTGTAGATTGCAACAGAGTGAAAAAATCTTAGATATGTTTAAGTCCAATAGCCTTCTGCATGCCAGGCACTGAGTTAGATACCAGGAGAATAAAGATAAATAAAGCATGATGCCTACACTCACAGAATTTTCTATATAATGGGGTTAAAAAAAGACGTATAAGTAGATAAAAGTGAATGCAGTAAAATAAATTGAATATAGTAAAGTAAAATTTTGCACAGTTCAGAAAAGACTTCCTAGAGAATGTGATTCTGGAGAAAGTCTTAAAGGATGAATGTCTATCAGATTAAGAAAATGCACTTCAGGCAAAGGGCAAGGATGTATGAGATAGTATGATATAGGCTAAAAGCTGTTAGTCATATTCATAAGGCAGGGATGGTAATGACGTGAACAAAAGCAATCATAATAGAGATGGAGGGGAGGGGATCAACTCGGGAAATAAACAGAACTATGATCAGATCCTTGGTGATGTCAGAATTGGAAAGGAAGGGAAGAGAGGGGAAAGTAATGAGATGGTGGAGAAGGAGCAGATTTGGAGTGGGAGGGGGAAGAAAATGAGTTCCAGTTTCAACATGTAGAGTTTAGATACCTGGGGGACAGCAAGTCACTATAAGTTGTAGACAGTTTGATATATAAGCAGATGTAGCTGGCAGTGTGCTGTACAACCCAGGCTCTTTTAACCAGTGCAGCAGATCTAAGACCATAAAAGAAAATGAGATTGTTTGAGGAGAGCAGGTACAGAAGCAAAAGCAAAGACCCGAAAACAGAGCCAGGGTCACAGAAGAAGAGGCGAAGGAGGAGTAGCCCAGAAAGTCCATCAAAGAAGGCAGGAAGAAGTTGCATAACCATGGGTGAGTGGTTTATGCAAGTCAAGGACATAGAGTTTGAGAGAGAAAGAAATCAAGAGTGAAAACTGCTGTAGAGTAGTCAAAAAAAAATAAGGACAGGAAAACAAACGTTGGGTTTGGCAAGATGAATGCCATCAGACTGATACCTACATAGGCAGGGAGGATTCCATGGAACGATAAGGCGGAGGCCAAATTGCAAATTTTTGATACAGGAAAAGCAGGTGAGGAAGAGGAGAGAGTGAGTGTGGGATAACCCTCAATGAAGCTAAATGAGAAGGAAGAAGGAGGGTAACATGGGAGGTGAACAGGGAAAAGAAATGATGGTGGTTCCACGGTCACAGGAAAAATTATATTAAGGTAGGAGAACTACGAGCATGCTGGGAACTGTTTAGAAGAATCCATGAAAACAAACAAAAAGGAAAACAAAGAAATGGTCACTAAAAATGAGTTCCTTGGTGCCTTGGATTGTGTCCTTTTATTTTTTCTCCCTTGGTCTCAGCATAGTGCCTGACACACAGGGATCCAAGATCTGCGAAATTAAGATGAGTGAGTAAATAAATAATGAAGCAATATCCCAGAGGAAACCATCAGAAAGTCATCAAGGGACTCATGTGAAAGACTGACCCTGAACATGAAGAAAGATACCACATCCTCTGAAACAGAAGGTCTTGAGGAAAAAAACAGATTTCTACACCAGAGCTTTCTTTCTAGCACTGATAGATTGATTTATGGACTGCCAAATGCCAAGTATTTAAAATCTTCTAATTAGGGAGTTCCTATTGTGGTACAGCGGATTAAGAACCTGACAGAGGATGTGGGTTTGATCCCTCGCCCTGCCCAGAGGGTTAAGGATCCAGCATTGCTGCAAGCTGTGGAATAGGTTGAAGATGTGGCTCGGATCTGGTGTGGCTGTGGCTGTGGTGTAGGCCTCAGCTTTAGCTCTGATTCAGATTCAACCCCTAGCCCAGAAACTTCCATATGCTGCAGGTGTGGTCATAAAAAAAAGAATCTTCTAATTAATTAAGGTTTACTGTTTTATTTTCTAGTTCTCACTTCTTGAATGGACACTTTCAGGAGGGCAAAATATATTCTTTCTGGCTTTCTGATCCATATTTTTTTTTCTCAAATTTTTTAATTGAAGTATAGTTGATTTACAATGTTATGTTAACTTCTGCTGTAATCAAAGCGATTCAGTATACATATATATTCTTTCTCATATTTCTTCCATTATGGTTTATTTCAGGATATTGAATATAGTTCCGCGTGCTATACCATAGATTCATCTATATTTTTATCATATTACTCTTTAAAGAACATTAAGATCCTTAAGAATATAAACCTTGACTTTTTTACTTTTTTTTAAATAAATAATAAAGCCATTTTACTAGCAGGTTTAGAACAAAACTGAAAGAAAGGTAGAGATTTCCTGTATATCTCCTGCCCCCCTAAATGGATAGCCTCCCCCTTGATCAACATCACTCACCAGAACGGTACAGCTTTTATCAAGGATGAACCTACCTTGATATATCATAATCACCCCAAGTCCATGGTTTATTAGGGATGACTCTGTGTTGTACATCCTATGAGTTTGGACACATGTATGATGACCAATATCTATCATTATCCTAACACACAGAACATTTTCACTGCCCTAAAAACCCTCTGTGCTCTGCCTATTTGTCCCTACTCTTCTCCACCTGGCACCCACTGGTCTATTTTATCGTCTCCATAGTTTTATCTTTTCCAGAATGTCACAAATTTGGAATCACAGAGTACATAGCCTTTTCAGATTGGCTTTTTTTGGCTTAGTAATATGTATTTGTTTCCTCCGTGTCTTTCCATGGCTTGCCATTTTGATTTTTTTTTTTTATTCCTCAAAACGCTTAATGCAGTCCCTAGTATACTGAATATCTTCAATAAATGCCTGTTGAGTTTATTAACAGAAAAAAATTACAAGAGTTTTCTTTATGGCTCAGTGGTTAACGAACCTGACTAGGATTCATGAGGATGCAGGTTCGATCCCTGGCCTAGCTCAGTAGGTTAAGTATTGGGTGTTGCCATGAGCTGTAGTGTAGGCCACAGACACGGCTCAGATCCCAGAGTTGTTGTGGCTGTGGCGTAGGCCAGCAGCTGCAAGTTCCAATTTGACCCCTTGCCTGGGAACTTCCATATGACACAGGTGCAGCACTAAAAAGCTAAAAAAAAAAAAAAAATTACCATCAGAGGCAACGTATTTGTTTCAAAACTCTGGGTGAAATGGACTGTATTATATATGGTTAAGTTTTAAGGAACTTCAAATGTTAGGACTATTATTAGGTTTGACAGTAAGACATCAAAACATCAGAGATGTGATAATACATCACATGTTTGACCCATATTTGTCTTCTAAATGGTCACTGAACGAACAGAAAATGTGTTCTGAAAATATTTACATCACCGTTCTCTTTCAACTGCTCCACAATTAGCACTCAGGGCATGGTACCAATAAGTAAGAAGTTTTCAACTTTCTCAAACTCCTTCCCATTCCCAGGTCATGCCCTACCTTCATGCCCTACTTCCTCTAACTGAAACTCTCTTCCACTTGTATTCACCTGGCTAACTTCTACCCAAACTTCAAGATCCAGCTCAAATGCCAATTTACTTACAAAGTCGTTCCCAACCCAATGTCTCACCCTATAGTTAACTGTTCCTTTATTATGATACTGATCTGCTGTATTATAATTACTAATGCGATGAGTTCAACGAAGTCTGCCTTTTCATATTTATCTCCCCAATACCTATCACACTCAGTAGTTTGGTTCCAGGGTGGAAGCCGTGGAGGTGATGAAAAGTGGTTGCATTCAGGTTATGTTTTGGAAAGACAGCCATTGGGATGTGGTGATATCAACTGGAGGTGGTATGTAAGAGAAAGAGAGGAGCCACCTCTGGTACTAAGGCTTTTGCCCTGAAGCTTCCAGGAACTGATATGAAATGTGAGGTTTACATTAAGAGATACGGGGAAGATTATGGGATGGGCAGGTGAGGCATTCAACTTTGACTTGAGACACCTATGAAGCACCCAACTGAAGTGGTTGAGGAGGCAAATGGCTACACAAATCTGAGTTTCAGGGGAAAGATCTGTGCTCTATAAATTTGGGAATTGTTGGTATATAACACTATTCAAAGCCATGAGACTAAATGAAATCTCCAAGGGATACGTATAAACAAACAAGAGAAGAGGTCCAAGACTGAGACCTTGGGAACTCCAGCTCCAACAGGGCATTCACAAGGAATGATGTGTGAAGTAGGAGGCAAAACTGGGGAAACCAGGAATACAGTATTTGATGTCCCAAAAGTCAAGTGGAGAAAATGTTTTAAGGAGGACAGAGTGAGCGACTGGATTTAAGAAAGTGGAGGTCACCTTGATAAAAAAGGTTTTGGCAGAATAGTGGGAATCAGAGGGCACCAGTGTAAGGACAAATGAAAATGGGAGAAGAGACCTCAGAGACAGCGTGTGTAGGCAACTCTGTAAAGGCGTTTGCTATTAAGGGGAGCCAAGAAATGACACAGAACCTCAAGGGGATCACCAAAGGTTTTGTTCGGTTTTGATATTTGTTTTTAAGATGGGAGCTATTGCAGAATGCCCCCTACTAATAATAATGATCTAGTGGAGAAGGGGAAGCTAATGATGCATCAGAAAGAAGCTGACTGGGGTTTTGACTAATTACTAGATCATTAATAAACAGTGTCTTTGAGAAGCTGAGGACTGATGGGCTCTAGGAGGTATGCGGAGGGACTCCACTTAAACACAAAGGAATCGTTCCTTTGACCATCACATCGCTACCCTCTGGTCACTCAGCTGTCTCCATTATCAGATCCATTGTTGCAGTAATACTGTGCTTGTGTTCAATTCACCCTTATTTTACTTAATAACAGCCCCAAAGTGCAAGAGTAGTGATGCTAGACATTCATATCTGCCAAAGAACAGCTGTAAAGTGCTTCCTTTAAGTACAAAGGTGAAAATTTTCAACCTAATAAGGGGAAAAAAATGATATGCTGAGGTTGCTAAGATCTATGATAAGAACAAATCTTTTATCATGAAACTGTGGAGAAGGAAAAATAAATTTGTGCTAGTTTTGCTGCTGCACCCAGTGCTTAGTTATGATGGAAAAGGTGTGCATTCAATTTGTAAAATAAGCTATTCTGAGAGGGAGAGGGGGAGATCATACACAACTTTCATTACTGTTATAATTGCTCTATTGTTATAATTGCTCTATTAATACAATAATTGTGTTAATTTCTTAATGTGCTTAATTTATAAATTAAACTTTATCATAGTTATGTATGCATAGGAAAAAACTTAGTATGTATAGGGTTTGGTACTATCCACCCACTGGGGGTCTTGAAATATATAGCCCAAATGATTGAAACAAACATTTCATTAAATAATATTTACCATTATTACATGTGTACGTCAAGCCAATTAAGATGGCTGTTCTCTTGCTCTCTGTACATCCTCTGCTCAACCAGGCCCTGTTTCAATCACATGACTTTCCAATCTTCTTATTCATAAGGCTTAATCAGGAACTACGTGCTTGCCTCCTGTCCCAGCCACTGGTTTCCCTGGTTACAGATGAGGCAATCTGGTGCCCGTTCCCCCTATAAACATTAACCTCCCTCTCTGTCAAGTACATCTGCTGAACATGGTGGGGTGTTGCTTCAGGACTCTTTTGCTTTAGATGTGTAAGATTCCCTATTCAATAAACCTTTGATGTTTCTGTTGCTGTATCCAGGCTCTTTCTTCAGTCTCACAACTGGGCAGTTACAAGGCTTGCAGGCCTACAGGGTTCGGCCCAACAATTTGCCATGAACTCCATGAAGTTCTACTCTGTTCTCCCCTATTTAGTTTTCTTATGCACAATTTGAAAGACAAGGGTCTAGAAAAGTGGAAGAAGGCATGAACTAGAGAGATGAAGTAGGATTGCCGGGCAGCAGGGAGGGTCCTCTCGAAGTTAATGGGGACATATTTCACAAGAGCCAAGTAATCGTGCTTGTAGGTTTTTCACCCATCATGTTCAGTTCCAAGGAGACAGGCATGGTGCAGGCAGAGAATGTTTTTACTAGGACTGGGGGTTTCCAGGCATTTGTGCTGAAGGAGGAAGCAAGGGCATCAGGGAGCTGCAAGGAGGGTGATTACAACGCCAGAGCATGAAATCCAGGCCAGGTAAAGCTGTAATCTGAGGTTAAGACCAAGAGTGAGAGAAGAAAAGGTGACCCATCAATGGACTGAAGGTCTGGTGGGGCTGGAAAACTGAGGATAGGGCATCAGAGAGAGAGAGACAGCAAAACAGGATATGGTGCTGGGAATGTGGGTGCCTCAAACTGAGGTTAAGGTAGGAACTAGTGTTTGGTAAACACAAGGGCAAGGGTGTGACTGTGGGAGTGACTGAAGGGGGTAAGTAAAAGGACAAGATGCCTGGAGAAAAGGAGGTTAAGGGAGTGTTGAAAAGATCACTTATCTAGATGCTGAAATAACCAATGATTGTCACAGGAATTTTAAGAAGAGAGTGGCAGTGAGCCAGGAACTAAAAGCATTAAAGGAATGAGGAGGAAAGACCGGAAGTAGATGACTGACAGCATGTAGGGGTTGTAGGAGAGTCTGATCTCTAGGACTTCAAAGTTGGATTTTTGAGAGGTGAAGGGAGAATGGTCAGCAATGGCAATGAGATGCTGGCAGGCACCTCCTGCCCCACCAGGACCAGTGGTAAGAAGAGTACGGGAGGGAAAGCAGCATGAGAGAGCGGATTGGGGAAGCAGGGTCCTTAACGCAACAGCCAAGATTCCACTGAGCAAAGAAGTACTGCAATGATGTACACGTTGTGCAGATGACAGATCCTGAGTTCCGGAGAGTACAGGAAATGTCCCCAAAGTGGAGAGAGGAGAGGAATGGCTCCAATTAGCAGAGGTGTAGAGCCATATATACAAGGATGAGTACCCAGAAGGAATACTCTGGATGGACCTGGAGAATATTATGCTCTTGAAATGTCAGAAAGACAAACACTGTATGGTATCACTTACATGCAGAATCTAAAAGATAATACAAACGAATCTATATTGCAAAGCAGAAACAGACTCATAGACATAGAAAACTAGTGAATACTAGTGGGAAGAGGGAGGGGTAATATGAGGGTGTGGGATTAAAAGATACAAATTGCTATGTTTAAATTAGATAAGCAGCATGGATATATTGTACAGTGCAGGGAATTATAGCCTTTACCTTGTAAATTTAATGTAACATAATCTGTCAAAATACTGAATCACTATGCTAATATAATATAATATGGTAAATCAATTCTACTTCAATTAAAAAAGAAAACTAGGTGTTTCCATTGTGGTGCAGCAGAAACGAATTCAACTAGTATACATGAGGATGTGGGTTGTTCGATCTCTAGCCTCACTCAATGGCTTGGGGATCCAGCGTTGCCATAAGCTGTGGTGTAGGTCACAGACGAAGCTCGGATCCCACATTGCTGTGACTGTGGTGTAGGCTGGCAGCTGTAGCTCCAATTGGACCCCTAGCCTGGGAACTTCCATATGCCTCGTGTATGGCCCCAAAAAGCAAAAAAAAAAAAAAAAAAGTAGGAAAGAAAGAAAGAAAACTAAATAAATCTAATACTTCAAGCAAATACATGCTGCCAGGACCTTTAACTAAGTGATAGGGAAAACTGCTTTGATTCTGCTTTCCTTTAGAAGGTGTCACATAGTCAGCCTCATATTACATTTTTTAAATCACTTTGTTCTCTTTAACAACCTTTTAACACTGGTCACATTGTACCACGGTCACATTGTTCACATAAAGCCAGGCCAAGGTGAATGGACTCTTGTGTGTGCCTTCCAAGAGCAGAGTCTGTTTCCCCCAGTCTTGTGGAGCCCTTACACTCAAACCCCACTGACTTTCAACACCAGATGCTCCAAGGGCTCCTCCTCCCAATGCCAGACCCCCAGCCTGGGGAACCCAACATGGGGTTCAAAATTCTCACTTCTGTGGGAGAGCCTCTGTGATATACTTTTTTCCCGTCTATGGGTCACAGGGTGGGTATGGAATTTGCTTATATTGCAAAAGTGTCCCTCTTACCACCTTAATGTGGCTTCTTCTTTGTCTTTGGATGTCGGATATCTTTTTTTGGTAGTTTCCAGTCTGTTTTATTGACAGTTGTTCGTTGTTCAGCAGTTGGTTGTGATTTGGGTGTTTTCGTGAGAGGAGGTGAGCTCATGGCCTTCTACTCCGCCATCTTATCTCTGATCTGACCTCATATTACATTCTTTACCACCGTTTGACCTCTAATATTCTTTCAAACAGGTTTTTTTCTCATTCTTTAACATTCTTAGGGTTTTTTTGTTTTTTTTTACCTGCAAGTAAATGCCATAAAATTAACGATGAGTTGAATTTCCTAGAGAGGATAAAGGTTTCACTTAACATTAACTCGAGAAACAAAGAGTTTAAATTTTCTATTAGAAAGTGGTTAGTCAAGCACAAATAGAAGGAGGGATGGAAATAACATATATACACTACTGTATATAAATAGATAATTAACAAGGGCCTACTGTATAGAACAGGGAAATCTACTCAATAGCCTGTAATAGCCTACATGGAAAAAAAAAGAATAGATATATGTATATGTATAACTGAAACACTTAGCTCTGCATCTGACATGAATACAACATTGCCAAGTCAACTATACTCCAACTAAAACAATTTTTTTAAGCACAAATAAATACCAAACTAAAAATTTTGAAGTTTGGTACCAAATAATATACTATGAAGAAAACCTAAACTTATTTCAGGGTTCCCACAGAACCACCCAAAATTCACCAGAGATCAAGGAAACATTCATCAAAAAAATTTTTCTTCTCGCTTTGTCCTGCACTCTCATCAAAATGCAACATGGGCTCCACCCACTGGATACTTTATGTTACTGCAATGTTACACAAGCATTGGCAAATAGAGGTTTTTGTTCATTCACAATTATTTTTAATTGGTAAACTGTCTTTTACAGAACCTTGAGATACAAAAGTAAACACAAAAGACAAAAGCCGTTGTCTTCACTGAGTTTACATTTTAGTGTATAACTATAAAATTTCTTATTTTGTTCACTACAATAAAATACAGGAATCTGTGTAACAGGCATCCTAGATAAGGATAAATGGCAAAACTTTGGAAACTTTATGAATAAAAGATGGGAAAAAAGCCTTTTAATTAAGAGTTACCAAAATTTTTTATTTTCTGGAGAAACATGAATTCACCTTTAAGGGAGCAAGTTATCTATGGCCATAAAAACACATTATCATGTGTATTCACTATCCCCTTTTTATACAGTTTTATGAAACTATTGTATGTTCATCATTTTAGTTATTTTCACTTGGCAAAAAAAATGGTATCATGCTTAATGTGTCTGAGGGTAGCTTCCTTTTTCATTTCATATTATATTGCTAAAATTCATGATGGCAAAAATGTACTACAGTTCATTCACTGACAGGCATTTTGGTCCTTTTCAAGTTTTTACTACTGTAAATAGTATTTCTATGACCATACTGCCCATGTCCCCAGTGCATACATATTAGAGATTTTCTTAGCTATGTTCCTTGAGTGGAACTGCTGGTCATGGACTATACAAATATTCAACATTTTGAGATAATGACAAGCTATTATTTAGAGTGACAGCAACAAATTACACTCTCTCCAGAAACTGATAAAGGGCCGTTTGAAACTAAATCTTCTCTAACACTTGATATGTTCAGACCTTTTAATTTTTGGCAGTTTAATGGGTACAAAAGGGTGCCTCATTGTGATCTTGACCAGAACCGCAAATTATATCAAATATGTCACCACAGCTTTATCCGCCACAAGTATGTCCTCTTGTGTGAAATGAAACGTTTGCCCATGTTACCCCCTCAACTCACATTGTGTCATTTACACTTTTCTTTTTATTTGTAGGAGTTCCTGATGTACAGCTATAACTACTTATTTTTAAATAATTTAAACTTAAAGAAATGTTGAGAGAAGAATACAAAGCACTTCTATGTACAGTGTTCACCCATTCCACAGCTGTTAACATTTTATCACATTTGCCTTATCATTCTCATTCTCTCTCTATTCCTGTGTGTGTGTATGCACACACATGTGATTTTTTTTTTGTCTGAACTATATCAGAGAATAAGTTTCAAACATGACGCCCCATTATTCATCAATACTTCAGTGTGTCTTCCCTAAACACAAAGGTAGTTTCCTACATGGCCAAATACAATGATCAAAATCAAGAGAACAGTGGTCCACCACTTTCTGAACACCTACTCTGAAGTGTTTCCTCCTGGACATTGTCTAGTTTCCTAAATCTCTCCCATGCTCCTCGTGGTTTCCTTCCACAGTCCTCATTGCTCAGTGCTGCCATCCTCTCCCACAGAACAACTACGAGGAGTGTGGGAGACATTTAGGAAACTAGGCCATGTCCAGATGGAAACACTTCAGAGTAAGTGTTCAGAAAGAGGCGGACCACTGTTCCACAAACACCCCATTGTCACCAACCTACTTCACTGTAAATTATAGTCAGAGGGGTGTTCCAACTGGCAGGTTGCTACCCAGATCAAGAGATCATAAGGCAAAACCCTCTGGCTTCTGCTACTGACTCATAAGCCAGAGTGGCAAAACATTTATACAAAATGGAAAGGGGGAAACTTGCCTGCAAGTTATAAATTCAAAGTGACCGTCCCATGGTAGCTTAATATCCCAACTGGATGCAAGAGCACGACATCCAAGAGGGCACCATCCCACAGAGGCAAGCATCATGTGGTCCCCCATGATTTGACTTGACTCAGGAATAGAATTCAGAATCAGTGGGCTCATGACACTTCTTTGAGAGGTGGTCATCAAGAGTTTTGCAGTCATTATTCCTGGCAAAAACCGCTTAATAAGATTGAACAAGCAGCTGAGAAAAAGATAACAAAAGTGTCCCCTTGTGAAAATCAAAGTGCCTCACCAGGATGAATGCCCTCTGTGGACATCCATGACATCTCTGCCACAGAAATGGGCCATGGGCATGCCCATGGTCAGGGCCTGAGAACAGTTCCAGTGCTGCTCCCTCCCACAAGCAATTAAACAATCTAAGCTGAAGAATGATGCCTGAGCTCAAGCTTGAAATTTTGAGAGTATCTGTTAGTTTTCTACTATAGCCCATAAAACTGAGTAATACATACCTGAAATGTCAAACTTGAAGTAAGGTAACTAAATGATGAACTTTTCAACATAATTTAGGTGAAAAAATTGTACTCCCAGGTAACTAAATATATCGACCAATTATGAAAGCTAAATAAGTCTGCTGCCTAAAAGGATGGTTTTTGTCTGAGAGTGGTATTTAGGTCTTTTCTTTGACAGAAATTAGATGCAGAACTAGTTTTCTGTGGTGACAGATTCACGACAGCTCTCCTACACACCCCCTACCAGAGTTGTAATCCTATTTTGCCAGTAACTCATTTTGTGACCTGTGGAAGAATGCAATTTAGTAATGTATTTAGATTTAGGGAAAAAAACTGTCAGATATGTTTTTATTTCATTCAATCTTGTCAAAGCAGCTGCAGTATGAAGATATCAATTATAACAACTCTCCTAGCCATCAGAAGTTCAATCAAGATATTATATATTCCGTGGGAAGGAAAATATCATTCAGTGGGAAGGTAAAAAAGAGAAAGAAATCCCAGTGAATTCAATAGTGAGAGATCTGAAATGATTGACAACAGATCTAACCGATAAACAGCAGAATCTCTAGCCTAGTCATACTAATGGCATTTTATAATTATTTGAGCTATTTTTATAAAACATGATGTCCACGAATGCAAAGAAATTAACATTTATATTTATAAGCACATATGAATACATGCTGTGGACACCTAGTTTTTATCTGTTGGACTATGAGTAAGAAAGATCAAAATATTTAACAAATAGTAATCTGACTTGAGAACTTTAGCTTAATAAATCCAGCTACAACCTTCATAACCACCCCCCTCGAAGGCATTTAAACATTTCATGACATGGAAAATGTATACACTCAACTTGGAAAACTCTGGATAAAAAAGGTTGCATCCTTTTCATTTATCCAAAAGCATTTTCCTTCTTAGTAGGAGACATATAAGTCTGATCTCATTTATTCAATTTTCAAAGGCTTCTATTCGCTCCTCTCTGAAACAAACAGGCCCAAAATATATCCTCTGAGGTTGTACCTTCCCTTTTACCCACCACATTCTTTCTTCCACATGTGTCCTCTTGTACAGGCCAGTAGTGAGAAATAGAGAAAGGGCAGAGATCAAAACCCAGCCCCACTGCTTCCTTTCTGAGTGGCTTAGAGCACGTGATTAACCAGCCTGCCCTCATTTTTCTTTATATATATACATCTTTCAAATCTTGGGTGGATTTGAAACTATATATATACACACACCATGTCTGACTCATAATAATACTCAGAAAATTGTAGCTACTCTCTTAATCACATGGGTACTTTCCTCCATGAAAAGATGTTACCTCTCCCCAGGTACTTTTTTTCCTTTGCCAACTAAACAATTAGGTCATTCTATGTGACACATTATTTTCACAGCCTACTTACACCTACTGTGTGGCAAAATGAGCCATGAATATCTTGATTTATTTTAAAGTTAGTGATTCTCTAGCCAAAGAAATCTTGAGAAAGAAAAATGGAATGAGAGGAATCAGGCTGCCTGACTTCAGACAATACTACAAAGCTACAGTCATCAAAACAGTATGATACTAGCACAAACACAGAAATAGAGATCAATGGAACAGGATAGAAAGCCCAGAAATAAATCCATACACCTATGGCAAATTAATCTACAGCAAAGAAGGCATATAATGGAGAAAAAAACAGTCTCTTCAATAAGTGGTGCTGAGAAAACTGGACAGCTACATGTTAAAGAATGAAATTAGAACACTCTCTAACACCACAGATTAAAATAAACTCAAAATAGATTAAAGACTAAAATATATGATCAAACACCATAAAACTCCTAGAGGAAAATCTAGGCAGAACAGTCTTTGATATAAATTGCAGCAATATCTTTTCAGATCTGTCTTCTAGAGTAATGGAAATAAAAACAAAAATAAACAAATGGGACCTAATTAAACTTAAAGGCTTTTGCACATCAAAGGAAACCAGAAATAAAATGGAAATACAACTTATAGAATGGGAGAAAATATTTGCAAATGATGCAACTGACAAGGGATTAGTCTCCAAAATATACAAACAGCTCATATAGCTCAATATCAAAAAACAAACAACCCAATTAAAAAACGAGTAGAAGATCTAAATAGACATTTCTCCAAAGAAGACATACAGATGGGCAAAAGACATATGAAATATTGCCAATTATTCAAATATTGTTCAATATTGCCAATTATTAGAGAATTGCAAATCAAAACTACAATGATGGAGTATGGTTGACTTACAGTGTTGTATTAATTTCAGGTTTACAACAAAATGAATCAGACACACATATAAATATATCCATTCTTTTTTACCCATATGGGTTATTACAAAAAAAAAAAAACTACAATGAGGTATCATCTGACACCTGTCAGAATGGTTCATTATTAAAAAGTCTACAAATAAGAAATGTTGGAGAGGATGTGGAGAAAGGGGAACCCTCCTACACTACTGGTGGGAATGTAAATTGGTACAGCCACTATGGAGAACAATATGGAGGTTCCTTAAAAAAATTAAAAATAGAGCTACCATACAGTCCTATAATCCCATTCCTGGGCATATATCCAAAGAAAATTATACTTAGAAAAAAATAAATGCACCCCAATGTTCATAGCAGCACTATTTAGAAAAATCAAGACATGGAAGCAATCGAAATGTCCACTGACAGAAGAATAAAGATGCAGTGGAATATTACTGAGTCATAGAAAAGAAAGAAATAACGCCATTTGCAGCAACATGGATGGACCTAGAGATTATCATACTGAGTGAAACAAGCCAGAGAAAGACAAATATATGATATCCTTTATATGTAGAATCTAAAAAAAATGATGAACAGGAACTGATATACAAAACGGAAATAGACCCACAGACATAGAAAACAAACCTATGGTTACCAAAGGAGAAATGTGGGGGGGATAAATTAGGATGCTGGAATTAACATATACACACTACTATATATAAAATAGATAACCAACAAGAAGGAACCTACTGCATAGCACAGGGGACTACACCCAATATTCTGTAATTACTTATAAGGGAAGAGAATACAAAAAAGAAATAGAACATGGGAGTTCCTTTCGTGGCTCAGTGGTTAACGAATCCGACTAAGAACCATGAGGTTGCGGGTTCGATCCCTGGCCTTGCTCAGTGGGTTAAGGATCCGGTGTTGCCGTGAGCTGTGGTGTAGGTTGCAGACGCGGCTCGGATCCTGCGTTGCTGTAGCTGCGGCGAAGGCCGGCAGCTACAGCTCCTGTTAGACCCCTAGCCTGGGAACCTCCATATGCCGTGGGTGCGGCCCTAGATAAGGCAAAAAGACAAAAAAAAAAAAAAAAAAGAAATAGAACAATCACTTTTCTGTGTACCTGAAACTAACACAATGTTGTAAATCAACTATATTCCAATAAAAAAAAATTTTTAAATAGAGCCCAAAGCAGAAATGTGGTTAGAAATTGGTTATAAAGGCAGGAATTTATCCTATGTATCGGGGGAAGCAAATCCAAAAGCAGTAGTACTTGGAGTGTCAGAAAAGTCTTGGGCTGTTTCTAGTCCAGCCACAAATAAAAAGGCAACCTACGGAGTGGGAGAACATATTTGCAACTTATAAATTGATGAGGTTGATACTCCTAATATAAAGGAACTCATATAACTTAATAGCAAAAAAAAATCCAATTTTTAAATGGGTGGAGGCTCTCAATAGATATTTTTCTGAAGAAGACATACAGATGCCCAGCAGATACATGCAAAGATGCTCATTGTCATTAATCATCAGGGAAATGCACATCAAAACTGCAATGAGATATCACCCCACATCTGTTAGAATAACTGTTATCAAAAGGACAATAAATAATCAGTGTTGGTGCAGATGTGGAGAAAAGAGACTCCTTGTACACTCTTGATGGGACTGTAAATCGATGAAGTCACTATGGAAAAACTACAGGAAAACAATTCAAAAAATTAAAAATAAAATCACCATATGATCCAGCAATACCACTTCTGGGTATTTACCTGAAGGAAACAGAAATGCTAACTGAGGAAAAATAACCATACCACCATGTTCATTGCAGCATTATCTGCAATAGCCAAGACATGGAAACCTAAGCATCCATTGATGGCTAAGTAGATAAAGAAAATGTGGTATACATGTACACAATGGAATATTATTCAGCCATAAGAAAGTAAAAATTTTGCCATTTTTAGCAACATGGATGACTTGAGGGCATTATGTTAAGTGAAAATAAGTCAAACAGAGAAAGAGTAATATCACACATGGAATCTAAAAAGAGCCAAACTCATAGAAACAGTGTTGAATGGAGATTGCCAGGGGCTGGGAGAAACAGGGAGATGCTGGTCAAAGGATATAAAATTCCAATTATAAAATTAATAAGTTCTGGGGTTGAATTACAGTATGATGGTTTTAGTTAACAGTGCTGTGTTATATACTTAAAATTGGTCACAGACTACATCTTGAATGTTATCACCACAAGAAAGAAATGGTAATTATATGAGGTGACGGAGGTATTAAATAACTCTACTGTAGTAATCATACCACAATATATGCTATAATATAGAATTGTATCTCAAAAACTGGGGGGAAAGGAGGAAAAGGAAGTTTATTGTGTAAAAAATAAATAGGGAGTTCCTTGGTGGCTCAGCATTAAGGATCTGGCATTGTTGCTGCTGAGGCTGTGGTTACTGCTGTGGTGTGGGTTTGACCCCTGGCCCAGGAAACTCTGTATGCCATGAGGGCAGCCATAAATAATAAATAAAATTAGTGATTCCCTTTCATTTGCTTCTGATGTGACCTGAATTTTAATGCCACAACATTACGTGAAATGAGCACATGAAGCATAAAATGCTGGAGGTCCCTGTAGGAGCAAATCCCTCAGACGTAGGAGCAGGGAATGAGAGAGGGACCCTAAGAGAATCTGAGATGGAAGAGCCTAGTCCAAGGGCCAGAAGAAGAATTTGAGGGTCAGAGAGTCTTTGGCTCCTTTCCTTGCTCTGCTCTCCCCATCCCACTTGACCCTGACAGATCATCTTCCTTCTTCAAACCTCAGTTGTCTCACCTGTGGACCTGATGTAATAATACCTACCTCATGGGTCACTGTGAAGACCGGACACAATAACATATGTCAAACACTGAACTGAGATAAACACTCAGTAAAAGATGACAGCAGCAGTAGCAGTAGTAGCCTTCATTTCTAAGATGCTGAAGGGTATGAACTATTTTTAAGTCTGTTTTGCTCAGTTCTTTCATTGAAACTTAGGTGATAAGGAGAATGGTGATATGCTCTCTGTGGGAGGCAGGCAGAGCATATATTCTGTACTGTGTGTACTGTGCATTTGATACTGATGGAGAATACTTAGTGCTACTGTAGCAAGAAAAAAAACAAAAGGGGATGGCTAAAGCTCGTAAGATGCGCTAGAGATAATGAGTAAGCAAGATAATGAGTAAGCAAGATAATGAGTAAGATGTGCTAGAGATAATGAGTAAGACATGAGCAGAATTCACAAGATATGTGGTTACCTAGAGATAGCTGGCAATTAGTAAGACACTTCAAAGATTGAGGGAATGACATATACCATTTTTTAACAGGTGGAACATTCAGAGTGTTTACTTATTAAGGAAAATTAAGGAAGGACCAAATCATCAGGTACAAATCAAGCCCTTTCAGACTGACACGTTTCAACTCTTAGTTGGCCAGCCATTGGTGCCATTTTGGCTTTGCATGCATGCTGCTAAAGAAATAAAGGCCCCAGCTGTCCAGGAAACTAAATGGTGAGTTCCAGCTGCACTCAGACATCCTTGTCTCTATGTCAACATATGTGTGTTGACTCACACACTTTGAGACCCCTAAGGCCTTTCTTTCAAACTCAGGTCTAGTCTTTGCAACCACACTACCATTAGGGGAAAGCTGCTGCAACAGACAGTGTGTGGGAGAGAGTCAATAGGGAGAAGAAAGAAGGAGAGAGAGAGGAGAAGGAAAGAGAGAGGATATAGTTGAGTAACATGGGATTCAGTAGTGTGGTCCACCCACTCCATCCTAAGTGTGTTAACGTGCCCCAGACCCCTCTTCCCTACAACAAACGACTGAAAGTATGTTTTCTATCAATCCAATAAACCACGCAACTGGAGCATCTTAACTTAGCCTGTAAAACATTTTGTTCTAAAACCTCTGGGATGTCTTCCCTAGAGTGTACTCAGAGTCTACCACTGCATCAATGTAATTTTCCCACATGACATATTTTTTCTTCACACCAGAATTTCTTTTAAGAACTGGCTGATATTCTCCTACAAATTCATCAAATTGGTGTTATTTTGCACCAGAGAGCAATAAAAGCTTTTTCTCCACATTTGTCTGGTGAAAGCAGTTTTGATACCTTGTTAATGTTTGAAGAACTAGTAATTTCATATGAGATGGCAACCTCTCCTTCCAGGCAACTGTTTTCTAGCTACATTCCCTGCTGTTATGAGATCTCTTCTTATTTTATCATCATGGAGTTTTGTTTCCTTTTTTAAAAAATTAATTTTGAGCATTCCAGATGTCACTATTACCCTTACAAGGCTAGAGACACAGCCAAGCCAGGAAAAGCAGCATAAACCCAAGTTCATGTGTACAGTAACCACAGCCCCACGTGAAATCATTCCCATGCAACCATATTCTTTTTTCTTACTCTGTCTTCCTTCTTTTCGCCTTCCCTTCTTTCCTCTCTCCTTTCCTTCCTCTCTCCTTTCCTTCCTCTCTTCCCTCTTTCTTACCCTTTCTTTTGTTCTTTCTTTCTTTCTCTTCTTTCCTTCCTTCCTCCTTTTTCAGCTTCTTCCCTTTCTTTACCCACAGCCCTCGTTTTCCCATCTAAAGAACCACATATGAGTCCACTTGGAGTTCTATCTGAATTATTTCTCTGCTCTAAAATTTAAGGTTTTGTTCATTACATCAAGCTTGCTTCCTAGGATTCCCAGAAAACTAAATATCCCCTGGGAGATTCCTCAGTCCTTTGTGTACATAAGCCCCTGGAAGACCCGCCCCACTAATTAGTCAGGTATGTTTATATTAATTTGAATCCCAGTAATAGATAAGTCTCAAACTCAAGCACTAGCCTTTTGCTAGGTGTACATAAAATGATGTCAGTACCAAGGCTTAATCTGAGGAAGGGATCAGGGAGGTTTTGGTCATTTTCCCTCTGTGCCCTCCTGACCTTTCTTCCGTCTCTCTCAGGCAACCTGCACCATCTTGTGTTTCCTTCAACGGAGCCTAAGGAAAAAAGGTTCTTCAGAGTGAAATATCCACAAATTAAAGGAAAAGAAAAGAAAAAAGAAATACTTCTCTTGATAATACTGCCTGCCAGAAAAGAGTAAGGGAGGAAACCCAGTTATTCCACAATTAAGCTTAAGTATAAAGAACCATAGTTTCTGTATTGTGTATAAATGCAAAGACAAAGCCAAGCTTTATACTTCCTTTCATCCCCCCACATCAGCAAGCAAACAAGCAACCAAACAATCACTCAACAAGCAAGCAAACTGGCCAACAATAGAAGGCATCTGATGGATGGTGAAGCAGGAAAGCCCAGAGGGTTGGCAGACATGGACTTGGTTTCATCAGGGCTCTGGCTCCATTTTCCCCGGCTACCCTGGCTCCCCTCCCTTCTTGATACTGACTCAGTCTTCAGACTAGCTGCTCTCATAATGATTAGATGGCTGCCTAAAGCAACTGTAACTGTGTGCTTCCTTGTTCACAATAGGAAAAGTAAAATTGTAGCTCAGGAAAAAAATGTTGAGCTTCACACAGAGTGGACCACTCTTGGGTCAAGATAAATTCACGCAGTGATTGACTGGCTTATATCTGGGGTACCTCAACCAATCTCTGTGGCATGGAAGATGATCTCACAAGTTGCTAGGAGTAGGCAGCTGGAGGGGAGTCAATGCCACAATAGAGAGAACAGTGGTTTCCAAGAGCAAAATTGGGTACTATCCAAAGGATGAAAGAAAAGGAATTGTTGAAGCACGAGCAACAAACCATGTGACTGCACCTACAACAAGGAATCTTCCAAACACAACCACACAAAATCTATGGGATGCAGCCAAACAGTTCTTAAAGGGAAATTCATAGTGATACAAGCCTTCCTCAAAAAAAAAAAAAAAAAAAAAAACAAGAAAAATCTTAAATAAACAACCTAAACTATCACCTAAAAGAATCAGAAAAAGAGGAATCTTCAAAGTACGCGTTCTATATATCCCTGAAGGAAGTATTGTTTTATGAGATTTTATCAACCAATTTCCTCTAAGTCCACTGTTTGCTAACTGAAAGTTAATATAATTGAAAGTCACTTATTCCCTGTTGTCTCACAGCAGCATTAAGCATTCAGCACAATATGGAGTCATTTCAGAAAAACTAACACAATTCTCCCTCCTGCCCCTTAAATGCAAACTGTTAAGAATGATTATTTAATGCTTTTGATTTAACTACTGGCTGTTGAATTCAGATATACCATTTGCTAAAGAACCAGATGTTTCAGAAGTCTCATCATCAATGCCTTTCTCGCTTAATCTTATCACTGTGTTCCTATCAAAGTTTATTTCTTGCTGTAACACCATGGGATGGAGCCTTCCAAAATTCTGATCCACTTCTGACTGAGTGTTTCCCACATTTCAGGAATACTTTTCTGTCAGGGTCAAGTAGAATCAAAACTCAGGGGATTTGGCCTTGTATTATTTTATTATCATTCAATAAATCTTTCCCCAGCAATTCTCTGGGGACTGTGCTGTATCTTTCACCAGCTCCAAATCAGAGGGTCTCAGTATTTTAACGTTCAATGTTACTTTCTGCTGAGCATACTGCATGGTTGGGTCAAAAGATCCGCAACTTGAATTCTAGTTCCTCAATTAATTCATCATGTTTACACAAAGGAAACTTCTTTTTCCAGAAAAGTGTAGTACTTAGCTAAACTAAGTGTGGTTTGTTCTGCAGTAGTAAAAGCAGTGTGGTTTTATACTTTGTTCCAATCAGATGCTTGGTTAGAACCAGCCAAAGGGTTGTGGTTGCCCTTGCAAACAAGATCTGTCTGAGCTATGGCTCTTGAATGGGGCTGACTGCTGATTTCAGTTTCTCGTAGGAGGTGAGGTCAGGGTGCAGAATATGTGAGTGTGTTGAAACGTACTGAGGATTAATTTTGATCATGGAACAGAAGGTAAAAGACTGAAACAAATTGCGTTTGAGAGAGGCAGGAAGTGTAAGTTACTTAAACTTGCCAAGAGCAGGGGGTGGCCATGCCACACGGGGCACGTGGGCAGGTCAGTCAGGAGGCAGGAGTGAGGGGAAACCATTACTGTGGTTTCTACAGGAAAGAAGGGATGGACAAGGGAGGGTAGGTAGGTGGAGCAAGCTCAGATTTGGATGGTTTAATAATGTCAAAGGGCTCTGGGCTCTGGGGTGGTCTCTAGTGGTGGTTACTGGCCCTGCAGTGATTTAAGGCAAGGGAAATACTGGTTTGGTGTGTGTGTCAAATATAGCAGGTTGATGATAGGGCCTTTGGATTGGTTGGCTTGTGTATGGAAGTCTCACAGGCAAGTTGTTCACTATATCTGTAGGAATTAGATGGCCCTGGAAAGGGCAGCTTATCTAGGATTAGCAAGACCCCGAGATAGCAAAGCATTAGAAAATACAGAAAATAAAAACCAAGATTAGGGAGTTCCCTTGTGGTGCAGTGCGTTAAGGACCTGGCATTGTCACTGCAGCAGCTCAGGTCTATGCTCTGGCACAGATTTTATCCCTGGCATAAGAACTTCAACATGCCTCAGACTCAGCCAAAAAAAAAAGGAAAGAAAAACAAAACAAGATTAATATAATGAGGTGACAGAAAACATTCACACTCACACTCAAAGGTGTAAAGAACCAGGGTATAAAGCAGAAAAGCACTGCACACATGAATCACAGGACAAATGTGTCCTGGATCACTGCCGGGCTTTCATCATGTACTTACTATTGGCCTGACCATTCAACGCACACCAGACAGCCCCCTTGTTCTGCACCTAGCCCCTCTCACAAAGAATTTCTATTCACACCCAACTTAAAGCTCATGAATGTGAAGGTTTTTCCCAAAGTGGTTTAGACCTAGAAAGCAACTGGTCTCATTTGAAGGTAGCTTTGCTCTCTTCCTCCATCTTCCTGCCAGTTGTCAGGACTGAGGTAAACGGGAACAAAAAAACCTCATCAGCCCCTGACGAGCATGAGGAAACTCACTCTACCACAGTGAGGTAGTACGGTATGGAAGGGTAACATTCAGTTTTCTTTCTCATTCCTGTATCCAGTCACCAAGTCCTGCTGATTTTATCCTATAAATATATTTCTAAATCTCTTTCGGACTCCCCATTCTGCCCACTGTTCCAGCTCTGGGTCAGGTGTTGGTTATCTTTCACCTAGATTAGAGCATTAACCTCATAAGTGGTGTTCCTGCCTCTGGTCTTGCTCCCTCAAATACATTCTCCACGCGAATGATGAAACTGTTCAAAATGCCAATCCAGCTGTGGCATCCCACAGCTAAACTCTTTTAACTGCTCACTTGTCTGCAGCAGTTGTCCTCAGACTCTTCAATTTATAGGATAATTTTTTTAAAATATCAGATATTTATACAAAGATGCCAAATTTACATTTTTCTAACAAAGGACGATTTTTTAAAAACTCACCTGAGGCTCTAAAAAAAATAAAAATAAAAATCCTTTCAATAAAGAATAAAAAAATTTAAACTACACACACCTGCACACACAATGTAACCTCAGAAAAACTGTCAGGTCTCTTCCACTGAATAAATTCAACTTTGTGAAAAAAAACTCTCTACACATCCCCAAAGAAGAGAAATTGTCGCCTCCCATTGGCTCCAGTCTGCAGAGTCTAGCATAGTGTGCAAGCCTCCTATGACCTGGCTGCCACTCTTGGCTTATCCTTATCAGCCTAAGCTCCAGCAGCTCTTCACTGCTCAGAGTCCAGCCAGCTCTCCAGCACCACTCAGACATTCCCCTGCCTTCCCCTTGCTGCAGCTGCCTCCTGTGGATCCTGCAGAGGGACCACTGCCTCCCATCTCCAGTGCAACCCATTTGCGTGGCTAACTTTGTGTACCCTGAGGCATTAAGGAAAGGAGTTCCATCTTCAAGAACCACTTTCTCGCTCCTTACGTGCTTGTGTTCCCATCCCTAGAGGTGAGTTTAAATGATTCAGTAATGCCATATGCAAATCAGTAAAGGTATTCTTAGCATGTTTATCTACATTGTGCCCTGCATAATTATTAGCTACCTTTTCACCTGTTTCTTCCACTAGATGGCAGTTCTACAGGCCAGGTCTCAGGGGTAGTGTATTTTCATTTCTATGTCAACAGCATCTATCAACGTGATTCTTGCCATAACCTGGGCATTTCAAAATGTATACTGATTTAAAAGATAAATGAATAGCTACCTATATTTCAAAGAACATGTGATGATAAGAAATCTAATTATGAAGCCATTTGAATTTTTCAGAAGAAAGAGAATATATAAATTGTTTTAATGATCATATTTTTACTTTGACTTTCCTTTGCTGGTACCACCTTACAAAAAATAGGACAGCTACCTTCATTCCCCATCCACCCAACATCTCATTTCATTAATTCAAGAGGGCAGTCATTTCTCTGCCTATTCCATAAGCCACGAAACCTTATCATCTGGAAAAAAACCGAGGATAGGAAAGTTGTGCTTATTGTTCTAAGATGTTCACAGTAAAAAAAAAGGACAGATGCTAAACATTTTGTTGTTGTTGTCATAATGCATGCCTCAGTGTAATGCTTATTCCCTGAAGAAAGCATGTTTAAAAACGATTAGCTGGCCCACAGGATATTTACAATACCCTTGATGGTAGTTACTGTTAAAACATGCACAGGATGTTTTAACTGTTAAAATATCCCATGTTAAAGCATTGCTGGGAATAATCTTGATTCTGGCTTGTAGCGCCAGTATGAAACTGGGGATTTCCAACTCTGCAGAAAGTGTCAGAGAAGCCAACCGCCTCTAATGGGTACTTAACCTTAGTTTTTCCAGCTCTCACCTACATGGGCACATATGATGAAACGACTGAAAAAAAGGGCTCTGGGATCAGATTTCTTGAGTTTTAAACCTGTATCCCTCATTCGCTGGCCAAGTGATCGCTAGCAATTTACTTAAGTTCTATCTTCCTCAACAGTCTTATCTAGAAAATGGGAACAAATTAGTACACAACTCTTAAGGTTGTTGTGAGGACTGAATGATATAATCTATCTAAGTACTTGGCTCTCAAATCTATTACTTTCCCACTTGTTCTTTTTCCTGCCTCCCCGTGTAGGATCCCAACCCCTTGAATTCTGCCTATCACCAACAAATGAAGTGCGCTGTCCATTTAGTTGTTCTGAAATTGCCTAGTTTCTCCCCTCGGCTCCAGCTCCCTGACAACTTACCCCCATCACCTCATACTGTCCTCCAGGTACCTAGTCTCCCACTAGATACCAATGCTGTGGCTTCCAGGCACTGTCATCCACCAGGGTCTCAGTGGAGTCCCTTAGGTGCTGAGCTGATTTGGGAGAATGGTATAAGGTACCAGGACTTTGTTCCTGGCACCCTAAAGTCTAACAGAGTTTTTCTGACATAGCGTTTTCAGATTTCAGTGATGACACACTATCCTTACCACTCCACCCCCAATACATCCCACATCTTCTAGAAGGATTGGGCTCAGGACAGAGTTGAGGAACCAACAACACAAAGTTCCCAGAATCACCCTTCATTTCTGCCCTTCTAAGGCAGGTCAAGCTGGAGGTTCCAAGAGGGGAACTCACTCTCAGATGATTCTTTAGTCCCTCAAAAAAACTGGACATCTGGAGTCTACTCACTTTCTGGATATACCTAACAAGTCTGAATCCAACTTCTGGGGAGCACAGCTTCACTCAGAAGGAGGCACTTCCCCTTGACATAAGGACAGTCTGCAGCTCTTTCTTGGTCATCGCAAACCAAATTCCCTCAAGGTACTGGGCAGCTCCTTTTTTTTTCAAAGAATTACAGAATTCCATATCAAAAGCTTCCAAGTTGGTACTTCGGAAATCAAATTTGTTTTCCCAAAGAGCATCTCTCATAGTCTAAGTCCTTGGTGAGTGGTCTAATGGCCTGGGCCAGGCTCCTTGGTAGAAAAGGGAGGTGGAACAGGAAGAGAATGTAAGGAGTCATGTCTCCATCCTGTGCATATCATTTATTCCAAGAAAATTCTAGTCCTGGACAGCTTGCTTCCTACTGCCACTCGGCTCTGTTCCTCACTCACTGCAAAACCCACATATTCTCTCAGCATCACCCCTCCTGTCTCAGGAATCTTCCCCAGACCAGAAGGCCAGCGGGCACATGTTCTCCTCATAGCACTGGCATGAGTGGTAGAAAACCAACCTAACCACATAATCGCAGTTCAAGCCTCTTCTGCCTGCATCCCTTTTGCTGACATTCAGTTGGCCAAAACAAGTTTCATGGCCAAGCACAAATTCAAGCAGAGAAGTCAAGTCGATTCAGCATGACCATGGTAAGAGATGTGTATTACTAGTAAAGATGAGGAACTGTGACCAATAATTTAATCCATATACCTAAAACTTAAATAAAGAAAAGAAGCAAAGGAAAAATGAAAAATAGCATGAAAGATGGTCCCAAGATCTTGGAGATCTGTAGTAGCAAAAGTTAAGTGTCTAGAAAAGGTGGAATGGGAAATTACACAGGAAGCAAGTTGGAAAGAAGTGGAGTAACTGTTACTGCTGGGCTTGCTGTGCCATTTACTTTGGGGACCAACATAAGGACCTACTTCTAGTACATAAGCCTTGAAAGCCCAGCCTAAGCAGAAACTCCAGGAACCAGAATTGCTCATTGTCACAAAGCAACAATAACAAAAAGAAAATGCCTTCCAAACTTATTTATTGTTTGTATGGGTTCTTTGGTTAGAATTATCTTTCTAGGTATGTGATTAAAGTGAAGTTCAACTTAAGTACAACTAGATATCACTTGCAAAATACAGGATTTCTTGGTTTCCAAAAACTAAGAAAGTTTTAATTTTCCTTGTTACTGTATAAAAAGGTCAACTGGATGAGACCATGGGGGTATTTATCAATTTAAAGGAATAGTAAGTTCAAGACACTTCAGTTGCTTATTACAGAACACCAAAAGCTGCCAAGTAGGAAGCACTATTTCCTACTAAAAAGCGGTCGGGATGAAAACTTTGGTTCTTTGAGAGGCACTGTGGGTTTTCTAGAAATATCTCTGGTCCTAACTCCACCATTAACTAGCTCTGCAATCTTGGGCCTTGAGCTTCATTTATGTAAAATTGAAAACTTTTAACAATCTGGCACCAACCAATTTCTCAACAAATATTTTCAACTTCTCATTTTACCCTTAGTTTCAGCCCTCCTTCCTCTCTCTCATCATGCTACCTTTTCACTCCATTATTTTGCACAGCAATTAATTTGCCATTTTGCAGACTAAGCCCTGGAGAGCGTTCCTCTTCACTCTCAAAGAGGCTATCAGGACATAAATCTTCAAAACAAAGTGACTTCTCTCTTGACATCAATTTTTCTATGGTGTTAGTATATCAAAGTCCTTATTTTGAATAGACAGGCAACTTTTTATTCCACTTGCCTCAGTACAATAATGGGTTTTCAAAAAGCTTATTGAATAAATGAAAAATAATTTTTATACCTACCATATTTGTAATTGAGGTAATATTTGTTTTTAAAATTAAGTAAATTCCATACATACAACATTGTAACCTGACTTCTATATATACTGCAGTGAGGTCACTATCAAAAGTTTAGTTAAATAATTGCCCCCTTTACCCATTTTGCCATCTCCTCCTCCCTTCCCTTCTGGTAACCACCATTATGTTTTTTCTGTGTGTTTGTTTCTGCTTTGCTTTGTTTATTTGGGGTTTTTAAAATATTCCACATGAGTGAAATCATATAGTACTTATCTTTCCCTATGTGATATATTTCACTTAGTATAATACCCTCAAGATCCATCCATGTTTTTGCAAATGGCAGGATTCCCTACTTTTTTATGTCTGAGTGGTATTACATTTAATATAGATGTATATATGTATGTGTCTATATTTGTGTATGTATATATATGTATGTGTGTCTATATGTATATACGTGTATATATATGTATGCATATGTGTGTATATATACATAATATATATATTACATCTTTATCCACTTATCTGTTGAAGGACACTTAAGCTGCTTCCACAATGGATAATGCCACAATGAACATAGGACGCATATATCTTTTTTAATTCGTGTTTTCATATTCCTTTTTTTTTTTTTTTTTGTTAAATAATCTCATCTGCAGCATATAGAAGTTCCGAGGCTAGGGCAGAATCTGAGCTGCAGCTTCTGGCCTACACAACAGCCACTGCAACACCAGATCCAAGCCACATCTGTGACCTATGCTGCAGCTTGCAGCAATGCCATATCCTTAACCCACTAAGTGAGGCCAGGGATTGAACCCACATCCTCAGGAAGACAACACTGGGTCCTTAACCTGCTGAGCCAACATGGAAACTCCAGTGTTTTCATATTCTTCAGATAAATGCCCAGAAGTCAAATTTCTGGATCATATGTCAGTTATATTTTCTTATTTTTTTGAGGAACCTCCACACTGTTTTCCACAGTGACTGCACCAATATACATTCCTACCGTCAGTGCAGTTTACTCTATTCCTTCCAGCACTTCCTATTTCTTATCTTTTTGATAACAGCCACTCTAACAGGCATGGCTTAACATCTCATTGTGATTTTGACTTGCATTTCCCTAATAATTAGCGATGTTGAATATATTTTCGTGTGCCTGTTGGCCACCTGTCTGCCTTCCTTGGAAAAATGTCTATTCAGGTCCTCTGTCCAGTTTTTAATTAGATGTTTGTTATTTTGCCGTTGAGCTGTATGAGTTCTTTATATATTTTGGATATTAACCCCTTATTGAAGTAAGATTTGCAAATATCTTCTTCTGCTTATTGTCTTTCATTTTGTGGATGGTTCCCTTCAGTGAGCAGAAACTTTATTTTGATGTAGTCTCATTTTTTTTAAACTATTTTTGTTTCCCTTGCCTAAGGAAACAGATCCAAAAAGATATTGCTAAGACTGATATCAAAGAGGATACTGCTTATGTTTTCTTCTAGGAGTTTTATAGTTTCAGGCCTTACATTTAAGCATTTAATTCATTTTGAGTCAATTTTTGTATGATGTAAGATAGTCTAATTTCACTCTATTGCATGTCTGTCCAGTTTTCCCAACACAATTTAGAGAAAAAACTGTCTTTATCCACTGTATATGTTTCAATCCTTTGTCGTAAGTTAGTTGTCTATGTGTGGGGGTTAATTTCTGGGCGTTCAATTCTGTTCCATTGACAATATATGTCCATTTTTCTGCCAATACCATGCAGTTTTGATTACTATAGCTTTGTAGAATAATTTGAAATCAGGGAATGTGTTACCTCCAGCTTTGTTCGTTCTTCTCAGGTAGCTCTGGTTACTCACTCTTCTGTGGTTCCATATAAATTTTAGATTTTTGTTCTCTTTCTGTGAAAAAAAGTCTGAGATTTTGATAGAAATGGTGTTGAATCTATAGATTGCTTTATGTGACACTGTCACTTTAAAAATGTTCACTTTTTCAATCCATGAGCATGAAATATCTTTCCATTTTTTTGTGTCTTCTTCAGTTTCTTCCATCAATGTTTTACATTTTTCAGGGTACAAGTCTTTCACCTCCTTGATTAAATTTAATTCTAGGTATTTTATTCCTTTTGTTGCAAAAGCAAAAAAATTGTTCTCTTAATTTCTCTTTCAGCTAGTTTACTCTTATGTATAGAAACACAACAGATTCTTGTATATTGATTTTCTACCCTACAAATTTACCGTATTCTTTTATTATTTGTAATAGTTTTTTGGTGGAATCTTTAGGGTTATCAGTAGATAAAATTATGTCATCCACAAATAGTGACAGTTCTAGTTCTTCCTTTCAAATATGTGCCTTTTATTTCTTTTCTTGCCTAATTAGTCTGACTAGGATTTTCAGTACAATGACAAATAAGAGTGGTGAGAATGGACAATTTTGCCTTGTTCCTGATCTTACAGCAATAATTTTAAGTTTTAAACCATTGAACAGAGTATGATGTCAACTGTGGGTATGTCACAAAGAAACTTCATTATGTTGAGGTACATTCTTTCTATACTCATTTTACTGAGAGTTTATACAATAAATGGAGGTGTTCCCTCCTCTTCAACTTTTTGGAAGAGTTTGAATATTTAAAATATTTAGAATTTACCAATGAAGCCATCCAGTCCAGGACTTTTGTTTTGGGGGAGGATTTTAATTGCTGCTATCCATTTCATCAACAGTGATCACTCTGTTCAGATTTTCTATTGCTTCATTCAGTCTTATAAGATTGTGTAAGTCTAAGAACTTACCCATTTTTTTCTAAATTTTCCAATTTGTTGGTGTATAGCTGCTTATAGTCTCATACAATTCTTATCTCTATGCTCTTCATTGCAACTTCTCTTTGTTTCTGATTTTATTACAGTCATTCCTATTTTTCGATATTTAGTCCAGCTAAAATTTTGTCAATTTTGTTTATCTTTTCAAAGAATCAGCTCTTAGTTTCATTGATCTTTTGTATTGTCTCTTTCATCTATATTTTATTTATTTTCACTTTGTTCTCTAATATTTTTTTCCTTCTACTGACTTTGGGCTTAGTTTGTTCTTATTCTAATTATTTTAGGTACAAAGTTAGATTGTTTATTTGAAATTGTTCTTGGTTCTTTAGGTAAGCTTCTATTGCTATACACTTCCCTCTTACTACCACTTTTGATGTATTCCATATTTTTTGGAAGTCATTTTTCATTTGTCTTCAGTTATTGTTTTATTTATCCTTAATTTCTTCATTGACCTAAGAGTTGTTCAGTAGCATGTTGTTTAGCTTCCATATATTTGTGATTTTTCTAGCTTTCTTCTTAGAGTTGATTTCTAATTTCATATTGTGGTCATAAGAAAAAGATGCCTGGGAGTTCCCATCATGGCGCAGTGGAAATGAATCCGACTAGGAACCATGAAGTTGCAGGTTTGATCCCTGACCTCGCTTAGTGGGTTAAGGACCTGGCGTTGCTGTGAACTGTGGTGTAGGTTGCAGACACAGCACGGATCCTGTGTTGCTGTGGCTGTGGTGTAGGCCAGCAGCTGTAGCTCCGATTGGACCCCTAGCCTGGGATCTTCCATATGCCATGGGTGTGGCCCTAAAAAAGACAAAAAGAAAAAAAAGAAAAAGATGCCTGACATACCTTCAGTCTTCTTAAATTCATTGAGACTCTTTTGTGCCCCAACATACCATCTATCCTTGACAATGTTCCACATGCACTTGGGAAAAAATATATTGTACCTCATTTGGATGGAATGTTTTATATATATATATATTTTTTTTTTAAGTCAATCTGGTCTAATGTTTCATTTAGAGTCAGTGTTTCCTGGGAGTTCCCTTGTGGTGCAGTGGGTTAAGGCTCTGGCATTACCACTGCAGCAGCAGAGGTCACCACGGTGGCAGGGGTTCAGTTCTGGCCCAGGGACTTCCACATGTCATGGGTGCAGCCAAATAAGAAAGTCATTGTTTCCTTGTTGACTTTTTGTGTGATCTATCTATTAATACAAATGAATGTGGTACTAAAATTTCCTACTAGGAGTTCCCATTGTGACTCAGTAGGTTAAGGACCCAACTGTGAGGATGCAGGTTCAATCCCTGGCTCACTCAGTAAGTTAAGGATCTGACATCACCACAAGCTGCAGCACTGGTTGCAGATGTGACTGAGATCAGGTGTTGCCATGGCTGTGGCATAGGCCAGCAGCCACAGCTCTGATTTAACCCCTGGCCCAGGATAATTTGATCATCTCTGAGGTTCCTAGAGATCCAAATTTCAGTGAGCCTATGAAAGGAATGAGCAGGACTGGGTTGTCCAAATCCTCAACATTCCAGAAAAGTTTGGTCCTTGTCTGGTTCCTGAAAGACAATCTCTAAGACTGGGAAACATTCTGCCTAATAAGAGTATCCTTGTTTTTCTGGGACCTGGGGCCACTCCATATAGTGCATATTATGGTGGGGGCCGTGTGCCACATAGTAAGCACTTGGAGACTGAGTAAATAAGATCACCTACGTGGTCAATCAGCCATGCCCATGTGGCTAACCCCCAGTAAAAATCACAGACACCAAGGTTTGGTTGCATTTCCCTGGCAGAAAATTGCTTCATGTGTGTTGCAACACGTCACTGCCAAGAGAATTAAACATTATCTGTGTAACTCTACTGGGAGAGGACATTTTAAAACTCAAGTCTGTTCTCTCCTGGACTCTGTCTTATGAGTCTTTTACTGCTGTCACTTTTCATTTGAACTATAACAGTGAGTATAACAGCTTTTCTGAGTTCTGTGAGTCCTTCTAGCTAATCATTTAACCTAAAAGGAGTCTTGAGGATTATCATCTATATTATGACTATTTTCAATAGTTTGTTTTCAGCTCAGTACTACTGCTTCTCTGCAATCCAGAGGAGAAACCAAGAGTGACACCTGTTAAAATACTTTCCCCATATGATTATGAGGATTTGCCAATGAGAAACATTTTAATTAAACTTGGAAAGCAGAAGAGAGAGAGAAGATACTACTTGGCAGAAGTACTTGTAGACAAATACACAGACTAGGAATTAACAAACTTTTTCTATGAAGGGCTAGATAGTAAATATTTTAATCTTTGCAGGTCATACAGTTTCTGCCACAACTACTAAGCTCTGTCATTGTAAAGCAAAAGCAGCCATAAACGATATGTAAATAAGCAGGTACAGCTATGTTCCAATAAGCCTTTGATTACTTACACTGAAATTGAATTTCATGTAATCATCATATATCACAAAATATTACTCTGCTTTTGGTTTTTTTCAACCATTTAAAAGAATAAATCTATTCTTAGCTCACACGTTGTACAGAAACGGGTGGCAGGTCAGATTTTTCCCATGGCCATAGTTTGCCGACCCCTCTCATAGAGAGTTAACAGATATAAAATTTAGAGTGGCATTTCAGTGAGCTCTTAAGATCTATTCACTTCAGTGTTTCAGAATGGGACCCTTAGAAATGACTTCTCTGGTTCATCCCTAGGAATCACCCCTAGACTTTAAGATGGTTAATAGGTCTTTAATTTTCTCTTTTAAAACCTTTCACGCTTGAAATAGCAATTTCTGCTTTAATGATCAAAGTCTGGCTCTTGTAACATTTAGTACTGGCTGTAGTTTCAGTAAAACAGATCCTCAAAGAAAAGAATCTGGGATTTGTTCTATAATGTGAAGGAAATTAAAGGAAGTAATAACCTCATTGTAGTATAAAAGTAAGACTTTGATGCACAACATGCAGTGGCAAAACAATTCCTTACATTTCCACTTCTAGTTGCCTATAATTACATGTCTATAGAAAACTAAGTGCTGAAAGGCTACATGACTATTGCAATTAAAAGTTCTAGTAGGAAGTTTGACCACAGGGACTGGGGGCTGACTGAATACATAAGATGGCAGCTTCTAGAAGGAAAGCTTTTAAATTCTCAAGAAGTCAGAGAACCAACGCGCCTTTTGAATTGTCCTGAAAGAACCTTGTATTTCTTGTAGCTACAGGGTTGAAATATCTGAAAATCAAAACCAAAATGTAATCTTGTAGTTGGCAGGATAACAATGGAAGTTGAACTCACAGTAAACTTTGTCAAGCCTCTTTCGTAAATGTTAGGGTATTGACTGGGAAAGAATGGGGCCAGGAGAATTGGAATGGGGCACTTGGAGAGATTTCAAAGGGGAGAAGAGGCCGTTACTCTTTACTGGAAGGTGTAGGTGGATGCTGAGCAGATGGCAGATGAGAAGCACACAGCGTTGTCTTTTATGCTCTCAAGGACCACCCACTTCAGGGCTGCCGGCTCAGATTAATGGCACTGGCCTTCTCAACTTGCACTTCCCTATCCCATCTAACAGGCGGGAAACCCCTAATTTCCTACTTTCAAATACAAAGAGCAACTTCTGTTTGCTTGAATGAACACTGATATGATGACTAAACATCAGTTATCTAAGATAGAGAATTTGTTAATATGACACTTTACTGCCCAACAACGCTCAACAAAAGGATTGTGCAAACATGAAAAAGTAAACGATGTTCCTAAAGCAGGGAGGAATGGGTGAATATTGGTGAGTGTTCCCAGCCATGTGTACCATAGAGCACATTAGGATGGTGTATGTTTCCTTGACAGATGCTGAAGAAAGACATTTCCTCTGAATTAAGAGCTTTGGATTCTTTTATCTCTGTAGTTCAAGTCCCTGTCCCAATGCCTAGCATAGCTGAGCACTCAGTAAATGTTTATCTAGCATTTGAATTTGCTTGAGTAGAATGAACCTCTCCCTACCTAGTTGTTACTAACAATTTAATAGTCAACAGTTAATATTATCAGAGTAATCGGCAATCCTGCCATTATTACATTAAAAGTCCCAAAGATGGCCTGTCTCACAAAGAACTTCAGATGGGATCATGGATTTGTTTCTTTTCTTTGGTTTAAAGCAATCCAACTTTCACTTCATATTTTCAAATTTGCACATTTCTAAAACAAAACATGGAATTTTAGAACTTGGACATATTTAATGAAATTATGTCTTGAATTCCAAAATTTATATGAATGTATTTTAGAACAAGAATATGCTATTTCTACTGTCAAGATTATTTTCCTTGCTTTAAACATAATATGCCATAGTTTCAACCATAATGGATTTCTAAGGAAAGCATACTTTGCCACAGAATTTAGCTTTCTGTGACAAAATCTTTGGAAAGATTTCTACTGAATATTTCAAAATTACATTTGTAAAACTGCTATATGAAGGATATTTCAGTAGCATATTTGGGGTTATAAAGTGACTTTATACACATACAATAAAAGCCTCTCCTTGTGACATGTATCTTCATCTAGCAGGTAACACATAGAGGGCTTCTGATGCTATAAAGTTTGAGAAAGAATATATAAAAGACAAATACTCTATCAATCAGTATTTCTGGGTATAGAAATATAAACATTTTATGGAAATTAACTAGGAAACATATGAACTGCTGGCCAATACAGCACTTAGAAAAAGTTCAACTGCGTAATGGAAAAAGCAGTATCAATATCATATGTCTAAAAAAAAATACATAAACCAAATTTTCTCTGTTCTTTTATTTCTGAAGGCAGCATTGGCCATTTAATCTCAACGTTCTGAATTTATTTCCACTGAGAGTAGGAATTTTGAAATAGGGAATTTAGTACACTGCTTCACTCAGCACTTACAATAGCAAGTGCAAGCAAAGCCCTCGATTAGTATTCTTTTAATGAACACAGCATGAATGGGTAGATAAATTTTGTTTACACTTTATTCCACCTTTATTTTTCCTCTAATCCACCCCCACTATTAAAGACTGCATTTTAAAAAGTTTAAGGGGAGAGTTCCCATCGTGGCTCAGTGGTTAACGAATCTGACTAAGGACCATGAGGTTGCGAGTTCGATCCCTGGCCTTGCTCAGTGACTTAAGGATCCGGTGTTGCCGTGAGCTGTTGTGTGGGTCGCAGACGCGGCTCGGATCCCGCATTGCTGTGGCTGTGGCGAAGGCCGGCAGCTACAGCTCCTGTTAGACCCCTACCCTGGGAACCTCCATATGCTGCGGGTGTGGCTCTAGATAAAAGCAAAAAGACAAAAAAAATAAAATAAAAAAATAAGTTTAAGGGGTCCATATCTGCTCTAATTGCCTTATCATTAGCAACCTCTCAAACCATATATCTTGTGTTTGCTCAACATCATCACTTGAATAATTTTCTTACAGACACCTCAAACTGCACTAGGGGTCTTTCTCTGCTCTTACTCTCCCACCTCACCATCCCTACCACCAATGTGCCTCCTATCTCAGTAAATATCAAAACCATGCACCAATTATCACCAAAGATCTTCCTTTATATCTCTCTTTTTCTTACTCCCTAGATCCAGTCACTACCAAGTCCCATAAATTGTGTTTCCCAAGTCCTTTCCCAATCCATCTGCAGATCTCTGTTTCCACTGTTATTAATTCAAGCCATTCTATGTAAACCAGGCAAAAGGCCTTTAGCTCATCTCCCTAAATTTGCCCTTGTCCCCTCTAAATGCATAATTCAGCCCAGGAGATCTTTTTAAAACTCATACTAGTTCAAAGCCAGCTCCTGTTTAAAACCATTCAGTGAGGAGGCAGAGAAAGGGAACCCTTGCTCACGCTCAGTGGTAATGTAAATTGTTGCAGCCACTATGGAAAACAGTGTGGAGATTCCTTTAAAAATTAAAAATAGGAATTCCCTGGTGGCGCAGTGGGTTAAGGATTCAGTGTTGTCACTGCTATGGCCCAGGTCACTGCTCTGGTGTGAGTTCAATCCCTGGCCCGGGAACTTTCACATGCCATGGGGTGCAGCCAAAAAGAAAAAAGTGTTTTTTATTAAAAACAGAACTATCTTATGATTCAGCAATCTCATGCTTAGGTAAATATTCAAAGGAAATGGTAAGATAATTAAAGAAATATCTGCATTTCCATGTTCATTGTATCATTATTCATAATAGCTAACACACAGAAACAACCTAGGTGTACACCAACGGACAAATGGATTAAAGAAAATGTAATGTGTGTGTATATGCACACACACACAATATAATTTCCTTACACAACAGAATTTACCCATAAGGAAAAAGGAAATCCTGACATTTGCAACAAACATAGGTAAGCCTTGAGGACATTATACTAAGTAAAATAATCTAAACAGAGAAAGACAAATACTGCATGGTATCACTGATATGTAGAATTTTTTTTTTTTTTGTAGTCAAACTGTTAGAAACAGAGAGTGGAAAAGTAGTGCCAGAGGCTGTGAAGTGGGAGAAATAGGGAGAGGTTGATAAAAAGGTACGAACTTTCAACTATGAGGTGAATAAGGTCTGAGGATCTAGTGTAAAACATGGTGACTGTAGCTGATAACACTATAGTGTATAATATAAATTTGCTAAGAGAGTAGAACATAAATTTTCTTATCAAAAATAATAAATAAGCAAATATGCATTAATTAACTAGATGGGGGAATTCTTTCATAATGTATACATATATCAAATCAGTCCAATGTATGTTTCAAATATCTTAAAATTATATTTGTCAATCATACCTCAATAAAACTGAAAAAAATAAAATGTAGATTTCCTTGTTTAAAAAAAAAGGACAGGGAGTTCCCACTGTGGCCAGTGGTAACAAATCTGACTAGCAACCTTAAGGATTCGGGTTCAATCCCTGGCCTTGCACAGTGAGTTAAGGATCTGGCCTTGCCTTCAGCTGTAGTATAAGTTGCAGATGTGGCTCAGCCATTGCTATGGCTGTGGTGTAGGCCAACAGCTATAGCTCCGATTTAACCCCTAGCCTAAGAACTTCCATATGGCTCGGGTGCAGGTACCTGCCTCAAAAAAAATGGCTTTCAAAGTCTTGTTTACTTATGGCTGACCTCTGTTTCATCTTCAGCCTTATTTTGTGTCTTTCATAACACCCTCCTGTTATGTCGCTAAGAAAAACAAGAGAGAGAAACCCAGGATTCAATCTGAGGACATCTGGATCACTTTAAAGCTATAGCCTGGCCCAGACAGAAAGAACTGAGAAGAGACAGGCAATAAACAGATTAGTTTAATTCAGTCAAGTGGTAAAGTAACCTGGGTTGGGATTTTCAGACTCAAATCAGACAGAATTAAATAATGTTCAAAGTGAATCTGGGACATGTATATTCTGAGGACACATTATCTGGAGGGCATGGAATCGAAAAGAAAAAAAAATCTCATATTGGGCAGTAGCAAGGAGAGAATCAATCCAAAATTCTCCAGCCAGTCAGTAGCCTCAGTGTGCTGGGATGTTTTTGCCTTGATTTGCTTGAGAGGATGACCTCCATATTCTTGGAAGAGTAAGTGTTTTATTGATAGGTACACGGCCACCACATGCAAATGTACTGGGTATACAAGTGCCCAACTCTAGAGTCCACATATTACAGAGGAGTTGTTATGAATGTTGCCCCCAGAGTTGTTCAGGGAACCCTGTATACAGCCATATGTAGTAGTCTTCACAAGTAAAAATATTTTATCTCAAAGTAGAATATTAGTACCTTCCTGTTAAGTTCAAGAATAAAAATTCATAATCAGTGGTTTGTTCTTGGTATGGTTATTATTTAAAACATGTGTAATATTGAAGAGAATTTGCCATATTAGACTATCTGAAAGATTAGATTTGCAAGTCAGTAGGAAAGAGCTAGCAGATTCAAACTAGGAAAATGTGAGAAAAGTTTTATTAAAGAGTCTACGAAAAAGGGGTAAACAATACTCTGAAGCCAGTGACAGTGCCAAATACTTCTCAAGTCCTGAAGAGCATGAAGCTGGGGTCATTACCAGAACCCCAAGGCAGAGAGGGCTGTATGGTATGGTGATCTTAAATTCAATGGTTCTATCAGTCCCTCCAAACTTCCATTCCATCAGCCCTTCCAAGGATTTTATCTCCTGTGTTATATCTCTTTCTGCTTAAAATACCTAGATTGGTTACTATTTTCTGCACTAAATCTGGACTGGCACAGATACCCAAAGCAGTTGCAGAGACTAGACCTTCAAAGACAAAAATGTGGAACTGAATTTCTGATCTGACTGGATTGTGGGCAAGGATTGTAGACTATTAAAAAAATGAGGCATTTGGAGTTCACACATGAGCAAAATGATTGCTTAAATTATCACCTGTGATTTCTTAAAATGAAATGCCTATTGCAGGAAGAAGCAGTTTGCTTTTACCAAGTTGCTTGGCAGTTAAAGTGTGAGTGTGTAATACAATAACTGTCCTGCAGAGCTTGGAGGGTGATTTTTTACTTTTAATATTTTTATAAAACATGTTAGAAAACCAGTAGTCTCCTTTGATTTGTCTAAACAAATCTCTATATCTTTAAATCACAGGGCTCATATACCTAAATATCAGAATATGTGTATAAAATTACAGTATAAGTTTAATTCAGAGGAATAAACGATCTAACTTTACACATAAAGGAACTTGGGGAAAAACTGAAGCCTAAAGCCAGTAGAAGAAAGGAAATAATAAAGATCAAAGTGAAAATAAATGAAAGAGACTAAAAAGACAATAGGAAAAAATCAATAAAACAAAGAGCTGGTTCTTTGAAAATACAAGCAAAATCAACAAACTTTTATCTAAACACACTAAGAAAAAAAGAAAAGTCTCTAATTAAAAAATAATCATAAACAAAGAAAAATAACAACCAATACCACAGAAAACAAAGGATTATAGTTGAATATTATGAGCAGCTATATGCCAACAAATTGAGCAACCTAGAAAAAATGACAAATTTTTAGCCTCACAAAACTTTCTAAGATTGAGTCTGGAAGAAACAGAAACTCTGAATACATCAACTACTAGTAAGGAGATTGAATCAGTAATTTAAAACCTCCCAGCAAACAAAAGTCCAGGACCAAATGGCTTCACAGCGACCTCTACCAAACATTCAAAGAAGGTTTAACATTATCCTTCTCAAACTCTTCCAAAAACTAAAGATGAGGGAATGCTACCTAATTTATTTTAAGAGGGCAAAATCACCCTGATAACAAAACCAGACAAGGACAACACATCTAAAACAAAAAACAAAAAACAAAAACAAAAACCTAACAACTATAGGCCAATATCTCTTATGAACATAGATATAAAAATCTTTAGCAAAATATCAGCAAATAAAATACTACAATTTATTAAAACAATTATACACTATCATCAACTAGGACTTATTCCAGGGATGTAAGGATGGTTCAACAAACACCTACAAATCAATCAATGTGATACACCATATTAACAGAAAGAAATATAAAAGCCATATGATTATCTAAAAAAAAGCATAAAAATGTAACAAGATTCAACATCCCCTTATAACTAAAACTCTTAATAAAATAGGTATAGGAGAAATATGCCTCAACATAATAAAGGCTATGTGTGAAAAATCACATCTGACATGACATTCGATGGTGAAAAACTGAAAGCCATCTCTCTAAAATCAGGAGCAAGACTCTCACCACTCTTACTCAGCATAGTACTGGAAGTCCTAACCAAAGACATCCATACTAGAAAGGATAGTAAAACTATCACATTTGTAGATGGCATGATTTTATATATAGGAAATCCTAAAGACTCCACACACACACACACACTCAAATAGACAAAATCAAAGTTTCAAGGCAAAAAAATCACATATAAAAATCTGTTGTGCTTCTATACACTAACAATGAGCTAGCAGAAAGAAATTAAGAAAATAATCCCTTATACAATCACAACGAAAAGAACAAAATACCTCAAAATAAATTTAACCAGGGAGGTGAAAGGCTTATACATGGAAAACCAGACGATGTTGCTGAAAGAAACTGAAGAAGATACAAACAAATGGAAAGTTATTCCATACTCATGGATTGGAAGAATTTACATTGTTAAAATGTCCGTATTACATAAAGCTATCTACAGATTTGACACAATCTTTATCAAAGCTCCAAAGACATTTTCCATATAAAACGAATAAAAAATCTAACATCTATACAGAACTCACAAAAGACCTCAATAGCCAAAGTAATCCTGACTTCAAATTATACTCTAAATCTACAGTAATCAAAAAGCACAGTATGGCAGAAAAACATACACACAGATCAATGGAACAGAATTAAGAGCCCAGATATAAACCCATACAAATACGGGACAACTAATTTACAACAAAAGAGCAAAGAACATGCAATGGAGAAAGAAGAGTCTCTTTAATAAATGGTATTGGGAAAATGGGATAGCCACACCCCGAAAAATGAAACCAGAGCACCTATTCCATAACATACACAAAAATGGCTTAAACAACTCAAAATGTATTAAAGACTTGAATGTAAGACCTGAAGCCATAAAACTCCTAGAAGAAAACATAGGTGTGACATTATCTGACACCAGTCTTAGCAATATCTTTTTGGCTATGTCTCCTCAGGAAGGCGAAAAATAAAACAAATGGAACTACATCAAACTAAAAAGTTGCTGCACAGCAAGAAAACCATCAACAAATTGAAAAGATAATCTACTAAATGGGAGAAGATATTTATAAATCATATATCCAATAAGGGGTTAATATCCAAAAATATGTAACTCAACAATAACAGCAAAAGAAAAAATAACCTGATTAAAAAATAGGCAGAGTATTTGAAGAGACATTTTTCCAAAGACATACCGATGACCAACAGGCACATGAAAAGATGTTCAACATCATTAATTACTAGGGAAATGAAAATCAGAATCACAATGAGATCTGAGATCACAATGAAATACTCCTATTAGAATGGTTATTATCAAAAAGGCAAGAAATAACAAGTGTTGGCAAGGATGAAATCTTGTCATTTGCAACAACATGATGGATCTTGAGGCTATTATGCTAAGTGAAACAAGACAAAGAAAGACAAATACCATATGATTTCATTCAGATGTAGAACAAAAAAAAAACAAAATAATAACAATAAATGAACAAACTAAACCAAACAAAAACAAACAGATATACAGAGATGAGAGAAATGGCTACCGGAGAGGAAGGGGCTGAGAGGGGAGTAAAGGGGATTGACTGTATGGTGACATGTGAAAACTAATTTTTTGGTAGTGATTATGCTATAGTGTATACGTGAAACTTACGTAATGTTATAAACTGATATTACCTTAATAAAAATAGTTTTAAAAATAAATTTAATTCAGAGGCTCATCAGGATTTTTATATGACAGGTAAGATATTGTTTGGGAAAACTGAGGCTTAAGAACTGGTTGTTTGGGAAAACTGAGGCTTAAGAACTGGAATAGGACATGGAAAGGATTTAGATGACTCTCAACTCCCCAAACCTACCACATCTCATATCAATTTCTGCATAACAAATTACCCCAAAACTTAGTGGCTTAAAATAACAAATATTTATTATCTCATGGCCTCTGATAGTCAGGAATCTGCACCCAGCATGGTGGATACTTCTGACTCACGGTCTCACAGGCTGCTTTCAACCTGCAGCTGGGGCTGCAGTCAGCTCTGGTTTTGGCTGGTAAAGGACCCACTTCCAGGCTTACTCACAAGACTAATGGAAAGCCATGGTTCTCACTGGCTGTTGGCGAGAGATATATATCAACTTCTTGCCACATACACTTCAAAGACCTGCTAGATTTTCCTCAGAGCAAGTGAGCAAGGGTGAAAGAGGATGCCCAAGATAGAATACAATCTCTTGTACTCTAAATTCAAAAATGACCTTCCAACAATTTTGCACATTTTATTATAAGTGAGTCACTATATCCGGCTCCCACACAAGGACAGGCAGTGGGGCAAGGATCAAACCTGAACCACAGCAGTTACCTGAGCCGCTGCAGTGACAATGCAGGATACTTATCCTACCATACCACCGAGAACTCCTGTCAAAAAAAAATTTTTTAGAGTATAGCTGGTTTACAATGTTGTGTTACTTTCAGGTATACAGCAAAGTTATCAGTTATACATATACCCATTCTTTTTTGCCCATGTGGATTATTAAGAACATTGAGGAGATCTCCCTATGCTATACAGTAGGTCCTTATTAGTTATCTATTTTATATACAATAGTGTCTGTCTGTTAATCCCATCCTCCCAATTCTTCTGTCAAGTCTTAAGAATAAAGTTGACCTAAGCCAATTTAGCCATTGCACAATTGTCAGCTTGATGACTCTTGACACCTTCAAGAAGTAAGAGCTATAGATCTCCTCCCTTATGACCTCACTGTTAAGTACACTAGGATGAAAAGAAAATTTGGACTGAATTCTGCTCCACATACAAATATTTTTTGGTGAGGTTTTTTTTTTTTTTTGACTTTTTTAAGGCCCCACCAAGAGCACATGAAAGTGTCTAGGCTAGGGGTCAAATCGGAGCTGCAGCTGCCAGCCTATACCACAGCCACAGCAAGGCCAGATCCAAGCCGTGTCTGTGACCTACACCACAGCTCATGGCAATGCTGGATCCTTAACCCACTGAGCAAGACCAGGGATGGAACCCGCATCCTCATGGATACTAGTTCATTACCACTGAGCCACAGTGGGAATTCCTTTTTGGCAGGATTCTTATACCCTAGTCACACAAAACCTAAGATACCTGTACAATATTCCTAGCCAACCATACATCTCATACCCCCATCAATTCTCCAAAGAAACATTATTTCAGATATTTCTTATGCTAATTAACAAAGTAGGGCAGAATTAAGATAGTAATATTTGAAATGCTGCAGTCAGTCATTTCCCTAGTGTGAATTTCTAAATAGTCTTTACAGTGTTAATTAACTACTCATGGAGTATGGATTTCTGATTAAAACACTTGGAATGTTCTCATCATTCCTATGATGTGGCACACATTACTCGGAATTACACACTGAAGTATTTTTAAATGAATTACCATGGACTTAATAGAATCTAGCCTAGGCTGATTTAGATAAAAGCCTGCTTGGGAAGAGAACAGCTGACTAGTTGACCTCTCGGGGTTTCTCTCTTCTAGGCCAGTGATTCTCGAATGCCTTACAATATACACTTAGGCAAGTTTCAGAGAAACCTTTGTCACTACAAGTAGCGTGGTCAAAGTAGCAGTTTCTAAGTTGGGCCATCAGAGGGCAGTAAACCCTTGCTTATTCAATATTTTCCATTTGACACCTTTTTTTCAGAGCATAAGAGCTATAAACTACTTGTAGCTTGGAAGAATTTTCTCAATCTTTAAAGAAGAAAAATAAATATGGAGTTTCCGTTGTGGCTCAGTGGAAAGGAATCTGACTAGCATCCATGAGGAGGTAGGTTTGATCCCTGGCCTCGCTCAGTGGGTTCAAGATCCAGCGTTATCACGAGCCAAGGTGTAGGTCGCAGATGTGGCTAGGATCTGACATTGCTGTGGCTGTGGTGTAGGCTGGCAGTCGCAGCTCCGATCCAGCCCCTAGCCTGGGAATCTCCATATGCCATGGGTGCAGCCCTAAAAAGACAAGAAAGAAAGGAAAGAAATAAAAGAGAAAAAGAGTAAGACAGAAACGGAGAGAGATAGAAAGGAAGAAAGGAAGTAAGGAGGGAAGAAAGAAAGGAGGCATGGAGGGAGGGAGGAAGGAGGGAAGGAAGGAAGGAAGAAAAGGAAAGAAAACAACAATTCTCCAAAGAAATCTGAAAAATTCTTGACCCACAGATTCAAGACTCTTATGTATAATGACTCAATTGCTATCTTATGTATGCATAGATTAAAATTAAAGGTTTTGTATAAATTCTAACAGAGTAATCCTGGATATAAAGCAAGGATTCAATCATCATTTCCATTTTCAGGGGGAAAAAAGAGAAATAAAAATTCAAACTAAAGCTTTTAAAATAATGTAGATTTCTAAACTAAAATATAATTCCTATTTTTGTGTTAAGTACAAATAATTGAGTAAGTTCTCAACTTTTAATTATTTTAACCCCACAATGATCTTTCAGGTATGTAGGAAGGCACTATTATTTCAGTTTCACAAACTAAGAAAGCAATACACAACAATATGTAACTAGCCTGAGGTCCAAAATATGGTTTACAATCCAGAGCTCTCAATATATTTACTTTCTCTAAATTCTATCACAGGCTACTTTATATATTTATTATAGCACACATGTGCTTATTTATGTCATTCTCTACAATGACAATGACATAAAGGAGTGAATTAAATCCAAAAAGCTTACTGTTAAGCTTTTTGGGGACAGGAATCCATCCCCTTCTCAATGATCCCACAGTGAATGGAAAATTAACCAAGAAATTGAATTTACTAACTAAATAACTAAATTGAATTTTCCTGGTCTCTGTGTCTTCCCATAAATTCTGTAGGATACATACATGTACAATGGTGGACATGAGCTCCAATCTCGAGACACTCTTGGTCACATTATAAGTCTGAACAACATCAGAAACACCCATCTATTCAATTCTATATACACCAGGTATTCTTATTCACTAGAGTAGATCTTCGAACAAATTGATTTTGTACCCCAGCAGCAAAAATATATAGACACACATCCCTAATATAGATATGTATTTATAAATTAGAAATATGCATATTTATTTCAAAACATACTCAGACAGAAAAATAAATATTATGAAATAATGATGAAATAAAAAATGTTTAGGGATTTATATATTTTATTTTTTTAAGGGCACAAAAATAGGTTTTGATCTCTTAAATATTATTATAATATTTTATAATACCAATATGATTGAACTCTTACCTTCATGTCTATAATTTTTATATAGGGACATTTCAAAACACATAAGAACAGAATTTTTAAATGACTGAAAGATGTGAGGAGTTCCCGTAGTGGCTCAGTGGTTAACGAATCCGACTAGGAACCATGAGGTTGCAGGTTCAATCCCTGGCCTTGCTCAGTGGGTTTAGGATTCGGCGTTGCCGTGAGCTGTGGTGTAGGTTGCAGACGCGGTTCGGATCCTGCGTTGCTGTGGCTGTGGAGTCAGCTGGCGGCTACATCTCCTGTTAGACCCCTAGCCTGGGAA
>PVHT021183648.1:25942154-25993745 GCA_004024745.2 Catagonus wagneri
ATCCAAAGGTTTGAGTTTACTTGGATACTTGATATTAACAACATAGAAGCTAAAGAAATAATCCCACAAAAACATGCTGTAATATTTGCATCCATTCATATTTCAAATAACATGTATATTAATTTTGCAATATTATGTAAGATTGTATTATCATTGCTTTTAATCTCAATGTGAAAAAATTTACACTAACAAACCATGTCAGCATCACCATGTTCTTACAGAAACTTATGCTTGCAAATTGGTATTATTTTACAGTTCTTATATTCTTTGTAAGAATCTCTTTATGCCAATGGTCCACTGGGGAAGATTATCTTCCTAAATCCCCTGCACTGCCATATGTCACAATGCACTAAAAAGAAGGAAGGAGTGAAATAGCCACTTGTGTGTGAGCCCTTTTCCATGGGTAGATTCCTGTTCTGCTCTAAAAATACCTCATCTACCTCCACAATTTGTGACCCTATGACGTGAACTGAACCAAATGAGTGTCAATCTATAGGATGAATATTTCAAAAGTTTAAATTCCTTCTTATAATTTTAGAGACAATAAATAGATTTCAAATGTTTTCTTTTCATATGCCTATGGATCATGGTGCCCACACCAAAGGATGACACCCTCCTCTCTGTTGCCCACTTTGGTGACCACTGCCAGAGGAGGGGTCCAGTTAGGCACCGGAATTCCAATTTAGGGGTCCACGACAGGGCCAGGCCCAAACAGAGGTAGAAAAAGTCACTGTATTTGATTTCTATTGCTGCATAACAATAGTACCACAAACTAAGTGGCTTAAGACAATACGCATTTTCTATCTCTTGCTTCCGGGACAGGAGTCTGGTCATGGCTTAGCTTGGGATCCTCGTAGGCTGCAGATGAGGTACTGGCCAAGGCTGGGTATCATCTGGAGGTTTGGTCGGGGAGAGATCCACCTCCCCACCCACATAGTTGTTGACAGTATCCAGGTCCTGTGACTGTAGGACTGAGAGCTTCCGGGGTTTGCTGGCTGGTGGCCAGTGGCTGCTCGCAGCTCCTACAGCCTGCCTGCCCACCGTTTCTTGCCACATGGCTACTTCCTTCCTCACAGCATTCTCTGGGGAGAGAGAATCCAGCAAGACCAGAGCTACCAATGTATGCAGTGTAATCACATGATCACTAGCTCATAAACACGTCCCTCCATGTCCTTCGCCCTAACATTTAGAAGCCAGTCACAGGTACCACCCAAACTCAAGCTGAGGGGAAAGACACAAAAGAGTGCATACTAGGAGGTGGAGATCATGGTACCACCTTCAGAATCTGTCTTGCCGCCTCACTCCCAGTGTCAAAGTGTGAAAGATACAAAAATACTGATAATGACTAGTTTGGGTTTTTTTTAATGATCTGAAGCTTAAAATCTACAACTCTGTACGAGTTACCAGCTGAAGCAACTTTCAACTATATACACTTTAGAAGACTAGTGTTTCACAGCTTTTTTCAGAGCAAAGTCTTCTGTTGGCATCTGAGCACAATGCCCTACATTCTCTGTACTCTATTTCCTGGAACCCCTTGACAACTAGATTCCAAATCAACTTTCACCAATGGGAGGCATTCAGTCGAGGTTTGGAAGGCAGAAGGGAGACAGACCCATCCTTGCTCCCACACTGTGTGGACAGATGTTCTGTGACTGTGAAGCTTCCCAACAGCCTGCAAGCACTTCTGCTCTCCCAGCAGAGAGGACCATCCCAAGTTCTTTCCTGCAACTCCTGCAATTTCCTCACTCTCTGCAAGTTAGTGGCACAGATGAGCATTAACGTCAGCTTTCTCCTGCGCTTTCTGCAACATCGTATTACCCAAATTCAAACCCCTTTTACCTGAATCTACACAGTAACTTCTGTTTTCCTAACTGAACCCTGACCGTACAAAGGGTTAAAGTCTCTTTTAAGGGTCACCATGCTGAATCCTGCTTGACTTCCTCTTTGACCTAAACAAAACTGTCATCGATTTAGAGTTTATCCTTCTAGATCCCTCTCTCTCTTTCTCCCTCCTCCTCTCTCTGTCGCTTTCACACACACACATAAGAAATATCTGGCTTTTTTTTTTTTTTCGTATGTTCTAACACGCAATGTATTGTGACGTTCTGGTTATCTATTAATGTGTAACAAACCACACAAAAACTTACTGGTGTAAAACAACTAACATCTATTACATTCACAATTCTGTGAGTCGGAAACCAGGGCAGGACATAGCAGAGTTGGCTCATCTTGCTGCACATGTCTGTGGCCTCGGCCTGCGTGGCTCAAAAGACTAGGAGTGACTAGGATGGCTTGACTGGGCCATATGGGTAGGACCTTGTTTTTTTCTCTACATGGCATCTACTGGGACTGAGATGTCCAAGATAGCAGTTTCACTCACACGTCTGTTGCCTCCAGCTGAGACGGCTAGGATGGCAAGGGCTGGCTGACATCTTCCCCTCTCCACACACACACCATTCTCAGGAAGACTGCACTTTTTTCCTAACAGATGGCTTTTCCCCCAGAGCAGGAGTTATAACAGCTAGGTCCAAGACACTCAGGAGGAAGTAGCAAAAGTTCTTACAAACTAACCCCAGAGGTCCCAGAATCACTGCTACCATATTCTGTTGGTTAAGAAAGTCATTAAGACCACCTCAGATTCAAGGGGAGGGCAGGAAGAGAGTTGGCCTCTTGCTAGAAGAATGGCACGTCCATTCAGAGGGAAGAAACTGATGGCACCACCTCACATACAAGTTACCACAGTGAACAGCATTCTGTAACTAGGTTTTGACTCAGCATAAGTCTTGGGAGAGCTACCCAGGTTGGTCCACATTCCATTTCTTCCAATCGCTGCGTAATACTTACCAAGACCATAGCACTATTTATTTAGATATTTGCTCCTTTAGGGACATTTAGGTGGCTTCCATTTTTTTATTAAAAAAATCATCCATGAATATGCTTATTTTTGTTTATATACCAGTATTTCTAAAGTTAGTACTTAGAAGTAAAATTATATTTTTAGAATTGTAAGGCACAAAAATATTCAATAGACACTATCAACTTGCCCTCCAAATTGCCTCATCCAGGTTATATTCCCCCATGAACGCCTGACAGTACTGGTTTCCCTTGCAGTTGCTTAGTACTATCAAATTTTTCAAATGTGTGCCAATTTGACTGATGAAAAGTGATATCTCACTCTTACTCATTTCTATTGCTTTGACGTTATGAATGCTTACTCACCACTGGGTTTGTTCTTCTGTGAATTGCCTGTTCATATCATTGGCCTACTTTTCTACTGTAGTTTCTTATGTTTCTATTTATTTATAGAAAATTATTTGTCTGTTTTGGATTCTAATTCTTTTTCTCTTACCTATTCAGAGAAGGCTTTTTTGTTTTCAGGGGTTTTTTTTTGGTTTTTTTTTTTTTTTTGCTTTTTAGGGCTGCATCTGCAGCATATGGAAATTACAAGGCTAGGAGTTGAATCAGAACTACAGTTGGAGGCCTACACCAAGCCACAGCAACATGGGATGCAAGCCACGTCTGCAACCTACACCACAGCTTACAGAAACACCAGATCCTTAGCCCACTGAGCAAGGCCAGGGATCGAACCTGTGTTCTCATGGATACTAGTCAGGCTCATTACCATTGAGCCACAATGGGAACTTCCCAGAGAAGGTTTTGATGAAAGTCAGGATCCTGGCTACATGGCTCAAATGAAGAGGAAGGCTCAGAGTTTTGAGGCTCAGTCTTGCGTTACAACATCTACTTCATCATTCAGCTGAAAGCTGTATTCCAGAATCCCAAAGATTTCCCAGGCAAAATCCCATCCTTCAGGTTATAAATTATACCCTTGACAGTGTATCTTAGAGTGTGTTTCTCAATCAATAGTCTCAGAATCTCCTAGGTGCTTGTGAAAAATACAGATTCCTGGGCAATGTTCCAGGTGAGCATCACCAGAATTTCAGGGGTTGGCTCCTAGGAATCTGCATTTTTTACTAGTTATTTACTACTATTCACCTCTAAAGTTTGAAAATCTCTATTTTAAGCACAAGTTAGAAAGTTAACTCTAAGAGTGGAAGAGAGGGAGATGCAGATTATTATGGCACCTCTTTGTTTGCTATGGGAAGGAAAAAGTACAACCACATTATCCTGGAATCTCAGAGCTAGAGGCATCAAAGAATACCTGACTCAATGGTTTTTAAACCTGCTTGGTGTCAGCAACATCCACAGAGATTTGCCCAGATCAATTAAGTCAGAATCTGTGGAGCATTTACAAACATCAGCATTTGTAAAAAGCTATCTTCCATGTCATGCACCCTGAATCAAGAACCACTAGCCTAATTCAAATCCTCTACAGAAAAGGAAATTTGGGCCCAGGGCGGGGGTTAGGGTTACATAGTTTGTCTAGGGTGTCCCAGACACCAGTGACCAAGAACTTAACTGTCCTGACCAGATGTCCAGTGTTCTATTATTTAACAATTCCTCTAGAGGGCTGATTTTCATTGGAAAGGGTTAATTTTAGAAATACTTTGAGAGTAAAGTGTTTTCACAATATTGGTAAATGTTCTTTCTTAAAAATCAATTCTGTACTTAGGTCTGTATTTATATAAGAACTAAAAGGAAAATCTGCCAGACCTCTGACTGTAGCAGAATTACTGCAGGAAACGCAATCAGAATTACACATAAAGTTCTTCCTATTATCCACTTCTTTTCTCAAATGGCTTTAAAAACCAAGCATTATACCTCTCTACACAAGTAACTGATCAGGACTTAAATATTTGTATTTTTTTAATTGTCTCAAACTAGCATATTCTCAGAGACAGGAAGTAATATAAAACATAATCAAGCATTACAATTTTCATTCATGCTTACTCACTTTTTTTCGTTTTTCACTTTCTCTTTTCCCTGTGTTCTTGTTTATGTTATGAGATACCCTAAAACTACCCTGCACAGTTGAGGTGGGCAAGCCTAGACTTGGAAAGTAAAAGTCTAGGTTCTAATCCTTACTGTGTGTTAGTTGTATCATACAAGACAATTTTTTTTTAATGTCCTCATCTTCTTTTTCCATTCTGCAAGATGGATGAGATAATCTATGCTCTATTTATCTCACAGGATCATAATGAGATAAGAATTGTCAAAGCAGTTCACAAGCATAACCATCGTAGATATATGATCTATTACCATCATCATGTGCCTGTAATAAGACAGGCATATGCATAAGCGAAGTGCACTGGAAACCACATCCAAAGGAATTTCCTGAAATTCTATCCCTCAAATGTACTGTTGTCTCAAATACATAAGACATATAAGTTGTCCCAAAGGCATAATTATAGAGAAGCTACAGGAAACTGAAAATAGTGAAATTCTCAAGGAACATAGTCAAAAAGTCCTTTTTGTTGCCTGCTAATTCCATGTCTAAATAATCATCCCTCCTTTCTTAAATTCTATGCCTTTGCCCTAGATCTTTTTTTCTTTCTTTTTTCTTTTTTTTTTTTTTTTTTGTCTTTTTGCCTTATCTAGGGCAGCAACTGCAGCATACGGAGGTTCCCAGGCTAGGGGTCTAACAGGAGCTGTAGCTGCTGGTCTTCACCACAGCCACAGCAACACAGGATCCAAGCCGCGTCTGCAACCTACGCCACAGCTCAAGGCAATGCCGGATCCTTAACCCACTGAGCGAGGCCAGGGATCGAACCCGCAACCTCATGGTTCCTAGTCAGATTCGTTAACCACTGAGCCATGACGGGAACTCCTGTCCTAGATCTTAAACAGCCTAAATTTTGATTTCTCTAACTCTTCCTTAAAGTTCTCTTACAGTTTTTATTCAATTCCATCCTTCCCAAAACACACAAAAACACCATTCAAGAGGAAAATACAGAACTACAAAAAAAAATTAATATGTAAGGCACTTATTTTTAAATCTTTAAATTGGATAACAAAATAGCATTCATCAAACAGGGTAATATCCTACATATTGCAAGAACTCTTGTGGGTATTTTCTTGTCTTCTGGGGAAATAGGAAGGAAGAGCACATACGTTTACTGATTTGGAAATCAGTCTTAGCTTACACTACATGGGAAGAAACTAAATAAAAAAGGTATTATCACTTATCCAGATATAATCATGTTCAACATTTTCATGTATTTTCTTCCAGCCTTTCTTCTATAAAAACAGAAAAATATGCTGGAATATGTTTCAAAATTGAGACGAAATTGCGCATGCAATCTTTGGTACTCATTTTTCTTATTTAACTTTTTGTCATGAATACCATTTTTACCCTTTTTGTTTATTTCTGTTCTTATTTTTCATACTCATGGTTTTTAATGGTTTTATGTTATTCCACTGACTAGAAGAATCATAATGTAATTTTATGTTCTTATTATTAGACCCATTAACATAATGATAACTACTATTTATTGAATACTTAGATGGTGCCTGTAATTGTGGCAATACTTTATATACATTTTTCCATCAGGAGATTTCTTTTCAGCAGTTTTATATATAGCAAAACTGAGAGAACGGTACAAAGGTTTCCCATATACACATTACCCCAGCACATGCATGGAGATCCCCATTTTCTTTTTTTTGAGACCCCCATTTTCAATAATCCCCTCCAGATTCTTACAGATCAAATTTGTTACAGCTGATGAACCTACACTGACACATCATAATTACTTACTCAAAGTCCACAGTTTATATTAGGATTCACTCCTGGTGTTATACATTTTATAATCTTGGATAAATAGATAATGACATGTACATCCACAATTATCATTTCATTCAGAGTAGTTTCACTGCCCCCCCAAATCCTCCGTATTCCACCTATTCAGCCCTCCCTCCACTCCTAAGTCCTGGTAACCACTGATCTTTTTACTGTCTCCATAGTTTTGCCTTTTCCAGATCATCATATAGTTGGATTCACACAATATATAGGCTTTTCAAGTTGGCTTCTTTCACTTTATAATACGCATTAAGTTTCCTTCATGTCTTTTCATGGCTTGATAGCTCATTTCTTTTCAGCAATGAATAATGATAGTCCATTGTTTGGAAGTACCAGACAGCTGCTATAGATAGCCATGTGCAGTTTTTTCTGTGAACCTATTTCCAGCTCCTTTGGGTAAATATCAGGGAATACAACTGCTAGATCACATGTAAAAAGTGTGCTTAGTTTTGTAAGAAGCCACCCAACTGTCTTCCAAAGTGGCTGTACAATTTTGCATTCCAATTAGCAATCAATGAAAGTTCCTGTTGCTCCACAGCCTTGCCAGCATTTGATGTTGTCAGTGTTCTGCATTTGAGCCATTCCAGTTGGTATGAATACAGTGGCATCTCATTGTTTCTTTAATTTGCCTTTTCCTAAAGCATGATATTAAGCATATTTTCATGTGATTACTTGCCCTCTGTACATCTTCTTGTCTGTTAAGATCTTTGGCCCATTTTTTAATCAAGTTGTTTGGTTTCTTATTATTGCATAAAAGTTCTTTATTTTAAATAACAGTCCTTTGTCAGATGTTATCTTTTTCAAATATTTTTTACCAGTCTGTGGTTTTTCTTCCCATTCTCTTGACATTGTCTTTCACAAACAGGAGTTTTTCATTTTAATGAAGTCCAGTTTATCAATTACTTCTTTCACTGATTGTACCTTTAGTATTGTATCTAATAAGTTATTGCTATACCTGAAGTCATCACGGTTTTTTCCTAGGCTATCTTCTAAAAGTTTTTGTAATTTTTTTCTCTGATATTCACTGTGAGAACCAGATAAAATCCCTGAATAAAGCTCACAAAAATATGGGGTCCTTCTTATAATTAGATCCCCTTGTTTTTTAACTATCAAAGTTTTCCAAAGATGAATATCCAGGAGTTCCTACTGTGGCACAGTGGGTTAAGAATCCAACTGCAGTGGCTCAGATGGCTACAGAGGCAAGGGTCTGATCCCCTGCCTTGTGCAATAGGTTAAAGGATCTGGCATTGCTGCAGTTGTGGCTCAGATTCAGCTCCTGGCCAGGGAACTTCCGTATGTCGCAGGTGTGGACATTAAAAAAAAAAAAAAAAAAAAGACAAATTTCCAACAATTCACCAATTACAGTTAAGTTTTTCCTACCCTGGTGCTGGTTCCCTCAGAGTTTTCTGCTTATGGGTTTCTGTTCCCATAAGCTGTGATTCTCTGTATTCAACTACATGTCTCTCCAATTTTAGAGGCAGTGGTTTGCCCTGTGACCTCACTTTTCTTATGGATCTAAGAACTGTTAATTTTTCAGTTTGATCAGCTTTTCCCTTGTTGTCAGAACAGAGTAGCAATCTCCAAGCTTTTTATATACTTGACTGCAAGCAGGAAGTCTCAAATGTTCATATAATATTTTTTTAAATTCCCATAACTAGGTTGAATCATATGAAACATTCATTACTGGATGAATTTTGATGTACCAAAATGACAGTTTCACCTGATTCAACCTCATAGGTATTATATTATATACAGATATAATTTATGTTACACAGCATATAGAAAAGCTAGGATGTGAACCTATATCTGTGACAGCAGTCTTGATCATCACCACTATTGTATAAGTTATTAAATTTTGATTATATTTATATTTGGAAAAAAATCATCTTCTGTTTCTATTAACATTCCTCCTTCCAATTAAAATAATGTTGTTTCTACTCCTTCGTATTATACAATAATACCCTGATGACCAGCAAGATTCATTCTTTTCCTATTAACTTGTCTAACCTATTTTTTTTAATCTACTCTAATTAAACACATGAAACTACTTCAAAGACTAGCCATGGAAACATCAGAGCACTTCACTTTCCCTAGGTTCAAGATGTACTTTCTTTATTCTTTTATTCTCTGATTTGACATTTCAAGTTACTCTCTTTGGGTCAGTTATTTTTACCATCATAATGGTATAGAATTAGGCACATTTCCACATAGTCTTCCTATGTGCAGCAAAGAGAATAGAAAGAAAACTCACTTATTAAGAATGTATAACAGGACTTCCCTTCGTGGCGCAGTGGTTAACGAATCCGACTAGGAACCATGAGATTGCGGGTTCGGTCCCTGGCCTTGCTCAGTGGGTTAACGATCCGGCATTGCCGTGAGCTGTGGTGTAGGTCACAGACGCAGCTCGGATCCTGCGTTGCTGTGGCTGCGGCGTAGGCCAGTGGCTACAGCTCCGATAAGACCCCTAGCCTGGGAACCTCCACATGCCGCAGGTGCGGCCCTAAAATGACAAAAAAAGGCAAAAAAAAAGAATGTATAACAGGCCGCTCATAATGAAAAAAAAAGAACACTATTTTATTCTCACTATAATCTTATGGGGTGAAAATTATTATCTCCATTTTATGGATGAGAAAACAGAAAGCTGGATGTATTAACTAACTTGTTATGAGTTCAGAGAAAGGGACACAGCTAAGATGTTAATCCAGGTCAAAGGCCTGGGCAGGTATTACTTTTGTAAAAAGTTGGACAGAAATATCTGGAGGTAAAGAGAAAATAAACCACACACGCCGAGTTTCTATCCCTTTCTAAATACATCATCTTAAATGTCCTGACTTCTTGCTCAGATGCTTCTCTGTCAGCATTGTAAAACATCTCCTGAATGACTTCTATATTTTTCTGGCTAGGTTTCCCCATTTACCAGTTCTTTTGTCAGACTAACTGTGTAACTTTAAGCAAGTCACTTAATTCACTGAAATTTAACTTCCTCATCTAAAAAATTAAGTCCATTTAGGTTTTAAAACCCTCAAAGTCTATATATAAGAGAAAGAACATTCACCATCCATCAGAGAAGGAAGCAAATATAAGCTGGTTGTTTGTAAATTACATAAATTTCCCATACTAAGAAAAATCACACACTCACTGAGTATAACTGATTGCACGGTCATCTGAAAATGAGGTCACGGTGAAATAAGATGAAACTTCTAGAACTGAAAACTATGTAATATATCTATAAAGAAACTATTGGACTATATCAGTTATGTTTGTTTTGTTGGTTAATATTTTGTCTTACTGTTGTTTTGGAGGTTTTTTTCAAAGGAGAGTATTTTGTTTTTATTTGAAGGGTACTTTATTTTTGGTTTTGTTTGTGGGAGTATTTTGTATGAAAGAAAGATCACTGACCTTGAATGTAAATAGACCTAAATTCCAGAATCAGATTTAAGCTGTTTCTTACTCTCATGTGAAACTCATTTTGTTCAATGTGCTTTTAAAAACAACAACAAATAAGCTCAAGAGTATATAAATTCCTAGAAATATACAACCTACAAAGACTGAATCACGAAGAAACAGAAAATCTGAATAGATCAGCTACTAGTGAGGAGACTGAATCAGTAATCAAAAAAATCTCCCAACAGGAATTCCTGTTGTGGCTGGGCAGACTAAGAACCTAGCTAGTACCCACAAGGATGCGAGTTGATCCCTGGCCTCAATCCGTGGGCTAAAGATCTGGCATTGCCACAGGCTAAGGCACAGGCCGCAGATGTGGCTCAGGTCTGGCATTGCTGTGGTTGTGGCATAGGCCAGCAGCTATGGCTCAGATTTGATCCCTAGCTTGGGAACCTCCATGTGCCATAGTGCAGCTCTAAAAAGCCAAAAAAAAAAAAAAAAAAACCTCCCAACACATGGAAATCCAGGACCAGATGGCTTCATTGGTGAATTTGGCCAAACACTTGAAGAAGAATTAATACCAGTCCTTCTCAAACTCTTCCCAAAAAGTGATGAGGAGAGCACGCACCTATCCTCATTTTGTGGCCAGCATTACCCTGATAGCAAAGCCAGACAAGGAATGTATAAGAAAAGGAAATTATAGACCAGTGTTTCCAATGGGCATAAATGCAAAAATTCTCAATAAAGTATTAACAATGTGAACTCAACAGTACAGTAAAAATCATACAACATGATCAAATAGGATTTATTCCTAGGATGTAAAGGACAGTTTAACATACACAAATCAATAAATGTGGTACAGTACATTAAGACGATTAAGGATAAAAAATCACATAACCATCTCCACAGACACAGAAAAAGCATTTGACAAAATTCAACATTCATTCATGATAAAAAAAAAAACTCTCAAAAAAAGGTGTTAGAGGGTACACACCTCAACATAATAAAGGCTGTACATGACTAACTCACAGCTAACATCATCCTCAACAGTGAAAACCTGAAATCTTTTTTCTCTAAGATCAGGAACAAGACAAGGATGCCCACCCTCACCATTTTTTATTCACATAGTACTAGAAGTACTTGTCAGAGCAATCAGGCAAGAAAAATACATGAATAAAAGGCATCCAAATCTGAAAGAAATAAGTAAAACTGTCTCTATTTACAGATGACATGACATTATAAACAGAAAAACCTACAAACTCTACCAAAAAAAAAAAAAAACTATTAGAACAAATGAGTTCAGCTAAGTTACAGGATACAAAATCAATAGACAAAAATGAGCTACAGTTCTAAATACTAATAATAAACTATCAGAAAGAGAAATTAGGAAAACAAACCCATCTACAATTACAAAGAATAAACTGCCTAGCAATAAATTAGCCAACAAGGGGAGAGACCTGTACACTGAAAACTGTAAGATATTGAAAGATTTTAAAGACGACGCAAGGAAATGCAAAGATATCCCATGTTTGTGGACCAGAAGATTTCTTATTGTTAAAATGTCCATGTAATATACAAAATGATATCAGATTCAGTGCAATTCCTTTGAAAACTCCAAGGGCATCTCTCAGAGAAACAGGAAAAACAACCCTAAAATATGTTTGGAACTACGAAAGACCCCGATGAACCAAAGGAATCTTGAGCAAGAAGAACAAAGCTGGAGGTACACCATTTCCTGATTTTAAACTATATTACAAACCTGTAGTGATTAAAACATTATAGTACTGGCATAAAAACAGAAACATAAATCAACAGAACACAATAGAGAACCCAGAAATAAAACCATGCATATACAGTCAATCAATAATCAACAAAGCTAAAAATAATAATAAGGAAGGGCAGTCTCTTCAATAAGTGTATTGGGAAAACTGGATATCCACATGCAAAAGAATGACACTGGACCCTTACCTAATAACATACACAAAAATCAAATTAAAATGGATTAAAGACTTGACCATAAGACATGAAACTCTAAAATTCCCAGAAGAAACTAAGAAGTAAACTCCCTGACAACATTCTAGGCAACAACATTTTGGATTTGACACCAAAAACAAAGGCAACAAAAACAAAATCACACATGTGGGACTATATCAAACTAAAAAGCCTCTGTCCAGCAAAGGAAACCATCAGCAAAATCAAAAGGCAACCTATGGGACAGTAGAAAATATTTGCAAACCATATATCCAATAAGGGGTTAATATCCAAAATTTATAAGCAACTTACACAACTCAATAGCTAGAAAACAAAAAGCCTAATTTTAAAACGGGCAAAGGACTTTTAGATAGTTATCTGAAGAAAACATACAAATGGCTAACAGGTACATGAAAAGGTATTCAACATAAGCAATCATCAGAGAAACACTAATTAAAACCACAATGAGAGATCGCTTGACACCTCTTGAAATGACTAATCATCAAAAGGATAAGAAACAACAAATGCTGACAAGGATGTGGAAAGAGGGAACACTTGTGCACCCTTGGTGAGCATGTAAACTGGTATAGCCACTATGGAAAGCAATATGGAGGTTCCTCAAGCTTATAAACAGAATTACCATAGATCCAGCAATCTCACCTCAGGGTATATATCCAAAGGAAATGAAACCATTATCTCAAAGAGGTGTCAGTACCCCAATTTTCACTGCAGCATTATTTACAAGAGCCAAGGTACATAAACAATCTAAGTATCTGCTAATGTATAAATGACTAAAGAAAATACACATCGTGTACATATATATGCCACAGAATATTATTCAGACATAAAAAGAAGGATATCTTGCCATTTGGAACAACATGAACGAGCCTGGATGGAGTTATCCTAAGTGAAATAAGCCAGACAGAGAAAGACAAATGTGGGTTCACTTAAATGTGGAATCTCGAAAAAAAGAAAAAGTTGAATTTAAGAAACACAGAATAGAATGGTGTTGCCAGGGGTTGGGAGGTAGGAGAAATGAGGAGATGATGGTCAAAATGTATCCATCTTCATTTATAAAATAAGGCCTGAAGACCTACTGTTTAACCTGATTACTATAGCTGATAACACTATTATATAATTGAAATTGGCTAACCGAATGGAACCTAAGTGTTCTCACCAAAAAAAAAGGTAATTATGTGAGGTGACCATGTTAATGAGCTCAATGATGGGAATCCTTTCACAGTGTATCAAATCATCACATTGTACACTTTAAATATATTTCAATTTTATTCATCAATTATACCTGAGTAAATCTCAGGAAGATATATATATTTAACAAAAATTATCTGAAGCTGTCATTTAATTAAACTACTCACTTCTTTAATAGCTAAGGAAAAGTGAAATTTAAGCAGCATACCTTTACAAAGTAGCTCATAATTGGCCTATTCTGTTACACTTTTTGTATCAAAGCATAGGGCTTTATAGAGAATCCATTTATATGTTTGCAAGATCCCAATTTCTCTCTAAAAGAACAAAATGCTGTGGATATCCAGGGAAACTATCTTTCCATCATTAAAAAAAAGGAGAGGAGAAGAGTAAGAGTCTCACATAAACCTTCCCTCATAAGAGCCGCTAGCTAACTTCACTATCAGCAGCCACCTAAACATCGATAGAAATGAGACTACCCTAGGCTGAAAAATAATGGAAAAGAGGGTTGAAAAGGATGGAAAATACAACCCGATTTCATCTTAGGATGGCTAGAATATTGCCTCTTAAGTAAAAGAATATGTGTTACAAAAGGGATGCAGCTATAGAACATTTGATGTCTTAACCTTCTGACATTTCATATTGGAAAAACAAAACTGATGCCACCGGTATGAGGCTCAGCTAACGCGGTGTAGTAATGACATGGAGCAACATGAAAACTCTGGAGTATTTATTAGGCAGAGAGTAACACAATAAAAAAGAATAGGGCAATATTTCAAAGGGACGGTCCTTAAAATAATAAGATATAATTGGCCTCATGTCATGATGGGATTCATTAAATCCCCCTCTATAGTCATCACATCAAGCTGCAATCCAAAATCTGACTTTTTTCTTTGGGGATGAGAGTACTTACGTTGAGTCTGTGTTTAATCAACATAGCCAACAAATAACCAAAAAACACATAGGTGCTTTTATGAATAAGCAAGAAATTTACAGAAAAGCATCCTGGGAAAACCACTATGACAGAGGAGAACATGTTAACAAATTTCCAAATAACATCTAGTGACTTAAAAGGAAACAGACATAGCTTCTGAATTATAGCTGCCCACCTCCAATGAGAGGCATCTAGGAAATGACTTCTTTGTTTTAAAGATAATGCTATTTCTATGGTAAAGATCTCCATTCATGAATTTTAGGATAGCTCATAAAAGATAATAATGAAAAAGCATACTAATTGAGACCTCTCCCTCTGAACCATCTTAAGACTGGCTAACAAGACTAGAACCTACAGGGCAGCTTACACAAGAAATAGGGCACCTAAAGGAGCACTGAAGGGTCAAAACTGCAGAGAAACAAAAAGCTTCTGAAAGGAATCAGAGAAGGTTTTTCAGGGACCTTTCATCTGAACTGCTTGCTTCACAAGGAGCAGTGTGGTCCATTAGAAAGAGCACTGAATTTGGAGTCATGCCAACCTGAGCTCATGATGTGATTGTGCCACCTAATAATTACTGCTTAACTTCTTTGAATTTTCATCTCCTCCTCTGTAAAATGGGGATAATATACTTATTCCATAGGGCGGCTGTATTGACTGATATAGTAAATGTAAAAAACAATTAAATAGACTGGGAGAACAGAGGGGAGCTCTCATGCCCTTCAATGATATAAGAGCCCAAAAGGAAGAAGACTCTTCTTTCCCGGCAAGGACTCAGCCAATGAAAAGCCATGGACCCTGTTTACCATAGCCCTTCCAAAATCCTTTCCCCCTATGAAAGTGTTCTCCTTCCCTTACTGGTGGCATGGGGCAGGGGATGGGGATAGGCAGTGGTCCTTGAACATGGCTCATCATGGCTGCAGATCCCAAATGGCAATTCTCTGCTGACTGCAAATAAACCTCTCTTTGCTGGAGAAATATCTGGCATCCTATTTATTTTAGGTCAACACAACCATGGATAAAGTACCTAAAATACAGTCCATACCCAATAAAGTTCACTGCTATTATCAGAAACAAGAAATCATAGACTCCTGAAAAGTTTGAGCTGGATCTTTGGTGATCACTCAGGGAACATCAACATTTTCTAGAGAAAGCTGAGATCCAGGGAGGTTTAGACTTGCCCTACTATTCCTGAGCTTCAGTAGTGTTCAAACAACTCCCCAAAGCTCCAGCAATTCCACAAAGTCTGCTCAGAAACAATCCAGAGGGTGGGGAAAAGGCACAAAGAGAGGTTACTGTGGACCTCCTATCCCACCTCAACACAGCCACTCCACTTTTCTCCCTTTAATAGGTAGGATGTTTATGTGAACGTTCATTTAAAGACAGGGTATCATGAAGTTCCCTTGTGGTATGGTGGGTTAAGCATTGGGCATTATCATTGCAGTGGGTCAGGTTGCTGCTCTTGCATGGGTTCGATTCCCGGCCTGGGAACTTCTGCATACCTTGGGTGCAGCCAAAAAAGACAGTATCATGGTCAAAAAAAAAAAAAAAGTTAGAGAAACAGATGCACTGGGCTGCCGACCCAATGGAGAAACCTGAGTAAACATTTGATATGAGAGAGATGCCCGTGCCCCATTCCAGAGCCATGGGTCCTGGGAGAGCTTGTGTCACTGTGCAGAAGTTGTAGCATTATGTCCCAGCAGAGGTTGTGAGGGTCCTTTCCACATCTAACATGGTACACCCTCATGCACACAATCTCTCCCTCTCTCTCTCTCCCTCTCTCTCTCTCTCTCTCTCTCACACACACACACACAACTCTCTAAGGCTCCCTCAGCGCCATATCACTCATGTCTGCCTTCACTGACATTAAACAGGGACACCAGAGCCAAGAACTTATCTGCCAGGAACAGAGAGAATGCTAACGTTCTCTGGGGGCCTCAGAGACATACTGAGACCTAGAAGAAGTAAAGAGCAGGGACTAAAGTAGTCTCCTCACTGACCGTCACCAGATCCTCTCTGTGAAATGCGACTGGGAGGGAGAGCTCAGGAAGAATGTGGTTCTTAAACTATCAGCTAATGTGGCCCATGTCAGGTTTTAAACCAAGCTAATGGGCTGAGAGTTGAAGAATTTCATCTTTACTGTATTCGTCAGGGTTCACCAGAGAAACAGTACCAACAGGATGCATAGTGAGAGAGACTGATTTTTAAAAATTGGTTCATAAGAACGTGCAGTCTGGCAAGTCCAGATTTTGTAGGGCAGACCTGCAGGAGAGAAATTCCAGAAAGAGTTGGTGTTGCATCTTGAGTCCAAAGGCAGTACGGAAGGTGAACACCTTCCTTCTCAGGGGACCTTGCTCTTTCTCTCTTAAGACCTTCAAGTAATTAGATGAGTCCCACACACGTTATGGAGAATAATCTCTTTTACTCAGTATCTACTGATTTAATGTCAATTACATCTAAAAAAAAAAACCAGTTCACAACAACATCTGGACTGGTGTTTGACCAAACAACAGGGCATTATAGCCCAGCCAAGTTGACAGGTAAAATTAACCATCAAATTTACCACATGAAGACAGGAGACATTTGTTTTTTGATAGATTTTTGTGTTTTTTAAAAAACTATTATTTATTATCTGCTCATGCTGGGGTTTTTGTTTCTTTCGTTTTGGTCTTTATCCTGTTAAGGCAGCATTTGAATCACTCTACCCTACTGCTGTATCAACAGGCCACCCCAAAACTTAGTGGCTGGAAGCACCTACCATTAGTTTAGTTCATGATTCCGTGGGTCAATGCTCCAGCCAGGCTCAGCAGAGCAGGTCTAGCCTTGAGTGGATTTACTCCTGTGTCTGTGGTTAGATGCTGGGTCAGTCTTTCTCCATGGGCTAGGGTGGCCCATCTCTGCTCCACATGGTCTCTCATCCTCCATCAGGCTAAGCCAGGCTTGTTCACCCAGAGGAAGCAGGGGTCCCTAAAGACAGCAAAAACTTGCAAAGGCTGCTTGAGGCTGCAGCTTGCAAGGGCTGGAGAAATAGGGTTGCCTCTTGACTGGAGATGCTACAAAGTGACACTGAAGAATGCACAGCTGTAGGAATAATTGTAGCCAGTTTTGCAAACAGACAATCTTTCAGAGCTCTCCGGAAGAATAGCATCAACTAGCCCCCCTCAATGCCTGGCACACAAAGCAAAAACAATGAATATGCTCTCCCTTCCCAATCCTTTTAGTCATCATTTTGAAAGCAATTCAGATTTTTACAAGTACAGGCAGGCTACTGTTGACCAGAAAGACACAGGCTGCCAAATATTTCTCTAGCAAAGATGGGTTTGAGTTCAGAAGGGATGGGACCTGCAACTATAGTGAGCCATGTGCAAGTTCCCCCTCCCACACCCCATTGTCCCCACTGCCACCAGCAAGAGAAGGAGAACACTTTTACAGGGGGAAGAAGACCTTGAGAGGGCTAAAGTAAACACACAGAGTCCATGGCTTTTCTTTGGCTGAATCCTTGCTAGGAAAGAAAAGGAGCCTTTCTTCTTTCTTTCCGGCTGTGTATCATCACAGTGTGTGATGATCCACACTGTTCCTCCTTCTGGTCTCCCCACTCTATTTAACTGAGCTTTCTATTTACTGACTTTTTACAATATCATTTCTTATTCAGACCATTATCCTGTAATGTTCTCTCCACTGGGAATCCTAGAAAGGTGTGAGTAGAAAAGAAATTAAGAGGGAGTTCCCATTGTGGCTCAGCGAGTTAAGAACCTGACATTGTCTCTATAAGGATGTGGGTTTGATCCCTGGTCTCGATCAGTGGGTTAAGGATCTGGCGTTGCCGTGAACTACAGTGTAGGCTGTAGACCCGGCTCAGAACTGGCGTTGCTGTGGCTGTGGCATAGGCCAGCAGCTGCAGCTCCAATTCAACTCCAAGGTGGAAACTTCCATATTCCACAGGTGTGGCCATAAAAAGAAAAAAGAAGAAAGGAAACTGAGAAAACCTTAATCTATACCCCTCAACCCCAAAGCACTATCACTGGATATAGTCTATAAAGGTGAATATTTTCCTTTTAAAGAACAGAGGTGGGTTTTTTTTCTTCTCTCTCTCTCTCTTTTTTAAGGGCTACACCTATGGCACACGAAAGTTCTGGGCTAGGGGATGAATTGGAGCTGCAGCTGCCAGCCTACACCACAGCCACAGCAATGTATGGTGCTTAACTCACTGAGTGAGGCCAGGGATCAAACTCACATCCTCATGGATACTAGTCAGGTTCGTTACCGCTGAGCCACAATGGGAACTCCCAAAGAACAGAGATTCTTAAATTTAGTCATTCCTAGACAGCTGAGTGCCTTATAAACAACTATTGCTATTGTTCTAATATTTCTTAATCTTATTTCTTTATTATCCCTACCCCAAGCCTTTCTAACCATCACCCTCACGAAATTTTACTACCACAGATACACTGTACACCTTGCTTTACACATAAAAAGAGCAGGGTATTTTTTGGCCCCAAGTTTTGCCCCCTTGGGGATGAGCTCACCCCTGTTGGGAATACATGCTCAATGTCCTCACAACAGGGCCATCTCCAGTCCCTGACCCCATCCCACCCCACCTCGCCTTCCCTGCCATGCCCCAGAATCAAGCCAGGGTTTGCCTATATTCAGCCTTAATCATAAGTCAGGGGCTGTTGACACCAGTGAATCTGTCTTCACATGACAAAGAATAAAATGAGGAAGACAGGAGAAAAGTCAAGTGGAATTTCTTAATAAGGCCTTAACTGATAGGGACAAGCCAAAGGTGAAAAAAAATCACCACTTATGACCGAAGACTGAATCACTGTCCAGAACTGGCAAACCAACAAAATCCACACCCACCCCGGTGAAAATTCAAGATATGAACTGCAAAGGAAATGGCTTCCAAACTTACACAATTTCATGTTTTCCTGATCCTTCTTCAGGTGTGTGTGTTTGTATATGTGTGTGTTCGTGTGCCAATATATGTATATTATGGAGCAATTAAGCATAAATTATTAGCTGGTATTACCTCCTGACCCGTGTTTAGAATCCTTCCATTATCTTTTACTTTGTTAAGCTCACTCAATAATATGTTCCAGTCAATCTAATTTCCAGAAGCTATATTTTTGTTGATCTCTCAGCTTATTAATTTTTTATTTCCTTGTGAAAATCTCTGAAAATGATTGTTAGGAAATGACATACAGAACAAAACTTCCAAGGATGGGCTAAATTTGTACTTGACATGTAATCAGGAAAATCCAGTACCTACATATGTCTACTTGAAAATATAATTAGATCACAACATAAGAAATAAATCTAACCACAGGTAATTAGTGTGCCCATACTGATTTTCTTAATGAAGTGATTAAAGCCCCTTCCCAGAACAAATTCTGAAGAAATTATTTGTAGACTGGTTCTTTTTGGCAGGTATGATCGTCTCTTTTGAAGTGGACATTGTTTTCTCTTATTCCGGCATTTTAACTTGAATTAAATTATTTGCCTATTTCCCCCCCAAAATGGGTATGGTTAGGAACTAAATTTAAAGAGCAATAACAAAGGAAGATTCAGTCTACAGCTTGCATCGCCACTAAATAACATGATTCTCTGTACCTTCATAGCCTGAGAGAATCCTAAACCAGGAGCCTGAGATTTCATGGTTAACGAGGGTTAGGCTAACTGCCCTGAACTTCTTGAAGTAGGAGGTTCTCAGTTTGGTTCTCTTGCTCTTTGGGCTACAGTAAGTGAGGTGTTTGGTACATCCATTGCAAAGTCTGTACCTCACCGGGCTTTAGCCATGACTGGTAGATCAAACGTGGTTCCAATTTAAATTGTAAAAGGAAAAGAAAAGTAAAAGCGACAAACCAGCACTCATCTCACTGATAGCAATGGAATTTGCTACCACATGTCTAGAGGGTAGATGGTGGTATACATCAAAAGCCTGATGTGTGCATGTCCTATGACCCAGCGAATGGACTTCTAGAAATGTAGTCTAAAGAGCAATGAATGTGGAGTTCCCCTTGTGGCACAGCGGAAATGAATCTGACAAGTATCCATGAAGACAGAGGTTCAATCCCTGGCCTCGCTCAATGGGTTAAGGAACCCGTATTACTGTGGCTGTGTCATAGGCCAACCGCTGTAGCTCCAATTCAACCCCTAGCCTGGGAACTGCCACATCCGCAGGTGCAGCCCTAAAAAGCTAAGTAAATAAATAACAATGAATGTGCCTGAAGATCTACTATAAGGATAATAATTGCAATGCTATTTATAATGATTTATTTTAGCATAAGCCCCTTACTATGTTACTACAGGGAAATAGTTTATTTAAACAGTGGTGGATCCAAACAATCCAGACAAAAAACTTGTGACCAAATGACATTAAATATCAATTATAAGTAAAATAATCCAATCACAAAAAGACAAAAACTGAATAATTCCACTTATATGAGGTACCTAGAGTGGTCAAACACATAGAGACAGAAAGTAGAGTGGTGCTTGCCAGGGGCTGGGAGAGGGACAGAACAGGGAGTTATTGTTCAACGGGGACCGAGGTCAGTTAGGAAAGATGGAAAAACGTTCTAGATATTGGCTTCACAACAAGGTGAATGCTCTCAACACCACTGACCTGGACACTTAAAGATGGTCAAGATGGTAAATTTTACCACAATTAAAAATTTTATATCTTGAAGGTGATATTGTGAGTCATTTAATTTTCATTTTGTTTGTCTGCATTTTCTAAATATTTTCTATAAACGTATTTTGCTTATAATAAAGGGGGAACTAATTATATTGAAAAAAGAAAACTCATCCCATCTCTAGTTAATATTACTTTTAGTGGCTAATCACTTTGTATGATAATAAAGAAGGATTTTGGTTACTGACCCTACTGAACATAATGTATTTACAAGGAACGGTCTCTGGGCCACACACTACAGAAGACATATGCACTCTTTAAGAATAAATTTGGGTCCACCTTGCTAAGAAATCTTCCTGTATGACCTCAATGAGAATTCATTCTATTCTCCTAGCATCTCTAATTACAATAATAATACTTAATGTTATTAGGTGCTTAATATGTAGCTAGCAAATCATTATTTCACCTCCTAATACTGACATTTAAGTAGGTGTTATCATCCCCACTATACAGATGAGGAAACCAAGGAAGAGGCAATTAAATTCTTTAAATTTGAAAGAGATTACAAATCCTGTCTCTCTGCTTCACAACCCACATCCCTAAACTGCCTCTTAAATCTTACAAAGCTATTAAGAATGCTCTGCTGACTTCACTCATTTTCTGAAACAGAATTTTCAACCAATGTCTAGCAGGATGTTATGTTTGAAATATTTTTTTCTTTTCTCCCATCCCATTTGCTGAGATACTAGGTTCTGAGCTCCTTGCCACTGGGGAGAGATAAGATAGACACCAGAGTAGAGCACAGCTGGAGACTCTTCCTGACAGTGACCTCTGAGAAATCCAGGAGAGATAAGATGTTTTCAAGAGACATCATGAAAGGGAACAGGTCTTCCCTCCATCCTCACTCCACACCCCCACTCACTCACTCTTTAAAAAGGGGGTGGGGGAGTTACCATTGTGGCTCAGTGGTAACAAACCCAACTAGTATCCATGAAGACCTGGGTTCAATCCCTGGTCTCAATCAGTGGTTTAACGATCTGGCATTGCCTTGAGCTGCGGTGTAGTTCGCAAGTGGGCTCAGATTCCATGTTGCTGTGGCATAGGCTGGCAGCTGCAGCTCCAATTCAGCCCATAGCCTGGGAACTTCCATATGCCACAGATGCAGCACCAGGAGACAAGGGAGAACAGGGACTCCGGTCAGTGTCTGCAAGAGGATCTCAACATCCCACTTTGCAGGGAGGAGATGGGGTGAGTGAGTGACTTTGGTGGCTAACTGAGTAGACATGGGTCACAGAGAACTTCAGAAAAATTACTGTGTCCCAGAGGGTTTTGCAGACCTCAGTTTTAGCACTAAGGGAGAGAGAGGATTTGGTCCTGAAAGGGCCACAAAATGATGTGCTTCTAAATGATGACCAGCCTGTAACCAGATCCATCCTTTCAGGGGGACACCAGGGCAACAGCTCAGGCCTCGTTCAGGGAGCGAGTCATGGTCTCATTAAAATTCAATGCTATTGTATATCGTCTGGGATTTGCTTCAATAATCTAATGTAGTAGAGGTACAGGTGAAACAAAGAGATGGTTGTAGCCAGGTTATGAGTACTCAGGGGTACTTTGCGCTCTATTTGTGTATATGTTCAAAGTTTTTCATGATTTTTAAAATTTTAACTTTGAAATTTGTCTTTAATCATATCCCAAAGGTCTTAGAAGATACCAGCAATGAAGCTTCTTTCCAGCTGCAATGATCTTGAGCTTGTCCTCCCCATACTGGCTGAGTTGCCCCAGAGCCTACGCACGTTTAAGGAAGGCATTACCACCCTAGGTCAATGCAAGGACGGATGGGAGGATGGATGTTTCATTGATATCTGCATAATATTGAGAACTCACTTCTTCTTTCTCTCCTTCCAAGGCCTTGGGCCTTAGTATAAAATCCCCCTGGAATTTGTTAGATACACTTCTAGGAGGAAAGCAGGAACCGCAAGTTGATTGAGAATGCATTTCTACATAATAGAAGCTGAGTTAAAGAAAATTAAACTTTCTTATACCTGAGCCTAGCCTTTGAGATTTTTACTTGCTAAAATATTTTCAATGTGCTCACTATACACTGCCACTGCATAGTCAGCTAGATAATATCTGATTGCATATACATATATATATATATATGTATACACACACACACACACACACACACACACACACACCACACTTCATAGACAAAGATGAAGTGATTGATGTCTCATCCAAAGGGATTTAGTGTTAGTAGGGATTGCTAGTTCCGGAGAAAATTATTTTGGGTTTAAGCGTCACCAAATAAAAGCTATCTGGTAATGATGCTAGTCTGTTCTCTAAATTAGCTTAAATTGTTAAGCCTTATTTGCAAAGCTGTCTGATACAATCTGCTAATAGCACAACAGTTGAATTTAAGCACCAATTATATTTTGAAATAGAAAAATGAGATTTGGGTTTTTTTAATTTTTTTAATGATTTTTATGTTTTCCATTATAGCTGGTTTACAGTGTTCTGTTAATTTTCTACAAAAAGACCCAGTCACACATACATAGAGATCTGGTTTTCAGCCCATTGTTTAAAAGATAGATGAGTCTTTTTTTGTTTGTTTGTTTGTTTGTTTTTCATTTTATGGCTACACCTGCAGTATATGGAAGTTCCCAGGCTAGAGGCTGAATTGGAATTGCAGCTGAGGCCTACATCAGAGCCATAGTAATGCCACATCTGAGCTGCATCTGGGACCTATGCCACAGCTTGCAGCAATGCCGGATCCTTAACCCACCAAGTTAGGTCAGAGATCGAACCTGAATCTTCACAGAGACGACATTGGGCCAAAAACCCACTGAGCCACAACAGGAACTCCCATAGATGGGTCATTTTTGCCTGGGCATCCCAGAACTCTAAATGCCTGACTACTCGATTTTAAGTCAGGACTACACTAGCTACTCCGTTAGTGAGGTCTTTCCAGGGTAGTGAGAGGCCAGAGGCACATTTTCAGGGCCTGCAGCTGCTGTTGTACGTATTAGAAGCGATTCTTTTCCTAACAGAATGAGGACTACAAGTTTTCCCAGTTTCCTTGGATGTCCACAGGAAACCAAGACCACACCCCGCCTTCCACTGTGTGCAGGTGATGGTATCTGGGAGTGAGAATCCTTTACTCCCATTGCTAAATTTTCCCTTTCTTTCCCACTTAATCTTCCTTAGTCTAGGAAGAATAAGAAGTAGCACTAAAACTTACTTTTGTTTCACCCACAATTTATGACTTTGTACACTCAGTCTAAGGTCCATTTTTGTATAAGAGGGAGCTGCTCCCGGTCTCACTCTTGGACTCTGATCAAATACAAATAGGCTTTGAATTGTGTCTCTGGGGATGGTCATGGGCTACCCCCATTCACATGTACATTACTGACTTTACTCTTCTTATAAACCATAGATTGTATTTACAAGATGGCCAGCTTAGGTTGGGACTATCATCTTTCATAAATGAACAAATAAAGCCGATCAGTAACATGGTTCTGTGACCTTCTAGCTCTGTGACATTTGGCAGATTTTTAATCAGTCTAGGCTTTGTTTTCTCCATAGGTTAAAGAATATATAATAGCATCCCCATTATTAAAAATATATTTAGAGTACTTAACAGTGTTCGACATATAGTAAGTGCTCAGTAAATGCTAGCTCTAATAAACAAATGTGCCCAGAAAATGAAAAGCACCAAACCAAGTTAAAAATATCACATGCAGGAGTTCCTTGGTAGCTCAGCAGATTAAGGACTCAGTGTTGTCACTGCTGTGGCTCTGGTTACTGCTGTGGTGTGGGTTTGATCCCTGGCCCAGGAACTTCTACATGCTGCAGGTGCAGCAAAAAAAAAAAAAAAAAAAAAAAAAAAATTAAAAATAGATAAATAAAATTAAAATTAAAAATCCCACATCTAGGGACACGATCAAAGACAGAAACAAAACTAGAAACTCTCAGGTAGAGAAATACCAATATTTTTTGTGTTACTCCTGACTGACATAGTATGAGGCAGCCCTGGATAAAGCAGAACAGAGAGCAGCAGCGGGCATGAAAGTTGAAGGTCAGGAAAAGTTAAGAGCTTTACACAGGGCTCCTATCATAAAAGATGTACCCATTTTAATGAAAATCTAAAGAACACCAAAAACATTGAATTGGACTGAACTGGTCTGTGTGGTATGTATGTATGTATGCATGCATGTGTGTGTTTGTATGTGAGTGTGTTAAGACGAAATGAATTGTGTACTATTCTAATTGCTGCGCATATACAGTCCACCCTCTGTATCGTCAGGTTCTATACCCAAGGATTCAACCAACCACAGATGGAAAATATTTGGGGAAAAAAATTTCTACAAGGTTCCAAACATAAAAATTTGAATTTGCCCAACCAGCAGCTATTTATTTACATAGCATTTACACTGTATTACAACTATTTACCTTACATTTACATTGTATTAGGTCTTCTAAGTAATCTAGAGATGATCTGAAGTATACAGGATGTAAATAGGTTATAAGCAAATATTATATCATTTTATATAAGAGATTTGAGCATCCATGGATTTTGGTATCCACGGGGTGGGTCCTGGAACCAATCCCACATGGATACCGAGGGAAGACTGTATAGCACCTTCAACCTTCATCTAAAAACCCCTTTCAACATCAGCAGTCTCAGAGTGAGCTGGGATATAAACCCATGAAGTCAAACACTTAGGCTTAGGGTTCACACACCTAAGCCCTGTGTTATATAAGTGGTTTCTTGCCCAGTGTTTTTGGGCTATGGTTCTTTTTTTTTTTTTTTTTTGTCTTTTTGCCTTATCTAGGGCCGCACCCACGGCGTATGGAGATTCCCAGGCTAGGGGTCTAATCGGAGCTCTAGCCGCCGGTCTACACCAGAGTCACAGCAACGCAGGATCCGAGCCGCGTCTGCAACCTACACCACAGCTCACGGCAACGCCGGATCCTTAACCCACTGAGCAAGGCCAGGGATCAAACCCACAACCTCATGGTTCCTAGTCAGATTCGTTAACCACTGAGCCACGACAGGAACTCCTGGGCTAGAGTTCTTAATAGCTTGGAAGCTCCCAAACCTGGCCCTATTCATCCAGCAAAATAAGTAACAAGATGAGAATTTGGCGTACATCTCAGTAAGGCAAATTTAGAAGATGCTAATGCCCTGGCCATCCCTGTGACTCTACAGGTGCCCTTGGTTGCTTTTGCTCTGGAGGTCAACGACATCACATTTTAGACATACAGAATGACATGAGAAGTCCTTGAGCACAAAACAGCAGTCACAGAATTTATTCCCTGCCTGGAACAAGCCCCTTTTCCCCTAATCAAATATTTTTATTCTCGAACTATATTCCTTTTCTCCAAAGAATAAGAAGAGCTATTGAATTCCTATCCTGTGTCTTTTATATGGAAATGAGTGAGCTATTCTGCCTTCTTTGAAAGTTTCTGGTTGCATTATCTGGAGTCTCTTCTCCTTCAATAACTGAATAGCATTTGTCTGACCCATCTTTTTACTCAAAACCAAGTCCTGTTTGCCAGCTTCCATTTATGCTCAAAATGCACCAATCCTCCAATTTCAGTTAGGGGGAAAAAAATTAGATGGGGATAAGTAAGTGTTCATTAAACAAAGACATTTTTATTTCGCATTTATTTCATCTTAAACACGCATCCTGGAAGTATAGTGTTGGAAAAATTCTCACTGCAGAAAAAAAAAAAACATCATATTTGAAGAATAAGTAAAAATTCTTGTCAGTAAATTCTCATAGTAAAATTTTTATCAAAAGAGCAGGTTCTGATGTCAATCCCTGGTCTCACACTATATACCAGAGCATGCCATCAGGTGAGATTCTACTCATAAGTTCAAGTTTTCTCCCCCTGTAAAATGGGGGCTTGATGATACAAAGTGTTCTGAAATATATAAGGTTCAAATGAGGATTAAACAATATCCTCCATTTCCTCAAAGAAACTAAAACAGAACTACCATATAATCCAGCAATTCCAATCCGGGGCATATATCTGGAATAAACCATAATTCGAAAAGATACAGGGAGTTCCCACTGTGGCTCAGCAGGTTAAGAATCAAAATAGTATCCATAAAGATGCAGGTTCGATCCCTGGCCTCTCTTAGTGGGTTAAGGGATCTGGCATTGCCGTGAGCTATAGTGTAGGTCACAGACACCGCTCGGATCTGGCGTTGCTGTGACTGTGGCTTAGGCCGGCAGCTGCAGCTCCAATTCAACCCCTAGCCTAGGAACTTCCAAATGCCACAGGTGTGGCTGTAAAAAAAAAAAAAAAGGATACATGCACCCCAGTGTTCACTGCAGCACTATATACAATAGCCAAGAAATGGAAACAACCTAAATGTCCATCAACAGATGGATAAAGAAGATGTGGCAAACAATGCCATTTGCAGCTAGAGATCATAATACTAAGTGAATTAAGTCAGAAAGAGAAAGACAAATACCAAATTATATCATTTATATGTGGAATCTAAAATAAGGCACAAATGAACCTATCTACAAAACAGAAACAGACTCACAGATACAGAGGACAGACTTGTGGTACTTCAAGGGAGGGAGTGGGATAGACTAGGAGTTTAGACTTAGTAGATGCAAACTATTACATTTAGAATTGATAAACAAAGTCCTACTGTATAACCCAGGGAACTATATCAACTCTCTTGGGATAGAGCATGAGGAAGAATATAAGAAAGGGATGTGTGTATATATATATATATATATATATATATATTTGGGGCACGTTGCTGTACAGCAGAAATTGGCACATTATAAATCAAATATAATTTTTTTTAAAAGTGTAAACTTTAAAAAAAGAAAAGATACATGCATCCCTATGTTCATTGCAGCACTACATACAACAACCAAGACATGAAGCAACCTAAATGTCCATGGACAGAGCAATGGATAAGATGTGGTGCACATGTGTAATGGAATATTACTCAGCCATTTAAAAGAATGAAATAATGTCATTTGCAGCAACATGGATGGACCTAGGGATTATCATACTAAGTGAAGTAAATTAGACAGAGAAAGACAAATATCATATGATATCACTTATATGTAGAATCTTAAAAAAGATGATACTAATGAACTTATTCACAAGACGGAAACAGATTCACACACACACAGAAAACAAATTTATGGTTACCGAAGGGGAAGTGGGGAGAGATGGATTAGGAGTTTGGGATTAGCAGCTGCACACCTGTTTATGGAACAAACGGTCAAGGGGAACCTGCTGTATAACATAGGGAAATCTATTCAGTGCTCTGTAATAACCTCTATAGGAATGGATATGTGCATATGTATGGCTAAATCACTTTGCTGTACAGCGGAAATTAACAACATTGTAAATCAACTATACCTCAAAAAATTTTTAAAAAAAGATCCTCTGTGTACGTGGCCTAACACAACATCTACCAAATATAGATGCTTAATATATATTAGCTATTACGATTAATCATTTGAGAAAAATTACCCCCAAAATTCAGGCTATATTTATTTTTCAGTTAAATCTACTAGAGCTGCTTTGAGATACTCAGTGTATGTTTCCTCTATTTAGACTTCTCTTTTGTTGATAACAAGTTCAGAATCCAAAATCACAGCCTTACTCATTACCAAAGGTGTGGTTTGCCTATGGGTTTTATACAATAATTGGCAAAATAGGACTCCTAGTGACTATAACAATATGGTGAATTAAATTTTTTTCAACATTCTGGAAAAAAAATTTGTTTCTATCCATTCAGCTTAAACTTTTTCTGAGATGTATCAGTTTGTTTTTACTTTTAAATACTTACAGCATGCCTAAGATGGTTGGAAAGAATACAGATTCAAGCCACAAAGAACTGGATGTAAATCTTACCCCTGTAATTTACCTAATGTATAAATAAATCTAGAATTTGAGATGTGGCTCTCATCTTTCTTATTACCAAGTGAGGGTGATAAGCCCAAAAGAAATATCTCAATTTTAGAGGGTTATGGAAGTTTGTTGTTTTTTTAAACTTCTAAAATGAAATACAGATCTATGTAAAAGTAAAGATAGAGTAGGATATACTTCCAAAGACATCAGAACGCAAAAGGGTAACATACCCAAAAGTATGAAAAGAAACTATGTGGAATAGTTCAGATTTTAAGCAAAAACATTCTGAATAGGATTGAATAATTTAGTTGTAAACACTATGAACAAATAAGTTCTTATCATCAATATTCCTTACCATCAATAAAGGGGTATTCCCCAAACTTTCTTCCCATGTGCTCTGAAAAATGTAACATGTGAAATACTAGCCTTCCAGTAACACTAATTTCAGTGATGGTGAAGAAGCTAAGAAAAATAAACAAATAAGCAAACAAACTAGTAAATTAAATGGCTGCCTGAGCTATCAGAAGGCTCCACCCTCATGAATGAGATTAAGGCCCTTATGAAAGAAGCTCTAGAGAGCTAGCTCCCTGCCCCTACTTCTGCCATGTGAGGATACAAAGGAATAGTCAGCAGTTAGGGTGGCTTTCAGCAGCCCCTGACTATGCTAATGCTGACCTTGGATCTCCAAGGCTCCAGAACTGTCAAAAAGTTGTACTGTTTACAAGTCATCCAGTCCCTGGAATTTTGTTATAACAGCCCAAATGTGATAGGGATGGAGTAGGCACAGGTGGTTGTAGAAGTCACAGTAGGGGATCATAGATAAAGAGGGAAACTTGGGGGATGTTGAGAGACCACTGAAAGCTCAAGAAAGCCATCAGAACAAAGCACACTTGCTAGACTAGTGGAGGTTTGAGAATTGCCTCGGGTCATTGGGTGGGGATGGCCCCATGGGATCCTTGGGGAAGAGTTTCCTTGCCTGCCTGCTTGCATCTCTTACAAGCATCCTATCCTAATAAATGTATTTCTTGCCTATCACTTTGTCCCTTACTGAATTCATTCCGTGCGGAGACATGAAGAACCTGAACCTAGGTGAGTCCAGAACCCAGGGTGAGTGATTCTAATTTAAAACCGTGGATTCAAGTCCCAGTCTGGGTTTTGGCTGGGTTCGGGCCATTAGCGCTGTTAGTCTCAAGTGGACTGAGACATACAGTAGTCTTCTGTACCTGGTGCATATGTTTTGGCATGCTGTTTTTGAGGTCATGCCTCTGGTCACATGTATCAATAGTTTACTACTTCTTATAGCAGAATAGTCTTCCATTATACAGGTACACCTACATTTTGTTGAACCATTCACCAGTTGATACAGATTTAGTTGTCACCGGTTCAGAGAAATGATGAATAGTACTAATATGAATGTTCATATACCAGTGTATGTGTAGACATATATTTTCATCTTAGGTAGACACCTAGGAGTTGACTGGCTCAATTATATAGTAGGCATATGTTTAACTTTCTAACTGTTAAACTTTTCTAAATAGTTGTATCATTTTGCATTACTGGACTGACATAATAGAGCATATTTTAAGTACACAGGTTCACCCTTTAGTGTCTTTATTCATTTGCTTGTATGTTTACAAACAAAATTCTACATTCGGAGCTTTGTTCTACATTCGGCAATTTTTCTGAGAATCTACTTCTCCATCACATACACACAAACACACATATACCCCAGAGCCAAGGAAATTCCCTGAAGCATCTCTGCCCTAGATCTGGGGTCTCAGAGCCAGGCTGAGCAGTGGGGAAACCAACAACATATTGGATTTAGCCAATAAGCATAATTGACTATTTTCACTTATACGATTAGCTTCCCTTTCAAAGTCAGCCCTAGGACAGAGAACAAAATCCCTTCTAAACAAACAAACAAAACAGCCAACAAATCTACAGGAAAATGGAAGATAGACTGAAGCAGCTTGGTCTTCTGTAACCCTTAAAATGAGACCAGAGAAGCAGCAATCTTTCCAAGAGAAAACGAAACAACAGAACTTTCCCTCAGCAGCAAATACATACTACATACATATTTCACCATTTCAGAAAATGCTTGCATAACTGATTGTCAGCACCCTGAAAAATCTTCTTGTAGGCTCTTCAGGGAGACATGAAAAAGAATGCTATACCAACCAGAGTTCCTCCCAAAGCAATAACCAGAGAATGGATTCCTTATGCTTTAAGAAATGTCGGGAGTTCCCGTCGTGGCTCAGTGGTTAACGAATCCGACTAGGAACCATGAGGTTGCAGGTTCAATCCCTGGCCTTGCTCAGTGGGTTAAGGATCCAGCGTTGCCATGAGCTGTGGTGTAGGTTGCAGACGCGGCTCGGATCCCGTGTTGCTGTGGCTGTGGCGAAGGCCGGCAGCTACAGCTCCTGTTAGACCCCTAGCCTGGGAACCTCCATATGCCGCGGGTGCAGCCCTAGATAAGGCAAAAAAAAAAAAAAAATAGCAATGTCTGTGTCTTTATATAATAATAATAAATATAATGATTTCAACCACAGCCCTTTAGGAGAAGAAGCCTTTACTCTTGCGGGGGGGGGGGGGAGAGATAAAATACGTCTGTAAATTTTAAGAGGTTTCAAAGCTCTTTTCTTTTAAATCAATCTGCAAAGTAAATCAATCTGCAAAGTCGATTTGTTATACCATAAAATAAAGAGCTCAATGGGAATAACAAACAGAGGGGAAAAAAATTTCAATAAGAATTAGCAAAACCGATACCCTGTCTCATTTTCTTATTTCAGTCTGTTCTTCACTCCTAGTTCTGTTCCAAAGAATCATTGCTTGTGTTACTTTAAAAAACCATAGTCTTCCTTAAGCCAACAGTTATGCATGCTTTTTTTTTTTTTTTTTAGGGCCACACCCACGGTATATGGAGGTTCCCAGGCTAGGGGTCAAATTAGAGCTGTAGCTACCAGCCTATGCCACAGCCACAGCCACGCCAGATCCAACCTACACCACAGCTCATGACAACACTGGATTCTTAATCCACTCCTTAACCCACTGAGCGAGGCCAGGGACTGAACCTGCATCCTCATGAATACTAGTCAGATTCGTTTCCTATGCATGGTATAAAAATTGCTTTTGGAATAGCAGGATTTAGTGTTACCCCAAACTTTCAGTTCCTATCCTGAAGTAAAAAGATGCCTATCTTTCCTTGTTTGTTATCATTTATAGAACTATTTAAATTATTATAGAAATAACATTGGCAGCATAATTGCATTAGATTTATCCATGATAAGAACACCACCTTGAAAACTGTCCTTGGTGTGCATTTAATGTATGGTTACTAAATGTCTCTCTCAGTAGCTTTAGGCCCTTGCTCTTTAGCAGCAGGATGCTGTAACTCCCTTCAGTTGAACAAGGGCTGTGGGCTATCTATGAACAGGATGGGTTTGACCTGACCCAGCTATACTCATCAATCTCTTAGGACCAATAGCAGGTATTTACAAAATGCAATTAGAATTTCCTTGAAATTTTATAGACATTACCAACAAATAAGTCAGACTTTTTATTTAAAATTTTAGGTACTATACCTGGAAATTCTTCTGCATCTACATCATATTCAATTCAGGGTTTAGTAATTTTTTGTGGGGAGGGGCTTGCCCCTCCCACAGCTACCTTTTTTTAGAACACGGCCATGTCTGTAGCTGCTGTGACCTAATTATTGCCTCTGGACCTCCCCAGATGCCAGTCCCGGCCCCACTGCCAAATTATCGGACCACTTGACTAAAGGAAGGCAATCCTTTGGCTGAATAATAATCATGTGATTCCCTCTCGGGAGAATTTGAACCAAAAGACAAAATGACTATTGACAAATGATATTGGCATCTAGCATGAAAATCCATGCAAAGGCAAACCCAGAGTCGGGGCAATTGTGGGTTAGAGCTGCTCACACGCTGAGACTGTGGGAGATCTGCATAAGCAGAGGAAGATGATCCACACAAAGTAAAATAAACAGATGAACACAGAAATCAGAGATGAGAGACAAAGACAACAAACTCAAAGAAAAGAGAGACAGAATTTTCTGCTTCTCACATTATAATTCTCCTTCCCAGTTTGCAGGTTCGGCTATAGTTTACTTCCAGATTAGGAGATAATAGATGATTTTAGGGATATTCATCAAGTTCTTATGAAATGGGCATATTAATCAAAGAAACTTGAATTTTTTCTCCTATTTCCCCTTTACATTTTATTTGTGGTGTGAGAGTTTTTTCCCTACCTGTTTGAAATTTCTTTTCTGCTCATACAACATAACACCCTATGATCAATTTTAATAGTGAAGAATAGTCTCAAATCTTGTTATTTATAAGGTCCAGGTCCATGCCAAGGGCAAAGCTTCCAGTTTCCCTCAAAGTTATAGCTACTTGTCCGTATCTGCAGAAAGGCACTGACCTTCCTCCGTTTTGCACCATTTTTCAAGGATTTTTGTATGGTGAACAGCCTTAAAGAAACTGTCTTCCTCAGGAGGAAAGAGCAGACTGCTTGTTGTCCAGTAAACTAAAGATAATGTCTCCCTCTGGAGAAAAAGGCAGATGTGATTACTGCTCATTAAGAAACATTTGGCAACCATAGAAAACAAAATTATGGTCACTCAAGGCGAAGAGGGTAGGGTTAAATTGGGAGTATGAGATACACACAACCATATATAAAATAGAAAAATGGCAAAGATTTACTGTATAGCATAGGGAACTATATTCAATATCTGGTAATAAACTATAATGGAACAGAATAAAAAAGAACATAGGTATACACACACACACACACACACACACACACACACACACACACACACATATATGTATAACCAAATCACTTTGCTATACACCTGAAACTTACACAATATTGTAAATCAGCTACACTTCAAAAAAAAATAAAAATTCAAGTTCCCTAAGTTTAGAGTTCCCCTTCTACAGCAGAATCTTCTGTTATGCAGGTGTATTCTGATCCTCTTTGAATCACTCTGTGAGAATTGAGGCTCCCGGAACCAGCTTAAAATTACCATTGCTGGAGTTTCCGTTGTCGCTCAGTGGGTTAAGGACCTGACATTGTCTCTGTGAGACTGCAGGTTTGATCCCTGGCCTCACTGAGTGGGTTAAGCATCTGGCATTGCCGCAAGATGCAGCATAGGTCGCAGATGTAGCTCGGATCCGGTGTTGCCATGGCTGCGATGTAGGCCAGCAGCTGCAGCTCCAATTTGACCCCTAGCCTGGGAACTTCCATATGCCACAGGTGCAGCAGTAAAAAGAAAAAAAAAAATACCATTGCTGTGAGTGACAAACTATTCTTTGTCCCTGGCCCAGGAGTCTTTTGTCTTCTACCAGAATCCATGACACTATATCAGGCTAACTTGCAAGTAGGGTAAACTCTCAAACCTTTCACAGTTCTTGACACTTCCTTCCCCCTAGCTAGAAACTTCTCTCCAGAGAAAGGAATAACAATAGCCTTTTCATCAGTTCTGGCCACCTCCTCTTCTATTCACTGGCTACTTTCTGGTTCCAAAAGCACTAGGGGAGTGGTCAGTGACGGGATGGAGAGGCAAAGGAAAAGAAGGTTCTTACCTATCATTCTCCAAATTAGGTTTTTCCCTCTCTGGGACCCTGATAACGTTTGCATTGCTTGTATGAGTTATTTAAAGAATTCATTGCTAGGCATCTCTTCTGGATGTTCCTCTACCTCCGAAGAGTGTGTCTTTCAACAAGATGCCACCCCATTATTTCTTTCAAAGCCCCAAAGTATCCTATGGTCCATCTTTAGCCTCTATCTGCTGCAATCCCTTCTCCCATTCTGATGGCCCTACTGAAAGAACCTAATCTAACATCACATTGCCTCCCTGATGGATGGGGTCCACCTGTGATCCTCAGGAGGCACCTGTGCATCTTTGACCTGGTAAATTTGAGGCGTTCATACTGACCCCAAAGTAACCTCTTCTCAGTCTTCTCTGGCATGTCAGGTCAGACATCAGGGCTCGTGTCCTCCATCTGCCCTCTCGGTTATTCCTGCTATAACCACCTTTCCTAGGCTTGATGGGAGAATCAGACACCACAAAATTCTACCCCTTGAAGGAAGGGAGGGAGAAAGCATACAGCAAAACTCTAAGAATTAATTTTCACAACTTCTGGCTCTTTAATCTCCAACACCTTAAAACTTTATATCTGCTAGTGTTTGGAATTTCATTTTAATGTACTGTCATTCTTACAATAACTCATTTTTTTCACTTGTGTTAGTTTTAGTGGGTTTCTGATAGCCAAATGGAGAGATCAACTATAATCATTTAATATTTGTATTTCTGTCTCCCCAGACAGGATTTATTTTGAGATGACACTCTAAGTAATTTAGCATGAACTTTCATGTGGTTTTGCTACATTTTCTGACATGGTGTGTTGATGAAAGTAGTAACTACTATAAATAACAAAATTATAAATTTTATGCCAAGAAACTGGAGGATAAATTGCTAGAAAGTCACAAACTATCAAAACTGACACAAGAAAAAATAAAGACTGAATTGACCTTCAACAAGTAAGATTAAATTCACCAAAAATAAAAAGCCCAGGACCAGTAGTCTTCACTGGGGAATTCTACCAAACTTTTAAAGATTAATTAACACTAATACTTTACAAATTCTTCCCTCAAAAATAGAAGAAGGAACACTCCCAGCTCATTTTATGAGGACAGGATTACATGGATACCAAAATCAAAGACATCGTAAGAGACAAAAAAATACAGACCAATATCCCCTATGAATACAGATGGAAAAATCCTTAACAAGTACAGCAAATTGATTTCAGCAACAGAGCAAAAGAATTACATGCCCTGACTATATTAAGCATGTCTTTTTATCCTGATGCTTTGAAATCTGAGGCCTTGCTGATTCTGGAGAGACTGTCCCTCCCAGGGCTGGACAAACCCTACATGTGAGTAAACAACTCATCTGCCTGTGATCTTTTCATATGCAAACCAATTAATTCAGAGCCCATACCTCAACCATCTCCTTTGTCAGGCTCTCCTGGGGTTCTCATGGTCATTATCCCCCTACCCTAAATGACCAGGACCAAGTGACCAACGACTAGAGACAGCCACTATACTCTAGAGGCCACTGAAATTATTCAAATCAGCCAGCCTTACACCTGCTTTCTCTGTTTTTCCCTTTCCTTCCCATGCAAACCACAATAAACATACTGCCCACATTTTCCCCTCCCTCCCTCTATCCCTTGATTGACCTTGGTGCTTCCTCCAGGTGCCCATTCCAGTCCACATGGCCCTCTTCTTGGGAACTGTGAGTAACAAACTATCTTTTCAGTGTCAACTGTCTCCTAATCTTTTGGCCTTACCACCTCTGAATAATAAAACCTGAATTTTAAAACAATAACCAAGTAGAATTTATCCCAGGAATGTAAGATTGATTTAACTTACAAAAATCAATCAGTGTGATGCACCATACTAGTAAAGGACAAAAATCACATGATAATATCAAAAGTCATAGAAAAAGCATTTGACAAAACCCAACTTCCATTATAAAATCCCTCAACAAACTAGGAAGAGCAGAAAGTTCTCTCAACTTGATAAGGACATCAACAAAACTCACAGCTAACACTGTATTTAATGGTTAAAGATTAAAAGCTTTCTCCCTAAGATCAGGAACAAGACAAGGATATCAGGTCTTATCACTTCTATTCAACATTGTATCAAAGGTCCTAGATGGGGTAATTAAGCAAGATTAATAAATAAGACACATAAACTAAAAAGTAAGAAATAAAATTCCATTTGCAAGTGATATAATGTATATAGAAAATCCTAAGAAATCCACACAAAACTATTAAAGCTAATAAATTAGTACAGCAAAGTTGTAGGTAATAAGATCAACATATCAAAATCAATTGTATTTTTATAAACTAACAATAAACTATCCAAAATAAAGTTAACAGCATCCAAAAAAGAATAATAGGAATAAATTTAACAAAATAAGTACAACATTTATACGTGTTGAAAGAAATTAAGACCTAAGAAAGCAGGAACACAGTCATGTTCAGTTTGGAAGTCTTCATTCTGTTCAGATGACAATACTATCAGGCTGATCTATAGACTCAGTGTAATCCCTATAAACACCCCACCTGTTTTGTTGTTGTTGTTGTTTTTCCACAGACGGGATTCATACAGAAATGCAGGAACCCAGAACAGCCCAAACAATCTTGTTCAGCAAGTCAAAATTAGAGGATTAGCATGTCATGATTTCAAAACTTACTACAAAGCTAAAATTTTAAAAATCATGTGGTACTGGGAAAAAAGCATAAGCATGTAGATCAATGGAATAAAATTGAGAGTCCAGAAAGAAACCCACATATTTGAAGCCAACTAATTTCTGACAAGGATACCAAGAAATTTCAGTAGAGAAAAGAACAGTCTTTTTAACAAATGGTCTTTATAACAACTTGATATAAAAGAAGATATACAAATGGCCAATATGCATTGAAAACATGATCAACATCATCAGTAATTAGGGAAATGCAACTTCAAATCACAGTGAGACATCATTTCAAACTGATTGGATGGCTATAATAAAAAATACAATAGAATGTGTTGATGAGGATGTGGAGAAACTGGAATTTAAGTGATGTAGACACTTTGGAAAACTTGAATACTTACCTAGCATTTCTATATCTAGGTATGCATTCCAGAGACTTTAATGGTTTATTAAAGTTACATTGGATTTAGGTTATGAATTGGAGGAGTTCCCGTCATTACACAGTGGTTAATGAATCCGACTAGGAACCATGAGGTTGCAGGTTCAATCCCTGGCCTACATCAGTGGGTTAAGGATCCTGCATTGCCGTGAGCTGTGGTGTAGGTCAAAGACGCGACTCGGATCTGGCGTGGCTGTGGCTTAGGCCAGCAGCTGTAGCTCCGATTTAATCCCTGGCCTAGGAACTTCCATGTGCTGTGGTGCAGCCCTAAAAAGCAAAAAAAAAAAAAAAAAAAGGAATATGAATTAGACAGATTTCAATCTTTTTCTGAGGTTTGGAAAAGTTTAAATTACATAAAAATATGTGTTCTTTAAGGTTAGGTAAATATATCTGGTCCTGGTTATTTTTTTCAGTGGTAGCTACAAGAAAATCACTTGACATAATTCAACATCCATTCATGATAAAAACTCACTGTAAACTAGGAATAGAACTATCTTAATTTGATAAAAGAATATCTATGGAAAATTTAGAGGTATTTGTGAAATATTGAAGGTATTTTCTCAAACATTAACAGAAAAGTTAAACTGCCCTTGCTTGTTGTCTTCTACTTTACACTTCATTAGAGGTCTTAGCCAGTGTAATAAGGTAAGAAAATAAAACAAAATGCATAACATTAAAACAGAGTGATTATGGGGGTTTTTTTGTTGTTTTTTTGTTTTTTTGCTTTTTCTCTTTTTACAACTGCACCTGCAGCATATGGAAGTTCCCAGGCTAGGGGTTGAATCAGAGCTACAGCTGCCAACCTACATAAAGCCATAACAGCTCAGGATCCGAGCCTCGTCTGTGACCTACACCACAGCTTACAGCAATGTCAGATACTTAACCCACTGAGTGAGGCCAGGGATCAAACCCACAACCTCATGGTTACTAGTTGGATTCATTTCCACTCCATCACAACAAGAACTCTGAGTGAAATTATCTTTATTCACAGATGACATTATTGTTTACTTAAGGAAAACTTAAAAGAATCTACAATAAAATATTAAAACCAGTGAGTGAGTTTAGTAAGACCGCAAAATACAGGGTCAATATACAATCAACTTATTGTATATTAGCAGTAAGAAAATTGGAAAATCCCAGTAATAATTTGGCAGTTTTCTTTAGAAGATAAATTAGTGAGCTGACTATAAACTTCATATGAAAATGCAAAGGATTTAGAATAGACAAAACAATGTTACAAAAGAAGAAAGATAAAAATTTATACTATCTGAATGTAAGACTTTCTTTAAAACTGCAATACTAAAGATAGTATGGTATTGACATAACAATGGACAAATCGATTAAAGGGTCAGAATAAACAGTTCAATGTGACCCATGTTATATGGTCAATTGATTTTCAACAAAGGCAATTCAGTGGGGAAAGAAAAATCTTTTCAATAAATGATGCTGGAACAAATCAATACCCATATGGAAAAAAAAACTGAATATCAACACACCCTCATTCAATATACAAAGATAATCAGAGATGGAAAATAAACCCCACATACAAGCTAAAACTAGAAAACTTCAATTTATAAGATTATGGCAAACCTAACAGGCATATTTTGGTAATGGATACAAAAAGTATGAACTATAGAAAAAATTGAAAAAAATGGACTTCTCAAAATTAAAAAATTTCTGCTCTTCAAAAGATACTATAAAAAAATGAAAAGTCAATTCACAGACTGAAAGTAAATATTTGCAATGTATTTACAAAGATCTTATATCCAGAATATAAAAAGTATTCTTACAACTCAGTAATAACAAAAGAAGTAATCCAATTTTTAAAAATGGGTGAAAGGGTTGAAAAAAATCTATCACCAACAAACACATTCAAATGTTAAAGAATTACATCAAAAGGTACTTAACATAATTAGTCATCAAAAAAAATTAAAATGGAGGAAAGATACTACCCAATTAGAGTGGTTAAAATTTAAAACTGGAGTTTCCTAGTGGCCTAGCAATTAGGGATTTCTCCTTGTCACTGCTGTGGCTCAGGTTTAATCCCTGGCCTGGAAACTTCCAAATAAATAAATAAAATTTAAAAGACTGATAGCCCCAAATATAAACAAATACATTAAGCAATTATAACTCTAACACATTAATGGTGGAAACACTGAATGCTGTAAACATTCTGGAAAATTGTTTGGCAGTTTCTTACAAAATTAAACATACACTTACTATGTGATGCAGCAATTCCACTTCTAGATAGTCAACCAAGAAAAAGCGGAGTATATGCTCACATAAAAACTTATACATGAATGTTCATAGCAGCTTTATTCAAAATAGCCAAAAACTAGAAGTAACCCAGATATTCATCAATAGGTGAACTACAGTATATTCCCACAATGGAATACTATTCAGCAATAAAAAGGAACATGTTACTAGTGTGTACAGTAATATAAATAAATCTTATAAAACTTATGTTAAGTGAAAGAAACCAGATACAAAAGAGTACATACTTTATATCCTTTCATGTGAAACTGTAGGAGCAACAAATCTACAGTGATTAAAACCAGATTGTCAATTGTCAGAGGTGGGGATGAGCGGTGGGGACTGAATAAAAAAGGATACAAGGGGTAATAGGAATGTTTTGTATTTGGGTGTAATTTACCTTTGGGTGTTCTTTACATTTTGATTGTGTTGTGGTGGCAATTATATGGGTGTATATGCTTGTCAGAATTCACTGAACCACAGATTTGAATATATGTATTTTACTTATAATCGGGAAACCTAGGTTTAAAAAAGTTGTAAAGAGGGAGTTCCCGTTGTGGTGCAGCGGTTAACAAATCTGACTAGGAACTATGAGGTTGAGGGTTCTATCCCTGGCCTTGCTCAGTGGGTTAAGGATCCGGCATTGCCGTGAGCTGTGGTGTAGGTCGCAGACGTGGCTTGGATCTGGTGTTGCTGTGGCTATGGCGTAGGCTGGCGGCTACAGCTCCAATTCGACCCCTAGCCTGGGAACCTCCACATGCCGCAGGTGCGGCCCTAGAAAAGACAAAAGACAAAAAAAAAAAGTTGTAAAGAGCCATGTTGGAAAACAGTGTGAAGGATTCTCAAAGAACTGAGGATAGAGTTACTATATGATCCAGCAATCCTACTCCAAGGTATATATCAGGGCAAAACTATAATTTAAAAAGACACATGCACCCATATATTCATTGCACCACTATTCACAATGGCCAAGACATGGAAACAACCTAAATGTCATCGACAGATGAATGGACTAAGAAGATGTGGTACATATACACCATGGAATACTACTCAGCCACAAAAAAGAATGAAATAATGCCATTTGCAACAACATGGATGCAACAAGAGATTCTCATACCAAGTGAAGTAAGTCAGAGAGAGAAAGACAAATACCATATGATATCACTTATGTGTGGAATCTAAAATATGGCACAAATGAACCTGTCTACAGAACAGAAAAAACTCAGACATGGAGAACAGACCTGTGGTTGCCAAGGGGATAGAGGAATGGAGTGGGATGCATTGGGAGTCTGAGGTTAGTAGATGCAAACTATTATATATAGAATGGATAAACAAGGTCTTACTATATAGCACAAGGAACTACATATAATCTCCTGGGAGAGACCATAATGAAAAATTATATTAAAATAAAAAGAGGAGTTCCTGCTGTGGCACAGCAGGTTAAGGATCTGGTGTTGCCACAGTTGTGGTGTAGGTCGCAACTGTGACTCAGATTTGATCCCTGGCCCAGAAACGTCCATATGTCATGGGTGCTACCAAAAGAAAAAAAAGGGATATATGGCTGAGTCATATAAAAAAAGGACCTATGGCAGAAATTGGCACGACACTGTAAATCAACTGTATTTTCATTAAAAAAAAAAAAACAGAAATAGACTCACAGTCATAGCAGTCTCACGGTTCCCAAGAGGAGTAGCAAATGGGGGAGAGAATCTACTGCGTTTAGAATGGAGAAATAACAAGGTCCTGTAACTGACTGGGACCATGTGAAGCCTGCCCAGAGTGGACCCCAACTCATGTCCTCCACCTTTTTTTTTTTTTAATCTATAGAAAAACTTTAGTCAAAGAACGAGTTCAATCAGAGAAGTGAAAAAAATACAGAGAAAAAGAAAACAGTAATAATTCAGCCATTCAACAAAGTCAAGGACCTTTAGCTCTTCAAAGAATATAGATAATATTCTGAGCCATGTTCTTGGAGTTGTTTTGCAGGTGCTAAAGCCCCCACCAGGTGGAAGAAGTCAACTATATGGTGCCCACAAGCACATGGATCCCAGACCAGTTGAAATCAGAAGGTTGATGATGCTGACTCCTAATTACCTCGCCACCCACCAATCAGGAAAATGTCCATGAGCTTATCTCACCCTGCTCCTCCAACACTATAAGACTCCTCACTACCCCGTCTAAGGGGCACCAGCCTGCTGTGTTCCCCTCTTTGCCTAGCAATTAAAGCTACTTTTTCTGTTTCCTCCAACTCCATCTCTGCGTTTTCTATTTGGCATGGGTGTACAGAGGCAGCTGATATTTCTGCAACAGTCCTACTGTAAAGCACAGGAGATATTTCTTCAACAGCCCTACTGTAAAGCACAGGAACTATATTCAATACCTGCGTTAAACTATAATGGAAAAGAATATAAAAAAGTATATGTATATATATATATATATGTATAACTGAATCACTTTGCTATACAGTAGAAATTAACACGATATTGTACATCAATTACACTTCAATTTACAAAGCTGAAAAAAAAGAAAATGTGTTTTACTGTATATAAATTATACGGCAATAAAGTTGATACATGAGTTAGTCAAGCGACTACAGTTAAAAAGTCTGACAACAGCAAATGTTTGTAAAGATGTAATGTTCAGGAGTTCCCATCGTGGCTCAATGGTTAACAAATCTGACTAGGAACCATGAGGTTGTGGGTTCGATCCCTGGCCTTGCTCAGTGGGTTAAGGATCCAGCGTTGCCGTGAACTGTGGTGTAGGTTGCAGATGTGGCTTGGATCTGGCGTTGCGGTGGCTGTGGCATAGCCAAGCGGCTACAGCTCCGATTAGACCCGTAGCCTGGGAACCTCTACATGCTGCAGGTGAGGCCCTCAAAAGACAAAAAAAAAAGAAAGAAAGAAAGAAAAAAAAATCTCATATTGGGCAGTAGCAAGGAGAGAATTAATCCAAAATTCTCTAGCCAGTCAGTAGCCTCAGTGTGCTGGGATGTTTTTGCCTTGATTTGCTTGAGAGGATAACCTCCATATTCTTGGAAGAGTAAAAAAGACAAAAAAAAAAAAAAAAAAAAAAAAAAAAAAAAAAAAAAAAAAAAAAAAAAGATGTAATGTGCAATAGCTGTTAACTGGGAGAAGACATTGCTGGCTGGAGTGTAAAACTGCACAAACACTTTGGAAAATTGTCAGTTTCTTATAAAGGTTAAGTGTATACCCTTCTTATAGCCCAAAAATTCTACTCATTAAGTATTTCCTTAAGAGAAATAAAAACAGGTCACCACACAGAAACTTGCACATGAATGTCCACAGTGGCTTTAAACATAACAGCAACAAACTGAAACTCAAACGTCATTTAACATATGGAAGAAGAAGTAAATATGGTATATCCATAAAATGAGATAGAAGGCAGTAAAAAAGAGATAAATGTAGCAACATAGATGGCTATTTACATAGAGCAAAAGAAACCTTAAAGCACCTCATCATATTATTCCACTTATAAGATATAAATACCACTAACTCTATGATGCTGAAAATCAGAACAATTCTTACCTTGGTGGTAAGGATTCATTAGCAGAGGCACAAGGGAACCTTGAAGTGATGGTCATGTTCCATATCTGGACAGGGATTTAAGATCTGTCCATTTCACAATAAGTACATTATAACTCAATTTTTAAAAATCCAGCCATGAAACTTTCTGAACCCTTTCAATCTCTTTCATAATCCAGTATTAGGGAAGTACATAAAATAATACTTTAAAAAAGGAAGAGGTACAAGTTCTTGGTTGGGAAGAATCTGTTTGTTTGGGGGGGTCATATCTGCAGCATGCAGAAGTTCCCAGATCAAACCTGCACCACAGCTGCAACCCAAGCCACAGCAGTGACAGCACTGGATCCTTAACCCGCTGAGCCACAAGGGAACGCCAAAGAGTTGTTTTTTTAAAAAACAAAACAAATCTTGTACGAACTCTTGGTGAACAGAGATCCAAAAATCAGTTACCTTTTGGAGTTCCCTTCGTGGCTCAGTGGTCAACGAATCCGACTAAGAACCATGAGGTTGCGGGTTCGATCCCTGGCCTTGCTCAGTGGGTTAAGGATCCGGCGTTGCCGTGAGCTGTGGTGTAGGTTGCAGACGGGGCTCAGATCCCGTGTTGCTGTGGCTGTGGCGAAGGCCGGCAGCTACAGCTCCTGTTAGACCCCTAGCCTGGGAACCTCCATATGCCGCGGGTGCGGCTCTACATAAAGGCAAAATGACAAAAAAAAAAAAAAAAAAAAAAAAAAAAAAAAAAAAAAAAAACAGTTACCTTTTAACCAAGACTGGAAACTTGAAAGCTTTATAAAATGCAGTCATTTAAAAATCAATATAAGCATATTTGAACTGTAATGTTACAAAGACCAGAGACTGGGTCATAAAAGGCACTTCCTCCTCTCCCCCTGTGATCTCACCTTGGAGGAGGCTAGGTCAGCAGCCTTACAGAGAGACTGATGAGGTGAGGAACTAAAGCCTTCTGCCCATAGCCAGCCCGTATACAGTAGCTCCCCAACACTTGTCTAAGGTTTCGCTTTCAGAGGTTTCCCACAGTCATCTGTGGTCCAAAAATATTAAATGGAAAATTCCAGAAGTAATTCATAAGCTTTAAATTAGAATCCAAACTGAGTCTCATGATGAAATCTCGTGCTGTCTTCCTTCCTACCCTGGATGTGAACCATCCTTTTGTCCAGAGTATCCCACCCATTAGCCACTTAGCCATCTGCAAAATCAGATTGACTGTCGTGGGATCCCAGGGCTCATGTTCAATAATCCCTATTTTATTTACTAATGGCCCCAAAGCACAAGAGTAGTGATGCTGGCAACTCACTGCCAAAGAGAAGCTATCAAGTACTTCCTTTAAGTGAAAAGAAAATTTTCACTGATCTAAGGAAAGAAAAAAAAAATCATGTGCTGATCTTCTATCCGTAAAATTGTGAAGGAGTAAGAAATGCATGTTAGTTTTGCTGCTGCATCTCAAATTGCAAAAGTTACAGCCACAGCACATAGTAAATACTTAGTTCAGACACAAAAGGCATTAAATTTGTACAATAAAGATATTTGAGAGAGAAAAAGAGACCACATTCACATAACTTTTACTATAGTATATTACTATAATTGTTCTCTTTTATTACCAGTTATCGTTGTTCATCTCTTGCTGCACCTAATAAATTAAACTTTATTAGAGGTGTGTATATACAGGAATAAAACAATATATATAAGGTTCGGTACTATCTGTGGTTTCAGGCATCCACTGGGGTCTTAAAACGTATGTCCTGTGGATAAGGGGGGAACACTGTCTAGGTACATGCGCAGGTTGCAGACACTCTTCTAAGAGCTCCACATATATTAGTTCATTTAATTCTCACACCTCTTTGACACAGGTTTTATGAAACGTCCCCAGGTCACACAGCTTATAAGTGGTGGTGCTGGGATGTGAATAAAGAATATTGCCTCTTATATTCTTGATCTTAATTACACATATTTCTAGGGTATTAACATGATTTGGAGGTGGAGGCAGAGGATTGGAAGGCTGGAGAGTGGACATAAGGAGAAGCTAAATGAATGTAGGAGAAAAAAATGACTGAATGAAGAAAATAATACTATAATATCACATTTATATATCTGTAAAATTAGTATATGCATATAAAGCCATTTTAATAAAAAGAAAGTTAAGTATTGTAAGAGAATATATTGGAAATTTTAAAGATTGCTTTATCACACACACAAACTGTCTTAATTATAACTAAATCACTGTAGTTTCTATTTTTATAAATATTTCATTCATCAACAAATATTTAATGAGTCCCTACTATATGCCAGGTAGTATACCAGATGCTAGGGGAACAGTGAGTAAGAGACAGCCTCCATCTACTCAAGTTCTCAGTTATGCATAATGGAGGTCAGCAAATTTGTCATACGATGAAGTTATGTAATCCTAACAGGACAGACATAATTTATTTTCAATTCACACCAAAAAAAAATAATAAATTGTACATTGATATTGGCAGACCAACCATGACAACCCATCAATGGTGCTAGCCTTCCCCAATTCCAGGCAGCTAGGCTCAAATACCATAGGTGTATCTACCACTAACTTCATAGGCTCCAGTGACCATAAAATCTAATCCAAAAGGGAATAAAAACAAGAAGCAAATAATATTTGGCTAATAAGTCTTTTGAGATTGTTGAGGTTGAGTATATGATTAGCAAAAAAAAAGAAGTCATATTAAGTCCTTTGATCCAGGATTTAAGGTGAGGGGTTTGGAATTACACACAGAAACTAAATCCATAAATGCACAAACCCATGCTGATTCCATTTGAATGGAGACCTTCTGCTGTGTCATTTAACAGGGTTCACGCAAAGATCAGTCAGAGATTCTTCAGAACCACTCTTCAAACTACTTTATACATTGAAGCTGATTCCACTAACAAAGTGTTTGCTGAATGAGTGTTTCAGAATACTAAGGGTTGACTGTGCAAAAATCCTCTCAATTAGAATCCCTCTGTGGAAGCCAAAAATCTGCCAAGTGAGGAAGCATTTGATTATGAGAGACTCACTGGAAAAAAACTGTGCTCATCTGCATTCCTATTTCATAAACTACCTTAAAAATAGGCCTGGAGTAATGTCCTAGGGGGTTTTTCTATGAAAGAACATTAAGGCAAACTAAGGTCATTAGGCATCTCCCTACAGAACAGGCAAGAGAACAACAAGAGACTGAGGCCCACTAGGCAGGGCATTTTCCCTCCTTAATTTTATAATTCTGGGGAAAACTTAGAAAACAGCCAACCAAAGAAAGAAGGCATAGACCTTTCCTCTGAAGCAGCCCCTAGGGCACTGACTAGCATGGAGTATTCAGTCTTTGAATGAATGGTTTTCTAACTGCTTTTTCTACCACTCACCCTCCTTCTCTTTATAATCCAGTCACACTGGTTTCTTTTTGCCTTTCCTGTCCCTACCTCAGGGCCTTTGCACTTGATGACTTCACCAAAAATCTGTCCCCAACTTTCCACAGGTCTCCACTCCTATTTCATGTTTTAAAGAGTTCTTCCCTGTCTAGCTTCTCCAAAGGAATCCCATCCTCCATCGTTATATTCTTTCCCTTTTCCTTGTTCTGTCTCCTATAGCAGGCACCACTCTCTGCAGTTCTCTCCTTTTATTTTTTTTACTTGCTTTTGCCTACCTGCAGAAGGTGAGCTCCGTGAGAGCAGAACCTAGCCTGGCAGAGTCACTGCTCTATTCCTAGCGCCTACCACTCTGCCAGGCACATAACAGACAATATTTGCTGAGCCAATGAATCCATGAATGAAGACACACAAAGCCTGCACATGCCTGTTCTAACTCAAGTTAGAAACTCTCATTCAATTTTCCTTGAAAATCCACTGAAATACCCAGTGGAAACTCAGAAATCATCTTTTTCAGAAGATTATTAGGTGACTAAATCATGCCAGGTATTGCCACTTGCATATCACAAGGCCAACAGCCGCACTGGGGCCCAGTGCATGCTCTTTTATTTTCCGTCCATTTGGGTCAAGGTTTAAAAACCAGAAGAAAAGGTGAGAGAAAACCACTCATTAAATCAACAATGCTGCCTTTATTTCCCTGAGGTCTCTAGTTTGTTCATGCTGTGGACAAGCCACTCAGGCAACCCATTCCTCCAATTTCCTCTTCTCAACTGTGGGACTAATAGGGCTATTATGAGGATTAATGAGATCATGTTTCTGTAATGCTGACAGGTGCCATACGCATTTTTTAAACAACATAATTAAAATGCCATTTCCTTCTCTTCTCCTTGTTTGTCTTCTGGCTGCTAACACAGATTCCGGGGTTCCATCTCCTCTTTCCCACAAATTACAGAAAGTCATTAACATTGCACAATTGCAGTTTAAATGGGCCTTTGAGGTAAGCATCTGTTTTGTAAACCACAGCTCTCCTTGCCTCCTGGCACTGAATCCACTGCTGGGATGATATGTTGGTAAACATGGTGATCATAATGGCTCTGACAGCCTGTTCCTTTAGGTATCATTACTGCAGGGATCATCAGACACCCAGGCTCTACTTTGGTCATGGAGGCTGATTTGATTCGAACCACTAACACTGCAATTACACAAATGCTCCGGGTGACTTTGCCCTTCTCATTATTTTTATCATTTAAGGAATCATCCAAGTCTTTCATAAAAATATTTTTAAGTACAGCTGCTGGTGCACACCTCCACAGCCTTTACTCTGTGTTCTCTGCTGCCTCCATATCATCAGCAAGGAGGGTATGCTAATAGGTTTACACTTTGCTAAAAATTCCGATAACCTCCACGTCGTGACCCACAGTAGCTACCTGCACACAATGCATCCATTTCCCACAAATGGGACCATCGGTGCAAATGAAATGTGCTCTCACTTAGCTATGAGAAAGCTGATACACTGAGGGCTGGAGCCTGGGATTTCCTGGACAGTTTATAGAGTAGCAGCAACCAGCTTCTCACCATCCTCCAGAAGGAAAGAGGTCAAGTTTTCTATCCATTGGTACTGCTAGAGCCTGATGTCCAAGATGCTGAACACCTACTCCAGTCTTTAGCACATACACTTCATGATATCTCCTCAAACATGCCAAGTACTTCCAGATTTAGGGCATTCAAATATCTTTATTCTGTGGCAGGAAATATTTGGAAATGATGCAACCAACAACGGTTTAATTTCCAAAATATATCAACAGCTCATACAACTCAACAATGACAACAACAAAAATGATCCAATCAAAAAATGGGCAGAAAACCTAAACAGAGATTTCTCTGAAGAGGACATACAGATGACCAATAGGCACATGAAAAGATGCTCATCATCATTTATTATTAGAGAAATACAAATCAAAACTACAGTGAGATACTACCTCACAATAGCCAGAATGGCCATCATCAAAAAATCTGCAAATAACAAATGGTGGAGAGAGTACAGAGAAAAGAGAACCCTCTTTTTGGGAGGATTGATGGGAATATAAGTTGGTGTAGACACTACAGAAAACAGTATGGAGGTTCCCTAAAAAACTAAAAACAGAGTTGCCATATGATCCAGTAATCCTGCTCCTGGGCATATATCTGGGCAAACTCTCAGAATTCACGTGGGAGTTCTTTTGTGGCACAGCAGGTTAAGGGTCTGGCATTATCACTGCAGCAGATCAGGTCACTGCTGTGGAAAGGGTCTATTCCCTGGCCTGGGAAATTCCACGTGCAGTGGGCATGACCAAAAAAAAGAGAGATACATGCACCCCTATGTTAATAAAAGCACTATTCACAATGGTTAAGACATGGAAACAATCTAAATGACCATCAACAGAAGAATAGACAAAGAAGATGTGGTACATACATGCAATGGAATATTAACCATGAAAAAGAACAAAATAATGCCATTTGCAGCAACATGGATGGACCTAGAGATTATCATACTAAGTGAAGTAAGTCAGAAAGAGAAAGACAAATACCATATGATAACACTTATATATGGAGTCTAAAATATGGCACAAATGAACTTACAAAACTGAAACAGACTCACAGACACAGAGAACAGACTTGTGGTTGCCAAGAGGGAGGGGCATGGGGGAAGGGATAGAGTGGGCGCTTTGGAGTTCACAGGTGCAAGCTATTATATATAGAATGATAAACAACAAATCCTACTGTACACTACACAGGGAGTTATATTCAATATTGTGATAAACTGTAATGGAAAAGATTATAAAAAGGAATATATGTTTACACACACACACCACACACACACATATAACTGAATCACCTTTCACAGCAGAAAGTAACACAACACTGTAAATCAACTATACTTCAATAAATAAATAAATAAATAAATATGCTTATACGTCAATAAATAAATAAATAAACATGCTTACTCTGCCTGTAACTCTATTATTTCAAATCTTCAAGAACTTAATTCCTAATCATTCTTTTGGTGTATGTGAAATGTTACATTCTCAGAAGATACCTCCCTGATCACCCAAACTAGATCAAACCATCAGTTACGAAGTCTTAGACGCTAGCAACAGAATAACCAGAATAACTACTGTCTTTAACAGTTAGACAATACTTTCCCTCAACTAACAAGCACTCTATAGGTATAGAGCTCTGAATTGACTCAGAGGTTCAGAGTTATGATACAGTCCTAGATGAGCATTTTGCCATTTTTTTTTTTTTTTACGTTCCCTTCATGGTCACAAAATGGCTACCACAACTCCAAGCATCATGTTGTCACACAATACCTAAAGTTGGAAAGGACAGGGTTTTCTCCTCATATGTTTCTCTCTTATCAGGGAGCAAAATCTCTCCCCAAAATGGCTCTGTTGAGCAGAGTTTTACTCAGTTATCAATGGATAGGATTTAATCACCTGCATACTCTATATGCTAGGGAAGTTGGGGTGGGGAGCTTTCTGATGGTTTTAGTCTCTAAAAAAGGCAAATTTGATTGACAAAGAAGGGTTATTGGGCAGGCAATCAATAATGTTCACTGCAGGAGCTTCTTCAATTTATATGTTCTTATAACACTCTGTACCTTTCCTTTGTACCTCTCATAACAATTGTTATTATATAATTATCCCTCTAAACTGTATGCTCCATGAAAAGACAGTTTATGTCTTACTTGTCCATCATTATATTCCTGTTTCCTAATACCATGCCTAGCCCCAGGGCCAACTACATAATTTGTGGGACCCATGCAACATAGCCAATGTGGCTCCTTGTTCAAAAAGCAGGACAGACCATCGACAGATGATTGGATTAGGAAGATGTGGTACATATACACAATGGAATACTACTCAGCCATAAAAAAGAATAAAATAATGTCATTTGCAGCAACATGGATGGAATTAGAGACCCTCATACTGAGTGAAGTAAGTCAGAAGGAGAAAGACAGACACCATATGATATCACTAATAACTGGAGTCTAACATACTGCACAAATGAACCTTTATGCAGAAAAGAAAATCAAGGACTTGGATAACAGACTTGTGGTTGCCAAAAGGATGGGGGAGGGAATGGGATGGTAGGTGGGTCTGGGGTTAATAGCTGTAGATTGTTGCCTCTGGGCTGGAAAAGCAAGGAGATCCCACTGTATAGCACAGGGAACTATGTCTAACCACTTGTGATGTGTAACCCTGTCACCACACTGTACAGCTGGGTATAATGTAAAAAATAAAAAAAAAGAAAAAGAAAAAAAAAGCAGGACAGAAATGCTATTAAAAATATAAAGCATTTTCCTTTCACATTCTCTCTCTTAAATTGTCAGGGTATTTTTATTTGCCACTTAAGATTGTTCCAGGAAAAAGCTAAATTGTAATTTGTTAGGATGAATTTTTACCATTCGTCTTTATATCATGCATTCCCAACATTAAATGCAAATATAAGTGCATTTAACACGTGTGGCAACATCAGAATTACAGTTTGTATTTTGTTTGTTGCATATGTATATGCATATTCTTACCAGAAGAGTAGATATGCTGCACACAACTAACTTAGATATTTTAATTCACCTCTTTATATATGCACACGTTGTCAACACTATCCACCCTCAGCTTACTAAAAGGTACAAAATGGCTGAAAGGAAAAGAATTGTCTTTCCCTTTCTATGTCGTCATTTTCAATGAAACAAAACTAAGAAGGGATATAAGTTTCCTTGATAATCCATATTTCTTAGAATACCAATGCCTTCTTTCTGTGTTAGAAGCGAGTTCTGGTTTAAATGGAAACTGTGGCCTCTCGGGGCTGTCAGCGCTCCCACAAACTTAGTCTTAGTACTTATATCCAATACTCTTTCTTTCTTCCACTCCCCCTCCCTTCTCCCCCTGCCCTTCTCATTCCTCCTTCCCCTCTCCCCCTCCCCC
>PVHT021183648.1:25994745-26030333 GCA_004024745.2 Catagonus wagneri
CCCTCTCTCTCCCTCCCCGCCCCCTCCATTTCTGTTTTGTTCAAATTTTGTGGCAGAATATAAGCTCCATGGGAGCAGGGTCCTTGTCTATCTTGATTATCACTGCATATCTGGCCCCTATACTGCCCCTGATGCATAGCAAATGCTCAGTATTAGTATGTGTATGTTCCTTTACACACACACACTTTACTGAACAAGCAGGGCACATATATGACTCATGATTCAGCTCTCACAAAGCAGACAAGATTTCAGAATCCAGGCCTGTAGTTACCAGCCTAATGAGCCACTACTCTGAGCCACGCTAATCTAATAAGAACCCAACAAGGGAAAGGAACTCATGATGGCAGTATGCAGTAATGTAGTCAGACACTTCCTTTCCAAACAGCGCTGGGAGCTACCTTCCCAGGAAATCAGGAAACCATCATACTAGGGACATTCCACTCACGGAGTGGTTGGGAAGTATCTGAACCTCTCCTCCACCCCAGCTGCCCCACCTTGACATGAGCTTTAGGCCATTTCACATACTAAAGTCAACAGCTCTGACCATTACCAATCTGCTTTGCACTTTTCATCCTTCTCTTGACCTTTTTATTCAACAAAACTCCCATAGGGAAGCATAAAAAAAAAGGAATCTGTTCCCAGTCATTGCCTGAAAAAATCAGAAAACACCAAGAATCATGGAGGTAGGCAATGTCAGGAAACACAAAAGCAGTAAAAATAATGTAGGAAAATATAGTCACTTCAATATAGATTTTATTTTCTTTTTAAACATTTTTAACCATTAAATCATAGATCTTTACAAATAATCTCTTCGACTTAAGCATTATTTGAGGAGCATCGATCAATGCTCCTCTTTAACTCTTGAAGCAGAAAAACATCACTCCTATTGAAAAAATCATTCTGGGTATGGATTAAATTCTTCCAGAAAATATGAAGGTGTCCCAGATAAGCTTTCCTTTTACTCCCAATAACTCAGGATGAATTTTCTGAAAATGTTTCACTTATACTAACTCCAGAAAAAAAAAAAGACAGTTTTAAAGAGCATTAAATATTTGAAAACTGATAAAGTAAGATTGTCAGTTTATCAACATCTTTTAAGTTGATAAGCAGTAAATAAGGGCAACTATTGAACATGAAAAAAGTATTACTTTCTAAAGTTTTGTTTGTTTTTACAAAATGCAAATACTCTAACATTTTACTCATAATTTTCCCCATAAATTCACTGACTTAAAATATGCTTCTAGAAAAGGCAGCCTTTTAGCAAAATGAGCAATAATAAAAACAGATTGTAGTTTATTTATGGACATACTTGTAAATTTCTATCCTTTTTAAAAAATCTGAGTCATTAAAATAAACACTCTAAGTGTAAGAAATGCTGTTCGACTGTTTAATAAGGTACCAAAAAAAACTCAGTAAACAATATTGAATATTCAGTTTGACAAAAAAAGATTTTTCAGCAACTCTTCGCTGTTATACTGCTTTCTTCTTCCACCATTTATCTGTACTTCCATCATCTCTAGCTAGATAATTGTACCTATTCTGGAAATTAAGGCCAAATGTCTGAGTAGTGATATTAATATAATTATTATTTTGCCCAGAACCCTCAATATTAAAAATGTTAATATTTACATTCACCAAGGGGAAAGAATAAATATTTGGCTGAGATAACCTTTCACCTTTAATTAATTTTTTTCATTTGCTCTTTAAAACTGATGATTTTAACACGAATGGAGTAAAAACAGGATTGTTGTTTGTTAAGGGGTCATCTGTTTCCAATATTTATTCCTCCCCTTTAAACATCCTATGTGGCAGCATCACAGCTTGTTACCGTGAAAAGAGTTCTAATGTGGTTTCCTGATATGATATAAAACTATGTACTTTGTGTTGCATTCGGTCATTTTAAAGGTGGAAAGCATTATGTTTTTTAGAAGGGGCATTCTAGGTGAAGAAATATGGTACCTATAAGACTCGGATACCACAGGCAGAGAAGAAAGTGCTAGCTATCGAATAATAGAACAAATACATAAAAGCAACATTAAGGCTTAACCAATGGAGAATTATTCTAATCATAGAGGATTCAAACCTTATTTTTAAAATTATTGCAGGCAAAAGTTTCTAAAAAGGAAGGATTTGGGAATCAAAAGGATTCTTCAAGATGAGAATGTCTACAGCTATATGGAATGGTAGACCAGAGAGCTGGCAGAGACCATGAGACTCCTATGAAAGCTACATAGGACGGTGGTTAGTACATGCTCCAGACTAGAGTCAGAGAACCTGCATGTGATCAAGAACGCAGGATTTTAGCCCTGTGAATTTGCCCCAACTACTAATCTCTCTCAGTCTTTTACTTCTTTTCTGTATAAAAGGTTTTTTTTTTTATGACATAGGAAGGTGTTAAGAGGGTTAATTAAGCTAATGTATGTAATGTGTTTAACAGTGCCGACCACAGAGTAAGTAGTCCATAAGTTAATTATTGTGGTCTAGCCATGAATGAAAAATATAACACCCAGAGAAGGCATGTGATTTACTTAATTATTTAAAATTTGCAAAACCTTTGACTCTGGGTTTCCACTTCTAGACTATGGGATATTTAAAGATTTGCTAAAACCATAGTCCCTGAACTTAAGGGACTAGAGAATGAATATGGTTAAGAGTAAACACTTTTGTTATAGAAACTACCATCAGAACCACTCCTTACAGCTCTATGACCTGGATCAGTCATTTGGATTTTTCAGTTCCTTCATTTATAAATGAAGCTCTCATGTACATACAGTGCCGGTCTTCCATAAGTGGTTTCTAGGGTCTAGAAGGAAAAATAATATTGAGTTCACATGACACTCTTCTTTCATTCCTTCCCAGTCTCAAAAGTGGCAGACAGGGGAGATACTATAAAACATAGGGCATGCCTACAAAAACAAATTCAGAACTTGTTTTGAGACTACTTTGCAGGACTGTATAATCCCCGGAACTAATAAGAAGCATTCTCAGGTGTCTCCAAAACAATGGCCGGGACACATCAACCTCAAATGAGAAAACCCTGGAGTTCCTCTGTAGCTCAGCAGGTTAAGGACCCAGCATTGTCATTTCTGCGGCTCAGGTTGCTGCTGTGGTGCAGGTTTGATCTCTAGCCCAGGGAACTTCCATATGCTATGGGTATGGCTAAAAAGAAAAATAAATTAAAAAACCCTTCTCAGTGAATGGCAGGGGATACGCAACCCTACATGTTGAAAAAACATAGCCTGGTATTCAGTCCCAGTTTGGCATCTCCACCTTCAAGTATCTCTGGCTTTGATATAAGGAAAAAGTAGCAATAAGATTTTGGATAAAGACATCAAAATATTAAACCTATAAGTATTGCTTAATAGGGATCTGCTAGTTTGCAACTGATTTATGGCAATTGGGAAATACACCAACAAATGGTATCAGATATAACTGAAGAAACTTTTAGTTGTCAGTTACCACCTCCTTCTGTTCAAACATTTACAAGTGTTGCTAATAAGGAAAAAAAATGTATTGATTTGCACTTTTATTTCCATGCTCCAGGAAAAAAAGAAAATAAGGGGTGAGAGGCAGAAAGCACACATAAATAGCCAGACTATATACCTAGACCTAGAACAATATAACCCTAGCCATAAGAACAACATGTCATAATTGGCCAGCTCACCAAGAAAAGAGAAGATGACACTGGAATCTCATGGATGCTAGCATTTTAGGGAACACCTGCTTTTACTCTACCCCATTTTTTTTCCTTTATAGGGTCACACCTGAGGATATGGAAGTTCCCAGGCTAGGGTTGAATCAGAGCTGCAGCTGCTGCCCTACACCACAGCCACAGCAACTCAGGATCCCTGCAATGTCTGTGTCCTACACCATAGCTCACAGCAATGCTGGATCCCAGGCCCACTGAGTGAGGCCAGGGATTGGACCCACATCCACATGGATACTAGTCAGATTCATTTCTGCTGCAAGAGAATGGAAATTCCCCCAAACATTTTGATCCAGGGTGCATTCATGGCTTCTTCATATTCTCATTCCCCCCTCCCTTGGCTTCTGAACAATTTCTTGGAAACTACACTTCACATTAACAGTTCTTATTTTTCATAACAATAAATCAGGTGAGCTGGAAAAAACCTAACCACAGCTGCTTTTCTAGCAATTTTAATGGTCTCGACTTGTAACCTGCTCTCTATGGCTCCCCCCAAGGAGTGAATTAAACCAAAACTTCTGGTACTTGACCCATTTCCCATTATCCTTTGAGATAATTTTTCAATCATTCCTTCATTAACAGAAACTTTGTCTCTTGCATGGCCAGTTTCCCAGGCCACAGAGGGGTCCCTCCCTCTTTTAGCCTGGATTTTGATCTGCACTACACTCTACACTTATTCCCACAGGATTTTCAATTTGCTAAGTGAAAGATTTCCAAATACCCACTAAAAGAGGAAGACAATCTATTAAAGGGAACTGACAAACCACGGGACAAGTCACAAGTGGTATCCTGGGCCTTCTTGGGGCCCAGGTCATTTCGGTCTCTAGGGCTGACAAAGGAGAGGAGGAGAGGCAGAGAAAAAAATATGCGTGGACACATGATCACCTAATAAAAGAAACTAGTCAGCAAAATAAGTGAGCTCTGTATTGAGGCACATACCTTACAATGGAATGAAGGTCAGAAATATGTGACAGAAGACTACATCTAGGTTTTTGGATAGCTTTTAGAATTCTGAATGTCTGTGTGTGTGTGAGTGTGTATTGGAGACCTTAAAATTTATGTGTCTCATTTGTGATGGATTATTCTAAACATGCATGGTCTTTATGTTTGAACGGTAAGTATAGCCAGAGGCTCAAAAAGCAAAGGCCTTTAAATTTATAGGACTTTTGCTTAAAAAAAAAGACAGAGAAGAACAAGTGCATGGGAAGTAGGTTATTTGGGAATACAGTCTGAGCAATCTTAATGACTAAGTTGTGGCAACGTAAAAATGATGTAAGAAGCTTTTCAAAGTTTATATTTTCTATTTTTAGATATTCTTTTGCACTTTACCTTTGACTGTTACTTGTACTATGTATCTGCCTATTAAGTAAACCAGTTTAAGAAGTATGCCACGGGCGTGGCCCTAAAAAGACAAAAAAAAAAAAGGGATTAGTATTTATAGCACTCAAAATTATCTCTAAGTGATCACAACAAACACAGTAATGTGTTTTTACCTAGCATACAGTAGGTGCTTCATAAAATAAGTGTTGAAATAAAGTGAATTACTGAGTAGACCCAGCCTAGCGGGGAAGGATCAAGATGGCAGAGGAATAAGATGTTGTGCTCACCATCTCCCACAAACACATCAAAAAAACACATCTACATGCAGAACGATTTACACAGAACATCTACTGAACACTGGCAGAAGAACTTAAACTTCCAAAAAGGGTAAGAAACCCTCCACATAACTGTGTGGAACAAAAGAGAAAAAAAGAGAGAGAGAGAAAAAGGGAATCAGGACTGGACTAGCATTCCTGTGAGGGAGCTGTGAAAGAGAAAAGGAATCCACACCCCGGGAAGCCATCTAACAGACGGAGAGATGAGCCAAGATGGAGGGACCTCAAAGTCACTGAGAAAAGCGAAGCCGCTGGACTGAGGAGGGAAAAGCAGACTGACAGTTGCACAGATCATTTGCGCCACCGCCAGACAGCACAGCCTGAGAAGCTCAGTCAGGGGCTGGACACTGAGACTCACTCAGGCTCTGGAAGCAGTGGGGACAAACCACAGCAGTCATCTCAGAAACCAGAGGAAAGCATGGCCTGCCACCACTAGGGGGTCTGTGGACAGGCCCCACCTGTGGCCCCAGTCACCTCGAGGTTGGCAAAAAGAGCGCACTGCAACTGAGCACCGCCTGCTGTTGCTCTCACTTCCTAGGGAACACATCTGCTCTGCTGCTGCCAACATATGCTTGATCAGTGTCACTTCCCAGGACCCTGCAACTAGGAGTAGCATCTGCAGCACCTCCTGTGTGGGCTAAGTGGGACAGGGTACTTCTTGTGTAGTCTACAGGTGATGGGGGCAAACAACCACAATTATCTCTGACACCAGAGGTGGGCATAGCCTGCCACCACTAGGGGTATGGGAACAGGCACCAACCACCTCAGAGGACAACACAGAGGAGGGTATTTCAACCAAACACCACCTACTGTTGCTCTCACTCCCCTGGGAACTCACACACCCTGCTGCTACCACTGCCAAATAATCTGGGCACTTCCTAAATCTTCCCAAGGATCATTACCGTTTCCCAGGGCCCTGCAACTAGGAGTAGGCTGCACCAACTTCCTGCAGGTTCTTGCTACTATTAAGAGCCCATCAACCAAGAAATGACTACTAGCCCTACCCATTGCCTCCTTCTCCCTGGAAACACAGTCAGCAACCTGGGGATAACAGCCTGCTCACACTGAAGGAAGAGATAGCAAACATCCAAGCTCCCATGCCAAAAATAAATAGTAACCCCACAAAATACAAAGGAGTGCTCTTGCATAGAAATTGCCCTCCAAGACTAGTTTGGTTTCCCTAAACTCACAGAAAAAGAAAAACCTAAGCAAGATGAAGAAGATCAGAAACCATTCCCAGTTAAAAGAATAGAAGAATTCACCTGAAGCAGCAAACAATGAAACAGACCTCTGCAGTCTGATAGACACTCTCAAAAGAGAGACAGTGAAAATACTGAAGGAATTAAGAGCAGATATAAACAGTAACGCAGATTACTTTAAAAAGGAACTAGAAAATAAAAAGAGGAACATAGGAAAATTAGAAATTTCATCTGCAGAGATGCAAACTGAGCTAAAGGCAATAAAGAGCAGAATGAACAATGCAGAGGAATGAATTAGTAACTTGAAAGATAGAATAATGGAAATCGCCCAATCAGGACAGCAGACAAAACCAAATGAAAAAACACTAAACCAATATAAGAGATCTATGGGATAATATAAAGTGGGCCAATCTACTCATAATAGGAATTCCAGAAAAAGAAAAAAAAAGGTGATTGAAAATATATTTGAGGAAATTATGTCTGAAAGAAAACAGATATCAAGATATAGGAAGCACAGAGGGACCCAAACAAGTTGAACCCAAACAGGGCCACACCAAGACATACTATAATAAAATGGCAAAAGTTAAAGAGAGAATTCTAAAGGCAGCAAGAGAAACACAAAGTGTTAATTATAAGGGAAGCCCCATAAGGCTATCAGCTGATTTCTCTACAGGCCAGAAGGTAGTGGCAAGATATATTCAAAGTTCTAAAAGGGAAAAATTTGTAGCCTAGAATACTCTACTCAGCAAGAATATCATTTAAAGTAGGAGAAATAAAGAATTTCTCCAACAAACAAAAGCTATAAGAGTACAGCAATATTAAACCCATTCTAAAAGAAATACTGAAAGGGCTTCTCTAAATAAAAAAGAAGCAAGAGGAATAGGGTGGAGGAAATCACAACTGGAAAATAATCACTTAAATAAGTCAGTATACAGATCTAAAAGGAAAAAAAATTGTAAAAGTGAGGAGTTCCCTTCGTGGCTCAGTGGTTAACGAGTCCGATTAAGAACCATGAGGTTGCGGGTTCGATCCCTGGCCTTGCTCAGTGGGTTAATGATCCGGCGTTGCTGTGAGCTGTGGTATAGGTCACAGAAGAGGCTCAGATCCCACGTTGCTGTAGCTATGGTGTAGGCCGGCAGCTGTAGTTCTGATTCAACCCCTGGCCTGGAAACTTCCATATGTGGCAGGTAAGGCCCTAAACAGAAAGAAAAAAGAAAAAAAAATCTAGTTCATTCCACATATGTAACAGAGCAGGAGACTGAGTTACACAGGCACTTCCAACCATCATCCAACTAAAGAAATATGAGCAGAGTTTTAAAATCATCTACAATTTTTATCTCCAAATGATATTTATATTTTCTATTACTATGGACTAATTAGTCAAACAGTAAATACTGATTAATCTCATGCACTACACAGTAAGTTTATTGGTGCTCAAGGAAAAAGTCCAGTGCTGGGTGCTTCAGAAAGTGGGGCTTAGAAGGAACAGGTGGGGTTGGTTGGGAAAGGTGACAACGCCAGCCCCACCAGGGTAAGGCTGTGCCTTTCTCATTCATGTATCGGCCATGTATAGCCACATATCTGGCATGCAGTACACTTTCAATCCGTGTTGGTTAAATGAAGAAACAAAAGATGAAGAGATTGAGCATGAAAAAACACGACATCATCTGAGAGAGGTGGGAATGCACATGGCATTTAAGAGAATTGCAAATCAAGCAATCCAGCACAGAGCTTGAATAAAGAAGTAGCGGGAGGTTAGGTGGAAAAGTCAGTGTCTTCCCTCTGAACTTACACAGTATACAAGGTTGGCTTCTATTATATCTTTGCCACAGTGCTTAGAATGATGGTTTCACTGATCTGTCTCCCCCTTTAAGTGGTAAACACTTTGCTTTGAGGGCAGGGACCATGAACTCCATCTATATGCCCAAAGTTCAGCACGAGGAATGGGCCAGCAAGATGTCAATAAAACTATATTAAAGGAGTGGATTAATGAATCAACTTATACTATCTTCTATAATGCTCACAATTATGATATACCTTGACTGCAGACTAAGCAGTTTGGATTTCATCTGGAGGGCAATGGGTCATCAATATGTTTGTGTGGGAGTATAATATGACCTAAATGGTGGAGATCAAGAGGCTAAGGTCATTGCATAGGTAAGAGTAGATGGGCTGGGATGGGATGATGGGCAGTGGACATGGACAGGAATGGAACTATGAATTTGAAAAACACTGCATATACTGTAAATCAACTATAATGGAAAAGATTAAAATCTTATAAAAAAAGAAAAACAATGCCTATAACTCCAAATACACATCAATATGAATACCATGCTCCTAAAACCACTAATCTTGTTGTTCTATTGATCTGTTTCTGGCTACTAGCCACATTATAAAAATATTCCCATCCATTTTCAGTTCAAAATATTCTTGGCTCTTTGTATTCTCTAGATCTTTTATTTTCCATAATACAATTATCTGGGGCATATTTACACCTTGTTCCATCAAGTATTTGAAGTCTGACAAGTACACCACAATTTAATTTAGAGGAAAAAAGGAAAGAGTTCTACTACTTGACCTGATAATTTTCATTGATTCTGTCAACAAAAGCATCATCAGACAATAGGAAAATGGATTAAATCAGGACAACGATACCAGTTTTAGAACGAGAAAACAAAATGTTCTAGCATTAAATCACATGAAAATTTTGATATGGAAATAAAAGAATGCTATTTTTAAGACAGTGTATAGACACAGTCACAAACATCTAATTTTTTTTTTTACAAGAGCCTTAATTGGAGTGTGTTTCAGGGCTTACACAATAACTTTTTTCATCCTGAATAAGAAGTACTTTTAGAACACCACATTCATCTAGTTCTAAAGCTAACCAAATCTGAATGCAATTACTGTATCAAGGTTCAGGAATAGAAATTATGTAAAACCATCAGTTTTGTTTTATATATTGTAATTTTCAGAGTTATCATGTTCTTAGGAAGTCTCATTAATTATTGATAATAAAGAACTTCTCTTGGGAATTTATTAATTAGTGAGACAACAGTTATTCCACAATTATTATATGCCAGGGAATAAGTTAAACACTTTATAACTGACTTTATTTAATCCTCAGAACACCTTCATGAAATAAACATTATTACCTCCATTTTAGGATGGAAAATGGGGCTTAACAAAATCAAGTAACTTGCTTACAGCCAGACCTTGTAACTGATGGAAGAAGCATGGAATAGTGAGAAAGGATGTGAACCTTAGAATCCAAAAACCTTCAGAGTTCCCTTGTGGTGCAGCAAGTTAAGGATCTGGCATTCTCACTGCTATGGCCTAGGCTGCTGCTGTGGCCTGAGTTCAATCCCCAGCTCCAAAACTTTTGCATGCCTTAGGCATGGTCTAAAAGAACAAAAAAACAAGCAAATAAAAAATCCAAAAACTTGTGTTAGAATAACGGATCCATTCATTAACATCTCTGGGTCCATGGGCAATCCACTTAATTCCTGAGTGTGGGCTTCATGAAACTTGAAGGCAGTAGAGTATGGTAGTTAGAGCAGGAACTATGGAGACAGACAGTCTCAGTTTGAATCCAAATGCTGCCACTTATCAGCTGTGTGACCTTAGATAATCTATTTAATTCCACAGGTTCCTAACCTATAAAATGCAGAAGATGATGATGATATTAATAGGAACTACCTTGTGGGAGTCTTATATGGAGTAAATGAGTTAATAAAATGCTTAGAACTGTGCCCGGCACATAGTAAGTGTCTGTCTGTGTCTGTCTGTCTGTCTGTCTGTCTATCGATCTATCTGTTAGCTATTATGACCTATTAAAAAAAATAGGACTGTTAAAAAAATACATAAACTCCCAGGACTGTTAAAAAAAAATACATAAACGTGAAAGTGCCCAGTCCACTGCAATGCAGATTCATTGAACCTAAATCACAAAAGTTAACATTAGCTGAAAATTCAATGATAATAAGATAAAAAATTAATAACAGGCATGAATACAAGCCATATTGCCATCAAGCCTTTAAAGAAATTGTCAAATGCCCACAGGTGTTAGATGATGACCAAATAAGCTAGCTGAGTTTCTCCAGGCCAAGTTAAGAATTCTATCTTTGGGGAAGTTCTCTTCGTGGCTCAGCAGTTAATGAAACTGACTAGGATCCATGAGGATGCAGGTTTGATCCCTGCCCTTGCTCAGTGGGTTAAGGATCCGGTGTTGCTGTGAGTTGTGGTGTAGGTAACAGATGCGGCTCAGGTATGGCATTGCTGTGGCTGTGGCATAGGATGGCAGCTGTAGCTCCAGTTACACCCCTAGCCTGGGGACCTCCATGTGCTGTGGGTGCAGCCCTAAAACGACTAAAAAAAAAAAAAAGATTCTATCTTTATTTGTAGTTCTGGCTTTTTGATTCTGAAGGCAGAAGTGGGCTCGCTCTGACACTGGGTGAGCTGTGGCAAACTATGAAAAAGCACCTGGTTCCTTCTGAGCCTTTAGGATCCAAATGTTCAGTTGCAAAGGGATTAATATGGCAGAATAGAAGGACTGGAGCTCAACTTCTCTCCCAAAAAACAACAAAACTACAACCAAATGCTGAGCAGCCTTCAACCAAATGGACTGTAAACTTCCAAAAAAGATATTCTACTCCAGAAGACAAAGAGGAGACCACATCAAGAGGTAGGAGGGGCGATTATGCGATAGAAGCAACCCCATACATCCTGAGTGGGAAGCCCCACAGACTGGAAAGTAACTGCATCACAGAGACTCAGTTACAGGACTGAGAGTTCTGAGCCTCACGTCAAAACCCCACACCTGGGGATCGGGCACAGGGAGAAAGAGCCACCAGAGCATCTGGCATTGAAGACCAGCGGGCTTGTGTGCAGGAGCTCCACAGGCCTGGGGGAAACAGAGACCCCATTCTTGAAAGGCACACACAGACTTTCACGTGCACTGGGTCCCAGGGCAAAGCAGTCTCCAGAGGAATCTGGGTGGAACCTGACTGCAATTCTTGGAGGATCTCCTGGGAAAACAGGGGTGACTGTGGCTTGTTGTGTGGGAAGGGCACTGGAGGCGAAGCTCTCGGGAACATTCAACAGCCTGCATTTCTCTGGAGGTGGCCATTTCTGGGAAAATCTGGTCCCTCTCATCAGCAATGAGAAGCCCCAGGCCAAACAATAATCCAGGTGGGATCCCAGCCCCACCCATCAGTAAACAGGCTGCCTAAAGACCCCTCAGGCACACAGCCAGAGGGCTCTAATCTCATCCAGAGACAAAGCCCCACCTGCCAGAGGGATAAGAATCAACCCCACCTACCAGTGCGTAGGCATCAGTCCCTCCCATTGGGAAGCCTACAGCAAGCCCCCTCCATACCAACTTTAGCCACAGGGGAGGGAAACGCCAGAACTAAGAGAGGCTACAACTTTATTGTTGGCAAAAAGGTCACCACAACAAAAACCTATAAAAATGAAAAGACAGAAAACTCTTAACTCAAATAAGGGAGAAAGAGAAAAGCCCAGAAAAACAGCTCAGTGATGAGGAGATTATCAGCCACCCAGAAAGAGACTTTAGACTGTTGCTGCTGAAGATGATGCAAGGCATTGGAAATAGACTGGAGGCAAAGACTGATCATTTACAGGAAACACTACGCAAAGAAATACAAGCTGTAAAAATTAAACAACAAGAGATGCAAAATACAATAACTGAAATAAAAAATTCATTAGAAGCAGCCAACAGTAGAATACAGGAGGCAGAAGAACGAATCAGAAAGGTGGAGGACAGATTAGTGGAAATCACTAATGCAGAAAAGAGACAAAAGATTGAAAGGAAATGAGCTGAGTCTCAGAGAACTCTGGGATTATGTTAAAAGCACCGATATCCGTATTATAGGGGTGCCAGAGGGAGAAGAGAGAGAGAAGGGGACAGAAAAAATATTCCAGGAGAATATAGCCGAAAACTTCCCTAATATGGGAAAGGAACCACTCAGTCAAATCCAGGAAGCGCAACGAGTACCATATAAAATAAAGCCAAGGAGGAACACCCAAGACACATATTAATCAAAATGACCAAAATTAAAGACAAAGAGAAAATTTTGAAAGCAGCTAGAGAAAAGAAACAAATGACATACAAGGGAACCCCAATAAGGTTGTCAGCAGATTTTTCAGCTGAAACTCTGCAGGCCAGAAGGGAGTGGCATGATACACTTAATGTGATGAAAGGGAAAAACTTCCAACCAAGATTGCTTTACCCTGCAAGGCTCTCATTCAGATTTGAAGGACAGATCAAAACCTTCACAGATAAGCAAAAGCTAAGAGATTTCTGTAACACTAAACCAACTTTACAACAAATCGTAAAGGAACTTCTCTAGTCAGAAAAGAAAAGGCCACAACCAGAAATAAAAACACCACAAATGACAAGGCTCACCAGGAAAGGCATACATACAGTAAAGATACTAAATCATCCATGCACAGTTATGCTACTAAAATCAGAAATCGTGAGAAGAGAGCACAAATGCAGGTCTCTGGAGACACACTTGCAATTAAGAAACCAACAACTTGAAACAATCTCATTTGTATATAGACTCCTATATCAAAGTTTCAGGGTAAAAAAAAAAAAAAGAGCAAAAAAACCCCAAAGAGTTAATACAATGGCAATAAGAACATATATATCAGTAATTACCTTAAATTTTAATGGACTGAATGCCTCAACCAAAAGACATAGACTAGCCGCATGGATACAAAAAGAAGACCCATATATATGCTCTCTTTAAGAGACCCACTTCACTTCTAGAGACACATACAAATAGAAAGTGAGAGGATGGAAGAAAATATTCCATGCAAACGGGCATCAAAAGAAAGCTGGAGTAGCAATACAGCGGCCAGAATGGCCATCATCAAAAAATCTGCAATCAGTAAGTACTGGAGAAGGTGTGGAGAAAAAGGATCCCTATTACACTGTTGGTGGGAATGCAAATTGGTGCAACCACTGCGGAAAACAGTATGGAGATTCCTCAGAAAACTCAAATTAGAATTACCATTTGATCCAGCAATCCCACTCCTGGGCATCTATCCAGAGAAATTCATGACTCGAAAAGACACGTGTACTCCAGTGTTCATTGAAGCACTATATGCAATAGCCAGGTCATGGAAACAACCTAAATGCCCATCGACAGAGGAGTGGATAGGGAAGATATGGCACATACACACAATGGAATATTACTCAGCCATTAAAAGGAACGAATGGCCAACATTTATAGCAACATGGATGGACCTAGAAATTATCATGTGAAGTGAAACCAGTCAGACAATTAGACAGCAACACCCAATGCTACTGCTTACATGTGGAAACTAAAAAGACACCATGAACTTATTTGCAGAACAGAGAATGACTCACAGACTTTGGAAAACCTTGGTCTTTCAAATAAGACAATCTGGGGGGTGGGGGGAATGCACTGTGGGTTTGGGATACAAAATGTATAAAATTGACTTGTGATGATTTATATACACCTATAATTGAAATAAAATCCATTACGAATGCTAAAAAAAAAAGAAAAAAAAAACAGATGTTCAGTTGCAAAGACATTTCTTCTACATGGGAGAGTTCAGCTCCCAAATGCCCCTACAAGAGAATTAAGAATGGGATCCCAGGAGTTCCCATACTGGTGCAGCGGAAACAAATCCGACTAGGAACATGAGGTTGTGGGTTCAATCCCTGGCCTCACTCAGTGGATAAGGATCCAGCATTGCCATAAGCTGTGTTGTAGGTTGCAGATGCTGCTCAGATCCTGTGTTGCTGTGGCTGTGGCATAGGCTGACAGCTCTAGTTCCAATTCAACCCCTAGCCTGGGAACGTGCATATGCTGGGGGTGCGGCCCTAAAAAAAAAGAGAGAAAGAACGGAATCCCAGATGGAAATTCTATAAAATTGGGTTGTGATGATCATTGTACAACTATAAATGTAATAACATTCATTGAGTAATTAAAAAAAAAATGGGATCCCAGCTGTGGGCATCTTGTATATGGATTTGAGTGTAGCTGCTAGTAATAAAGTTTCCAAAACAGTGGTTTACACCAGTTCCTGGTAAGAAGTTCAGAGCTCATACTGCAGTTTCATTAAGTGCTCAGGAACTAATTTGTTCACACATGAAACGTAAAGACAAATGCTATGATTACGGTTGTTTTATTAATGAGATGACCTCAGATCCCATATCAACTACAATGAATCCTTACTCTTTGGTTTATTAACTCACACGAGGTCCTGAGCTTTCATGCCAAAATGGGGCCTTGAGTCCCTCCTGGGTTTGTACCAATAAGGCAGTCTGTTCCAGTCCAAACCCTGAACATTGAACAAGAACAAACTTGCACCATCAAGACACCTACTGGAATTAATAATTGGCAGCGTCCTCTTGCTCTAGCTCTTTGAAGTCTTCTTAAATTAAGTAATGAAGCTTCATTTGTCAAGCTAGAGAGAAGGCGCTCAAACTTAGTAGTTCAGTAAGGGCTTCAACTTATTCATCACAAACTACTGTGTGCCTGGCACTTTAGGTGCTTTTGTTCTAATACCTAATGTTTACAATAACCCTGAAAGGTAAGCAGTATTCATTTTACAGATGAAGGAACTGATGCCCAGAAAAGTTAAATGATGTATCCAAAATCACAATGTGAGAAATGTGTTTAAAATCCAGTCATCAGTCTAGTTTGAATAAGCTGAATGCGAGGATGGCACAAATTACTTGTCAGGGTGGTGATAGGCACTCCTTGCCTTTCCAGTTGAACTTCTGCTATTAGATAGCTACTCTCATCCCAGAATTCAAATTCATTGAAGGTCAGACCCAGAAGCATTCCAAATATTTTGTTTGTTTTACCTAACCACCGCAATAAATACTGTCTGTCGGCACCAAACTCATACGCTTTCCTCGGTTCCATGTATTCCAAAATCATCTGCTTTGTTCATACTCAAGTGTAGGAAAACTACTGGAGTGAGAGGAAGTCTGCTAAGGATAGAAGAAATTCACTAAAAACACCGGGTTTCAGTGTCAGAGCAGTTGGTGCACTCATTTGGGAAGCGAAAGAAAGAGTGGGCTCCCCAGAAGTTGAGGGGCTGGAGCCAGGCATGGCAGTAGGAGGCACTGGGGTTTAGCCAGAAACCTGGCCTGGCAAGAGTCCTGGGCATCCCAGCCCTGTTTAGATCCAGACTAAATAATTAGGAGCAATAGGAGTAAATTAGCCTTGGGTAAGTATCACTGCTGAACAATTTGGTGGAAGTAAGAGGCAAGCAGATGTCAAACCTAGGCAACCCAATGGCAAGGAAAAAACAACATGACAGGCAGGGTCAGGAACCTCACTGTGATAGGAACAGCCTAAGTGGAAGATCTATTTAAGACCCAGAGAGTCAGAAGCTACAAAGCAAGCATTCACCTGATGTAACAGCTTGATTGTTCCTAGATAGATGAGTTGTGCCAGTCGTACCTTGTACCTTGTTGTTAGGGGCTGCCTTTTAATGGCTGGCTTATGGTTTGCCTTGGTACCACCACTGGGAATAGACTGTGCTGGGCTGTTCAACTGGTTGGTCAAGCCGGGAATTACATTTTCCAGAATTTCTTGTCCCCTGTGGTTCTAGGTTAGCAAGGACTAAAAGAATTTAGGATTTGGGAGACAGAGCAAAATAAAAGCTATGTTCCTCTAAAGGTCTTTGCAGTCAGATGGAATGACAGACCCACACAGAAGTATCCAGTGGGTGCCAGTTTTCCCTCTCTCTCCTCTGCTCCCCATCCCACTCTGAAGCTTAACAGAGGCCCTGTACCCACCGCCAGAAACCGAGCTATAGACCACAGAAACTGTAGCTACACAGAGTCCATAACTTCCCATAGACTTCCCCATGAACACTTTGTGTGTTCACGTCAGAGATTGGATGTCCTTGATTTCTCATATCTTTCCTGCACGTTCTGTTTTGTCCACCCACACCAGGGCTTCAGGAAGACTAATTAGTGCCTCTTTTGATCTCCAACTCCTCCTTCTGGGCCTTTGCTTCCCCAGCTCCTCCCCAAACTGTGTAAGGTCCAATTCCTATAATAGAACTCTTATTCTATACACTCCTAAGGCAGTGGAAGCAGGGAAATGAGTCTAGTTACGTGCCCAGGAAGAAAGTGAGAACATAACAATAACAATCTCCAAAACTCTAGCTGAGAAGAGGTGGAAGATGTCACATCCAGCCCATGAAGAATGAATTCCACTACTGAAAGGAGGATTCTCATACCAGAAGAAAGGAAACATGATGTTTAGGAAAAAACCAACAGATGCTCTCTAAGGATAGGTATCCAAATAATTTAGTCAAGAACACGTTAAAGCCAAGCACAGTCAAATGAGAAAGTACCAGCATCGGGCAATTTCTAGCCAACCAGAAGAATTATTTCTGAAGGCATGTGCTGCAGAACACATGCAGAACAGGACTAAATAACTTGATGGTATTCTTAAACAGAGACTTGTGTTCAACTGAGTTTGGAAAACACTGGGTTAAGCAAAGTAAAGTAAGTTTCTAGGCTGTAGTAGTTCTCAGAGTCTTTCACATGCTAATCACCAAGTGTGCAGCCTTTGTCAAGCCCATTGGGACATCACAGGACTATTGTCCCAAAGAACAAACCACAGGAAAGTTTTTACCAGAGAAAAGGACATACACAGGTCAGAGCTGCAGAGCCTAGGGCGGACCACACCTACAGGCGGAAGGTGGCAGCTGGGGGACTAGGGTCACAAGCTGAAGCACTATCAGCAATGAGGGGCAGAGGCAGAGCTCTGAGTGACACCTAAGCAGTGACAGGGATTATTTCCTCTCAGGTGAAGCTCCACTGGCAAGAGATAAACTCTGGTCTCAAGGCTCATGAATTCCACTCTCCAAAGCTGTGCTGTTCTACACAATGACCACTTGCCACAGGTGACTACTGAGCACTTGTAATGGAGCTAATGCAGACTGAGAAACTGGGGTTTTTTTTCTTTTACCTAACTTCATTTAAATTTAAATGAAAGAAGGGAAACATCGTAATGTATTTTTCTATTAAACACAAATTCATTGTTCTGGTAGGTCTATACTTCTCTGTAATCGTTGAAAAATGAGCATCTGAACTGAAATTTATGCTTGAAGTATAAAACACTGAATTTCAAACTTAGTACAAAACAGTGTCAAACAGTTCATTAATTTTTATTTGATTGCATGCTGAAATAAAAATATTTTGATATATCAGTCTAAATAAATTACTAAAATTAATCTTACTAATTTCCTTTTACTTTTTTCAATGTGACTACTAGAAAATTTAGTTTTGTGTGTGACTCTCATTAATTTTCTTTTGGATGGTACTGCTTTAGATAAAGATCAGTTCCCCAAACCAAGTCCTATTTCCCCAGGTCAGTGATTTATACCTTTAGATGCCCTCCAGAGTCTTGTAACAAAGCAATCCTAACTAATCAGCAGACATTGAACAAAATTAAAAGAAAAAAAAAAAAAAAGGAGTTCCTGTCGTGGCTCAGTGGTAACAAACCCGACTAGTATCCATGAGAATGTGGGTTCGATCCCTGGCCTTCTCAGTCAGTGGATTAAGGACCCATAGTTCCCATGAGTTGTGGTATACGCTGGCAGCTACAGCTGCCTAGGAACTTCCATATGCGCGGGCGTGGCCCTAAAAAGACAAAAAAAAAAAAACTGTAAATAGGAGTTCCCCTTATCAGCCATATCTCTGCAGCACCAGGATACAGATTTAATCCCCTGCCTGGCACAGTGGGTTAAAGGATCCAGTGTTGCTGTAGCTATGGCTCAGATCTGATCCCTGGCCCAGCAACTCCATATGCCATGCAACAGCCAAAGAAGAGGGGGAAAAAAAGTAAACCAATTAGAAAATCCATTAATAGAGTTCTGAACTTAAGTCATTTGTTTGAATCTATTTTTCCTTTGCCCTCCTCATACTAATTAGTACCTGTCAACAAAAGGCTATGTGTTTGAACTTTACAAGAAGGCATGAAATTTGCATGCTCTAACATTTCTAATGTTTAGACAGGATCAAACAAATTTTCACCCAAAGAAAAATAGCTTAAATCAAGATCTGAAAGACATTTAGTTAAAAGGTGATTGCTCTTCAGGCTAAATCTCTGAACAGCACTTCAGTTATTTTGTTTCTATATTTAGACATCAGCCACATCTAATCTTTAGCTTTTGTGATTACAGTAACAATTCAAGAAAGAAATCTAGGAGGTTGAAAAGGCCTATTTTGTACAAACTTTACTTATGAGCCTGACATATTAAGTAGAACAAGTATGTAACTAAAATAACAAGGATTGTGTTCTATAGCAGCATTTTTTGGGACCTTCTTGGGTAAATGAACCCCTGTGCACAAGCCCATATATGTAGCCACGTTTATAGGGCCCAGCTTAGTCCCTCCTTTGCCACCAATGACTGGACAAGGTATCTGTGTCTGACCAAAACTGGAATTTAGACTTGGGATACAGAATTAGACATTATTTGGTTTCTGATACATACTAATGCTAGAACATTAGGATAAGCAGAGTTTGGGACCAACAGGTGCAGGCTGTGGCACAGTAAGATAATTTACAATAAAACTGAGGAAACATAAAGTAAATAGGCCAAAAGAAGCAGAGCCAAGAGACCAAACATTCTAGGAAAGATAAAGTAAATAGCTTTGGATTTGAAGTTTCTAGTTTCTGGTTCCAGTGGCTTACGACATCTTTCTGTAATTATCACTCTACAGTTACTGGGGGCACCTTCAGACATTCAATAAATTCCTCTTTTTTGTTTGTTCCTTACCAAGCTGGTTTATATGGGTTTCAGCTCTGACAAGAAAATTGATCCTTGCTTTTGTCAGCTAAGCACTGGACTTGTCCATTATGAAATATTTAATAGGAAATTAATGAATAATATTAATATGAACTTAATAAGTTAGTAATAAAATGATACAGTGCCCTGAAAGAAAAAACAGAGTGGTTATCTAGAAAAGATATTTTTCATTAAATTCAAATACATTGGTAGTCACAATATACATTGGTAGTCACAATATACAACTCCTACTACTATATTAAAAGTAGGAAGAGGAGAAAATAAAAACAGGAGGAGGAAAATAAGAGGAAGAAATAAGTTATGTCTTAATTTTTCTTTCCTTCAGCAATGTCTACTCTTCCCCCTTTGGTTTTTATAAGATCCTCTAGCAAAAAGTAAGCTAGGTAAGAATCTGAGAGGTATGAATATATGAGTTAGCAAATAATTAGTAAGCATCTAGTAAGAGCTCAGCATTTTATACAGTTGTTGAGGGAATCAGCAAGTAAAAAGCATTGATCCTGACATGCAGGGAACTACAATCTAATTACCAAGATAATACAAACACCAGACTCACTACTTGGACCTAGGAAAGTAGTGTGATTTTCCTTGGGTCTGGGTCTCAATAAAAATGTAGGTCTCATGGTATTTCTGGTCACTAGAGCAAGAATTAATGTGCACTCTGGATAGACTCAAATCCATAGCCAGATGGAATATCCAAATTATCATCAAGGTACAGACAGACTCAGAGCCAGGAATATAACACTGAGCATTAAGTCTAAAGAGCTAGAGGAATGAGAAAGTAATGGAGGTACAAAGCTGAGGGGGTACAAATCATAATAAGTACGAGGGAGGAGCAGAACAAGGTAAGTAGGTTAGAACAAGAACATGACTAGCAAGAGTTAGTAAGTGGGCTGTTGCATGGTTCTGAATAAGAAGCCGGGCAAGAGGATGGTCCCTCAAAATGAAGGTGAATGGTTCTCACAACGGACAGTGTTTGGGGGACATGAAATCCAAAGTCAACACATAATCTCACACTCCTCACCAGGGCAAAATCTGCCCCCAACCAACACTCTCCCTGCCTTGAAAGAACAGCAGACTGCATTTTAGCCACTGTGTCCATTGCTGCATCATCTATTTCAACCAATTAATTTTAAAGAGAAGTTTCCACTAAGGACCAGGGAAGCTATATGACTTGGTCAAAGCCATTAGGTTAGTGGCAGAATCAGGACTAAATCCAAATTCCCTGATTTTTAGTCCAATTCTGCCATGTTAAAAACCATCTTTTTCATTCCAAGCTGCTCTATCAAAAGTTCATTTTTAACTTGTCGTCTCTCAGTAGGGAATTTTCCCTTTCAAATTCTCCCCAATTCCACACACCTTAATGCCCTTTTACTATCCACAACAACAGACCTGGGTTTTTTATCCCTCTGGGTACAGAAAGACACTAAACTGCAGTCCCCTGCCTCACACCTTACCATCCACGTCCCACTTCATTCTAACTAATGACCTAACTGAACCATAGAAACAGAACTTCAGAAGAAGTTTTATACGTGTGTCTGTATATGTATATACACACACACACACGCACACACAAAGAATATTATTCAGCCATGAGAAGGAAGGAAATTCTGCCATTGTGACAACACAAATGGACCTTGAAGGCATTATGCTAAGTGAAAAAAAGAGAAAAACAAATACTACATGGTATCACTAATATGTGGAATCTAAAAAAAAAAAAGTCAAACTCATAGAAACAGAGACTAAAAAGTGATTGTGAGGGGCTGGGGATGGGAGAAATAGGTTGATAAAAGAGTTCAAATTTTCTTTTTTTTTTTTTTTTGGTCTTTTTAGGGCTAGACCTGTGGCATATGGAGGTTCCCAGGCTAGGGGTCAAACTGGAGCTCTGGCTGCCTGCCTACGCCACAGCAATGCAGGATCTGAGCTTCTTTTGCAACCTACACCACAGCTCAGGGCAATGCCAGATCCTTAACCCACTGAGTGAAGCCAGGGATTGAACCCAAGTCCTCATGGACACTAGTTGGGTTCATTAACCATTAGAGCCACGATGGGAACTCCAAGAGTTCAAACTTTGAGCCACAAGATGAATAAGGCCTGAGGATCTAACGCAAATCTTGCTGACTATAACTGATCACATCACATTGTATAATTGAAATTTCCTGAGAGAGTAGAACTTAAATGTTCTCACCAAAAAATAAAACAAAATAAAAAATTCCACAACTTACCATGGTTTCTCCTATTATTCTGGATGAGCTTGGATGAGGCCAGGCCCCAGTCTGTGCCTTAGACGCTAATCCCTTTCATTTGCTCAATAACAAACTTCTCCTCCCCCTCCTGCAGCATCCATTTTTTTTCCCTCTCTACTGCTATGTCCCCCTTAGCACACAAAGATGCCATGAATCTTTCCATATAAAAATACTAAAACTTATCTTGACCCCCATCCCTCTTAAGTTCCACGTTTTTCTTTCTTTCTTTCTTTCTTTTGTTTTGGTCGCACACACCCACAAAAACTATATGAAAGAGTGGTCAGCACTCACTGTCTCCCATTGTCTCCTCCCACCTCTCTTGAACCCAACTGCAGCCAGCCTTTCATCCCCTTCACTCCCCTGAAATTGCTCTGATCAGGTTAATAAAAGGGCCACTTGAGTCCAATTTTCTCTACTAACTTGACCTGGCAGCAGTGATCACTCTCCTCCTGGAAACACTGTTCTCTCTTGGCTTAGAGGTTACCACCCTCTCCTGGTTTTTCTACTCCCTTTCTGTCCATTCCTTCTGAATCTCTTTTACTGCTTCCTCTGATCTTTCAGTGTTGGAATTCCTTCAGGTTCAGTCCTAAAACCTCTCATTTTACCTCCATGCATTCCCTACACAATCCCATTCCAAGGCTTTAAATCCATCGATGCATTGAAGGCTGCCAATTTTCTGTCTCCAACCCAAACCTTAAACTCCAGACTCCTCTCTGTCCAACTGTCTGCTTGGTATCTTCACGAGGATGTCTAACAGACATCATCCTCAACTCAACTCATCCAAACCCAAGCTCCTGACTCCACCTGCAGCTGGTCTTCCCTCATCTGCCTCCCATCTCACTTGATGGCCCTCCATTCTTCCAGCTGTTCAGAGTCATTGTTCTTTTTTTTTTTTTACATTCCATATCAAATCCATCACGAACTCTTGTTAGATTTACCTTCAAATTATATCCAGAATTGAGCCATGTTTTACTAGTCTGTTACTGCCTAGATTAGTTCAACAGCCTCTAATCCAGAGTCTCGCTATCAGTAGCCTCCCATACTTCTGTCATTGCCCCCTTTTAGTAGTCTTCACGCAGAGAGCCCCTTTCAAAGCACCAGCCAGGTCACATTCCTCTTGTGTGTGCAGTCCTCCAAGGGCTTCCGCTCTCACACACAGTGCGAGCCAAAATCTTTACAAATCCTTTAAAACTTTTCCATCTGGCCCCCTGGTGCCTCTCTGCACTCACCTACTTCTCCTCTGATCCCCATCTTGCTAAGCCCTCTTCAACCGCACTGGCCTTCTTGACCTTCTGAACATTCCAGGCATAATCCCACTTGAGCATCTTTGCTTTTGCTGCTTCCTCTGCTTTGCCTGCTTCATGCAGATATTTTCTGTGAAGCTTTCTCAGGCCATGCTGTCTAAAATCTCAATCTCCCTTTCTGATACAACCCATTACCTTTTGCTGCTTTATTAATTTTTTCCTTACCACTTATCCTGTCTAACATACTAAATATTTTATCGTGTTTATTGTTTGTTTTTCTCATTAAAATGTAAGTTTCATCATAGCAGGGATTGATCTCTTTCAGATTTCCCTAGCCAGGGAACTTCCATATGCCGCGGGTGCAGCCCTAAAAAAAAATAATTAATTAATTATGTTGCATTCATGCAATGCAATACTTCTGCAGACATGAAAAAGACTGAAGTAAATCCATAAGTACTGATTTGGCAATCATACCTCCAAAATACATTACATGTGCTACAATTTCTTATCTACAATTCCAAAATCCAGAACACTAGAAACTGAAAGGTTTGTTTGAAATTTTACTGGTGGTGAAATCTGACCAGTCCTAAACTCACTTAAAAGCAACATATTTACCTATCTGGACATGGAAAATATGTAAATTAATTGATATGTAAATTAATTGATCTCACTTGATACAGATAAAATATTCAAACTTTCCAGTACAGAAACAATTAAATATGTTTAATTATGGAATCGCACCAGCTGTGTTACATGGTATTTGGTACATGCACAGTATCACCCATTCTAAAATCCAGAAGACTCTGAGCCCTAAACTCAACTGGTCCCAAAGTTTCTGAATAAGGAATTACAGCCTACGCTAAATGAACAAACAAGGTACAAAAGAGTATCTACAGGTTGAGCAAATTTGTATAACTTTAGAAGATACATATACTGGTTTAATGTCTGGAAATTTTGCAAAGAGTATGTCTTTTTTTTATACAGAAAGAATTTATGTTGATTATTTCTAAGGAGTGGGACAGAAAGCAGTGCTGAACATCTACCAACAGAGAAATTGGCCCATCTCCTGGGGCCTGGGGCAGGAGCTCCTGAGTCTCTCTCTGTAGGGCCACCATGAAATGATTCAGTTCTAAGCACTTTGTGTCTCTGTGTGTTTTCACTAAAGGTTGTGGGCACTAAACAGACTTGTGGTTGCCAAGGGGGAAGGGGGAAGAAGTGGAATGGACAGGGAGTTCGGGGTTGGTAGATGCAAACTATTACATTTAGAATGGATGAGCAATGAGGTCCTACTGCCTAGCACAGGGAACCATATCCAATCTCTTGGAAAAGAACGTGATGGACGATAGTATAAAAAAAGAATTTATATATATGTATGACTAGGTCACTATGCTGTACAGCAGAAACTGACACAACACTGTAAATCAACTATACTCTAATAAAAAAATAAATAAAAATAAAGGAGTTCCCATCATGGCTCAGTGGAAACGAATCTGACTAGCATCCATGAGGACAAAGGTTCAATCCCTGGTCTCACTCAGTGGGTTAAGGGATCTGGCATTGCCATGAGCTGTGACTTAGGTCACAGACGTGGCTTGGAACCTGGTGGCTACAGCTCCCGATTTGACCCCTAGCCTGGGAACCTCCATATGCTGCAGGTGCGGCCCTAAAAAGGAGCAAGAGAGATCACAGGCTCTAACAACAGAAGCTGATTGACCCATCTTAAGTCCCATCCCTGTGGGTGGGGGCAGGGTGAGAGATGCAAGGAAGTCTCCTTTAATTGGCAGTGCAGATGGTACCTCCCTGGAGAAGGCAGTGCTGAGGCTCCAACAGAAAGGAGGGGAGTGACCTGGCAGGCTGACAGCTAAAACGAATGTCAGCAACACAGACTATATATTCATCACTAGCTATTAGCCTATTAGTAACTGTGTAAACTTCTTTATCCCTCTGGGCCTTGTTTTCCACCTGGGGAGGAAGAGAGACCTCCGAACTCTAACAACTTGCTGATGGACTACACACAATGCCTTTCAGACATGAAACTGCTTACAAACCACCTAGGGATCTTGTTAAAAATACAGATCCCGAATTCAGCAGGTCTGGGGTGGTGTGCACAAGCTCCCAGGTGATGCTCAAGTTGCTGGTCAATCAGATCACACTTTCAATACAAAGCCCCAGAGGACTGTGCTATGGCTTGCAGGTGATGAGACACTAAGCCAAAGAGCAAAAGTTGAGCTCCGAATGATCAACTTCATAGTGGCGATACACTGTTCAAAATTTCCTTTGTGGCCCAGTTTATTGCACACACTGGAGGTATAGACAGAGCCTCTAATGGGGTTTTTCTTCTGCAAAAGCAAGTGCCTTACATTTCATCATTAACCTAGTCATTGATCAAACCAAGAATCTGCCCTTGTATTAACACTCTGAAGCATAACCTAAGAGCTTTACCATCAACCACGCAGGTACTTAAGAAACAGATGACTCTAAGTTTGGCTTAGAGCTCACACAAAAGAATCACTTTTTAAGGTTTCATAATTAATGTGAACTTCCGGGAATTTTTTTTGTGCTATAGACCAATCCATTGTCCAATAATACCAGGATATGAACCAACAGAATTTAGCTTGGAACGCCCCTGGGGAAGGCCGAGGTTTTCATTTATGGCTGTTCAGTAGAGTACACAGATGGGTTTCGATAAATAATTAAATATAATGGAACTGAGGGACTCTAAAGTGAGTTGAGTACAGTACTAAAGGTTTCATATTGAGTTTGTTTATCTAAGGTTGTGCCAACATTAGAAAGTCAAATCCCCCTCTGGTAGGTTTGACTGTGTTTAGTTTACATTAGGTATAATTTTAGAAGTCAAGTACTCTCACGTCAGACATTTTCCAAATTACACTTTCAGACAAGAAACCACATCAGAGACCTGAACTGGCTGCAACATTAATTACCCCCAATCAAACATCCCCCCCTTTTGCCAGTTTTCTCACATTGTGTCCTCTCACTGGCATTACACCGGCATGCCCAAGGAACACTGGAGCCTGGGAAAGCCAAAGATAATTACCTGTGAGTTAATGAGTAGGATGGTGCTCTGGACATTTCAAGTTATAATTCACCTGAAAGACATGAAGCAGTGCACATTTTTTTTTTTTTTTTAATCCTCAAAGGCAGCATTTTGCCCCAAGTGAACAGCTTAAAATCTCAGGTGTCATACGGACACTAGGCAGGGAGAGCTAAAAATAACTGTAAGGAAAGGGCTAAGTAATAAGAGACAAAAATAAATGAATATTTAATATAAGTGGTAACAAGGAGTCTTTAGAAGCACTCAGCCCAGAAGGCAAGCTTTTCCCACTTAAAGCTGGCCAACCCTCTGTTACTGATTAATAGCAGCATTAGAAGGTTCTCAAGGTATCCCGAGCAATATATGGGAGCCCCTGGAGAGTGGTGCCCCTGCAGCAGATGAAGAGTGGAGGGGCATTTAAGACCTACTCAATTAACTGTAAAATATACAATCTTGGTCAGGCCTAACCCCAATGCTGTGCATTAGATCCCCATCTATCTGGAAGTTTGTACCCTTTGACCAATATCTCATTTTCCCCACCCTCCAGCCCCCCGTAACTACCATTTCTACCCTCTGAGTTCCGTTTTATAGATTCCACACGTAAGTAATATCACACTGAAATTATGTCCCACAGCGGTAAAGAACCCATCACTAACAAAGTCTTGAGCTTATCTTACATAAAGGCAGGTAAGGAAGCAACGTGGTAAAATTACCTCTGCTTGTAACATGATAAAATTGGCTGAAACAGGCTGGAACCACTGTGGCTGACTAGGGTCTGTGCAGAATAGACTTTCTTGTCTGATGGTGACCTTTTGACATCACAGCCCTAATTTCCACGCATGTTCCATATCAACTCCTGGGGAATTCGCATCTGCAACGCATGAGGTAGCAAGCCCTGTCTGAGCCTGCACAGAAGAGCCCATCAATGCTCTCAACCCTCCTAACCAATCACTTCTTTTTCCTTTTCTTCATCTCCCCAAAACCAGAACCCTTTAACTATCCACCTCATCTTTCTGTCTGCGAGACAGATTTGAGCCCTGCCTCCTATCCCCTTGCTGCCGGGGGCGGGGGGAAGACACCTCGTAATAAAGCTTTCTTTTCTCAAAAGGCCGTGTACAGAGTTTCCGTCGTGGCGCAGTGGTTAACGAATCCGACTAGGAACCATGAGGTTGCGGGTTCCATCGCTGGCCTTGCTCAGTGGATCAAAGATCCGGCGTTGCCGTGAGCTGTGGTGTAGGTTGCAGACGCGGCTCGGATCTCGCGTTGCTGTGGCTGCGGTGTAGGCCAGTGGCTACAGATCTGATTGAAACCCTAGCTGGGAACCTCCACATGCCGAGGGTGCGGCCCTAAAATGACAAAAAAGGAAAAAAAAAAGGCCGTGCACAGTATTAGCTTCGAAGCACATCTGGCAGCGCACATCTGGCAGCGAGCACTTGGGTCAGTAACAGTTGAGTATTTGTCTTTCTCTGTTTGGCTTATTTCACTTAGCATAATGCCCTCGAGGTCAGTCCATGTTGTCACAGTGGCAGAATTTCCTTCTTTCGCACGGCTAATATTCCATTGTATATATGTGCTGCTTCTTTATCCACTCATCTGAAAGTTAAGAAAGTAGGTCTTAAATGTTTACACTACAGGAGTTCCCCTCGTGGCAGAGCCGTTAAAGAATCCGACTAGGAACCATGAGGTTGAGGGTTCGACCCCTGGCCTCGCTCAGTGGGTTAAGGATCCCATGTCTCTGTGAGCTGCGGTGTAGGTCGCAGACGCGGCTCGGATCTCGCGTTGCTGCGCCTGTGGCGTAGGCCAGCAGCTGCAGCTCTGATTTAATCCCTAGCCTGGGAACCTCCACATGCCGCAGGTGCGGCCCTAAAAAGCAAAAAAAAAAAGTTCACACCACAAAAAAAAAAGAATTATGTGATGTGACGGAGGAGTTAGGTAACACTCAGCTGTTTCACTAAGGCGAGACCTGAGGAAAAGGCAGACCACTCCAGATTGGTAGGTGGAAAGTTTAACAAGCAAGGGAACTTACCTACAAGGCTTGTCTTGAGTGATGCTAGACGAGTAGATCGCCACACTCACCCGCCAGAATCTGCAAAGTGTACGTGGTGGCCTTAGAGGGATTCAGTCGCGTATTCAGTGAGATGGTCTCAAACACATATTACTTTCTCAACGGTACTTCCTTGAAAATGGCCGCTACTGTGGGTACGGTGGGGCGGAAGGTACACTCCAAGGACAGGGCGAAGGGGAGGGACCTTCGCTGCCTGGGTCCAGGCAGGCACGTCGTCGTGACGACCTCGCCTTGTAATACACAAGGGCATGCCTTAAACTGTCACAGTGTTTTATGTCGATTATACCTCAGCAAAGCTAGAAAACAATGTTTTCGGTATGTAAACAAATACACATTTTACGACCCATGATTTGCATCTCTAGACAGATGCTCCTCTGTAAACTGGAGAAATCAAACACATCCGCATAAGGGGATGTGTACAAGGAAGTTTCCTGAAGCTTTCTATAGAATAGCAAAATACTGAAATTAACCTTACTGCCTGTGAACAGAAGATAGATTGAAAATCTAAGGCATATGCATGTAACAAGAAGCTATTTAGTAGGTAAAATTAATGATAGATGGCTACATGAATATGTGTAGAGAAATCTCTAAAACAGTATTGAGTGGGAAAAAAGCCTACTGCTGTGGTAAACACTGAAAATATCCAAATCAATTCAATATTTGATGAAAACACATAGGTGTCGCGAATGAGTAAAAACACAGTAGAAAGAGGAATCATCAACCTACACAGCTGTTACCTCTGGAAAGGGAAGGGGGGAGTGTGGCAATAAGGATACAGGTGTAGGTATGACTGTATAATTAATGAATCTGTAAAAGATCTGAAATAAATATGCCAAAATGTTAACATTTTAGGACTAGGGCTGCTAGGCTCCCACCATATTTTTGTTCTTCCCTTTATTTCAGTCTTTAAGATCTGTTGCAATGACAAGGGAAACTGTTATTAGGAGCTCTGGGCAGCTATTGGCATTCTTGATGCCTTAAGTAACTAAGGTTATTTTTTTGTTTTTGGTTTTCATGTGGTTATGAAAACTGAAAGTTTGTCGGGGGCGGGGGGACATTTAAAGTAGAAGAAAAAGAGTATGCAGAAGTCAAGGAATGCAAATATCTGAGAAACCCCACATAAGAGGAACTTTCCATATAATAGGCCAGATGTTACATATTTGCCTCTAAGAGAAATTTCTGGGTCACATTGAGAGTGTCCAAAACTATCAGAACCTTAGATAAGAACCAGGAAAAGCATCAGCAATATAACATACTTTACTTAGTAACCTGGACATAAAATATATATTAAAAAGAGATAAGAATTAAAATACTTTGAAAGTGTCTTTTAAATGCTAAAGGATTCTGTGTATGTGTGTGTGTGTAGTTTTAGTAGCTTCTAGCTTAATCATGAATAAACAGATTGCTATTTTAACTGCTGTTTTTTCCATATCCATTCCAAATCGCAGAGAGTTTGCATTTTGGTTTAACAATAGTTAGCAATATTATTAGGTCCATGGCCCTGTCGCAGGGCCAATCCTAGAGACTGTGGGTTACAAAGAGAGAAAACTACGCTTTGAGGTCAAAATTATATTTAAATCTCACTTCCACTACTTACTGGTTGTGTGACCCTGGTTGAATTATTAGTGTCTCAGAGTCTTAGTTTCTCAAGTTATTCAAGAGGAGTGCCTAATTAGCTAATTATTTCCCACATTGTTGCTATAGTAATAAATAAGGTGATTCTGTAAAGTCACTGGTGTATGAGGTATTATCTATGCTGAGTAAATGGTACTTTGGTTATTATCAACAAGAAACCGGTGAAAGTTCTTCCTGGCCATCACAAAAATATTACAATCAGCAGGAAAACATCAGCCAAATAAATGTTTAACTTGTATGTTGTAAAACTTGTCTAACTACTAATTTTTACTGAATTACCTCATTTTTATCATATTCACTGAATTTTGTTTTTGTTGTTAAATAGAAAGAAACTGTGTCCGTGGATGTGTTAAAATCAGCCTATCTGCTCATCAAGAGCACCTCTCATACTTTGTTGATTCAATATGAAGTTAAATAAATGTTAATGAATCAAATGAACTATTCTCAATATCAGAAAAATATCTAAATGTCATGGTTCTAGGAAAACTTCTGAACTATTATTGAGTCCAAAAAATTAGCAGTAAATATTTACTTAGTCCTCAGAGGGTGTGGGGCCATTTTACCAGACAATTCAGTGAGATATTCAAGAAAAGTCACAATTTCAGCCTTCAAGCGGCTCACAATTTTTTTAACCCACTTTCTGAGGTATAATTGTCATACAGTAACTTGCATGTGTTTAAATGTACAATTTGATAAATTTTGACACAGATGTACAGCTCTGAAACTATCTCCAAAATCAAGACAATGACCACATGCTTGACCACCAAGAGTTTTTCCTCCTGCCCTCTCGTAATTTCTCTATACTCCCCCTGGTTCTCCGGTAACCATTGTTCTGGTTTCTGTCACTATGGGTTAGTTTGCATTTCCTGACATTTTATATAAATGGAATTATACAAAATGGATTTCTTTACACCTGGCTTATTTCATCAGCATAATTATTGTGTGTTTTTTTGGCTTTTTTTAGGGCCGCACCCGCGGCATATGGAGGTTCCCAGGCCAGGGATCTAATAGTAGCTACAGCTACCAGCCTATGCCACAGGCGTAGCAACGCCAGATCCGAGCGGTGTCTGCAACCTACACCACAGCTCAGGGCAACGCCAGATCATAAACCCACTGAGCAAAGCCAGGGATTGAACACGCAGTCTCATGGTTCCTAGTCGGATTCATTAACCGCTGCACCCACCACGACAGGAACTTCCATCAGCATAATTATTTTGAGATTCGTTCACATTCAGTGCATGTATCAACAGGTCATTTTTTTTTTTTATCACTAAGTAGTCGTCCATTATCTGGACATACCATAATTTGTTTATTCACCTCCTGATGACATCTGGTTGAAGTCACTTACAGACTATTATAAATAAGGCTACTGTAAAGATCTGTGTATAAGTCTTTATGTGGACCTACTCTCATTTATCTTGGGAAAAACCAAAGAGTGGAATGGTTGTATCAGAAGATGTATGTTTAATATTTAAAGAAACTGCCCATCTGTTTCTCAAAGCGGTTGTATCATTTTGCTTTCCCAGGAGCAATGTATGAGTTGCAGTTCCTCCGTATCTTTGTATCTTCGTCAATACTTGATATGGTCAATGGTTTTAATTCTGATAGAAATAGTGGTATATCATTTTGATTTTAATTTTTATTCAAAGGGCTTAAATTTGAATGATCAAATACAAACTTGTCATAAACATGAATATATGAAAATACATAAACCAATGATGAACGACCATTAGGAGAGGGAGTTAAAACAGAGGTTAGCAAGCCAAGGGAAGAGGACCTCCTGTGGAAGACGATTCTAAGTTACTTATTTTAAAAATTCTAGGAGTTCCCGTCGTGGTGCAGTGGTTAACGAATCCAACTAGGAACCATGAGGTTGCGGGTTCGATCCCTGCCCTTGCTCAGTGGGTTAATGATCCGGCGTTGCCGTGAGCTGTGGTGTAGGTTGCAGACGCGGCTCGGATCCTGCGTTGCTGTGGCTGCGGCGCAGGCCAGTGGCCACAGCTCCGATTAGACCCCTAGCCTGGGAACCTCCACATGCCGCGGGTACAGACATAAAATGACAAAAGGCAAAAAAATAAAATAAAATAAAATAAAAAAATAAAAATTCTAGAAATCGGAGTTCCCATTATGGCGCAGTGGTTAACGAATCTGACTAGGAACCATGAGGTTGCAGGTTCGATCCCTGGCCTCGCTCAGTGGGTTAAGGTTCAGGCATTGCTGTGAGCTGTGGTGTCGGTCGCAGACGCGGCTCGGATCCTGCGTTGCTGTGGCTGTGGTGTGGGCTGGCAGCTGTACCTCTGATTAGACCCCTGGCCTGGGAACCTCCATATGCCACAGTGCGGCCCTAAAAGGACAAAAGGCAAAAATAAATAAATAAATAAAAATTAAAAAAAATAAAAACTCTAGAAATCTCTGTTTTCTGGAAGCTTAAAATACAACTTTAGGAGTTCTCTTGTGTCACAGCAGGTTAAGGATCCAGAATTGTCACTGCTGTGGTTCAGGTCACTGATGTGCCACAGGTTCAATCCTGGCCCAGGAACTTTTTCGACCAAAAAAAGAAAAAAAAGAAAAAGAAATGGACATACAGGCAATAGATGAAAGTTCATTTCATGCTGGAATGATCAATGGGATTTGACCCCATTGGTGGGATTTGAGTTGAGCAAGATTTCAATATGTACAAATGTAGAAACTGGAGTATTTTCAGGCAGAGGAAATGAAGTTAATATTAGAAAATAAACGGATGAAGATTAAATTCATTTGACATACTACAGAAATAACAGGAACCTCCTCACCTCTGAGATCTAGGTGAAACTGCCTTGAGTTTCTTTGGTTCTCTTTGGGAATCGGTGGTACCCAACGTTCTATCCTGCCCCTTATGCCTCTTGATTCTGTCTCCTTCACACAATGCCTCGTCTCACACTATGCAGTCCCTTAACCTAAAACTGAGGCCCTTCTTTAGATGTATAACAAATCTCATTCACATCAAGCCTTCTGAGAACAAGTAGATTTTGGTGGTGATTGTAGGCTGTGGTGATGAAGTATGGAGAGTCATACTGTGTCACTAGCCTTCTTCTAGCTCAGTGGCTTTGTCTTTCCTCACCCTTGTCCATCTTTGTTCATCTCTGCTCTCCTTCTCCTTCACCACCATGAACCAGGAGCTTCGCCTTCTCTGCCACTGTGCTCGGCAGATTCACCCTCCCATGAGACCTGGGTGTCAGCTGACACCCCAGCCATTGGGGAACTCATCTTCTGCCCTAAAAACATATCAGATATTTCCCCCAGTGTTGACAGTTTACTCTGTAGTGAGAATTTCAATGCTGGTTTTTAAGGTAATGCCATTAACGCATTACAAGTTTGCTTGAAGCTGCCAAGGGAGATATAAGGAGACACAAAGTTGCTCAAGTGGAAGAAGGTAAAACATGGGCAAGGTTTCCTGGAAGCCAGGTGTTACTAGCCAACAAATCAGAATTTGTCCTCCCTGGGGGCCTCTAAGCTGGTTATTTTTGCCATAGCTTTCTAATTTATCATGACGGGGGAGTATGTAGTGATCTCAAGAATGTCACTGTCAGCATGGCTCCCACTACCATATGCTTCCCCCCTCATGGAAAATCATACAGTTTTCCTTTTTTAAGTCGTCAGGAGTCAGTTAATCTAAATTGGGTCTAAGAGGTGGAGTTCTCTTATGGCACAGTGGGTTAAGGACCCAGTGTTTTCACTGCAGTGACTCAGGTGGCTGCTGTGGTGCAGGTTCCATTCTTGGCCTGGGAACTTCCACATGCTGTAAGTGTGTCCAAAAATAAGGTGGGTCTAAGAGGATAAATACATTATAAATAGCTCTAGAATGTGGAAGTTTACCAATGGGGAAAACTTTTGGCAGAAGTCTAAATTGGGTCCAAAATCATGGGAAAAATCAAGCCAATTATAGATGCTCTGGTGGCCAGGGAGATGAAGAAAGTTAAGCAAGCAACAGGCTTCAGAACTGGGAAACTAAGAAAAGACAGTGTTGGGAGATAGGATTATAGTCAGTAATGGACTAGGTTTAAGGTATGGAAGCATGTTAATGGAAACTGGTGTTCAGGGTAGGTACTGAGTAACTGGAAAACATACCTGGGATCTGTTTCTTGGAGACCTAAGGTCAGAGTGCTCAGTAATAGATCAATGCCTCTAGATGCCACACAGTATGATGGCTAAGAGGCCCAGCCTACAGACTCAGACAAAACTGGGTTCAAATCCCAGATCTGCTACTTATTAGCTAAACAATCAAAAATTAGTATCTAAGTTTCAGTCTCCTCATCTGTAAAATAGAGATAACATAACCTACCTAGCTGTAAAGGTTAATTGAGGTTAATAAGCCTTAGAGTCATCCTCAATTTCCCTGTTTCTCACACAGCACTTCCAGATAAGCTTGCTGCTCTGTGTTCAGGACCAATATCCAACATCTGATCAGTTCTCATGGTTTCTTTCGTTACTATTTGGTCTGAGCCCCGTATCTTTGCTAACCTGCATTATTATATAGGAGCAATCATATCCTAACCCATTACCCTGATTCCGCTCTTGTTCCCCTTTCCAGAGTGATTCTTGTAAAATGTCATACATGGCAGCCCTCTGCTCAAATCCTCCAACTGCTCCCTACTTTATTCCAAGTCAAAGTCCTCATCTTGGTCCAAAGGTCCTATAAAATCAGTCTTCAAGCCCCAGTGCTCAGCCATCCCGATCTTCAGTTTCTCAAACTCAACAAACACATTCTTGACATAGAGCCTCTAAGCTGATTGTTTCTTCTGGTCAACATGTTCTTTGTCCAGATATCTACATGGTTACCTAGCTCATGAGCTTCAAATCTTTGCTCATATCACCTTCTCAGTAAGGTCCATCCTGACCAGTGCATTTAATATCCCACCTCCCCTAACACACACATACTCTTTCCACATTCCCTGCTCTATATTTTTTCTAACATTTGCCACCTTCCTAAATACTCTATAACTTACTTATTGATTATGTTTATTATCTGTCTCTGCTCACTAGGGTATAAGTTCTACAAGGCAAGATTTTCTGTCTGTATTATTCACTGATGTATTCAAAATACCAAGCGTAGGCTGCCTGGCAAACAGGAGGCACTTGAAAAATATTTACCGAATGTATGAATGATACATGAAATGCACTGGCTCATTGCCTGATACACAGTAAGCATTTATTTAGTGATAATCTTAAAAACAGGTGAGTATAACTTTGGTATGGCTCTAGAGGCAATGAATGACTGCTGGCCTTAGTTCTAGCATCAGAGATAATGCATTAGACAGGATCAGCCTTCTGGGCTGATAGGCACACGGAGAAGAAAAACCCCTCAGCCTATATACAGACCTACTTCAAGCAGCATACTGCATTGTGTTTCATTAGATCCATCCTTCCTTAGTATTTCTATGTTTCCTTTAAATAAAATCACTTCAACTCATTTAACCTCTCTTCAAAGACATAGCTTCCAACCTTTGATCCTTATTATTATTACTCTGTGAGCTCTATGAAATTCATTCTCCCACAGTCCTTTTGAATAAATGTGAAGCTCATAGCTGAATATTGAAGGCAGACAAGATAATCCTCCATCAGGCAGGCTGTTTTGAATAAAAGCCGTCAGCTGCCACACACTGAGGAATAAAACACAGTGCCGCCCCTCTGTGTAGAGGATGCAGCTCCCTTGGGAAGGTATTATCCCAGTTTCCATCTTTTAGAATTCACAGTCCCTTCGGCTGGAAAAGGATCAAGAAGAGAGCACACAGCATGGAACCTAGAGTGGTGACAACATTGTATGACAGTGCTGCACCCAGAGTCCCCCCACAACGGCTGTCCTACAAGTGTCTGCTCTATAGTGATTTCACAGAATAGTAACAGGTATTTCTCAGGAAAAGGGGGGGAGGGGTGGCTCTTAACAGTCAATTTATTCTAAGAAACTACATAATC
>PVHT021183648.1:26030433-26041300 GCA_004024745.2 Catagonus wagneri
TTTTTTTTTTTTTTTTTTTTTTTTTTTTTGCTTTTTAGGGCTGTGCCCACGGCATATGGTTGTTCCCAGACTAGGGGTTGAATGGGAATATAACTGCTGGCTTTCGCCACAGCCACAGCAATGTAGGATCCGAGCTGCATCTGCAACCTACACACAGCCCACAGCAACGCCAGATCCTTAACCCACTGAGCAAAGCCAGGGATCGAACCTGTGTCCTCATGGATGCTAGTCAGATTCGTAAATCACTGAGCCATGAAGGGAATTCCTCATTCAACAACTATTAATTGAATACCTACTATGTGCACACATTGTGAGCGCCCAGGATTCAGTGGCACATAGGACACACACAGTCCTTATCCTCAGGGGATTTATAGTCTAGTAGAGCAGTTACATATGGAACTCTTACTTGAAAGTTGATGAATACGATAGAAAGTAAAATACAGGCTGACATAAGAACACTTAAGAGAGAATGGTATTTAGTAAAATGCACTTTGAGAAAATCTGATTTAATAGTTCTTATGAATAAATTTTGTCTATGTGATCATGACAAAACTGCTTCTTATTTACTGTGTGTGCAGCACTGTGCTAAGTGATGTTGGGAAATGGAGATGCATAAGACATGAACCTTGTTTTAAAAGAATTTCTCTAACTGAAGTACAGACCAGTTAAAATAAAATAAAATAAACAGGAGCTCCCCCTGTGGCTCAGTGGGTTAAGGATCTGGCATTGTCTCCATGATGGCACTGGTTTGATCCCTGGCCCAGTGCAGTGGGTTAAGGATCCTGCATTGCCACCCCTGTAGTGTAGGTTGCCGCTGAAGCTTGGATTCAATCCCTGGCCTGGAAAATTCCATATGCCATGGGTGTGGCAAAAAAAAAAAAAAGAAAGAAAATGCAATAAACAATGAAACCCAGTATAAAATTACACATAAATTTGAATGGCTCAATACCATTAAAATGCTACCTGTCTTTCCAAGACTAAAGTGTCATAGCTTCTTAGAAGCCCTCTCCCAACTTGGAAACCTTAGGTTGATTTTTTTCAGTACTTTTCACACACTGCCTTATAGGATAGTGATTTGTGTGCATCTCTGATCCACTAAACAATTATACTTGTGGCACAGGCACTGGATATTTTACATCCTTGCATTCCCGACAGTGCTCCATCATTCATTGGAAACAGCAAGATATAACGGTCAAGATCAAAAGCTTTGTCACTATACTGACTGGTTGAACTCCAGTTTGGGTTATAGAAATCTCAGGAGCTTCCTGGGTGAAACCTGAAACTGGCCTAGTACACGGAGGGCAAGGAGAGACTAAAGAAAGAGGTAGGTGGCAGATTTAACAAGCAAGGAACTTACTTATCAGGCTTGCCTTGGGCACCACAAAATGAAAAGCTCTCCATGCTCACCAGAATCTTAAAGTTCACCTAAAGGCCTTCCATTGGATTCAGTCTAATATTCTGGTCTCAACGACCCATTGTTGTCTCAAGGTGTGTCCTTAAGCCAGCGTGTAGTGCAAGAAGCAGATGGAATCCATATTCCATCAACAAGGAGGGGGAGGGCGGCCTCAACTGCCCCAGTCCGGCTTCCATCTTGTGGGTCCATTGGTGGTCACATCCTCCCAGTGACCTCCCCCAGTATCTCACTCTGGCATTCAATAGCTGTATGACTTTGTGCAAATCTCAATTTTTTGAGCCTCAATTTTCTTGTTTTTTAAAATTCAGAAAACGATGCCCATATCTGCTTGTGTCCATGTTAGAGCAGAGATCTATTTAGCAGAGATGACACATATAAAAGAATTTAGTGCCTGACATAGTAAGTACGCTGTAATGGAAGATACTGTTATTATGTCTGTTATTGCACAGTACTCCGTGATAAGTGTTTGGGCAATACAGTGTTGGAGAAAGGGAGAGGCGGTTAGGCACTAGAACACGTGGCCCATCACCTCAATGTCTCTTACAAAGTTCCAGGACAAACAGAGATGGAAGAGATTTGAAAAGATCCCCTTGGTCCGACTAACTAGGTCCTACAGATTGGGGCTCAGAGGCTGCAAGATGGGGTAAATACTGTTGAACAGACATGGAGAAGTCTGAGGGTGGGCGTGGGGAGGACTTTGACATATGGGCTGAAATGTTCAGATTCCACCTAAAGACAATAAATAAACCTAAAGTATAATCCAGAAGAAATGGTTTTCAAGAAAGATTAACTTGCCAACTGTGATCAACAGGAATAGATGGAAAGAATAACAGCCATGTGAGATAATCAAGTTGCCAGATCTAACACAAAGCCTTGCACTCTTCTTCACACTCAGGGATAATTCGTTAAGTGAACCAGGGCCCAGGTGAAAGAGAAGTTGAAGAAATTACAACCTACGCTCAAAACTGGTCCATTGACATGAACTGAATTGCCTAGATTGTGATTCCGAAAGATGAGTTCCAGGAGGGTGTGGGGTCTATCATGAACCACAAAATAATTAATTCCTAGTGAAACTATACCTTTCCTTAAGAAAATAACAGTTTCATTATGTGGTTAATTTAGTCACCAAAAAGGGAATTTCCATGGCTGTTTAACAACGACACTTGAATTAAATACATTGTGGGGAAGCAGGTAAGGAAAGAGTTAAATCATTTCTGGGAGTCTCTAGGAAGATTACCCATATTTCTTTTAAATTTTTTAAAGTCATTTTCTGTCTTGCATTCATTTTACAGAAGAAAAAGTAAATACTGAAAATAGCTAAATGAGAACATAATGACATAATGGACTGTTTTCAAAGATCTGTATTACCTTCTTGAAATACTAAAATTCTCCAATTTGTCCTTGTTATATGCTAATGACTTTCTGGATCAAGACAGAAATTTGAAGGTGCAACGTTTGATTCTTTTTTTCTAAGTAATGTGGTTAAAGTCATGGGAACATAACCTTTTTTATTCTCCTTCTTCTCCCCCCACTAACCTGGGGAGCTTTGTTCTTGAAGATTCTTGTCAGAATTATGAATGCATTTTCCCATAGAAATAATGCTATAAATAAGCACATATACTTGGAATATTATTAGTTCCATATACAAGGTGTTTAATTTCCAGGCTGGACTACAAAAGTTAGTTCAAACATAATGTATTTAGCATACTACAAATTAATTTTTGACACAACCTGTTCCTAATTTCAGGACTCTCCGAACACTTAGACTTTGGGCCATCAACTACATTTAGCCAATTCCTGTTAGAATGACAAGTGGATTCATAGTAGCAAAATTTATACCTGACCTTCTGTACAACTCTTGGACCATAGATTTCAAAATCCATAGATTCTCAGAATACCACAGCTGTAGTTATCCTCAAAGTCATTTTACGTACAAAGGAAATGAGGCCAAAGAGGTGAAATGATTTGTGCAAGGTCACTTGGCTAGTTTATTAGGCAAGTTAGGACTTAAAAACAGGTACCAAATCTTATTAACTCTGTTTTCAACTGAGAAAATGCTATTTATGTATTCATTGGTTTATTTATTCTTCATTCATATACCAAAGAACCATTTGCTGCATGCCTCCAACGTGAAGAATTTTTTGCTCCCTGCTGAGAGAATTCAAAGAAGAATACAAATTGGCTTTTGCTCTTAACTAACAAAATCTAATTGGGCATAAAAACAGAACATTAGAAAATTAAATTGCACACAAGAGTTACATAAACATGCAAATTATATCAGCATACATGATTAAATGTGAGTTATTTATTTATTTATGTCTTTTTGCCTTTATCTAGAGCCGCACCCGCGGCATATGGAGGTTCCCAGGCTAGGGGTCTAACAGGAGCTGTAGCTGCCGGCCTTCGCCACAGCCACAGCAACGCAGGATCCGAGCCGCGTTTGCAACCTACACCACAGCTCATGGCAACGCCGGATCCTTAACCCACTGAGCAAGGCCAGGGGTCGAACCTGCAACCTCATGGTTCTTAGTCAGATTTGTTAACCACTAAGCCACGAAGGGAACTCCTGAATTGAGTTATTTAGATGACATGTTATGAGTTCAGAGGAGATAGAAATCAGGGTGGATTTGAGGTGTTGGGAAAACCTTCATAAAAGACAGAATTTAGATCCACCCACCCATCTGTCCACTCAATAGACACTCTGGGGTGCTCATAAATTTCCATGTACTAAACCAGAGGACGTTGTATTTGCTCTCGGAGATTCACAGTCTAATGGGGAAGACAGAAGAGGGCAAGAAGCAAGTGGTAGAGGGTATATGTGGCATCAAGTTTAAGCAGAGGCAGGACTGGGGTTAGGAAAGAAAACAAGACAACTACACACAAAATTTAAGGACTCACTTCCTCTGAGGCACTGCAAGTGCAGAGTCAGCACTTGCATAGGCCCTGAAGGTAGTGCCTCCTTAAATTTTGTACCCTAGACACCTCACTTGCCTCACCCTAGTTCTAGCCCTGTAGCACTACTTAGCCATCATGCAAAGAGGCAGAATAGTGTAAATCCCAACAAAACAAAACCCAGAAAACCCTGAATAGGGTTTGAATAAAACCTGTCATTAATCACTACTTGATCTTGAGTAAATTTTTTTCATGACTCTGGGCCTTGGTTTTCTCTTCCGCAAAATGAAGAGGTTGACCTAAACTAGTGTCATTCAGACTATGACCGGTGAGAGTGTGGGATCTTCAGAAATAACTCAGATAAGACGGGCCAGGTAGGCAGAGTGTTAGATCCCTCACTTTTGCTTTAACCAGACTAGTCACATTTTACATCTTTTATTAGGTTTTTTTTGAGATTTTTGTTTCTTTTTAGGGCTGCACCTGCTGCATATGTTAGACTCCGGGCTAAGGGTTGAATCAGAGGCCATGGCAACACTGGATCCGAGCCACATCTGCAACCTACACCACAGCTTGCGGCAACACCAGATCCTTAACCCACTGAGTGAGGCCAGGGATGGAACCACATCCTCATAGACACTATGTCGTTTTAACCTTCTAAGCCACATGGGAATTCCTGAGATTGATTATATATATATATATATATATATAGAGAGAGAGAGAGAGAGAGAGAGAGAGAGAGAGAAAGAGAGAGAGAGAGAGAGAGAGAGAGAGAGAGAGAGAGAGATATAGATTTTTTTAAAGGCCTCAATGATTTAAAAAAAATCTATTAGAAAACTCAAACATCACGTTGACCCTAGAAGATCTCTAATACTTGTGACATTTGTCCATTTGCCTTTCAGGGATCTGGTTTCTGCCAAGGGCCAGTGAGAAGAGTTACACTTTCAGTAACTGGTGGTTCTGAGCAGAGTCCAAGGGCACTGATCCATTGCCAGCCCTGTGGTGTGTGTATGAACCCAGCTCTTCCCACATGAAGTTCTAATGAGTCTTGGTAAGTTGCGTGGAGAAGAAATCAGAGGTAGGCTGAAAAACTAGATCAATGTGATGTTAATCTATGGGTGTGGTGAAAGTTATCAATCTAAGAGTCTTATGGTGTTTTGGAGTTGAAACTAGGAAGTACTGATGCAACCAATTTTCATGCCCTGAAAATGATGTCCCATGACTCTCACAGTACTTTCTAGCTCCTCTTCAGAAAAACAACTTGGGGAGTTGCCATTGTAGCTAAATGGTATTGAACATGACTAGTATTCATGAGGACTAGGGTTTGATCCCTGGCCTTGCTCAGTGGGTTAAGGTGTCCAGCGTTGCCACGAGCTGTAGTGTAGGTCACAGACATGGCTCGGGTCTGGCGTTGCTGCTGTGTTTGTGGCACAGGATGAGCAGCTGCAGCTCCAATTCGATCCCTAGCCTAGGAACTTCCATGTGCTGCAGGTGCATCCCTGAAAAGCAAAAAACAAAAAAAAGAAAAAGAAAGAAATACAAATTAGTCAAGGAGTCATCACAAATCATTGTTGAACAAATTGTGGACAAACTTTGTGATTAAAAGCTAAGTATATTATTTGCTTCATTCTAAGAAGCAAATTAATTAACTGAAAGACCCATGAGCCTTCACAAGCATCCTAAATAAATAACTAGGAGAAACGGTACAGGAGGAGAAAGAAAAAGCACAGCAGTCTGGTTTGTGTCTGTGAGATAGTGAAGTTATTTAAGTAGTTATTTAGAATGTGAGTTAAAAGCATAGCCATTTTTCTACTGTATAAAACAAAAGTGGATAACGTCATGCTCTACATGGTAAATACAAAGAATGGTGTTTACTTTTAATGACATAGGAGATGAAATTGCAAACCCCAGTTCCAGACTGGGAGAGGTGCCTCAAAACCAGGATAAAGATAAGAAAAGGTATGTATGTGTGCATGTATAATATATACATATATATGTATATATATATACACATTACATATGACTGGGTCACTTTGCTGTACAGCAGAAATTGGCACAAAATTGTAAATCACCTACAGTTTTTAAAATGTAAAATAAAAAAATTGTTAAATTAGGATGAAGAGAAAGGAAGATCCTAGGAGAATTCATTTAGGGATTATCTACTTCATGTCCGCACATTGAAGACATTATCCCAGTTAATACAACGACTTAAGCTGGACTATTAGTCCTACATGTGGATAAAGAAAACAGGTTTCAGGAGTTCCCTAGTGGCCCCGCAGTTAAGAATTCAGCAATATTGCTGCTGTGGCTCAAGTCACTGCTGTGGCATGGGTTCCATTCCTAGCCTAGGAATTTCCACATGCCGGGGGCACAGCCAAAAAAATAAAATAAAGAAAAGAAAAAGGAAAAAGAAAACAAGTTTCAGAGAGATTGTTTCCCAAGTCATAAAGATAATAATAAATGGCAAGTTGGCCTCCCTATCCAGGTCCAATTCCAAAGTAAGTGTTTTTCCAGTACAATCCTAAGGATGTGAGGGAAGGAATATAAAAATACAATCATTTTCAGGGTTAGTACAGTGTGTGAGAGTCACAGTTCCAAAAAAACACAGTATTAGAAGCAAGGGCGTGTTGGGGAAAAAGTCAGAAGTTGTGAAAACGCATTCAGTCCCAGAAGCACTCTCTCAGAGAAAGGTGAGTGAAGAGGAGATGAGAATGTGATAAAATCTGATACACACTCCATTTCCCATGTCTTCTAGAAAGTTGTGGACACCATCGTTTGGCTCACCACTGTTACCCCCCAGCACTTGGTACAATGTGTTACTTGTCGAGTCAACAGATAAATGTCAAATGAAAGTTGAAGAGATGAAGGAGGAATTGTAGGTAGCTTCTCAAGCCCATGACAAATATAGGCGTTTTGGGTTTTTTTTTTTTGCCCCCACATGCAGAAGTTCCTGAGCCAGGGATAGAACCTGTGCCACAGCAGTGACAACACCAGATCCTTAACCTGCTGGGCCACATGGGAACTCCCCCATGACAGATACAGATTTTAAATGTATACGTATATTTACAATATGGGTATGTAGGGGAAATGTATGCCTTTTGTTGAATAATCATCCTATTCATGACGTTTTGCCTTTATTTCCAACACAACTTTACTCCCTAGATTGTGTGGGTAATGCTTGTTGTGTATGTTTCAATCCCAGTCCCTTTCCTAACAGGGCAGAGACTCTCCTGTGTTTTCTTATTTCCAATTTTTTTTTGTCTTTTTGCCTTTTCTAGGGCCGCACCCGTGGCATACGGAGGTTCCCAGGCTAAGGGTCTAACAGGAGCTGTAGCTGCCGGCCTTCACCACAGCCACAACAACGCAGGATCCGAGCCGCGTCTGCAACCTTCACCACAGCTCACGGCAACGCCGGATCCTTAACCCACGGAGCAAGGCCAGGGATCGAACCCGCAACCTCATGGTTCCTAGTCGGATTCATTAACCACTGAGCCACGATGGGAACTCCTCCAATAAGTTTAAATGTAAATGAAACAGGAAATTAGAATAAGATTCTTTTGTTGGAGTTCCCGTCGTGGCTCAGTGGAAACGAATCCAACTAGGAACCATGAGGTTGCGGGTTCAGTCCCTGGTCTTGCTCAGTGGGTTAAGGATCCGGTATTGCCGTGAGCTGCGGTGTAGGTTGCAGACACAGCTCGGATCTGGCGTTGCTGCTGTGGCTGTGGTGTAGGCTGGCAGCTCTAGCTCTAATCAGACCCATAGACTGGGAACTTCCATATACCGCAGGTGCGGACCCAAAATGACAAAAGACAAAAAAAAAAAAGAAGAAGAAGATTCTTTCTAACTCTAAAGAGTCAATAATCAGAATACCAGAGAAAGACTTAGCCTTTGTCCCACTCACCCTATGCAGATTTACAAAAGAAATGAACAAGAGAAGTGACTCCTCAGCCCTTGGCCACCGTATAAAGAACATAGAGTGTGGGTAGGAGTTGAGTTGGTGAATAGGTTCCTTCGGAGAGGCCAGAGGCCCTGACCCACGGTTTCACCTCAAAGGTGAGGTGAGAACTTCTAACCACTCAGAAAACTGTGTTTTCTGAATCTGGAAACACAGTACCAGTGCTTGATTCATACATGAGGCAACTTAAGATGATTCTGGGCAGGGGCCTGAGCCCCACCTGGAAAATCTAGAGCGTGAGAGAAGGGGCTGACTACTTAGTGAGGGATGCAGGGCTCTTGTGGGATTACCCACATTCCCAGAGTCCTGGGGAATGAAGGATGTGCATTATCAGGGACCCATTGTACTGGGTCTTGTCCAGTAGGGCCACCTGGAGTGAACTGGGATCCTTGTAGAGGAAGCTTAGGTAGACCCCCTAGTTGCCCAGAAGCTAATGAAGGAATCCAACAAACTTCAACCTGCCCAGGTCAAGGAACCTGCTTGAGAGAAGGGCCTAGCAGAGATGCTGTCATCATGAACTGTCAGCCTTGGGTAAGGAGTACAAAGACACTGAGCCAGGCAGGCCCTGGCAGACGGCCCTTCCTCTCTCCATGACCCCACTCACCTTTGACCCTGCTGGGGTCCAAAATTGCCACTCATCTGGTGAGAATAGAGACAGTGAAGCAGAAGCATACTCCCGTTTCCCCTGCAAACTTCCATCCTGAGGCTGACCTGGGCTGGAGGAGAGCAGTTCAGAGTTTTGATGGTTAAAAAAGGTGGGACATTCTGGTTACTGAACTGAAACTTGTTTGGGTTTTGTTTTGTTTTGTTTTGTTTTGTTTTTCTTTAGCAAACATGACTTCAAGATTTTTTATTTTCTGAGAGTGAGCAGGAAAGATATTCCTCATATTTCATTTAGGATGGTCAAGTATAATTTTCCTTTTTTTCCTGCTTTTTTTTTCTTTCTTGTCTTTTTAAGGCCACACCCACGGCATATGGAAGTTCCCAGGCTAGGGGTCAAATTGGAGCTGCAGCTGCCAGCCTGAGCCACAGCCACAGCAACGAGGGATCCAAGCCACATCTGCCACTACACCACAGCTCACGGCAATGCCCACGTCCTCATGGATACTAGTTGGGGTCATTACACCTGAGCTACAGTGGGAACTCCACTTAGAATTTTCAAAAGATAAAAACATGACTCTCACATGGAAGGACAAAACAAATACATCCACATGTATTTAACTCATCTGTGAGAGCCAGAAGGATGTTAAGACTAGTTCAGTGCACATTTGAAAAACTATTTGTGGGAACTGAATAAGGACAGAGTATTGGAAAATGGATAGATTAGAAACTAAAATGGCTAAACTCCTACAGGGCGAGACAACCATAACCTTGGGGTAAGTTTTTTTCTATCAGAAATCATTTGCATCTCTACAGAACAATAATCTAAAAGTTAACATGTGACCTCACAAAATAAGGGCCCTGGTCAACAGTAATGAACCGTGGCATAGTCCCCTAAAAAATTAAGTGATCTTTGGGTAGGCCCATGAGATATACCCCAGTATGACACAAAAAGAACATATAACCACACTCTTGCCTTAGTTCTAATGTTTTAATAATTTTTTTTAATTTTTTCTTTTCATGGCTGCATTCACAGTATATAGAAGTTTGTGGACTAGGGATCAAATTGGAGCTGTAGTTGTAGGCCTACGCACAGCTGGCATATCCAAGCCGCACCTGTGACCTATACTGCAGCATGCGGCAATGCTGGATCCTTAACCCACCGAGTGAAGCCAGGGGTCGAACCCACATCCTCACAGAGACAATGTTGGGTCCTTGAACCATGGGGCCACAAGGGGAGCTCCTTGATAATTTTTCTTACTAAAGCTGAGGGGAAATTAGCTCCCCTCTATCCCTAATCAATTTTAGAGAACTGTGGGAGACAGAAATAAGGTTATATTTTGATCCTAACTTTGGGATATGGTAGATAAACTATATACTATTGTTCAAATACATACTGGATGTATACTTTCAAGGCTAAGATGGTGGCTCACGACTTTCTCTCCCAATCAGAAGAGCAGAGATTTGGTGCTTCAACTCATCATCACGAGACAGAGGGTTGGACTTGAGAAAGAAGAAGACTTGAGACAAATGTCTGAATAATCAGGGAATCAGGAGAGGGCAAAGCTGGAGAAAGGCAGATCTTCAAACACAGTATTTAAGATGGTCTCTGGGGATAGAAGTGGTATAATTAGGGAGATGGCATAGAAGGTAAATCTGGTTTCTTGCGCAACTTTTGTTTCTGGCCTTCTCCAAAGCAAAGATAGGATTTGTTTTCAACTGTACCCTCCATTAAGGTTCTGTATTTTTCCAGTAACCTAAAATTTTTTTTCCTTAAAAAGAAAAATAGGGAGAGAGGCGGCAAGATGGCGGAGGAGTAAGAGGTCGCGCTCACCCTCTCCCACAAATACATCAAAAAACGCATCTAAATATAAAACAAGTTGGACAAATCATCATCTGAATGCTGATCAATTTAAACCTCCAAAAACTGCAAGAAACCCTTGAAATAACTGGGTAGAACAAGTGAAGAAAAAAAAAAAAAAGGAGAGAGAGAAAGGCAATTAGGACCG
>PVHT021183648.1:26042300-26053191 GCA_004024745.2 Catagonus wagneri
AAAGACACTTGCACACGCATGTTCACTGCAGCACTATTCACAATAGCCAAGACATGGAAACAACCCAAATGTCCATTGACAGATGACTGGATTAGGAAGATGTGGTATATATACACGATGGAATACTATTCAGCCATAAAAAAGGATAAAATAATGTCATTTGCAGCAACATGGATGGAATTAGAGACCCTCATACTGAATGAAGCAAGTCAGAAGGAGAAAGACAGATGTCATGAAATCTCTTATAACTGGAGTCTAAAACACTGCACAAATGAACATCTCAACAGAAAAGAAAATCACGAACTTGGGGAACAGACTTGTGGTTGCCAAGGGGGCGGGGGAGGGGTGGGAGGGAGCGGGGATAACTACTGCTTTAATGATGGGATAGCAAGGAGCTCCAACTGTAATGCACGGGGAACTATATCTAATTACATGTGACAAATCCATATATGTACATGTAATCGGGTCACCACATGGTGCAGTTGGAAAATCTGACAGAAATCTGTAAACCAGCTATAATGCAAAAATAAAAAATAAAAAAAAAGAAAAATAGGGAGTTCCTGTCGTGGCACAGCGGTTAACGAATCCGACTAAGAACCACAAGTTTGCAGGTTCAGTCCCTGGCTTTGCTCAGTGGGTTAAGGATCCGGCGTTGCCGTGAGCTGTGGTGTAGGTTGCAGACGTGGCTTGGATGTTGCTGTGGCTGTGGTGAAGGCCGGCGGCTACAGCTCCTGTTAGACCCCTAGCCTGGGAACCTCCATATGCCGCGGGTGCGGCCCTAGAAAAGGCAAAAAAAAAAAAAGGAAAAAAGAAAAGAAAAATAGGGAGCTCCTGTTTTGGCTTAGCAGTTAACGAACCCGACTAGCATCCATGAGGACATGGGTTCCATCCCTAGCCTCCCTCAGTGGGTTAAGGATCTGGCGTTGCTGTGAGCTACGGTGTAGGTCGCAGACACAGCTCAGATCCCACGTTGTTGTGGCTGTGGCCCAGGCTGTTGGCTATAGGTCTGATTGGACCCCTAGTTAGGAAACCTCCATATGCGGTCCTAAAAAAGACAAAAAAAAAAAAAAGAACAAGAAAAGAAAAAGAAAAATAGGCACAACTGTCTACTTGACCAAAACATTGGTGCATATTTAGTTTAATCTAGTTATTGAGAGAAAACTTCAATAAAACCAGTGTTTTGAAGGCATTGCTTTTGTAATTTAAGATAGCCAAATGTTCTAAATTCAAAATTGTGTTTTGTTCCTTGTTACCAATAGACTACACATAACAGTAATTCCTCTACCGAGTGTTCTGACATTACAAATGTTTGTGGTAGCCAATTCAAAGAAACACAATGGTTATTTAAGAGGGTGATATTATCTATTTGGTCAGACACAGTATTTTTTTTTCTTCTAACAAGCAAAATGGCATATCAGAGCCAGAAGTGTCTTTGCCTTGTTTCTGTAGAAAAACTGATCTGCCATGCAGAATTTTTGCCAGGCTACTGTGGTTCATGCTCTGTCTTTGAACAAGGCCATGACGGGTTAACTGCTGCCTCTTATGGTCTGCCATTCTCCTGTAATCTAACCCTGGAATTGGGAGCTGACTAAGCAGTGGAGTCTTTCTTACAGACCTCCAAGCTAAAACAAACAAAGAAGTCCTTATATGTTTCCAAAGAATAATGCTCCTAATATGAAAGTGATGGGACAACTGGAATAATAAAACACTGAAAAGAAGGAAAAACCTAACACTATCCCACAGGGAGAAACAAAAACAAAATAAAAAGCAAATGAACAAAACCTAGATGAGCTCCAGGAAGGAGCAGAGTGGGAAATACAATATTAGAAAAAATACAATACTAGAATGGCAATCTTTTCTAACACAGGGGATGATCAAAACATAGTTTTTGAAGAATAGAACTTCATCATTTTTTGTCTAAAATCATGGGAAATGAACCAGTCTTGTGTAACAGATGAAAAATTTAAAAGAATTTCTAAAAGAAGGAGCAATGGGCATAGCACTACACATAGACTTTTCAAAAGAACCCATTAAAAATACATTTTTATCAAAGAGTCCTTTAAAAATCCAGGACTTGATTGTTTATTTGAAAAATCAGTGTTAGGAAAAATGTATTTTTTCCCCAAATCTCCTCATCTTTCCACATCATGTATAATGAGGAATAGTGACTTTGCCAAGTACTGATCTTGCACTAATTTGAGAACATTTTAAGGTTAAAAATGAATGTTTTGATTCCCAATAACATATACTAAGAGAAAAAAAAATCAGAAATCTATAGTTACATATTATCCCAAGTTACTTATATATGCCTTTGGAATGAATACATTTATACTTCTACTTGAATCTGGTTCAAGCAAGGAATTATCATCTTTCAAAGAATACAAGTGGAATAATGCTAAAGCCTCAAGGAGGAATTGTGGCCTGCTTCTCATTCCTTCATGACTCATATCTGAAAGCCTGCCTTGTCTCTCTAGGTTCCTTTCTAGAAAACATCTTTCATGGAGGAAGATGAAGAAAAAAGACAGGACGCAGGGAGGGGGGATTTAATTAACTGATTTATTTAAAAGGCTTCTCAGGGTAGGTGAGATAGGGGTAAAAAGAAAAGGTAATGCCCGTTGCTGAATTGAAAAGTGGAACTGGCACATAGTAAAATGAACTCCTTGACTTTCAAATTTTTAATGTCCAGCTCTTGCTGTGATGCAGAAAGTATTCAGAATGAAAAACAAACAGATTAAAAAAAAAAAAACTCACAAGAAAGGTAGTGAGAACGTCAGCAGAGAATTTAAAAGTTCTCTATCTTTTCCTCTATGGGAAAAAAAAAAAAAGGAGTTCCGGTCGTGGCTCAGTGGAAATGAATCTGACTAGCATCCATGAGGACGCAGGTTTGATCCCTGGCCTCACTCAGTGGGTTAAGGATCTAGCACTGCTGTGAGCTGTGATGTGCTCGGATTCCAGCTGCTGTGGCTGTGGCGTAAACCAGTGGCTACAACTCCTATTTGACCCCTAGCCTGGGAACTCCCATATGCCGCAGGTGCAGCCCTAAAAAGGCACACACACACACACACACACACACACACACACACACACACACACAGAATGATATTTTTGTATTCTTGGGGAAATCTAATTGCAAGCTCTCTTTGGCAGAAAGAATGAGGAATGTGTACCAATCTTTGATTGAATCATTAAGGTTTGGGTCTTATCCACTTTTTATGAGGGTGGGAGAAATCTCTGGTATTTTTAGAGGTTGGAAACAAATTGCCCTAATTGTCTTTCACACAGGGAGCTCTTAGTGAAAACAATAGCTACCACTTATTAAATGCCTACTACATACCAGGCACACTCTAGGCACTTTAAGTATGTTATTTTAGAACATCTCAATGATAAAAAAGAAAATTCTGAATTATTCTACAAAGTTCCAGTACCTAATACTGATGAGCCTCAATGCTAAAAAAGCACAGAATTATGTGTTCTGACACATACAAGCACTAATTGCCACTAAGCTTCTTCAGACTCAGCCCTGTTCCATTTTAGAACAGGTCAAGCTGGTGTTTTAAAAAACTAAGTTGATTTTTAACTATCATGTTTTACAACCTTTGGTGATTTCTGGAGCTCCTTTTCTATTCTTTTCATGAATAATAGCAAAACAGTGAAAATCAAGCATGTACTAGGAAAGAAAACATTGGTGAGTAAGATAGTTATTATCAGATAGAAACCACTGATGGGTAATGCTCATGAAAAACCATAATATTTATGAAAATTGATTCTGAATTTCAAGTAAAAAATTCAATAACAGACATTTTCCATGTTGACTTAAAATTAGACTGCCAGTTATTTCTCCAGCAAAAATGGTTTTATCCAAGATCAGCAAAGAACTGCAATTTGGGGTCTGCAACCATGGCAAGTCACATGAATGTCATTGTCACCACCCTCCCTCCAATCCCATCCCTCCTTAAAAGAGAGAACTCTTTTAAAGGAGGAAAGGAAGTTGGGAAAGCTATAGTAAACAAAGAGTCCAGTGGAGGAATTGAGAGTTCTGAGGTATAGTGGCTTTTCATTGGCTGAGTCGTGACAGTCTTTCACTGGCTGAGCTCCTACAGACAAGAAGAGGAAGTCCTTCTTGCTCTGTGCTCAGCTTTAGTCATAGGTTTTGAGAGCTTCCCCTTCTGGCCTCTAAGCTCTATTTTAATTGAGATCTTTTTTTTTTTTTTTTGTCTTTTTGCCTTTTCTAGGGCCGCACTCGTGGCACATGGAGGTTCCCAGGCTAGGGGTCTAACAGGAGCTGTAGCCACCGGCCTTCGCCACAGCCACAGCAACGCGGGATCCGAGCCGGTCTGCAACCTACACCACAGCTCACGGCAACGCCGGATCCTTAACCCACTGAGCAAGGCCAGGGATCGAACCCGCAACCTCATGGTTCCTAGTCGGATTCATTAACCACTGAGCCACGACGAGAACTCCTTAATTGGGATTTTTGTTTATTAATTTTTTTTTTTTGGCTCTTTAGGGCTGCACCCCCAGCATATGGAATTTCCTAGGCGAGGGTTTGAATGGGAGCTACCCCTGCTGGCCAATGCCACAGCCACAGGAACTCAAGATCCAAGCCGCGTCTGCGATCTACTGCACAGCTCATGGCAATATGGGATCCTTCCTGCCCACTGAGTGAAGGCAGGAATCGAACCCACAGTCTCATTGTTACTAGTCAGATCTGTTCCGCTGAGCCACAACAGGAACTCCCTTTTTTTATTATTAATTTTTATACTCACTTTTTTTTTAAATTTAATAGGCCATTGAGTATATGAGCATTCAAAATATATATTTAAATTTAGGACACAGGTTTTTGTTTTCCAGATGTGTTAAGTATACAATCATCCTGACTTGTATACTGAAGACATTTATATTAAATCCAGTAACCCCTGGATACCAAAATTAGGATATTATAGATACCAGGTTAGGTATATGAATCTTTTGCCTCCATCTTCTTTTATTCTACAAAGTACTTCTAAAACCCTCTAATTTGGCCTTCAAAAGAGACACTTATTGTTACCATTCCCTCTTTGCCATAGTTGTTTACTTATTTATTCAACTTCTATTTAATACATATAATGTATCGTAAATATTATAGATTCAAAGAGGAAAAAGAGATATGCCCCTTCTCTAAATTACCTTATATTGCAGGAATCAGATAATTTTAACACAATATGATGTGCTCTAATTATGGATAGAGTTATGTAAAAGTGCTTTGGAAATATAGAGAAACATAGGTTTTAACTGCTGAAAGGATATGAGGGATATAAAAAAAATTCAGGAGTTAGCCACGGGGTAAGGAGGGCGGGACAGCATTTCAGGCAAAAGGAACAGCCTGTCCAGACAAGAGGGTGGGGAACCAGAGCATCACCTTCTAGAAATGACAAGCAGTGCGTAAGGGTCAGCACGGCGTTGTTGGAATGGAGGGAAAGTTAACTAGAAAGGTCACCTGGGCCAGATGATGAAGGCTTATCTGCGGTTTTTAACCAAATGACCAGTTGAAGAGTTTGAAATGGAAAGAAGTAACATCAGCAGGTCTTCTGTTTAGGGAGATCCTTTTAGCTGTTGCATGGAAGACTGCTCCACCTGAACATCAGGAAGAAACTGTTGAGAAGTCTGGGGACAAAATAATGAAGAGCTGAGCAAAATTAGTAGCTGTGGAACAGTCAGGGGAGACAGACTTGGGAGGTGTTTGGATGGCAGAATGAAAACTGCTAACAGACTGCTCATCAGGGTAAGATGAGAAATGGGGAGAAATAGAGGCTCCCTTCCCAGATTTCTAGGTGGGATAGCTGGATACTGATGTCATTAAATAAGTCTATAGACTCGGGAGGAGGAGAAGCAGAGTCATAGGCATGAATTCTATTTGGGATATGTTTATTTTGAAGTACCTAGAAGATATACAAGTGGAAAATTCTGAGCCAGATTAAAACCCTCTGAAGCCTCAGGCATTGAAAAACTATATCTAGTGCCCAGCAAATTATAAAACAATACAAAATCATACAACAAATATAAGGAAGGCCAAAAATGTTTTGATTTTTTTTTAAATTTTGCATTTCAAAATAATGACCACTTGTTACTTTTTAAAAACCTTACCAAAAATGAAGATTTTAAAAATACACATTATATATTTATTTACATACAAATCTATATTTATATGAATGCATTTATTTATATAAATGTATTTGTACATTATTCTTTTTTCTGCCCCTGCTTGCCACATGACAGAAATGTGCACAGACAGACTGCCTATTGGGTAATCAAGCCTAGGAGATGATTAGGAGGCAGTGGTCAACTCTACTTCCTTCTCTACAGCTTCCCATATGCTGAAGAATTTACAGATCTGCCCATGGCAAATGTTCTGGGACTTTTACACTAACGTAAGCTCATGGAAATCAGGCAGAAAGGGACAGTTCATATATATCTGAATAGAACCAGTTTATGAGTCTCATACATGGCTATTCTTGTTCTGTATACATTTGCACTCAAAGCACTTGGGCCACTGCTTATTTTCTTATTTGATCTATTCCTTCACTTTCATATCTGCCTGATCATTAAATAAATAACACATGTTTCCTGTATGCCAATGTTTCTCAGATGGCTTCTATCAGAATCTCCTGGATGGCCTGTTAAACTAGATTATTGGGTACCACCATCAGGTGTTCTGATTCAAAAGATTTCGGATGGGGCCAGTGAATCTACTTTTATAACAAGTTTATAGGTGATCCTGCTGTTGCTGGTCCAGGAAGTGCAATCGGATATGCCAAATTTCCAGCACCAAAGTATTAGAAGAGAACTGAGACAATAAGTTAATTTTTAAAATTCATTGAAGTAGACTTGAGGAAAAGTGGGAAAAAGTAGGATATGCTCATTTTGAAAGGATAACCAGGGCAACTAGTGTGGGTGGTCTTTTGGTTTTGGAAAGCTGACCTTTTAATATTAAAAACTAGTCTCCACCCCCCAAAAAAACCCTAGTCTCCCCCCCCAAAAAAACCCAGATTTAAACAGACTTAAGTAGAAGAGGGTGATACACATGGGCCAACATTAGTTATATTAACTATTTTCTCACTGACCCTCACAGATACCCTATGAGATTGGAATTATTGTTTTTCTATTTAATGTGTTCTGATAATCAGCACATTTCGGTGTCTAATCTACAGTAGGTATTATAGGTCCAGGAACTGTGTGAAAGGGATTCAGTTTTACACAATTCCCGTATCAGTTACAAAGCAGTGGTTTCAGACTAGGACAATGTGAGCACAGGACAGAATAGTCTATATAAGATGGCCAGTGGGGATGGGAAAATCAGATGTAATCCATTGTCTGAATGTACCAGCTCTTCTGAAATTAGGCGTTTGTAATCTAGAGAACATCTGTGTTTGAGGGATGTAAAATTTGTGGAGACTCTATAACTCTGTACTCAAAAATTGGTTATAAATCTCTTGGTTCATGAGGAAATTGTTACAAATAATTTTTTTACAAAAGAGAAATAAATTCCTCTTAATAAGTCAAAGATTTTCAACCACTACACTACTACATATGAAACTGGAATCTAAACTATTTCTGAAGAAAAAGCAAGTTAATTTTAACTATGTTAATATTATATCCTGGTTCATATACATAAGGTTACAAGTTTGGTGTGAAGCAGAGATCTATATGATTTGATATCCATATTATTACCCATCTGAATATTGACTCAAGTTAGCTAAGCCTTACCTTATCAAATATCCTAGCTTAAGGAAGTTCTGCTCGTAGATAAGACAGATCTTAAGAGATAACTTGAAAACGACCTTTAAGAAAACAGAGGGTATAAATATCACAGATTTGGTTATTCAAACAAGTTACATTCTCTGAATGGATTTTTAAAAATTATTGGAGTACAGTTGATTTACAATGCTGTATTAGTTTCAAGTGTACAGCAAAGTGGATCAGTTATACATGTATCCATTCTTATTTCCCGTATAGGTTATTACAGAATATTGAGTAGACCTTCCTGTGCTATACAGTAGGTCTTAGTTATCTATTTTACATAGAATAGTGTGCATGTGCTAATCCCATCCTCCCAATTTATCCATCCCCCTTGGATTATTTTTTTTCTTTTAAGAATTAATTTACCAACTGAGCCCTATTACTCGTCAGGTGGTGGGCTAAGAGCTGGAAATACCAAGATGAGTAAGAATGTTCTTGAACTATAGGATTTCACTGTCTAACAGGAAGGCATACATTTCTAGATACAATACAAGGAGGCATAAATTTGCAGCTGTGAGAGGGCTGAGTCTTAGAAAGGTTTTATTCATTTTTCTCCTGGCCTGACTTCCAAGTGAGCATTTTCTTTCTACGTGAAACCCAAATCTCCTTGTTTGTTTTTGATTTTTTTTTTGTTATTGTTCCTGTACACTTTTCACTCCATTTTCCCCTCCTGTTGACATCAAAACTAAGAAATTAGGAGTTCCCATTATGGCTCAGTGGAAATGAATCTGACTCGTATCCACAAGGATGCAGGTTCAATCCCTGGCCTTGTTCAGTGGGTTAAGGATCTGGCATTGTCATGAACTGTGATATAGCTCGCAGATGTGGCCCGGATCTGATGTTGCTGTGGCTGTGGCGTAGGCCAGCAGCTGTAGCTCTGATTTGACCCCTTGCCTGGGAACCTCCACATGCTGCAGGTGTAGCCCTAAAAAAGACACACACACACACACAAAAAACCCTAAGAAATTAACATCCTTACGGTGTTGTAGTAGGTTGTCCCCCCTTTATCCTCAATGTGACAGTTCCTCAGGCTTGCTTTGACTTTCAGAAATTTGAAACTTGAACAAAAATGTTTATATGCTTAAAGATTACTTGTCATTTAAAGTTACCACAATATATTGGCTATATTTGTGTGTTGTAAGATACACTCTTATAGCCTATCTTATACCTTCCACCTTGACACTTTTGAAGATACCTCGTCAGGTATTTTGTAGATTATCTTTGTTTTGGGTTCAACTCATGTTTTCTATTGAGTATACTGAAGTTAAGGATTTGGGGAAGAATGCCACAGAAGTGTAGGTATTCTTCAGACTGTAATGTCAGCACATACAGGACGTTAATATGTCACTTCTGCTATGTTAAGCATTGTTTTAGGTGATGACTGCCAGATTTTTTCACTGTAAGTTATTGCTTTTCCTTTTGTGATTAATACTTGAGGAGACCCTCTGATGTTTTGACTGAAGAAATTATCCAGACTTTTTTTTTTCCTTGAAAATTGTCTTATCGATGGCATAGAGTCATTGGGATAGTCAAAACCACAGGATCATAGACCTAGAAGTGAGATTATGTTTATACAAAGAACATCCAAGTATTAGGTCTGTCTATCCTGTCAATAATTATTCTATTAAAGACTTCAAAGTCAAATTTTCTAGGGGAAAGAGAACACAAGAGAGAAAAATGAAGGGTATATCTTGATGACTAAAGCATAAGCTCAGAGTGTAACAAACACATCAATTACTATATCATTTGATTAGGGAATAAATAACTAGTTCTAAAGCTGGGAGCACAGTTACTAGCACATTTGCTTCTGTAATAGTTTTAAGGGCTTCCCTAAAAGAGATAACCACCCCATTTTAATCTGAATTCATCCAGCTGAAGCACTGACTTTTTTTTTTCATTTTTTAATTAAAGTATAGTTGATTTACAATGTTGTTCCAATTTCTGCTGAACAGCAAAGGGACCCAGTCATATATATATATATCCCCATTTTTTGTCTTTTAGGGGTCAAACTGGAGCTGTAGCTGCTGGCCTACACTACAGCCACAGCAATGCCAGATTCACAGATCTGAGCCATGTCTGCAACCTACACCACAGCTTATGGCAGCACTGGATCCTTAACCCATTGAGTGAGGCCAGGGATCGAACCCTTGTCCTCATGGATACTAGTTGGCTCGGGTTCAGTACTATTGAGCCATGACGGAACCCCCTCCCTTTTTAATTATAGCTGATTTACAAGTTCTGTCAATTTCTGCTGTACAGCAAAGTGACCCAGTTATACATATATATATATATATATATATATGTATGTATATGTGCTTTTTCTCATATTATCTTCCACCATGTTCCATCACAAGTGATTGGATATAGTTTCCTGTGCTATGCAGTAGGACACTGCTGATCCACTCCAAAGGGATTGGTTTGCATCCATTAACCCCAAACTCCCAGTCCATCCCACTCCCTACTCCTCCTCCTGAAGCACTAATCTTCATAAATGACATACTTAAGTAGTAAATTATGTGGGAAATATATCTCTGGAAAATCCTAGGATAGGACACTGACCTTAGAGGTGTGAATAAAGATAAGATAGTATATTTATTAGTTAGCTGTGAACACATACTAGAGAAACATTCAAAGGAGAACAGGTATGGAATTCCTGTTTTGCCTCTCTTTAGCAGAGCAAAGTTTGCTACGCAGAGTTAAAGATATGCCAGCACTTTCCCATGACAGATAATAACCAGGTTACAGAGAAACAATAAAATAACTTCTTAGAAAATATTGGTTTACAAACATGGCTAATATCACCAAATTTAATTATGCTAAATATCTTATTGAGAATAATTTTGGAAGCCTACAGAAAACAGAGGAAATGTTTTGGTGTCTTTTTTTTTTTTCATTTACAGTTCTGAATTACTGGATTTTATTTATTTATTGAACCATGATCAGGTACTGCTTTTCAATTGAAAAAAAAGTCCTTTTTCTGGTAAATACTAAAGCCTTGTCCTAAGGTGAAATGAAGGGAAGAACATAGTTAAATTCACCACAATAGAAGTTAAGTTTCCAAGAGCATTGTTTTTTTTTTTTTTTTTCCACGCGGTCTTTGTTTTTTTTTTTTTTT
>PVHT021183648.1:26054191-26130340 GCA_004024745.2 Catagonus wagneri
ATTGCCCTTACTCTGACAGATGGATCTGAGAAGATGTTGCTATCATTTATGTCAGAGAGTGTTTGGCCTATGTTTTCCTCTAAGAGTTTTATAGTATCAGGTCTTATATCCAGATCTTTAATCCATTTTGAGTTTATTTTTGTGCATGGTGTTAGGAAGTGTTCTAGTTTCATTGTTTTACATGTAGCTGTCCAGTTTTGCCAGCACCACTTATTGAAGAGGCTGTCTTTTCTCCAATGTATATTCTTGCCTCCTTTATCATAGATTAGTTGACTATAGATGCGTGGATTTAATTCTGGGCTTTCTATCCTGTTCCACTGATCTATATTTCTGTCTTTGTGCCAGTACCATATGGTTTTGATGACTGTAGCTTTGTAGTAGAGTCTGAAGTCAAGGAGCCTGATTCCTCCAGCTCCATTTTTCTTTTTCAGGATGTCTTTGGCTATTCTGGGTTTTTTGTGTTTCCAGACAAACTTTAAACTGTTTTGTTCTAGTTCTTTGAAAAAGGTCATTGGTAATTTGATAGGGATTGCATTGAATGTGTAGATTGCCTTGGGTAGTATAGTCATTTTGATAATATTGACTCTTCCAATCTCCAAGAGCATTGTTAAAAGGTAATTAATTGTTCTACACAAAAGCTTGAGAAGGGAATTCTAAGTTTATGTGAGACTCAGTGGATGCCAGAATATGTGCCTGGCTGGATGTTTAACCATTTCATTGATAGTTCCCATTCAGATGGAGCTTATAATTTTTTTTTTAACAAAGTAAAGGTTGAGAAGACTTTTGGGAGGGCTTATTTAGGTTATTCATCTTTCAGAATCTTGCCCCCAATTTTAAAATTAGGGAAAGAGGACCAAGAAAACACTACATTTCTGTTCTGTGAAAAGTAATAAAAAAGGACTCATCATCAGGAATGGTATTTCACCAAAAGGTGAAATGTTTTTCACATAATTCTGTGGTGTCCAGTAAACCAAAGAACCTATTCATGAAAAAGCCAAAGGGGAAAATGCCTTTACAAATATTATAGATACTGAATAAAAGCGTTCGGTGAAGTTTACCCAGACCTCCTCTAAAAGCGAAAATTCCAATTCCTCTTCAAAGAAAATCTTCCTCTCCAAAACCTGGGCTGCTCTTCCTCTCCCCACACTCAGAGGAGGGCCTGTACTTCCTTCTGAATTCCAAGTGAGCCATTCAGTACATGACGCCCCAAGTAACACAGAATCCTGGCAAATTACATAGTAGGTAAACATAGGAACAGGATACAGAATAAGTAAACATGAACAGGATACAGCTCTCTTACAAAAAAATTTTTTTAGCCAATATTTAACAAATAACTGTCCCTGTGAATGAGGCACATTCATCGGTTTTTCAGATTTTGTTTTAATACAGGATCACAACAAAATTTTATCGTTGCAAATATTTATTCATTTTTACTTGTGTATTTGAGTTGCTTTGTTCTATTTAAATTTCTTCAGCTTTAAAGTGACCTTAGATAATTTCATACCAATGCTCTGAACTAAGAAAACGCTGAATTAAGTGTATCAATAGTATCAACAGGGTCAGCTCTGAAAAGATACTTTGGTTTTGCAGCCATGCTGGAGGAAAATTCTTGGCTATATCTATTAAGCAAAGTACTAGGTAAAATAGAGCTTACTTCTGATTTCTGAGTTCTTTTGTTTTCTTCACCCTTAAGCTTATTCTGGGTTCGAAACAGGGTTTGCTCCGCAGATAATGATGCGTGTAGTGGTAATAAAAGAAAAAGTAATTCTAGAAATGCCTAGGGAAAAGCTTTTAATTATATTTGTGCAACCACTATGGGTTGTTATTAGTTGTTGTTTTTAAAGCTCCGAAGTCTCTCACACCAGGTGTTCCTCTTTCCACTGCAGGACTTGGAGCATTCCACCCAGATTGCACCTGTCTCCCCTTTCCCTCTAGGTGCTGAAGTTTCCTTTCCCCGAAGGCGCAGGCTACGTTCCTCCGCGAGAGGATTCCTCCACTGGCTTTTCCCCCAGCGGCCCGGCCCCACGTGACCTGCCCTAACACCTGTACCAGCACCAGCTCACAGCGCCCCCATCCCCTCCGTCAGGTACCGACCAGGCCTTGTTCCCCCTCCCCCAGGAGGTCAGTGTCCTGGTGCGAGCCTCGCCGGAGCGGCCAGGGGAGGGGCTGAGTTACGGCCCCAGCCGCCGTTGGAGCCCTTGCAGCCGGATTATCACATGACTAGACGGCGGCGGTAGCCGTGGCAGCAGCCGCGCCGGCTCCGCGGGTCGCCGGGTGGGCTCAGTTCCGCTCACGCAGGAGTCGAGCGCAGCGGGCAGGGAAGAGACCTGCCGCAGTTGCGGCCGCCCAGCCGCTCCCTGAGCGCGCGGCGTCTCCTCGGCCCGGCCCGCCCGCTCCATGCCGCTGGGTTGCGGAAGTGTAGCGGGGGGAGGCGGCGGCGGCCGCGGCGGGGAGCGCAGGAGGCCGGGGCTCGGCCCCCTGCAGCACTAGGCTCTGGGAGCCTCGCGGCGCACCCAGCGGCCCGGCTGCCCGTGCGCCCGGCGCCCGCTTTAGCCTGCATGCCCCGCGCTGCGCCTCGCCCGGCCCCCGCCGCCGCCGCCCCCTGCTCGCACCGCTGCTGCCGGGCGCCGGAGTAATATGCTCACTCGAGTGAAATCTGCCGTGGCCAATTTCATGGGCGGCATCATGGCTGGCAGCTCAGGCTCCGAGCACAGCGGCGGCGGCTGCGGAGGCTCGGACCTGCCCCTGCGCTTCCCCTACGGGCGACCTGAGTTCCTGGGGCTGTCTCAGGACGAGGTGGAGTGCAGCGCCGACCACATCGCCCGCCCCATCCTCATCCTCAAGGAGACCCGGCGGCTGCCCTGGGCCACTGGCTACGCAGAGTGAGTGCAGCGACACCGGCGGCGCCCCTGCTCTCCTCCCGGCCCTTCCCCGCACGGTTCCAGCCCTTCTCTCTCCTTGTTCCTTGTCCCCAGGGCCCTCGCTGGCTGCCAGCGTCCAGGCCTCGGCGGGCACCTCTTTGCTTACACTGGCCATTTCTCTCTTCTCCCATTTCCCCTTTCTCCCAACTCCAAGGACGCGGCGTCTCCAGCCCAGGGTTTTGGGTGGTAGATGGGTGGGTGGCAGCGCTGACCCGTGGGAAAACTAAGTCTGGACGCCGCTGTAAACCTAGGGACTGTGACACTTGGAAGAAAGTGCGTGGAACAGCTCTAGTGAAGTTTGAAATGGCAGGGAAATCTGGAATCTGTGTGCCCATCCCCCCAAATCTTTCTCCTCGTGAAGTTTGTGGGGTAGAGCTCGCAGGAGCTGTCGCTGCACCGGCGGTTGAGGGGTGGGGGCGGGTGTTCGAGCCCTGGAGGCGGCCGCGGTCGCGTGCGTGGTTGCACAGTTCAGAAGGTCTCAGTTTCTCTGACTTGGCCGAAGTACTCATTCACTTCCCTTTTAGAAGGTCGTAAAATCCTGAACCTTTGGTAAATGCCTATACTATTTCTCCCAGCCCTTGGGGAGGGGAAAACTTATTCCAGGTGTCTAATGAAATGATTTTGGTAATCAGCTTTGGCAATTAAACGAGAATTCGAGTGATTTACTATTTCTGGAGCCGACTGGGTTAGGCTGACGACCTGGAGTGATAACGGGAAAAGAGGCAGGATGTAAATGGCCTCCCCCACTCCCCAATTCTAAGGCTACTCTTCCATTGACTATTAATGGCTATCTTATGAATGATAGGATGAGTAATTCCTTTTTCCCTATTCAGTGTAGGAAACTGGGAAACTCGGAAGTTAGGATTTAGGAGACCAGAGTTCCGGGGCCAACAATGACCGGCAAAACCCTAGTGCCTGACACACCTGCCCATTTTCCTTTAACTCCGTGCGCTTTATAGTCTTGGCCCTCCCCTACCAGTGCGCAGCCTCTCCCGCTGATTGGTTCACCGGGGGACCAATCAGCTCTCCAGATGCCTGGGCGCTTTGATGCTGACCCTGTTCTGGTGTCCCGGATACCCCGGAGCAGGCATGAGCGATCAGCAACGCTCTGGGTTCCAGGGCGAGAGGTAGGTTGGGAGACGCTGTTCTTAGAATCTCAAATACTCTTCTCCTCCCACTTTCATCATACATCCGTTTCTCCACGGGCTGAAATAGAAAATATGTATAAATGCGGATAGATGATTGCAGTGTGAAAAACAGGAAACACAAGTGAGACTGGTAAATGCGAAAACAATAAAAATTAACTCAATAAGGGACAATTACGGTAGAGAACATTGGGGTTGGGAAGGTACAAAATAGCTTTATACCTTTCAGGTGAAAACCAAAGTAAAAACAAACACCTGTGTGAAGAAAAAGTGCCGGCCAAAACGCCAAATACTGTCTTGAATCAAACAAAGCTCTCTGCCTTAAACCCCACTCTATTTAAAAGTCCATTTAGACCTTTGCGAGGCAAAAAGCAACTTGGAGGCATACTCTGTCCTCCAATTCTGTTGGTGGAGGCCCTTGTGCTTGGCAAAAACGGGATGTGTAGGGCCCGTTGTCACTCCAGTGGGTTCTGCAAGGCAAGAACACATGTCTAAGGGGCATAAGCAAGCAAGGTGAGAAAGTTAAAGGAGAGGTAGGAAGAAAGTTATTAAAACACAGAATTGAGAGCTACATCAGAAAGCAGGAAAGAAAGCAAAGGGGGAAAAATATCCAGTTTCAAAATGTTTGGCTTCTATGGCAAACACATGATGTACTAGGGGCTGAAAAGAGTATAAAGGAATCTGCCATGAGATATGAAAGGAGGGCTTTACCTCCTCCTAGCTGGGCCTCAGTTTCTAAGAATCTTATCTTTTCCTAGACTAGGACATAAAGGACGTTCAACTTGAAGGTTAGAAAGTCCACTGTAAATTGTTTACTTTTTAAAGCTGGTTATAAATGTACATCCTGGAGTTACCGTTGTGGCTCAACAGGGTGATAACCTGACATAATGTTGGTAAGGATGCGGATTCGATCCTTGGCCTCACTCAATGGCTTAAGGATCCTGGGGTGAGGATCTGGCTTTGCCGCAAGCTGCCGAGTAGGTCTCCATGCAGCTCAGATCTGGCTGTTGCTGTTGCTGTGATGTAGGCCAGCAGCTGCAGCTCCTACTTGACCCCTGGCCCTGGAACTTCTGTGTGCTGAAAAAAAAAAAAAAAAGGTAATACATACCTGTGAATTCAAGCCATGACCTGCCTAGGAATGTAAGCTCCAACCACTCCCCTTGACAGTTCAGTGTTTGAGTGGTGTACGTGCCTTTCTAGACTTACCTGGATGTCCCCATACATGCCTTTCTAGACTTACCTGGATGTCCCCATAAATATGTATCATGCCTTTGTTTTTTCTTCCGCCAATAGACTCAGACTATGCATGTTATTCTGTAGCATTTTCACAAAATACTGTCATGGACTTCAGGTCAATACATATCGAATTCCCTTATTCTTTTAAAAAGTATGCATAGTACTAATAGTAGCTTGCATAGTGCTTACTGTTTCCTGCTTGCACTGTTACCATGTTTGTGTTATATCATTTGATTCTCACAGCTATCTGTTAGATAGGCACTAACATTTCCATTTTTGAGGCTACAGAGACACTGAATGGTTAAGCAGCTTGTCCCAAATCATACCACCTTAGCAGACCCTGTATTTGAACCTGAGGTCTCTGACTGCAGAGCCCACGACACCAAACAACCCCCTTGTAATGTCTAAAACTCTGGTGCATCCTTCTGTACCCAGGATTAACAGCGTTGTCTCGCCACTTCCCTCTGTCAGAAGTTGTACTGTGCCACTTCCTCAAACCTTGAACTATAGTTTATCTTCCTGCAAAAACACATCCTGAATGATTAAAATGGCTGAAATAGGGAAGGGGAAAAAAAGACAAGAGCTGTGGTTATGGTCAGAGGTTACAAGTACTGTCCAGGATCTCCTGGGAGGAGGAATTCTCTTTGTTCTAGAAAGTACCTGAGAGGGATAGAGTTGGAAGGAAGATTGCTCAGAGTGGGGATAAGAGGGGTGCTAGTGAGTCAAGGCCTGAGTCAGAACTGGGTTTGCTTACCTTTCTAGAAAGTGAGCTGCTTTCTAAGCCTCCCTGGGGAGGGAGAATTGGCATCACTTGGTGACTGAGGAGTTAGGGGAGCATTGAACTCTAGTGTTGTTGAACTTTTGGATAATAGGAAACGAGTAAGGAGAAATGGTCTGTTTTTTTTTTTCTTACTGTTAATCACTTTCAAAAGGAGATACTCTATAGGTTATAAACTAGGGAATTATTAGCTTAAGTGATCCCTGTAAGATATAGAGATCCAGAAACGGAAGACGCTCCTGTATTAAACCAGTTTTTATTGACATTGCGCTAGGTGGAATTTCCTGGCTCCTCAGAAAGCCTCCTCTTGTGGCTGAAAAGTTTATCCACTTGACTCAGGGCTGTATGCTAGGTTGTAAAGCACTGTGGTTACAGATAACATCCACGGAGCTAAAATCTTTCCAAAAACATGGGTGGGCAAGTTTTGGGTTTTAGTTTCGTTGTTGAAATCCCTAACTTAGTCTTTTATATCAGCTCAGAGGAAACCCATAGGAGGCAGTAAATAGTCTGACCCAGAGACCCTACAGGGCAGCCGCTTCTTTCTCTCTGCAAGAGTTTGAATAGCACCCAAGTGCCTCAGAGACTCTGTGAAGCACCCTGTGCCTCAGGGATCTAGAAGCCGGTTCATTTTTTAATGAGTTAGGAGCCTATTGTGACCTTTCTTCCTCTCGACCAGCTTCCCCAACCTCTCTCCCACTAATTGTCCTTTAGAAATTCAAGAAGATGTGGAATTTGTGTCTGAAACTATGACTGTAGGTAATGCCAGAGAATGTGCAGGGCTCTGTATATGAAAGCATCCTATTCAAGTTCTATCAGTGATACATTTCTTTGCTTGTACAGAAAGAATAAATCATAATTATAGCACCATTTTCCTGAGGTTATAGCTATAACTATGCAGTTTTTTTTCCTGCTACTTTCCTTACAAAAGTGCCCCAGACATGGTTATTTTAAAAAAGCTATTTTGAGAGTTTTTCTGTTAAATGTGCATCATGTAAGTTCTTTCTGTCTCACACAGTTCAAAGTTATGGAAATTTTGATGAAATAACCTTATTTAAATCCTCCAAACAGCCCATAAGTATTTGGATTTATTTTGGAACCTGTAGGTCCTTCTCCTGAGTCATGGACACTAATTAGCAATTACAAATAAATCACATTAGTTGGCTGTGTAGCGGTGATGACAGAGAAACCACTATTTCTCTCAGCCCAGAGCTCAGAAATCCTCTGGTCTTTGTTTTTCCCTTCTAACCTCTTCCAGCACACTCACATTTCTTACACCTCTTAGCAGAGCTCGTGCCTGGGAACTTCTGGTTTGACTTTTGCAACTGAAGACCCTTGAGGTTCTCCACTTCTTATTGAATAAGGAGGAAAAGAAATGGATGGGTGTGATGTTGGGGGGGGTTTCAATTAACAGAACTCTCCATAGAAGTTATTTACGGATAACTTAGTTATTTGCATAGTAGCCTAAAAAATTTCATCTCCCTTTCTGGTTACCTGCAGAGGTGTTAATTTCCTATTTTAAAGCAGGTAGCTGGAGTTCCCGTTGGCTCAGTGGTTAACGAATCCAACCAGGAACCGTGAGATTGTGGGTTCGATCCCTGGCCTTGCTCAGTGGGTTTAAGGATCCGGCGTTGCTGTGAGCTGTAGTGTAGGTTGCAGACGCGGCTTGGATCCCGCGTTGCTGTGGCTGTGGCATAGGCTGGCGGCTACAGCTCCTGTTAGACCCCTAGCCTGGGAACCTCCATATGCCGCGAGGCCCTAGAAAAGGCAAGAAGACCAAAAAAAAAAAAAAAAAGGCAGGTAGCTAAGCTCTTCTCCATTTTTCAGATTGACATACAGTGACGTCATCCCCTCTAGAGTAGAGTTCCCGGACTGTCTCTTTTCTTAGGAAGATAGATCTGCTTCCTTCAAATACCAGTAATGCTTTAGGTCGAGGATTTAATTACTGTGAGGGGTTGTGTTTATATTGTGGTTCAGCCCCAGTGAGACAGACCTTGCCTCTGATTTTGTTCCCTCCCACCCCGTGCTTCCTTACTGTGCTTGTAAACTATACCAATTGATAACTTAAAACTGACTGCATACTTGAATGATTTTCTAAAGGTGTATTATTGAACACTTGAAAAAATTGAAGTAATTAACAGCTAACATACCAGTTTCAATTGTACACATACCAGTTTCAATTGTACAACATAATGATTCAATGTATGCAGGTATTATGAAATGATCACCACAGTAAATAGTTAATCCCAATCACCACATGTAGATACAGACTTTTTTTCTAGTGATGTGAACTTTATCAACTTTAAAGTATACAGCATACTACGTAATACAATATAGTATTAACTATAGTCACTATGCTGAATGTTACATCCCTGGGACTTATTTTATAACTGCAAATTTGCATAGTTTGACCATCTTCACCAATTTTACCTCCTGCCTACCACGACACCTCCAGCCCTGCCTGGGAAATCACCAGTCTGTTCTCTATATCTGTGAATTCAGTTGTGTCTGTATTTATTTATTTTTTTTAAGATTCCACATATAAACGAGATCATGTATTTATCTTTCTCTGAGTTATTTCACTTAGCATAGTGCCCTCAAGGTCCATCTATGTTATTGCAAATGGCAGGATTTCCTTCTTGTTATGGCTGAGTAATATTCCAGTATGTGTATACCACATTTTGTTTATTCATTCATCCACTGATGGACACTTAGGTTGTTTCCATGTCTTGGTTGCTGTAAGTAATGCTGCAGTGAACATGGAAATGCGGATATCTTTTTGAGTTAGTGTTTTCGTTTCCTTCAGATAAATACCTAGAAGTGGAATTGCTGGATCATATGATAGTTCTATTTTGATTTTTTTTGAAGGATCTTCATACAGTTTTCCACCTCAGCTGTACTAATTTACCTTCCCACCAGTAGTGCACAAAGGTTCCTTTTTTCCCCCACGTCCTTACCAACACTTGTTATTTTTTGTCTTCTTGATAGTAACCATTCTAAAATGTGTGAGGTACTATTTTATTGTGGTTTTGACATGCATTTCCCTAATGTTAGTGATGTTGAACACCTTTTCATGTTCCTATTGGTCCTCTATATGTCTTTGGCAAAATGTCTGTCATATCCTCTACTTGTTTTAAACATCAGATTTTTTTTTGCTATTGAGTTGTATGAGTTCTTTATGTATTTTTTAATATAAACCCCTTATCAGATATGTGATTTCCAAATATTTTCTCCCATTCGGCAAACTGCCTTTTCATTTTGTTGATGGTTTCTTTTGCTGTGCAGCTGCTTTTTAGTTTGATGTAGTCCCACTTTGTTTTTTTTGTCTTGCCTTTGCTTTTGGTGTTGAATCCAAAAAACATCATCACCAGGACTGATGTCATGGAGCTTACTGTCTGTGTTTTTCTTCTAGAAGTTTTATTGGTTCAGGTCTTATATTCAAGTCAATTTCATGTATGATATAAGTTAATGTATGATATAAATTAATTTCAAGTTAATTTCATGTATGATATAAGGTAGTAATCCAGTTTTCTTTTGCATATTCTGTCCATTTTCCCCAACACTACTTATTAAAAAGAGTGACCTTTTCCTATTGTATATTCTTGGCTCCTTTGTCATAAATTAATTTACTATATAGGTTTATTTCTGGACTCTGTTCCGTTGATCTATGTGCCCATTTTCATGCCTCTAGCATATTGTTTGGATTACTGTCACCTTATAATATGGTTTTAAGTCAGGAAATGTGATGCCTTCAGCTTTGTTCTTCTTGTTCAAGATTACTCTGGCTATTTGGGGTCTTTTCTGGTTCAATACAAATTTTAGGATTGTTTGCTCTATTTCTGTGAAAGATGCTATTGGAATTTTGTTAGAGATTACAGTGATTCTGTAGATTGCTTTGGGTAGTATGGACATTTGAACAGTATCCTTTCAACTCAAGATCATAGGATATCTCTCCATTTATTTGCGTCTTCAACTTTGTTAATCAGTGTTTTATCATTTTCAGTCTTTCACCTCCTTGGTTAAATTTGTTCCTAGGTATTTTATTCTTTTTGATGCAGTTATAAATGGAATTGTTTTCTTAATTAATTTAAACATTTAAAATATAAATTCAATTAAAAATTAAGCATCTTTATAATTTTCTCTGATTCGCCTAATTTGAACAGAGTATTGATATTTTCCCCCCTTAAATGTATGCCATTCTCTCTCAGGAAATAAACATCATTCATCTGCTTCCATTACTTCTCATTCAGTCAATGAAATCATTGCATTCCTGTGCTAGGTCCATAATATAAGACATAATCGTCATCCTCAAGAAAATTTTATAGCATAGTCTTTCCCCTTTAGTATCATTATCAAATTAAATTATAATGAACTCATGGACTATTAAGGTCACAAGAAACCAACACTAGGAATAGAGCGAATTGTTTGTTTTGTTTTTAACGTCTTAATACCTTTGGGCAAATTTCAAATCTCAGTATTGGGAGGCTTTAAGTCACGCTAGGGAAGCAAAGTTTTCTTTTCACCAAGTTTCTCTTTGCCTTAAGTTCCCAGCACCTTTATACATACCTGTATAAGGGTATGAGTAAAGAAAAAAATTATCCTGACCTGTGGTTAGAAAAATTTTATTCAAGAATATTGCAATAGGGGCATTGAAATAGGGGAGAGAGATCAGACTCCAGTCCAAATACTGTAAAGACAGCTGGAAATTTTAGTCAAAGGGCAGAGTGATAAGGTCAGTGGGTGGAAAATTACTAAGAGAAGTTGTCAGAGTTGGGGAATTCTTACTGAAGGAAGGTCAAGGACTTATATGTCAAAGTAGGGGGATGAGGGTATTGATCTGATATCAAGGGTGATCAGATTTGCTAAGTGGGGACATAAAAAATCATATTTCTTAAGTACTATCAGCAGCAGTTCATGAAATAAAGGATATTTTAATCCCGAAGGGTAGAGGCATATAATCTCAGCAAAAGGAATAGTTTTTAGCCTTTTGAAAATGCTATACTGCTATTTTTCTGATTTTTCAGACTCAAAACCCTGTATTTACCTGTCCTAGAGGATTCTTAAGATCCTTTCCAGTTTTAAACTCTTGGGCTCCTGGAGGGTAGGCTAAGAACCATTATCTTTCCTTCCAGGCTGAAATGTTTTTCCAGTGAGATCTGACGTCTCCTTTTTGTGATTACAGTTTGAATTATTTCCCCCAGCACTTTGTTATGAAAATTTTCAAACATTCAGAAAAGTTGGAGCTTAGAACTCATATGTCCACCATCTAGATTCTAAAATTCCTGTTTTGCTGTATTTGCCTAATCATTGTCCTATTCATCAATCCATTGTTGTCATTTTAAAGTGTGTATTGCCTTTAGTCCAATGGCTTTGATTTATGCTGTTATTTCCCACAGTAAATTGAAAGTTAGATTTGAGTAGCTTTGACTTTCTCACTTGAGAAAACCACCAAACCACTGGGTCCTCATCCATGTGAGGGGGGGATCCTAGATTTAGCTTTTATAACACTGGCACCCCCCAAATGCTCACGCAGTCCAAAACTTGGCACTCACATTAACTGAGAGCTTTATAGGGGGTCAAATTGAAAAGGAAATGATGTCTCCTTACTGTGCTTCTCTTCACTTAAATCTGTAGGAAATTTAAAACTTGAGTCGTTCCTCTTTTCAGCTGGTAGTCAATTAGGTATCTGAAGAGTACCCTGTTTAGTAAAGACTTCAGAGTACATTGCCTGTAAAATCCTTATGAATAATAAAAGCACCGATGCACTGTGTTTACCTTACTTCAGTATTAGATGCAATCCACTAGGAGGCTTAGGGAAATTAAAGTATCTGCCTAACTGCTCTTTTCCTGGGAACGTAAATCCATTGCACTTTCTTTGTTATACTATTTCTGACAGTTTTCTCTAAATGACTGTAAAATTAAAATGCTTATCTGTATTTTTTCTCTATGTGGACTTTATGTTTTCTCATTTATGAAAGAAGATAATTCTACCACCAATTTACACCTGTATAGGTCTGCATGATTATTAAGTCCCTGCCATGTACACTTAAATATAAGCATCTGTTATCCATGTTAAGTAAGAGGAACATGAGGCCCATTGAACTACCATTCGTTGTGTGAAGCTATTCATTAATAAAAGGTCATCATATCCTTATAAACAAAACGCCACAGAAGAGAGGGTAAGGCATTTTACTACTTAAAGGAAACTAATAAAGCCTAACCTCTAGGTCATTTTAAATATGATAAGAGCATATTAGCATGTCTAGTTTTGTTTGAAAGGATGCTTTTGAAAGCTCTTAAAAGTATTCCTATTGAGTATAACAGACTTAAAAAATTAGCTTTCTTAATATCTGTGCATTTCCTAAGTTTAACAGTCCAGATCTTTTCAAAATTAGCATCTTTTCCTATCTTCAAATTGCTTTTTGTTTTCCCCTGTTATACTGTTTTTTTGGAAACCTTGTAAGTCTTAAAACCAAACTGTACATTTTATATAGTGGTGCTTTTCTCAAGTTAATAAATAGATCATGTACTATTAACAGCTACTAGGACATGAGAAAATCAACTGAGGAATTTAGAATGATGGGGCTTAAATCTAGAGTCAGGCTTTATTGAGACCGTCCTCTTTGGTCTTTTTAGGGCTGCACTAGTGGCGTATGGAGGCTCCCAGGCTAGGGGTCAAATCGGAGCCCCAGCCCAAGCAATGCCAGATCCAGGCCACGTCTACGACTTACACCACAGCTCATGGTAGCACCAGATTCTTAACTCACTGAGCAAGGCCAGGGTCAAACTAGTGTCCTCATGGATACTAATCAGATTTGTTTCCACTGTGCCATGGTGGGAACTCCAAAGCCGTCCCTTTTAACATTTACTCTGGGAATTCTCTTACCCTAAGTTCTTACTTTTTACTTAGGCAAAATCAAGTCTGAATGGGAATGTTTCAAGTTAGTGAACTTTGGGGGCCAGTAGGGCCAGCAGCACTCCCACTTCCCCCTACTTGCTGGCCTTTGGCCTTTAGGCTTCTGCAGGGACCATCCTGGGAGTGAGTGCTGCCTTGATGTCTAGCACTGGTCAGGTCTAATGGAGCCTTCCTTGCTGGCTGGTTGGGTCTAGTAATTAAGCACTGCAGGGCTGTGGGGCCACAGAGAGATCATTTATTTGCCAGGCGGAGTGGATAGAAGTGATTCCTGCACTTGACTGTCCTTTCAGGGAGCTGACAAATAGACATTTAAGCTGTTGAAAAATGGTGCCTCTCTACCAGATAACCTTTTTCATATAAGCACAGATGGAGGGGGAAAAAAAACCTCAAGTGATAAATTAATTTTTAAATAAAAAGTGCCGTGGATTATTGCATTACAATATTTGTGTGGTTGGCCATGGTGTACTACTAGTCATTCTTTGCCTTTTTGAAAAGGTGATTGTCGACAAGTTATGTTTAGAACACACAACTGGCAAAAATAAAAGACAGGAAATTAATGTCTCATAGGAAGCAGATTTTAAGGTACTCTTAAAAATATGAATAGCTCAGAAGAGGATATCAGAGGATGGAGGGAACCAAACAGAAGTTCCCAGCCAAGGAATGAATCCAAGCCGTAACTGTGGCAACACCGGATCCTTTAACCCACTGTGCCGGGCTGGGGATTGAACCTGTGCCTCCACAGCTACCCAAGCCCCTGCAGTTGGATTCATAACCCACTGTGCCACAGTGGGAACTCCTTTTTTTTTTTTTTCTTTTTTAGAAATAGAAGAGGAAATAGCCATGGGATTTTGTTGCAAATAAATAGCCTGTGCGGATGAAATCTAAAATATATGTTTGGGAACAACCAAGCAATTTTTTCAGCCTTTTAGGATAGCTTTCACCCCATAAAGAAGGGTTTAGAATAGAGCCAACAAGCCAGATTAGATGGCCTCTTGGCACCCTGCCCTGTGATTATTAGTAATGGGACCATGCTGCCCGGTTGTTAGAACCAGGTGTCCGGAGCTGGGCTGGCGACTCAGTACAGCAGCAAATGGAAGGAAGAGAGGAATTGGCACCTTGGACTACAGCAGCTGGTGTTTATTTTTTAAAATATCTAGGTGCTCAGATGGGAATTGCAGGCGCCTGTAGTTGAAGCCCTACCTCTCTCCTTTCTCTGAGCCCTCCCCCCGTCCTCAGGTCAGCGCTGGCAGCGGCAACCTGGCCATGCCTATCCTTTCCCACCTTGCTTGTCACCTGTGGCCCTGCCTGCTGCTTTGCCATCCTTAGGGGGCGTCTGGTGACACTGTGGATTCTCTCTTGTCCTGGTTCCCAACCTTCTCACTATTAGTTATTTATTTATTTTCTTTTGGATGGAATTCCTCACCAAAAATTTTTGTCCAGCCAGCTGTATAAAACAAGTCTCGTTGCCTCTTAATTTTTTTTTAACCAGACACAATATTTTCCAGTCAGTAGGAAGCGTGGATGTGGTGATAATGGCAAAGGCTGATAACGTATGAGCTAAACACAAAGAATTAACCTTTGTTTGAGTTAGTGTATCAGTTGCTTATTGCCCACAACCTATTTTTCATTAGCTTTTCCCCTTCAGTATTTAAAATAGCGTAGGTGTCTCCTTGCTGCTTTTCCTGATTCTTAAGGGGCCTGGACAAGAAATTGGAACTGCGCTGTCCGGTTCGGCTTTTGTACCACCCCTGGGTTTTCAGCTCAGATTCATGTCAGGATTCTTTTGTTGGGGATTCGAATGTGTAACACCTTCCTAGAACACATTGCTTCAAAGTCCCTCAACTCCTTTTTCTTGTTGAAAAATGATGTTTTAATGGTTTTATTTTCTTGGCTCACAAAGCGCTGCAAGTTGCCTGAGAGGCCCAATGCTTGTCAGCTGCACATTTAATTAAACTCGTGCTGAGAATATTATTTTTTTTCTAGTGGAGTTTTGACCCTTGGGCAAAAGTTTATCTGGTAACAATTTCTGTCATCCATTGACTATGGTGAGAAGAACTTAACATCTTTAGATGACTTCTAGCCTGCTAAGGTAAAGAAAAGCATTGACCAGTCAAGAACACAGAGTTTTAATGATATACTTTTTTTTTCCATTGCAGAATTGGTATGTATTCATTGTAAGCACTTTCAATTTCTCATAGGTTCTATGAAGAGCATGAAAATCATTCATAAACTCTATCACTTGTAATTAGCTTCGGTTGATAATTTGTATCTCTAAGTACATTTGTATTTGTTTACAAAATGGAATAATTCTACATACTGATTAGTAGTTTTTTTCCTACTTGAAATAGAGTGACTCTGCATGTAAAGAAATACAGAACTGTCATTTTTGATAGCTGCATTGTATTCCATTTATGGTTTAACATAATTATTTTTTTTTGGTAGTAACCAATTTTTTATTATTAAAACTGTCCTGTGATGAATGTAGCTAAATCTTTGTTAAACCATAATTTAAAAAGTGACTCCCCCCCCCCCCGGAAAAATATTGAAATTGGATTTCTCTAGTGACATCATTCAATCATTTGAAAAGATCAATGTTCAGGTTGAACATTGTTTTGAGAAATGTCAGTTATGTACTTTATTTTAAAGAACTTTACCAAAGTAATGTTTTTGGTGAGCCAGACTTACTTTTTTTTTATGGTGACATCATTCAGTCGTTTGGAAAGGTCAACGTTAAAGTTGAACATTGTTTTGAGAAATGTCAGTTATGTACTTTATTTTAAAGAACTTTACCAAAGTAATGTTTTTGGTGAGCCAGACTTACTTTTTTTTATAGTTAGGGTTAAATAATGAGGTTTAGAAAAATGACCCTTAAGGACTAGTTTAAGGTCCTCCTGTGAAGAATTTGTCAGTGATTCCGTCTTCAGAGCTAAGGGCACTCACTGGCTAACATGCATTTGAGAGATAAATGGTGACGTTTCTTGTTTTTATTGAATTGTTTAACTTTTAATGAATAATCTTGAGGGTGTGAGCATTATCATATACATTTTAATTCCTCTAATACTTAGTATAGACCTGTATACATTAATGCTCAAATATATAGGCCTGAAATAGGGGGCATAATTTTTAGAGTTCTTTTCAAATGAAGCTAAGATCACCTTTGTTCTATAGGCTAATTTTACATTATGGGCTCAACACCTAAGACTACAATAATATTTACAAATTTCAGACAAAAATGTCTATCAATAAATGTTTGTTGGAGACATTGCTTAGTATTCTCTGCCTCTGGACTGCTCTTTGTGGGGACAGGGAAAAATACGTCCAGCTCTCTGACTCTTAGCTGGAGGTAAGCAGTGAGAACACATTCTGCTAGAAAAAGTAGATTTCTTGGTATAAATGAGTGGCTGGTAGTAGAAGTCTGTCTCAGTATGGGTACTGGGTTCAGAAACCCACTGAAGTTTCTGAACATCATCAAATCTTTCTTTTGCACTCTCTTCTGCTCAACCTTTTTTACCCCTCTCCATTTTCTTTCCTTTATAGTTCTTTTTTTTTGCGGGGGGTACATATTCATAAGATGCCTGCTCATTAATCCTTTCTCAGTGCACAAGCTAAAGCATTATTGAATTTTTTTTTTTTTTTTTTTTTTTTTTTTTTTTTTGCTGTTTTAGGGCCACGCTCTTGGCATATGGAGGTTTCCAGGCCAGGGGTCAGAAGCAGAGCTATAGCTGCTGGCCACAGCCACAGCCACGTGGGATCCAAGCCGCATCTGCGACCTACACCACAGCTCACGGCAATGCCGGATTCTTAACCCACTGATCGAGGCCAGGGATCGAACCCTCATCCTCGTGGATCCTATCAGGTTCGTTAACCACTGAGCCACAAAGGGAACTCCTAAAGCATTATTGAATAAAGCACAATCTATGATTCACTTTACCTATGGATTAGATTATTTGTGCTAAAGGTTGACCTTTTGTTATGAAAACTCAAATTTACATAAGATAATCGGTTCATTTCCCTCTCTGCCCAACCCCAACCCAGTATCATCTTTAAAGTCGTGTACGTGCACCAGTAAGAATAAAGAAATTCTGTATTAAAATTGAATTTCATTAAATTCTGTTCCTAAATTAGTGTTGGTTCTCAAGCTGATCCTGCAGAGTTTTTGTTGTTGTCAGCTAGGCTGGCACATCTCGGGGATACTGTGGGTTCAGTTCCAAACCACTGACCACCACAGTAAAGTGAGTATCATCAATGAAGTGAGCCACATAAATTTTTTGGTTTTCCAGTGCATATAAAAGTTATATTTATACTGTACTGTATTCCATTGAATGTACAATGGCATATGGGTGAGAAAAATGTGTATACCTCAGTTTAAAAAAATACTTCATTGCCAAAAAATAATAACCACCATCTGAGCCTTCTGTGAGTTGTAATCTTTTTGCAATAGTAATATCAAAGATCACTTATCGCAGACCACCACAACAAATATAGCAGTAATGAAAAAATTGGAAATATTGCAAGCATTACCAGAATGTGGCACAGAGACATGAAGCGAGCAGATGCTCTTGGAAAAATGGTACCGATAGACTTGCTTGATGTAGAGTTGCCACAGACCTTGAATTTGTAAGAAAAACAGTATCTGTGAAGCGCAATAAACGAGTGCAATAAAATGAGATATGGCTGTCTATACAAGTTATATTTGCTGTATTGGAAATTAAAACTGAGAAATTTAAAAAGATATTTATAAAATCTGTTAAAAATAAACCTGGAAACATTTTTAATGAAAAATACCCAGGTTTTCCTAAACAAAACCCAAAGTAAGAAGAGGGCCATCAGGAATTCCCATTGTGGCGCCGTGGAAACGAATCCGATTAGGAGCCATGAGGTTGCAGGTTCGATCCCTGGCCTTGCTCAGTGGGTTAAGGATCCGGCGTTGCTGTGAACTGTGATGTGGGTCACAGACACGTCGCGGATCTGGTGTGGCTGTGGCATAGGCCAGCGGCTACAGCTCTGAATCAACCCCTAGCCTAGAAACCTCCATGTGCGGTGGGTGTGACCCTAAAAAAAAAAAAAAAAGAAGAGGGTCATCATTATACACTTCCAAGTCCCTTTAGTGTCTGTCTTAATAGAAGACAACTGAATTCTTATCTGCTTCTATATTAAGCTGTCATGCTAGCACACTCGGGAGGAAACTCCACGTGTACTCAGGAGAGAATGGGAGTGAAAAAGAAAAATGACACCCTAGCATTATGAGGAAAATAATTTTGACCTCATGTATCTCTTGAAGGGCTCTTGGAGGGAGTTCCTGTTGTGGCTCAGCAGAAAGGAATCTGACTAGCATCCATGAGGACACAGGTTCGATCCCTGGCCTCGCTCAGTGGGTTAAGAATCCAGCTTGCCGTGAGCTGTGGTGTAGGTCACAGATGAATCTTGGATCCCACGTTGCTGTGGCTGTGGCGTAGGCCGGCAGCTACAGTTCCGATTAGACCCCTAGCCTGGGAACCTCCATATGCCGCGGGTGTGGCCTTAAAAAGACAAAAACAAAAACGGGTCTTGGAGATGCCCAGGGGTTCCCCGACCATACTTTGAGAACTGCCGGCATGGGGAATAAACAGCCTTTCTGTCTAATTTTTTGAACTATATTTTACAGATAGAAAGCTTTAGATGGCTTTTAAAAAGTTACGGTGGAATGTAGCTCTTCCACTTCCCACACGAATGTTTGCCCTGATTGAGGAAGACACTCTCCTACACTCTCTGTGGTCTTTATTCCACATGTTAGAGCAGTTTGTCTTCTCCAGAGGGCCCGTGTGTCATCATGTTTGGGCTACTTAGGACTAGTAGACAATCAGGAGGTGTTAGTATTATCCATCTTTAACAGGTAGTAATAAAAACAATAGGGGCCAGGATTTACTAGAGTTAGGGCGAGAAGTATAAATCTTTGAGCACTTGAGGTTTGTGGCAACTCTGGGATTATTTAGTAATGTACTGCACTGATTTTCTTTGTATCTTCATCCTGGATTTACTGTATACCTCACATGGCCCAAGGGGTAAAAGATAGAGATTTTAGATACGGAAGAGGCTTTCATTCTTGTTGGGAAGATAAATTCCTGAAAAGATTAAAACCTAACTGTAGTGTGGCAGGCGTAGCGGTACTTACTGAGGGAAGATTACTGCCTCAAAGAGACAGCTTAGGGTCATCCTGACTCTTCTAACCAGCTGGTGACTTCAGGGAGCTTGTTCACTTTTTTAGTTCTCGGTCATACAGTGAACAGTCCTTTTCAGGTAGGAGGTGCTGAGGGAGTAAGTAGCACTGATTTGTTAATTTCCACTCTCTTGTAAGCTACTTACATACAGTTCCTAAAAATTAATGCTTTTTCATTTGCCTTATTTACTTTATCAGAAATAAAATCTTTGTAGGGTCTATTGGCTGACTTAGATTTCAGTAAAGGTGGTAGTGAGTGAACTGAAAATTTCCTTATGTTGGAGGTAATGATACAGAATTCTAAATCTGAGCATAGTACACCCGGGATGGTGGGGTGGTGACTGAGCCTCCTGTCTGGGCGACAGCTTTCCATCCCCCCATCCTGTATAACACTGAGGAGCGAGCACTGAGTGCAGATGCTAAATTGTTTCCAGAACAATCAAAATACAAAACTGTAAACAAACAGCCTATCTTGGATTAGAAGGGACTAAACTTTTAGGCTTTGCTCTGCCACAGTTCTTTGAGAGTAATGACGCAGTTGCTGTACGTGTCCAGAAAAGTCTTGATTTGAAATATTTGTCTAGAAGGACACTTTATCAGTGAGGCAGGTAAAACTATGGTGGTGATGGTTCCACCATAATTGGTTCTTGTTGGTTCCACTCTGGAATGTCCTTTTTTAATTTTTTTTTTGTCTTTTGTTGCCTTTATCTAGGGCCTCACCCGCTGCATATGGAGGTTCCCAGGCTAGGGGTCTAACAGGAGCTGTAGCTGCCGGCCTTCGCCACAGCCACAGCGATGCGGGATCCGAGCCGCATCTGCAACCTACACCACAGCTCACGGCAACGCCGGATCCTTAACCCACCGAGCAAGGCCAGGGATCGAACCCGCAACCTCATGGTTCTTAGTCGGATTCGTTAACCACTGAGCTACGGAGGGAACTCCTGGAATGTCCTTTTTTAAAAGCGTAATTGAGTTATAGCCAAACTGTAATTCGTAAGGTATGTGGATATGTGAATAGAGTATATGGGAAGTTGAAGCAAATGTGAAATTGGTTGAAACCTACTGATCCTTCCAGAAAGAAAGGAATGGAGGTCACAACCAGAGTTGAACTTAGTTCCTCTGATTAGCCCCAGGGTACCTGAGGGTGGGTTGTCTGAGGACACCTCCAGTGCTCTGAGAATTGTCTTTTCACTGGGCATAGAGCTAATGTCCCCTGCCATGGCAGTTAAATTGCTGTGGAGAGTACCTGACTTGATGTCTTTTAAATCAATATCTCGTACTTAAATGTGGCCCTGAAGCTGCTGTATCACGCTTGTCAGCATCTCTGACCCAAGAGTAAGGACGAAGTATCTTGAGATTTGGTTTTGAAAATTTGAGGAAGTCCCATTATATTTTAAAAGCATTGGGAAGCTGGCTTCTTAAACCATCTCACTGCAGGACATATTTTTCACAGTGTCGAGAATACTTTTGTTCATCAGTGTTGGTTCTTTGTGAGTTTAACTTGAATATGCTCCATTTTTCTGTAGTGGTGGGTAACTATAGTGGTAGGTTCACTTCGGATATCAAGTGATCAGCAGCCAACACCAGTAGCTCTTTGAAGGTTATCAGGGGTAAGTGGCTAGGGAGTGGTTGGGTCTTTCCCCACCTCAGCTTCCTCCCTTATTTATTTATTTGTTTTTTGGCTGCTATTGGCAGTGGCTTGATGTGGGAATGCAGTTCCCAAGTCAGGGATTGAACCTGGGCCGAAGTGGTGGAAGTGCCGAGTTCTAACCACTAGATCACTAGGGAACTCTCCCTATTGTGCTTTTTCTAAGAGGATTGATTTATTTTGCTATTTGTTATCTTTGTTTATACCAGAATTGCTTCAGCATCCATTTCTATAGTAATTTCCATTTAAATAGGATCTGTTCAAAACCATATGCTCCAGTAATTTTTCTCACAAGAAACATGTACTCTTAGTGTTGTTTTTATTTTGGGTTTTATTGTTTGTTTGTTTTGTTTTTTTGGCTGCACCCATATCGTATGGAAGTTCCTGGGCCAGGAATCTTATCCCAGCCCCATCTGCAACCTACATCACAGCTGCAGCAATGGCAGAACCTTAACCTGCTGTGCTGGGCCAGGGATTGGACCCGAGTCTCAATCAAGCCATTGCAGAGACAATGCCAGATCCTTAACCTGCTGTGCCATGGCAGGGATGCCTTCTTAAGTGTTTGAATTTAAATTACATGTCCTTTCCTGGGATATATATATATATATTTTTTTTTTACCATATCTCAAGGCAGTAATTTACCTCATCTGTAAAGCTAATTTTGCAGTGTTAGGAAACAAAGTAATTTAGTTGTTTTGTTCCTTAAATATAGTGGGTTAGGTATTTATAAATAGAAGGGAAAGTTATCTCCATCTTATACCATATGGCATTCAGGCTTTTTGTAGTATGTTATGGAACTGACAGCAAAAACAAAACTGAAGTTGTTTAGGTTGTATTATGTTAGTAAATGTTAGTAAAATAAACAGTTTATTTTCTTGAATAAACATAATTTTGACAATCTATGATCGAGAATTCCCATATTTAATGTCATTGGGTACAAGTAAAATTTAGATTATTTCAGCTAGTTTGGCAGAAAATGTTAATTCAGTTTTCAATCAGCTAGCACTTATTAAACCTCCACTGAATATTAGCCTCTAAAGTTTGGGGAAAAAAAAAGTACATTCTCTATCTTTAAGAAGTTCATGCTGGAGTTCCTATCATGGCTCAGCAGTTAATGAACCTGACTAGTATCCATGAGAATGTGGCTTCGATCCCTGGCCTTGCCAGTGGGTTACGGATCTGGCATTGATGTGAGCTGTTGCGTAGGTCACAGACTCGGTTCACATCTGGCATTGCTGTGGCTGTGGTGTAGGCGGGCTACAGCCCCAGTTTGACCCCTAGCCCAGGAACTTCCAGATGCCATGGATGCTGCCCTAAAAAGACAAAAAAAAAAAAAAAAAGTTCATGGGTTAGTAGAGGAAAGAGTATATGTCTAACTTGAATACAGTGAGCTCCTGTGATAAAGGAATTGATTGAATACAATGGGAACTCAGCAATTAGGGTGGGGGGGGTTTAATTCTGCTGGGATTGGGGAAAATTTTGGAAAGGGGGTTAGCAATGCTTACCCTGATCTAAATCTTGAGGAATAGGTATTAGACAGAAGAGGCATTTGAGGGAGACAACAGAGTGAGTAAAAGTGTGATGGCATGTAAGTGGCTCTTTCTGGGAATTAGAATTATCTTTTGGGACAGTTTGCAGGTATGTATTTGTCAAAGATCCTCCGTGAAAACCACCACCTGGAGCCTGAACCACCTAGCACTAGGCATTAGACATAGAATGATCCTCTCTTCCTATGAAAAGAATGGGTACTGATAAAATGTTGACTATTCTTTGCCAAATATGGCCTCTGGAACCTCCTCTAGATCCTTGCCTAAGGTCACCAGTGACTCTTCATTTTGGTAAAAAGAACCATATCTCAGTGATGTTTCTGTATTTAGAAATCCCGCTGGGCTGCTCTTGGGATGTGTGTCTTCATAGTATGTATTGAGAAGTGGAGGAGAAATGGGAGATTAGATAGACCTGATGGGGTCTGTCGTGGATGCAGGTCTAAAGTGATTTCACTGTGGACCACAACCCTTGCTACAGGAAAGGTAATAATGAAGAGAGGTGTACTGCCTCATTTGCTGGTAGCATCATCTGGCTTTGTCCTGCAGAAGGTCTGCTGAAGTCTGTGCCAGATGCCTCTCTGCCTGTCTGATCTGATCACCAAGGAAGCAGAGCCCATTCTAGAAACAGGACCATAAAACTGAAGGCCCTGCCTAAGCCCCAGGGCTGCAGACACTGCTGGTCCTGCCGGTGTTGGACAAGACATTAGAGGACCACTGAAACCCTAAACCAGTTTTTCTTTTGCCCTGATATTTCTGACTCATTGCAATTAAAATCAAAATAAGTCCTAGTCCAGAAAGTGACAGACCTTAAGACGAGCACACAGAGGCCAGGGACAGGGCTGAAAAGGTAGACCGAGACGAAGGGTATGAGGCCTTTGTATATCATGATAAGGAATTTTATACCATAAGCAGTAAGTAGCCACAGAGGATATTTTTGGTTAGGTGTTGGGTATGACAAGATGAGATATTTGGGGAAAATAAGTGGCAGGCATAGGAGAGACGGAGGTGAAGGTGAGGTGTGATAGTAAGATGAAAGAAGAGGCAGTTGGCGGGCTGCTAGGTGTGAAGCTAACAGACTGGGGGGCCTGACTGGAAACAAGGAAGCAGTGTGCAGTAGAGACAGTGAGTGCTTATCTTTCCCTGATTCTCTTCTTGTCGGGACGTGTGGGAGGCTTAGACTTTTCTGCTTCCGTTTCAGCAAGGTGCATCTATATGACTATTTCTGGCCAGTGTGTTGTGAACAGAAGTCAAATGTCACTTCTAAGCTAAAGCATTTAATTGTGGCTGAAAGACCTCCCAATGTCATCTTTCTCTTATTCGGTAATGAGAAGGCTGTGTATTTCAGGTGGTGCAGCTACAGGATGGTGGAGCCCCAGTCTGCTGAACCCCCATAGCAGGAACACGGCCCTGTAGAATGTTCAGGTCTACAATTGTCAATATCTGTTGTGTGATGCTAACTAAGATTTGAGGGGTGTTTGTTACACAGCATATCCTAGCCTATCCTGACTAGTGCATGGTGGTGGCTTGTAGCCTACATTTGTAGATGGAACCTGCAGTAGAAAATCAGATTTTCCTTATTGTATTCCATTATGTAGTTAATAGGTGCCACCTCAGAAAAAACCTGCACCCATGATGGGTTAGAGCTAAATAGATTGCTTTGTAGGATTCCTTAGTGCTTTTTTTTTCTTTTTAAACTTTTTTTATTACAGTTGATTTACAGTGTTCTGTCAACTTCTGCTGTATAGCAAAGTGACCCAGTTACACACACACACACACACACACACATATATATATATATATATATATATACATTCTTTTTCTTACATTATCCTCCATCATGTTATCACAAGTGACTAGATATAGTTCCCTGTGCTATACAGCAGGATCTCATTGCTTAGCTTCTCCAAATGCAATAGTTTGCATCTACTAACCCCAAACTCCCAGTCCATCCCACTCCCTCTCCCTCCCTCTTGGCAACCAAAAGTAGGATTCCCCAGAGCTTTTTAATTTACTGTGGAGAGTTTTGAAACTCCAAGCTTGAGGGTGAGTGTGTTTCTTCCTAAACTTACCTGGCTATGAAATCCATTTACTTGCCTTTTTTGGTAAGTGCACTTATTAACATTTTGAGGAACACAGTTAAGGAAATACCAAATTACACCATCATCAGTGGTCTAGTCATGACACTAATTGCATAAACCAAGAAGAGTCCTCAACTGTGGAAAGGAAGGGTAAGTTTGAGAGAAAAGCTGAAAAGATGGATTGACCAGAGTGGGACTGACTGGATATTTAAAGGAAAAGTGAAGAGGTTATGTTGTCTCAGTTACCAACTCACTTCTGGTTGATTCCTTATCAGGCTGCACAGTGTCTTTCCAGACCTTTTCTTTTTCCCTCCAACTGTCAATCCCATTCCTGCCCTCCTGTACGTTGTCAGAGGGCCTCATCTTCCCAGCTTATTGAATCTCTGTTCAGCACCAGCACCTCTTCCAGGCCACCTTGGGACCTCTTTAACCTTTTTATTCCCTGCTGTCTTAGATGGAGAAATGTTCCGCTGGAAGTTAATGCCCCTGCGCCCTGTCCACCCCTGTGCCCTGCCACTTACGTTCATATGACTTCCATTCCTGTATTTGCACTGCCAGCATCTTGAGTCTTCTCCATTGCCTCCTCCTTTGCCCAGAGGTCATTGCTATCGGGTCAAACGGCATGTCCCCTCTTCTAGTTGGCACCACTCCTTCAGGTTACTGTACACACAGTTGCTCTCTTTTTGCAACCCCTTTATTTCCTCCCTCACCAAAGCACAAACAGAGTGCCTACTCTTCTGGGTACCAGGGCCACAAAGACAGATTAGAGAGGTCACTTCCCCATGGGTTGTCTAGTGGCAGTTCCATCCCACTGAATAGCACAGGGCATCGTGGGCAGCACAAAGCCCAAGGCGAAAAGGCTTCCTCCAGGAGGGGAGGCAGGAGCTGAACCTTAAAGAAGCCAGCCAGCCAGTGGAGGGGCTGGAGAGCAGAGTAGGTGTCAGGGAGGAGGGGGGAGAATAGGAGGCCAGTGCAGCCACTGTGGGTGGTCTCTGCACACCGCTTCCACTTCAGTGCTCCTCAGGAGGATCCTTGCCCGAGGTCACCAGTGACTCTTTAGGTTCAAGTGGTTGCTTAAAAATTTTGTTCATTTTCCACTCCTCATGGGCAAAGTCATTGTTGCCGCTCACTCTCTAGTCCATGAACACTTTGTACCTCTTAACTTCTGGAGACTTCTTCTTTGTGGTCCTTTTTCAGAATTTCTACCTATGTTCCCTTTTGTCCTCAGAAAAGGGACCGTCTCCGTTAGCAGTTTTATCATACGCCTTTCTTTGGGATTTGAAATTAGCTTTGCCCCTCTCCTGAACATTTCCCACGGTTCCCTCTGCCGTGATCGTCCCTTCACTCTGTCCGCCTATATTGTATGCTTTGTACGAGTCTGAAATCGTATCTGTTTGAAATGTGAGTGCAAATTACAGGAGCTGTAAAGGACACAGTCAGTATTCCTTGTTCATGTATCATTCACGGGCTAATGGTTTCTGACAGTGCCAGGTGGGAACAGTCGGATAATGCTGAGACCTCACTGTGCCAATACCTACGAACAGCTGGGGAACAAATCTGCTTGTAGTTTCCAGAGCTGCAGTGGTCTGTTAATACAATTATGTTGTGTAAGTTTTCTGGGAACATAGATTATTCTCTTGTTCAGTTACATTATGGAGTCTTTTTTTTTTTTTTAAATTGCCATATAATGAGGACTGGCGTGAATTTGTCTTGTTGAAATAAAAAATTGTACATTGATTCAGAGTTAACTTTTTGGGAGGCCATAGGCAGAAAGTTAACTACTCCTGTAGAATGTCTACATTTCTGCCAGACCTGCTGTGGTGATCGCTAACAGTGTTCACCAGTTATTTCCAGTTCTCTGCTGGGGACATGGCTGTTGATGGTCTTTCCTTCCTTGCCAAACTGGGGGCCCTCTAGACTGGGGAGAGTCTGTCCTTCCTGATGGGGAGACGTGGAGCCTACCTGAAACAGGCATATAGAGTGTGTGGAAAATTAAAGACAGTGGTTGCCTGAGGTATGACAGGGGTTCTAGATTTTCTTCTCTTTTTTCTTTTTTCCTTTATTTCATTGACAAATAGTAGACATACAGATTCTAGATTTATCTTAATATCTCAGGCGGTAAGTTGGGACAGTGAAGAAATAATTCTCTGGTGAGTGAATGAGTTGTCTCGCTTGTGAAGTGGGTTTCACTACATTACCTGAATTTCTAATTAGAGTCCTTTAACACAAACAGCATTTGGGACATTAAGGCTCTCAGGAGTATTGTGAAATAGATGTCATCTTTTCCCTGTTTATTGAATAGGAAAAACAGGTGAGTTACTTGAAGGTTTAATAAGGTTGGTCAACAAATGTTGCCAGGTACTATGGAAGACTTTAGGGTTGAATAGTAACCAAGATAAAACCTGGGCCTTCAAGAACTTAATCTAGCGGAGGAGATAATCAGCAATTCAAGTGTCCAGTGATAAGTGCTGCTATAAGAGGAGGCTTCAGTGTTTTAAGGGCAGGAAGGGAGAGCTACCTAACCCTGAGGTGTGGTGCTGAGGAGGCGACACCAGTGCAGCTGAGATTTGTTAGACACTTACTCTGTTCCGGGGACTGTGATGGGTGTTGGGGACACAGCAGAAAAGAAAAGCATGGTCCTGGTCCTCTAGGGCTTTGAGTCAAAGCTGAGATGAGTAAAAATTAGTGGCAGCTGTCCAGTGGATACCCTGAAAGTGGAAGCCTATATGCAAAGGCCTGAAAGTCAGTAAATGCTAGGATCACAGGGTGGGGCCGGAAAGGAGCCAGGGACCGGAGGTAGAATGACCCCACACACAGGGGGAGCTCCAAGCAACTTGCGAAGTAATCCTGAAGAGTAAACGTGGGTAATTCAGGTCAGTAAACGACCTGTACAAAAATCACATACACAGTTCCTAGAGATATGTCTTATGCAGACAAACAAACACAACCCCAGTAGATTTTGAATGCTACATCTGATTAATAAACTGGTTAAATTCAAAGTTCCCTTTTAGGAGAATAAGGGGAATTTTTTCCAGAGCAGGACTTAAAAACTGGAAAACAAGTATAGTTCACAGCTTGTAATGTTGTTGGGGAGAAAAAGAAGAGTCAAGGGTGATTCCAGAGTTTGGGGCCTGAGAAACTGGGTGAGTAAACGCGGGCTCCATTTCCAACAGTAAGTCCCGGAGGCCAGGCAAGGACCAGTGTGGAGCCGCAGTGGGCTCCCAGGTTCCTATCCCAAATCAGCTCCTTCTAGCTGACGCTCGATGGCAGTTTCCACATCGCTCAGTCAGCGATAGTCCAAACTCGGAGGATGCTTGTGAGGACTAGCAAATGTGGGAATAAGAATCACGGTAAATAGTGATTTGTAATTATTTTTTATTACATACTTCACTCTTACTGGAAGCTCCTGCAGGGCAAGGTCTGCATCTGTTTTGTTTACTGCCCTAGTCCCACCTGGAGCACAAAAGTGAGGCAAAACTCCCAATAAATAATGTAAGGGGGTCCTATCTGGGAGGAAAAATAATTTTCTCTCTACCCTTCTTGGCTGAGATCCTGCGCCCTCCCCAATCCCCGTAATCAGACATATTAACAGGAGTCAAGCCGAAGTTTAATCACATGCATACCTCCTGAATGCATAGGAGATAGCCAGGAAAACTGAATAAGTTCCCTAAATGGCCTAAATTGTCACCTTAAATACCTTCTTCAGCTAAAGACAAAAGAAGATGTGGAGGGCCAGTTTTAGGAGGTTACCAGGAAAAGCACAGTAAACCAGGTTAGTAAGGTCGTGCAGATTTAAATTGCTTTCTTCCCCCATTAATGATCCTTTCTAGAGAGTTAGTCGTCCTCCTCTTCCTGGTACCAGAGGGAGACGCCCTGAGAAATGGAGATTTCCCTTCTATCCTAAATACACTATGCCAGGGACCTTGATGGGTGTTGGGACTAAATGTCTTTTCTTCTTCTTTCTTTTCTTTTTTCTTTTTTAGGGCCACACCTGTGGCATATGGAGGTTCCCAGGCTAGGGATTGAATCAGAGCTACAGCTGCCAGCCTACATCACAGCCACAGCAACGCGGGATCCAAGCCATGTCTGTCACCTACACCATAGCTCACGGCAGCGCCAGATCCTTAACCCCTGGACCGCGTCCAGGGATCAAACCCACATCCTCATGGATACTAATCCGGTTTGTTTCTGCTGAGCCACAACGGGAACTCCCAAGGGACTAAATGTCTTTTTTTTTTTTTTTTTTTTTTTTTTTTTTGTCTTTTTGCCTTTGTGTAGAGCCGCACCCGCGGCATATGGAGGTTCCCAGGCTAGGGGTCTAACAGGAGCTGTAGCTGCCGGCCTTTGCCACAGCCACAGCAACGCGGGATCCGAGCCGCGTCTGCAACCTACACCACAGCTCTCGGCAACGCCGGATCCTTAACCCACTGAGCTAAGGCCAGGGATCAAACCTGCAACCTCATGGTTCTTAGTCAGATTCGTTAACCCCTGAGCCACGAAGGGAACTCCCAAGGGACTAAATGTCTTAATGGGACTAAATGTCTCTTACAGAGAGGAACTTCTACTAGGTTTTCAGAGTTTCTCCTGTGTTTGCTGTTTCTTAAAAATTACCAGCTCAAGCATGTTCTTGTGCCTCAGCTGGTTAAGGATTCACTGCAGAGGCTTGGGTTGCTGCTGTGGCGCAGGTTCAGTCTCTGGCCCGGGAACTTCCACATGCCATGGGCTTGGCCAAAAACAAAAAAGCAAAAAACAAACCAGCTCAAGATCATCCTTACACCAAAGAGGCATATTCGGGGGTGGCACATTCTGCTCCCCTTCTGTTCCAAAGAAGTTTCATTGCCTAAAATCCAGCAGGTGTTGTAAAGGTCAAGAAATAGCCAGGGCAGCTCTGTAAAGCCAGCTGGCTGGGAGTTCCTCCATTGGGCTGCAGATCCCCATCCTTGCTGCTAACAACTCGAGCTTGGTGGTTGCCCACTCCTGTGTAAGTATGGGGTGGGTCAGCGTGAGTCCTCTGCCAGACCGAGACTTTTGAACCAGAGGAGCAGTGTCTTAGAGCTTTCTTGTACATGGAAAGTCTTTGTTAGGTAATGCCGAATGTGTTTGTTTCTTAGGGCTGCTGTAAAAAAAAAAGCAAAAATCACCACAAACTGGGTGGCTGAAACCAACAGAAATTGCTTTGTCCACAGCTCAAACCAGAAGCCTGAAATCTCGCTATCAGCAGGGCCATTCTCCTTCAAAGGCTCTAGGGGAATATCCATTCTCTGCGTCTTCTGGCTTCTTCAGGTGGCTGCTGGCATTCCCTGGCTTGTGGTTGCTTTGCCTCCCCTTGTGTCAGTGTCAGATCTCCCTGTTTCTCACCCTAATAAGGACACTTGTTATGGCTGGCCATATTCTTTGTAGTACCTAGGACGTCTGCAAAGTTTGGCATTAACTTTGCCTTGATTTCCATTAGTGCTCACAATTTTCAATCTTGGGACCTTTAAACTCTGAGACGTTTTCCTTTTTTTTTTCCCATTACTTAATGAATTTTATTACAATTATAGGTCTACAAAAATCATCACAACTCAGTTTGATAGCATCTCTATCCCAAACCCTCAGTGCATTCCCCCCTCCTCCCAGATTGTCTCGTTTGGAAACCATAGGTTTTCCAAAGTCTGTGAGTCATTATCTGTTCTGCAGAGAAGTTCATTGTGTCCTCTTTTTAGTTTCCACATGTAAGCGGTAGCATTGTCTGACTGGTTTCACTTCGCATGATAATTTCTAGGTCCATCCATGTTGCTATAAATGTTGTTATTTCGTTCCTTTTAATGGCTGAGTAATTCTGAGACGTTTTCTTATATTGTACTTGTTATGATCAGTTTTGGTCTGTGGGCTTTGCTGTCTTAGGTAAGGTACAATATGTTTGTGCATCCTTGCAAAATGTGACGTTATAATAACAACTGTCCCTTACTCAGAAAGCCTGTGTTCCAGGGGTAGATTGCCAGGATTCCCCTTCATTTACATATGAGCCTTTATCTTTTTAGTTTCTTTTTTCATTTTTTCCCATGTTCTAGGATAGTTTCTCAAGGTTATTTATCCTCTATGGTATTGTAGGTGGGGAAAGAATTTTCCTCTACCCTTCTAGGTTTTTCTGGCTGGTCTAAGTGTAAGTTGACATGAGATAGATTACTAGAAGAAAATTGAATAAAAACGTAATAACATGTATACATGGGAGAGACCCTGAAAAACTGAGTAACTCGCCAAAGTAGCTAAACCCCTTGAAGGCCATCTTCAGCTAAAGACAAAAGAGGATATTGGGAGTAGGGGTTTGGGACTTTGAAGTGGAGGAAGGCGATTCACAGGGAGTGGGAAAAGCACATGTTTGGTACATAAATACTTGCTGGCCGTTGCACAGACGATGGGACACAGAGTGCACTCTGATCTCTGTTTCCTCCCCCCACCACACCTAGCCCATGTTCTTTGGAAAAATCTTTGCTGATAGCTCTATTCTGGGGACAAATCTGCTAGCTAGTTAGGGGACTTTAAGGGGTAAGATCTGAGTCTTTGAGCCTTGATTGTTTTCAGCTGAGAAATAATCCACATGCCAGAGATGTTTTGGGGTGGCCGGTTTTGCTCCCCTACAGTACCAATTTAGTTTTTTTGTGGTATTTGCTTCTCACTGCTGAAAACAGAGGCTATTATTTCAGCAGTTATATTAAAATTTTTGCTCTTTCTTGTTCTCATGTCAGAGGAGCACTATGTGTTTTGCTTAAGAACAAGAATCAAAACAACTTTTTTTTTTTAATTGGCCTATTTCATGAGGTTAACGTCTTTTGGGAATGTGAGAGTAAAAAGTATATTTCTCAAAGTTTTGCTTGTAATTATCCTTTTTTTAGTGTAAGTAAAAGCAAAGCAAGCTTGTTTGGTTATTCTTTTTCCGTGTTGTGATCAGGGCTCTCGTTAGCTCAGAGGCAGGTCTGGCATCATGGGTGAGCGTCTCATGCATAGAGAAGAGTCTTGTGCTTGGCTAAATGCTTGGCCATTACCTTCTTGAAATCCTGATAATTCTTGAACAGGGTGATGCCGGAAATATGTTACTGAAATCCAGGTTCTTGTTCATGGAGCTGAAGAATGAACTTCTCAAACACACGCAGCAAGCAAGCAAAGTCTTTGTTACAGGAAAACAGATGGCTTCCAGGACAGCTGAGGGGGAAGAGTCCGCCTCTGTACTGTCCTACAGGGGTTTTTATCCCTTAAAGATGGGGGGGGTACCAACGTGGGGTCCAGAAAGATGTGGTTTTCTCCCATTGGTCTTGCCCAATTACCTGTATCAGTCCTTGTCCAATAGGGGTCTTAGGGGTGGAAATGTCCTGTAAGTCTTAGGGTTTCTTTGCCCTTCTCTTCCCGTAGACTGAGTCACAGGGGCTTAGAGGTGAATGTAAGTATATTCCCTATAATAAACCAGGCCTGTGGGGATGTTACTCCCTGGAGCCCTTAAGCCACAAATGTTAATCAATAGCCTTATCAAAGAATGCGTTGAAGCCCATGCTCCTACACAGACTACCTGAGGTATTATTATGCCTCAGAACCTATGTATAAATTTTATTTATTTATTTATTTATTTATTTATTGTCTTTTTAGGGCCGTACCCGAGGCATATGAAGGTTCCCAGGCTAGGAACCTTCTGAGCTGCAGCTGCCAGCTTACACATAGCCATAGCAATGCAGGATCCGAGCTCACGGGGCCCACAACTCACAGCAGCGCTGGATCCTTAACCTGCTGTGCGAAGTCAGGGATCAAACCGGCATCCTCATAGATACTAGTTGGGTTCATTAACCACTGAGCCACGATGGGAACTCCTATGTATGAATTTTAAAGAGGACTCTATCCATGCAGGTGGATTCAGCCCTTGCAATCATGTACACCTTGGGGTCTTGGCATATTTGTGCAGTGGGGACATCTTACCCAACCTTATATGGCAGTCTTGGTTATATTCCTCTACTTGTATACATTTAGAGTGCAGATGGTAAGTAACTTTGGGTCAGTAGTGTGCACTGAAGTTTGGCACTTGCCATCAGCCTCTGCATGGAGTAAAACATGAGCCACCGCAGCTGCCTACCCGCAGCACCCGGAGCTCAGGGTGGAGACCAGGAGTGAGGCACTCTGTGCTCCAGGAAAACTCGAAGAGCATGTCTTCAGATAGATATTTTTAGAAGAAGATTTTATGAGCCCGATTCTTGCATCTCCTCATATCTAGAAAAACACTAAGATCCTTCAATGATGTCTAGGGTCCGTAAGCCTTCACGAGACCAGCAACAAACTTCTGTAAAATGTGTGCATGGTTGCATGTGCCCCTCCCCCTTCACCCATATGATTTATATCTTGATATTCCCCCCCTTTCCTCTTTGGGACAGTTTTCAGTATTCAGTATATCTCTGAAATACTGCCTCCTGGGCTGTGGTTAGTGGACAGAACAAAAGATGTCACGGTCATTTGTGAGAACCGCCACTTCCAAGGGTGGGCCATTGAGCCTTGTAGGAACTCAGGAAAGAAACAAAGACTGGTCCACAGCTGAAGTGCATATCAAAGAAGTGCGTATCTGTTAACCTTTGTTCCTACCACCATCCCTTTGTTGCAAGAACTCATATATCCTAGCTTCACCCCTTGCCTTCTTGGAGCCATTTCTCAAGGCGACCTGAGATGCTCTCTCCTGGGCCTAAGTCCTGATCTCACCCGAAATAAAACTTAACTCTCAGTGATCAGGTTGTGCATGTTTTTTAGTCGACCGTAGTAATACGCTTTTCTTGCCTTTTCAGGTGGGCTTTTAAAAATGGAGTAGAAATCAGCGTGACTCAATTCTTGATGGCCTGTAGGTATGCATGATTGCGATTGATTAAGCAAATCAATGAGCAGATTGTCCTTGTCCTCAATGCCACTTTTGTGCACAATATTTTAAAATAAGTGAAAGGTTCATTTCTTTTCTGCCTCAAGCTTTAAAAAATGATTTTAATTAATGTTGCCCTAATTGCTTCAGAGGCTAGTTTTAAAGTCATTGCTCTCTGCACTGATTGAAAGTAGAGAGAGCATCTTGGGGACAGTCATAATGAGGAGGTCTCTGTCAGCTGTTGGGAGCTCGGTGTTGCTAGGCACCCTTTTACAGACCTGAAGCTGATGGGCAGGCTGGTAGAAAGAGCTCATTACATTGTGTCTGGCTGGCAGGAATCTTAGATGAGTATTCGTGCCCCTTCCTGATACAGGTGTGCATTCCAGTTTTCCAGGTCACACACAGGGAGCTATTGAGATCCAGCCTGGAGTGTTAACAGCCCTTTATTGAGAAATGTTCTTGGGATAAGCAAAGGAGATTCAGGGGCCTTGTTATAGGTTTTTTTGTTTGTTTGTTTGTTTTAGTTTCAGAATCAAGGTTTTAGGCTTCTCAGTTCATCAAAGAACTGTTGACAGGCAGTCTCAGTATAAAGAGTAGAGCAGAGAACGCATAGCACACAGGATAGTGAGAGCATGTGCAGGCTGTGGCAGCAGGCCTGGACCCTCACCTCCTCTGAAGAATTTAAATTTGTGACTTCCCACTGCGGTGCAGTGGAAATGAACCTGACTAGTATCCATGAGGACACAGGTTCGATCCCTGGCCTCGTTCATTGGGTCAAGGATCTGGCATTGCTGTGAGCTATAGTGTAGGTCGCAGATGCAACTTGGATCCTGTGTTGCTTTGGCTGTGGTATAGGTTGGCAGCTGCAGCTCTGATTCAACCCGTAGCCTGGGAGTTTCCAATGCTGTGGCTGCAGCCCTAAAAAAAAATTGAAATTTGTCATTTCCTTGGAACTCAGGTTTCTCCATCTATAAAACTAGGGTGATGATATCCAGCTCCCAGGATTCATGGTGATGAAATAGATGTTGATGGAAACAGGTTGGAGCTCAGTGAAGGCCATCCTGTTTCTAGTCTCTCTCCCTTTAGTAAGTGTTTGGAGTGTGTGGCTTAGGTTGGGGGAGGGACAGGAGATAGAGTTGTAGAAAGAACACGATCCAGCCTTTCAAAAGAAAAACATGACTTTAGTCAGGTGTGTAGTTGCCAGGGATGAGCAGATCCAAGGATTAGGAGGTAATCTGTTTGGGTTTAATCCCTTCTTCAGGATGTAGTGGCCCAACAGAATCCTCTGAGACTCAGCTCCAGCTCACCCTCTTCCACGTCTAAAATTTCCCCGTGGCATTTAATTGGTCTAGGCACACCAGCATTCTTAATCATTTCAGACTCACTTCAGAGATGAAAAGAGAAAGAATTTGTTGTTATTGCCATACATGTCTGATTACATTTATATAACAAACTGACGCTAGACTCTATTGTGGGTAGTTTCCAGTTATTCCCATGACCTACTTTTAAGAAAGAAACTATGGAGGAAGAACTCTTACACATTGTGGAGTGTTTTTCTTCTGTTTTCTTCCGTTGTTGCCTTATCTTTTGTTTCACTGGGCCATTGTGATGGAAGAAGCAGACCACTGTGTTTCTGAACAGTCTTTCAGGTGGAGAAATTACAGTTGACACCCTTTGGACCTTCTGCGGTGACCTACTTTTATATTCCTTACTGCCCAAGGGCTTTTGTTCACAGAGAGAAGCACCTCCTAGTATGTGTACTTTAAGAGTGCTCAAACCCTTAAATTTATAGCCAGAGTCAAATTTTAAAAATCTATTTTTTTTGAAGGGTAGATTGCTTTTATTTATTTTTGCATTTATAATGATTTCTATTTTTTCCATTTTAGCTGGTTTACAGTGTTCTGTCAGTTTTCTACTGTATGGCAAGGTGACCCAGTTACACATACATGTGTATGTTCTTTTTTCTCACATTATCATGTTCCATCATAAGTGACTAGACATAGTTCCCAGTGCTATGCTATGCAGCAGGATCTCATTGCTTATCCATTCCAAAGGCAATACTTTGCATATACTAAACCCCAACTCCCAGTCCATCATACTCCCTCCCCTGCCCTTGGCAACCACAGTTCTCTTCTCTATGTACATGATTTTCTTTTCTGTGGAAAGGTTCATTTGTGCCCTATATTAGATTCCAGATATAAGTGATATCATATGGTATTTGTCTTTTTCTTTCTGACTTACTTCACTTGATATGAGAGTCTCTAGTTCTACCCATGTTGCTGCAAATGGAATTATTTTGTTCTCTTTTATGTACATTGTACATGTATACCACATCTCCTTAATCCAGTCATCTGTTGATGGACATTTAGGTTGTTTCCATGTCTTAGCTATTGTGAATAGTGCTGCAGTGAACATGCAGGTGCATGTGTCTTTTTCAAGGAAAGTTTTGTCCGGATATATGCCCAAGAGTGGGATTGCTGGGTCATATGGTAGTTCTATGCATAGTTTTCTGAGGTACCTCCATACTGTTTTCCATAGCGGTTGTACCAGTTTATATTCCCATGAACAGTGCAGGAGGGTTCCCTTTTCTCCACACCATCTCCAGCATTTGTTATTTTTGGACTTATGGCTATTCTGACTGGTGTGAGGTAGTTTGCATTTCTCTAATAATCAGTGATGTTGAGCATTTTTTCATGTGCTTGTTGATTTGCATTTCTCTAATAATCAGTGATGTTGAGCATTTTTTTCATGTGCTTGTTGGCCATCTGTATATCTTATTTGGAGAAATGTCTATTCAGGTCTTTTGCCCATTTTTCCATTGGGTTATTGGCTTTTTTGCTGTTGAGTTGTATAAGTTGTTTGCATATTTTAGAGATTGAGCCCTTGTCAGTTGCATCGTTTGAAACTATTTTCTCCCATTCTGTAAGTTTTCTTTTTTTTATTTATGGTTTCCTCTGCTGTGCAAAAGTTTGTCAGTTGATTAGGTCCCATGGTTTATTTTTGCTTTTATTTGTGATGCTTTGGGAGACTGACCTGAGAAAACATTTGTAAGGTTAATATCAGAGAAGTTTTCCATATGTTCTCTTTTAGGAGTTTGATGGTATCTTGTCTTATACTTAAGTCTTTAAGCCCTTTTGATTTCATTTTTTGTGCATGGTTTGAGGGTATGTTCCAGGTTCATTGCAGCTGACCAGTTTTCCCAGCACCACTTGCTGAAAAGACTGCCTTTTCCCCATTTTATATTCTTGGCTCCTTTGTCAAAGATTCATTGACCGTTAAGTGTCTGAGTTTATTTCTGGGTTCTCTATTCTGTCCCATTTTATGTGTGTGTGTCTGTTTTGGTACCAGTACCACACCGTCTTGATTACTGTGGCTTTGTAATATTGCCTGGAGTCTGGGAAAGTTATGCCTCCTGCTTGGTTTTTTTTCCTTAGGATTGTTTTGGCAATTCTGGGTCTTTTATGGTTCCATATAAATTTTTTGGATTGTTTGTTCTAGTTCTGTGAAAAATGTCATGGGTAATTTGATAGGGATTGCATTGAATCCATAGATTGCTTTGGGTAGTATGGCCATTTTTACAATATTAACTTATCCAACCCAGGAGAAAGGAATATCTTTCTATTTCTTTGAATCCTCTTTAATTTCCTTGATTAATGTTTTATAGTTCTTGGCATATAAGTCTTTGACCTCTTTGGTCAGGTTTATTCCCAAGTATTTGATTTTTTGGGGTGTAATTTTAAAAAGTGTTGTATTTTTATATTCCTTTTCTAATATTTCATTGTTAGTATACAGAAACGCGACTGATTTCTGAAGGTTAATCTTATACTTTGTTGAATTTGTTGATCAGTGTATTTTTAAAGTGTTGTATTTTTGTATTCCTTTTCTAATATTTCATTGTTAGTATACAGAAATGCGACTGATTTCTGAAGGTTAATCTTATACTTTGTTGATACTACTTGATCAGTTCAAGCAGGTTTTGTGTTGAGTCCTTGGAGTTTTCTATATATAGTATTATGTCATCTGCATACAGTGACAATTTTGCCTCTTCTCTTCCAATTTGGATACTTTTTTTGCCTTTGTTTATCTGATTGCTGTGGCTAGGACTTCCAATACTATGTTGAATAACTGTGGTGAGAGTGGGCATCCTTGTCTTATTCCAGATTTTAGTGGGAAGGTTTTCAGCTTTTCTCCACTGAGTGTTATATTTGTTGTGGGTTTGTCGTAAATGGCTTTTATTATGTTAAGGTATGTTCCCTCTGTACCCACTTTGGTAAGAGTTTTGATCATGAATGGATGTTGGACTTTGTCAAATGCTTTTTCTGCATCTATTGAGATGATCATGTGGTTTTTGATTTTTCTTCTGTTAACATGGTATATAACTTTGATTGATTTGCCTATGTCGAACCATTCTTGTGAAACCTGGGATGAGTCCCACCTAATTGTGGTGTATGATCTTTTTTTACATGTTGTTGGATTTGGTTGGCTAAAATTTTGTTGAAAATTTTTGCGTCTATATTCATCAGATATATTGGTCTATAGTTTTCTTTTTTGGTGGTATCTTTGTCTGTTTTTTGTTTTTAGGGTGATGGTGGCATCATAGAATGTCTTTGGGATTGTTCCTTCTTCAACCTTTTGGAAAAGTTTAAGGAGGACTGGTATAAGTTCCTCTTTGTATGTTTAGTAGAATTCACCTGTGAAGCTGTCTGGTCCTTGACTTTTATTTGTAGAGTGCTTTTATGACATACTCAATTTCATTTCTAGTGATTGGTCTGTTTAGTTGATCTATTTCTTCTTGATTCAGTTTTGGCAGGCTGTAAGTCTGTAGAAAGTTGTCCATTTCTTCTAGGTTGTCAAATTTGTTGGCATACAATTGTTCGTAGTATTCTCTTATGGTTTTTTTTTTTTGTTTCTGCAGTATCTGTTGTGATTTCTCCTTTTTCATTTCATATTTTGTTTATTTGGGTTTTTTTTCTCTCCTCTTCTTGGTGAGTCTGGCCAGAGGTTTGTCAATTTTGTTTACCTTTTCAAAGAACCAGCTCTTGGTTTTATTGATTTCTTCTGTTGTTTTTTGAATCTCTATTTTATTGATTTCCTCTCTGATTTTTATGATTTCTCTCCTTCTGCTGACTTTAGGTTTTGTTTGTTCTTCTTTTTCGAATTCATTTAGGTGGTGGGTTAAGATGTCGATTTGAGAAAAAAGTCAATTTCTTAAACAGTTCTTCAGCCTACTTAAATCTGATTAGAGACTTACTTTTTAAAAACAGTCTAAACTATAATGATGTCTTTTTGAATACTGCAAATGTTGTGAACAGCACAGAAAGATCCAGTGCTTATGAACTTAAACCTATTCTAAAATACTGAAGCCATGGATGTTCATTATTGTTCTTAAACTTGTTTGTTACTTTCTGAGGGTTGAGCAACATATATTTTGATAATTTCTAGTGTTAGACCAAGGCCTGTTTTAACACTTTCCTAGGATAATAATACTGTTGTATGATTCCACAATTACAGAAACCTTATTGGAATCAGAGAGAGAGTCTGACCAGCTGAGATGACAGGATTCAGTTGTCAGCCGATTAGTTTTTGGTCATCTATATTTATCCAAGCCACTGGTCGTCTTTTGGATTGACCCTTTTTTATACCTGTCCTCCATTTGTTACATCAATAGGATTTTGGACCCATGCTTTTCATACAGGTCCTAGTTTTTTTTGCAGCATGGTGCTCTCCCTGGAATGTTTCATTCTCCAAATTTTGCTCAGCTGGTGTTTTGTAGACCATTGTCTTATTGCTCTGACGTTTGCCAAGTCTCTGTGCATTGCTAGAAGCTTACATGTGCTTTATTACTACCTGACTCCAACTAGCAGGGGCATCTAGGAATATCATCTCCTAGGATCTGAGGGGCGAAGTCTACAGTTAGCACACCTCTTAGAACATTTAGCTCATTCATCATCTCTACACTCCTTTCAGTTATCTTCAACCCACCCCCACTCCCTCACCCCCACCCCCTGGTTATAAAGTGCACAAACACTTTTTTTGTTATCTGTCTACTCTGCCTTTGCTAGGACTAGTATTAGGAACTTCCCTGCTTTCATCTTTCTCTACTTAAGGAAATACAGGCACACTTTGGAGCTACTGCATGTCCCATTCCAGACCACCACAAAACAAATATGGTGGTAAAGTGAGTCACACAATTTTTTTAGTTTCCCGGTGCATATAAAAGTTACATTTAGGAGTTCCTATTGTGGTGCGGTGGAAACAAATCTGACTAGTAACCATGAGGTTGCAGGTTAGATACCTGGCCTTGCTAAGTGGGTTAAGGATCTGGTGTTGCCATGAGCTGTGGTATAGGTCATGGATGTGGCTTGGATCCTACATTGCTGTGACTGTGGCTGGCAGCTATAGCTCTGATTTTACTCCTAGCCTAGCCTGGGAACCTCCAAATCCCATGAGTATGGCCCTAGAAAGCAAAAAAAAAAAGGGGGGGTTGCATTTACACTCTACATAGACTACTCTATGTAGTCTATTAAGCGTGCAAGCTATCTACCTATCTACCTGTCTGTCTCATAATTAAAAAATAATGCTGTTGGGAAAATGGCACCATAGACTTGCTCAGTGTGAGATTGCTGCAAACCTGTGAAGCACAAAAAGCCAAGTGCAGTAAGACGAGGTTTGTCTGTTTTTAATAGAAGAAACAGAACACTTTGCCCTCTTCTATTATTAAAATCAACAAAACAGTGAACTGATACTCTTCCCCTTCTTTACCGTGATAGTGCCTTGTTTTATATTTTAAGTGAGCTTTTCTTGTCTGGGTATCTTTATGAGATCATGCCTTTTACCTTTTGCACTGTGTTACTGTCTTTGGTGCCCGTATTGTCCCATCTTGGCCAGGGACTTGTCCTTGCAGGACCATCCCTAACTTCTTTGAGTGTCTTCTACCTTCTGACGGTCTCAAGGTGGGCCTTGCCCATCCTTAATTTTCCCTGCCCCAAGATATGTAATCGTTTACCCTTCAAGAATTCTTTGTTCCTTCTTTTGGAGAATAGTTTGAAACCAAATTCTTGGTGCTAGTTTTATGTAACAAGTACTTATACAACGCTGACTCTGTGCCAGGTTTTTTTCTTTACTCTTTACAAATACCGTCTCATTCATGAACTGGATACTGTTATCCCCACATAATAGATGAGAAAACTGAACCCAGAAAAAGATAAGTAACTTGTCCAAGGCCACACAACCAGTAAGTGACCAAGCCAGACTATGAACCCAGGAAGTTCAGCTCTGAAGTTATTTCTGCTGCTTGGGGGTGACTTGAATGTTGCTGGTATGGCAGAAAGCTGTTTACAGCTGTTGGGCTATATCTAGGTCAGAGATGGAAAAATTTTTTGGTGAAATGTATAGGTTTAAATTGATCTTTCCAAGAAATTAACATTTCTTATTTTAAAATACTATTCTTTTATAAGCTAGTAAAAAAAAAAAATCAGAACAGAATACCACTAGCATACTGTGCTCACTTCGATGATCCTGAGTGACTCCTGAATAGATCATACCAGCCTCTGTGGCTTTGAAATTTCTTTCCTTTGTTACCAGGGGAGGCACTTTCTCTTGCCTTCACTTCTGGGCTTGGCATCTGACAGCAATCTTTCAGATGTTTATCATGATAAAATGTGTAAAGCTTTGTCTACTGGTGAGTTAGGTTAGGTTCCTTGAAGCAATAGATCATAGCATTGCAAGAAAATAGTGCGCAAGAAATGTTTTCTTTACTCAAAATCAATGTTATACCCCACAGCTGTATCTGTGGGCCTTGGTGTGCACACAACTGCTTGGTATTTCAGTGCTGAATGGAGTGTAGCCTTGAAGGCTTTTCCCATAGTATCTTAGATCCACATGGGCAATACCAACTGTGCATATAATTCAGTTGAAGCAGTGGTAGTAAGAACAGTTTTAACCAGTTCAAGTTCACATTATGTTTCAGTACCCTGTTCTTCTTATGGTATCAGATTTCTTGAATCACTAAGACTTTCTATTACAGGGTGACTCAAAAGAAATGTACTACCTAGCAATTAGGTTGAATATGAACATGGTAAGTGTATCCCACATTTTAGCATTGACCTTATTTTTCTCAGTTCCCTTCTAGAAACCGATGGCCCCTTGATATGTCAGTTTTGAATAAATATTCATACATTACCTAGTTCCTAAGTAATATTTCTGAAAAAGTTCAGTTCTTTTAGATTCTGCACCCCTCTGCTCTCCCTATTTGGTGCTTACCAAGTTTGCAAATCTTAAGTAAAGTGGATGGTGTTTCACTTTTTTTCTGCCACTGGAGAGGTTGGGTTAGGTGGGTATTTTTCAGTCGTTTTCTATCCTACTGTATCTAAAAGCGTGGATAGAATTCTTTTTTTTTGTTTTTTTGCCTTTTATGTAGAGCCGCACCCGCGGCATATGGAGGTTCCCAGGCTAGGGGTCTAACAGGAGCAGTAGCCGCCGGCCTTCGCCACAGCCACAGCAAGGCGGGATCCGAGCCGTGTCTGCAACCTACACCACAGCTCACGGCAACGCCGGATCCTTAACCAACTGAGCAAGGCCAGGGATCGAACCCGCAACCTCATGGTTCTTAGTCGGATTCGTTAACCACTGAGCCACGAAGGGAACTCCATGGATAGAATTCTTATCCTCAGTGCTTAAGTAACACCTAACTCTGAGACCTTGTTGCTGCTGAACCAGAATCCATTTTATCCACCATTGTTGTTTTCCTGCCCCTTCCTTCAAATGTCACAAAAGCACTAATATATGGAGGATGAGATTGCGTCAAGGGTGGAAGTCTTAAAATAATATTTCAGTGTATTTCTGGACCAAGCGTGTACTTGACTTCTTGTTGCTTTGTCTTGAGCCAAGCTGTGTACGCTCCTTTTAGCATTCTTGCTACTGACAGGCTGCCTCCCCTTCACCAGCTGTTTTTATCTTAATTTTAAGACATTGAAGAGGCTTTCAGACTTGAGGTTGGTTGATGGAGGCCTCTCCACCGCAATGTATCATGCTGGTTGCTTTAAATGGGAAGAACTAGGATTCTGATGGTGTCTGAAATGCAGTGGCCATGAAGCTTGACTCTCACCAGTCTATTATCTAGTCTGTCCATGTGTCATTCAGGAGAGAGTCAGCAATAGCCTTGAGAGTTGACTCACAAAGTGAAATATCCAGGAAGGGCAGTAGAATCGTGTTCTCCCCAAACCCACCAACTTGGTCTTTACCTAAGTACCCCGTAAAAAAGTGGGGATCAGATATTTAGTCTAATTGAATTAGTTCAGCCTACCTAATTGGGAGACACTGCTTTCTCCGTAGGAGGCAGACCTGTATGGTTTTCTCTAAACCGTGGCTGGCGTTTCACATCGTAAGTGGGTCCTGCATCTACAGTGATCCTCACCGGTTCTATTTCCACTATCATTCTGAGAAGTAACACTATTGACTACCGTCGTGAGAACCTCCAGTACTGAGCCCATCTATGTTCTGGGCACTGGGTTGAAGATTATACATGTATTATCCTAATTAATCCTCGAAAGTAGTTCTGTTCTGCCAGGAATGTTACTGTGCAGAGGATAGGCAATGTGTCCAGGGCCCCAGCCAAGAAGGGAAAGTCAGAATTTTGACCCAGGTAGACTGTCTCCAGGGTAGAGATAGGGGCACCTATAGTTTTGATCCCAAGAGGACTAGGAATGAGCCCTAAGGTCATGCACTTAGTCTGGAAAACATCTGAGTGTTGAGTAGTCACAAAGAATGGTAAAATCTCTGCTTTGTAGGTTTGTTGTTGTTGTTGGTTTTAAATCCTACCCTTAAAAAAAGGCATTTTATGTTTGCTTATTCGGTGCTCTGAACTGGCTTAAGAGGAACCTTTGAAAGTAAACCAAGGTAAGTTTATTATTTTTCGTCCCTTTTCTATTTTAGTATCCCCCTTTATCCTAATCCTAGGAGCTTGTGTCAGAATTAGTGGCTTGTGGAACTTCCCTTCCTGGCCTTAATTTGGAACCCAACCCTCCTTGCACTTGCCCGTCCAGCTTCACCTCTAGGGTGAATGACATTCAAAGAGCCTTGGGGATGCCTGGAGCTGAGGCGCTGTCTCCTCGAACCCACTCACCAGGGCCTTCCTACCATGGCACCTGACAGCATGTTAAATGTCACTAATTGGACGGGGTGATCAGAAGGGTTTCTTTTACCTATTATGAATGTTCAGGACACGTCTCACTGGGAGACCAGCTCTGCTCTTGTAGTACAGCTTGATAGCCTTAATGTCAAGTGTCTGTGTGCTACTGTGCTTGCATTTTTGTCAGGCAACTTCTATAAAGATGTATATCATTTTAGAACAAATACCACTGGCAGTTCCCCACACAAAGACATAATTTCCCCCAAATGTCCTCTCTTGCCTGAGGGTGCAAACTGTCATGGTTCCTCTTGGGCTTGCTTCAGATTTTTTTTCTGTGAAGTGGCAAGCTTTTTATGACAGCCGACAGCAAATTCCATTATTAATGATCCTCAGTTGTTTCTTCCAGTTTGAGTAATTTAAAAATAGAAATATGAGAACTAATTGGATTCAGTTGCTGATAATTGTCATTCCTTCATTGTAAATGTAAACTCACTTCCTAAAGGTTTTGAAAAAGTGGCTTTGGAGAATTGGGGACATATGGTATCAGTGGAAACTAGTACTCACTGTATAATAGGAAACGTTCCTCTGCAGTTAGAAAGCACCAAGTGTGCAAGGCTGGAATCTCTCTGCTGTTCTGTTCTGAGCAAACTACCTGTCAGGTTATGTGGAGAGAGGTGGCCCTGACCTTTTGTAGCCTCCATATCCTCTGTGTTCTGTAGATGTGGGATTTTTAATAACGCTGAGAAAACCAAGGGGGCGCATCTGGGTTTAGATGGTGGTGGTGATACGGTGGGGGGGTTTTGGGGGTGGGGAGACTAAGCGTTTGTTGGCGAAAAATGAGGTCTGAGATGTGACTTGTAAAATATCAAAGCACAGGGAGATAGAAATACCTGGAAGCACTGAAAGGGGACTCTCACATTTTGTCCCTACTCCAGAAATAGAATTTGTGAGGTAAGCTTGGCAATTGGGCAGGAGTGCTTTGAAGCCAGAGGTCAGAGTTGAAATCCCATCTATACCACGTCCCCTGGCTTCGTTTCCTGCTTTGAAAATCAAACATTGGTGCAAGGATCAGATGAGATGCTGTAAAGGACTGTCTCAGATGACCTTAGTTCCCTCCCTCTCCCCATGCCCTCTACACGCATCTTTCTTCTCCTATCCAGATAAGAAATCAGTGTTCAGAGAATCGAAATGGCTTGCCCGAGGGACACTATCGGGGCCACACTTGGATCCTTTTAGTCGTATTAACTTTTCCTCTTCTAATGGTTTTGCGTGCTTTACAAATGTTAAGGCTTTGGACTGTCTAGGGTGCAGGGTGGTTTGAGCTTTCTCTTCTTCAGTTGCATCTAGTCGTGTTGCTTTACATAGGAATAGAGCTATTGATATATCTCAGCAAAGCTGGCCTTTCCCTATGGTTCCCTGTGGAAAGTGCTAGGTGTCTCTATCAAAGTGCTTCTAATATCTAAGTTCTTGGGCATTTAAAGACATAATCAAAATCTGTCCTTTTAAAAGAGGTGCGGGGAGTATGTGAACCTCCGTGGTGCATCTGTCAACTTCTTGTAAATTTAACCATTTCTCCATTTTAACAAACATATAAGTACATCCAGGAGCTTTAAGGGAAAGAATAAAGTCTTTTATAATATCATGATCCTGTAATTTATATGTTTAACAATATTGTATGCTATAAGCCTCGATTTCTAAATTAAGGAGCAAGAGTATTACTGTTATGACATGTATTACCGTTAATGTATGTTATCTTTTCCAGCTCTGTATACTGACGCTTTGGTTGTAGTTTATCCCTAATTCTGGTCAACATGCCCTGGACTCTCATCAGAAATCACTGTAGAAAGCCTTCCCGGAGTCCCCGTTGTGGCTCAGAGGAAACGAATCTGACTAGTATCCGTGAAGACACAGGTTTGATCCCTGGCTTCGCTCAGTGGGTTAAGGATCCGGCATTGCCATGAGCTGTGGTGTAGGTCGTAGATGTGACTCAGATCTGGTGTTGCTGTGGTGTAGGCCAGTGGCTACAGCTCCAGTTGGACCCTTAGCCTGGGAACCTCCATAGGCCGCAGGTGTGGCCCTAAAAAGACAAAAAAAAAGAAAAAAAAGTCTTCCAGTGACCTCATAATTATCTTAAAACCAGTTGAGGGCTGTTTCTCTTTATTTTTAAAAATTTTTTTTAACCACCACTGAACCACGACGGGAACTCCCTGTTTCTCTTTCAACTGAAGGTTGACTTCCTGTCATTTCCCCTTCAGTAAGGAGTAAAGTGATGTTACAAATTTCAATATATATAAACGGAGAAAGCCACAAAACTGCAAATGATAAATTTTGCAGTTTGCATGAGTTACCCAAGCACTTGATAGTATATTTCAGGAAATTGTTTAAAGAAATGAGGGTTGATCATTACCAAATAAAATTTTACCTCTGACTGCCTTTTTGAAGGTTCTTTGCAAGTCTGCCTGTTTTCTAAATTTGGAAAAATCAGTGTATTTGAGCCTCGAAAAAGACGGTCTCTTAGCAACACAGAAGGATGAAGAGGAACAAATTAAGTAAGAGGTGCGCTATTATTTGTGTATGTTCTCACTGTTTTGAAAATCACCCTAAAGACAGGTGTTTTAAAAGCTGTTTATAACATTTGATAAGTTTAAAAAGTAACGAAAACAGCAGTGGTGTGCCTTTCCTCCTGTGCCCTTTTTTGTCTCCCCATGTTGTATATATTTGCTCACTTGGAGGGCATACATGGGCATTCTTAATCAAGAATTAATTAAAAGTGTCTGCATGGAGGACTTTCTGCTCCATTCTTAATTAACTTAGAAAACATTGCCTTGATAAGCAGATGGATCAGTTTTTTGTTGTTGTTGTTTGTTTGGTTGGTTTGGCCATACTCTTAGCATGTGAAGTTCCCAGGCCAGGGATGGATGGATCAATTTTAAAGAGAAAATAGAGTTCACCCTCATTTTAGACATCTATAATAATTCATTCGGTTAACCTTGGAATCATCTTGCATCCATTATAAATCTGTAAATGAGGAAATGCTGAAGTGACTACTGTCCCCTTTCAAGGTTAATTATGTGCTGTAGCTTGGCTCCTTTGCTTGTGTGGAATAGTAGGCGGGGGCAGAAGGGAAGGTTCTAGAGTGAAGTTGTTCACTGGGCTGGACTGGGAAATCCAGCAGGGACTCTGGCTGCTCTGCCACGTTCTGCTGATGGAGGGAAACCTACAGAGCCGGCTTAGATTGAGGAGATGAGTTTATCTCTTGATGGAAAGAGTGGCAGATGTACATAAGGCATGGAAGGAATTTCCGGTATCTATTTTGGAAATGAGGTTTTTAGGGCCGCACCTGTAGCATATGGAGGTTCCCAGGCTAGGGGTCTAATTGGAGCTGTAGCCCCGGCCTGCACCACAGCCACAGCAACGCGGGATCCGAGCCGCGTCTGCAACCTACACCACAGCTCACGGCAATGCCGGATCCTTAACCCACTGAGCGAGGCCAGGCATCGAACCCGCAAACTTGTGGTTCCTAGTCGGATTTGTTTTCACTGCACCATGACAGGAACTCCTGGAAATGAGTTTTTACATAAATTAAAGGAGTATTCACTTATTCAGTTACTATGTTCCATCAATTCTGAGATGTATATTCCTTCCACCCCCCCCCCACTTTTTATTGTCTCTGAAATCAGGATAGGTCTTACAGTGATGCCATCTTACTGCCGCTGAGTAGACAACACTGATACATTGTTATCATTATGTCTTTGCAGATGTGGACTTAAATGTAGTGTTTATATATATTGTTGGTAATATACATGATAAGGTTAACTGTATATGAAAGGTCTTCAAAATATTATATCATGAATCAACACTGAAATAAAAGGTTTTTGTGTACATAGAAAGCTATAGAACTTGAGTTACAGATGAATTTAATTTCAGTGAAGCAAATTTTTGTTTGAGAAATGATCAGTTACTATTTTTTTGCAAAAAAAAATACTACCAAGAGCCTTGGGCAAGCTGAGACAGAAGATAATTAGCTGAAGTTGTATTACAGAATTATGGCAAAAGTATTGCCTTCCAAATAATAAGTTATGCAACATGAAAACAGGGGAGATTGGTAGATCCCTTCAAAGATGAAAGGAACTTTAAAGCACCAAGTAGCTGGTATGTCCAATTCATAAGCTGTGCAGGACTGTTGCTGAGGTGTAGAAGATGGATTTATCAAACTTGTTGCCAGCTTAGAGCAGTAGCTGCTTATTTTCTACTGATTTGGAGAAAAAATAAATTTATAGCAATAGGAAATGCTGTCCAAATCCCCCTGTTCTTTCAAAGGCTCTGAAGTTTATCTATAATGTAAAAGGTGCTAGAGAGATCAAGGTCATGAGCATGGGCAACGAGAAGCAGTTATTGCTGTGACGCTTTGCACAACTGCTGATGGCTGAAGTTTGCAGCTTTCATTTCATCATAAACTAAAAATCACTTCCCAAGAATGAACTCTCCCCCAAAGACATTACTATGCATGTGCACACATGTGTGTGGCACTTTTTGTCACCAAAGCTAGAAGTCCTAATTATCTGAAAGGCCTTCTGTTGTGATACCCAGTGAGAACAAAGCAAGTACCAGTATGGCCTCAAAATTGCCATTTTGGCAGCTGGAAGAATGTTCCAGAGTTAACAGTGGGGCATCAGGTGTAAAAATATGGACATCGGCAGCTGAGTTGAAGTGATTCAGGAGTGTCAAAAAATGGCTTAGGAATATTGTAACCCGTTTTCTCCTTCCCTCCCGCCCGCCCTCCCTTCCTTCCTTCCTTCCTTCCTTCCTTCCTTCCTGTAGGTACATGAGTGAAATATGATAAATCTAATCATCTAAAAGCCTTTTCAATCATTATAAAATAGCTCTAAGTGACAAGGCAGCATTATGTTGCAGTTTACTTGGCAGCATTTTCTTCAGTGTTGTACAAACTGAGGGTTCATCTTAAAATTGCTTGCATTTTAAACTCAATAGATATATGCCAGGCACTATCAAGTGCTGCTTTCATGGAGTTTGCTCTTTAAGGAATGATGGGAGTATTTCTTACTCAGGCTCCAGCATACATTTCAAAATGTGTTTTCACAGAGAGTATATAAAAACTATTAAACTATCTCTTTTATGTAAAAATAAGCTCAAATTCTAAGTCTTAAAGGAACTACATGTTAGATGTTTTCATACTGATCAAGAAGTTCTGAGTATATTGTATAGATTCCATGCATAACTATTGAAAGAGTTCAAAAAATCGAACCAAGATGTGAGACCTTTGGCTGTTCCAGGGGCTTCTAAAACTCATCCTCATTGTTTTCACAATGTCTGCAGGTGGCAAATGTTCCACAATCTTTTGTTTTATTAAAACGTAGACTTTACTTTTTAGAGCTGTTTTAGGTTTGCAGAAAAACTGAGAGGAAGTTACAGAGATTTCCCTTACACTCCTTGCCCCTGAACCTGGCATAGCCACTTCCATTATCAACCTCCCCCGCCAGAGCGATACATCTGTTACAGCTGATGAGCCTGCATCAACACACCATTATGACCCAGAGTCCACAGAGTCCACAGTTCACGTTAAGGGTTAGCTCTTGCTGTTATTCATGCTTTGGGTTTTGACAAATGTATAATGACATGGATCCACCAGTAGACATGGTGACCAATGAATGCATAGTGATGTGAAGTGTCATACAGAATAGTTTCACTGTCCTAGAAATACTCCGTGCTCTCTGAGTCATCCCTGCCTCCTCCCTAGCCCTTGGCAATCACTGATCTTTTTAGCTGTCTCCATAGTTTTACCTCTCCTAGAATGTCATATAGTTGGAATCATTCAATATGCAACTTTTGCAGATTGGCTTCTTTCACTTAGTAACATGAATGTAAGCTTCTTTCATGTCTTTTGATGGCTCGAGGACTCGTTGCTTTTTAGCTCTAAATGATATCCCATTTTCTGGATCTAACACAGCTTATCCACTTACTTACTGAAGGATATCTTGGTTGCTTCCAAATTTGGCAAATATGAATAAATCTGCTATAAGCATCCATGTGTAGGTTTCTGTGTGGGCGTAAGTTTTCAACTACAGTGGTACCCAGGACTGTCATTGCTGGGTTGTATGAGTATGTTCATTTTGGTAAGAAATCACCCAATGGTTTTCCAAAGTGATGGCACCATTTTGCATTCCCACCAGTTATGAATGAGAGTTCCTATTATTCCCAACCTCACCAATATTACCAGTGTTCTGGATTTTGACCATTTCTAAACACATACTAATAAGTGTGTAGTGGTATCCCATTGTTTTGATTTGCGTTTTTCTGACAACACATAATGTGGAACACCTTTCGTATGCTTATTTGCCCCTATATGTCTTCTTTTGGTGAGGTGTATGCTAAGGTTTTCAACCCATTTTTTAATTAGTTTGTTTTGTTTCTTGTTACTGACTTTTAAGGGTTCTTTTTTGAATAATATTTTGAATAATAGTCCTGTATCAGATATGACTTTTGTATTTTCTGCCAGACTGTGGTCTGTCTTCTCCTTGACAGTGTCTTTGACGGAGCAGAAGTTTTTCATCTTAATGAAGTCCAGCTTAGCAATTCTTTCTTTCATGTTGTATTTAAAACGTCATTGCCAAACCCAAGGTTATTTAGTTTTTCTCCCATGTTACTTTTAAAAGTTTTATAATTTTTGCATTTTACATTTAGGTCTGTGGGTTGATTTTTTGTGAAAGTTGTAATATGTGGATTTAGATTCTTTTTTTTTAATTTTAATTTTAATTTTTTTGCATGTGGATATGTCATCTCAACACCATTTGTTGAAAAGACTGCATTTATTTCATTGTACCACCTTTGCCCCTTTGTGGAAGGTTAGTTGACTGTATTTATATGGGTCTCTTTGTGAGCTCTCTGTTCTGTTCCACTGATCTATTTGTCTGTTTCTTTGCCAATTCTACACTGTCTTGATTATTGTAGCTTTTAAAGTAAGTCTTGAAATCCTCCAACTTGTGCCAGTCCTCCAACTTGGTTCCTCTGCTTCCATATTGTGTTGACTATTTTGGGTTTTTGCCTCTTAACTTTAGAATCAGTTTATTTATATCCACAGAATAACTTGCTGCAATTTTGATTGAGATTGCATTGATTCTATAGATCGAGTTGGGAAAAACCAACTTCTTGATAATGAATCTTCAGTATTGAGAACCTTTTGATTATGAAATTTTGAAATTCTAGCTTTGGAGTAAATGTAGTTTGAGGATGCATGTGGCCAGGCAACCGACTCCTGTCAATATTTTGGGCCATGGTTTCTAAAGAGGCATTGCTGGAGACTCCGCGTATGTTAGGTTGAAAACCATGGAAAGGGTGTCCCATTGTGGCACAGTGGAAATGAATCTGACTAGTATCCATGAGGATGCGGGTTTGATCCCTGGCCTCAGTGAGTTAAGGATCTGGCATTGCTGTGAGCTGTGGTGTAGGTCGCAGACGTGGCTCAGATCCCATGTTGCTGTGGCTGTGATGAGGCTAGCAGCCACACCACAGCTAATTGGATCCCTAGCCTGGGAACTCCCATATGCCATGGGTGTGGCCCCAAAGAGCCCCCCCCAAAAAAAATCATGAAGGTAGGTCACAACAAACTTTTTAAAGTTCCACATTAGCGTTTAAGAATGCAGACTCTGGAATTTCTTTGTTTAGAATCTCAGGATTCCGAATCCTGGCTGCATCACTTAAAAGATTTTATGGGAGTTCTCTGATGGCCTGGTGAATTGAGGCTCCTGCGTTTCTCACTGCTGTGGCTGTAGTTGCTGCTGCGCAGCATAGGTTCAATCCCTGGCCCAGGAATTCCCAGATACTGCCTGTGTGGCAAAAAAAGAAAGAAGGAAAAAAAAACCCAGGAGAGAACCTGAAATAAATGTTGCAACTCTCATTTAATTAAAAAAAGATTTTAGGTAAGTGAACTCTTAGTTGTGAAGTGGACTTAATTGGACTTAACTGTGGGGATTAAGTGGAACAATGAAGTAAATGTCTCAAAAGTTGCTTGTAGTTCCTGGTTTTCTGCTTTCTTATATCCCATTCTGTCTTCTCTCCATCCTTCTCCAGACTTTCTCCCTAACTTGCTTTTTCTTTTGTTTTTAGGGCCGCACCCGCAGCATATGGATATGGAGGTTCCCAGGCTAGGAGTCCAGTCGGAGCTACAGCTGCCGGCCTTCGCCACAGCCACAGCCACGTGGGGTCCGAGCCACATCTGCAACCTACACCACAGCTCATGGCAACGCTGGATCCTTAACCCAGTGAGCGAGGCCAGGGATTGAACCCACATCTTCATGGATCCTAGTCAGGTTTGTTAACTGCTGAGCTACAATAGGAAGTCCCTGTGTCACTCTTGCTTGAGAGCCCATCAGTGGTGTTCACGCCTGCTGTTGTGGGACCCCTGACCACTCAGAGGCTCCCGGGCTCCGGTCATACCGGCCTTTCTGTTCTCTGACCACACTGAACCTGGCTTCGCCTTAGGCCTCTGTGTTGACTGCCCCTCAGCCTGGAACACTGCGCTCACCTTCACCTGGCAGATACCTCTTTATTTTGCAGGTCTCACTTCAGATCTCCTCTTCAGGGCCTTCCTGCCATGAAGAGATCTGAACTCTTGACTGTCATGTAGAATCAGTTAAATTCCCCTTGCCCCCATGGCTATCACGTCTCCTCTGCCTATACTTCTCTTTAAAATCACCTGCATGTTTGCATGTTGTCTGTTTTCTTATAAACAGAATGAGCACTAGGAGAGCAGGGCCCTTGTCTGTCGCATTCAGTGTGATATTCTCGGTACTTAGAACAAACAGCCTAGCACTTAGTAGGGGCTTAATGCCTATTTGGTGAGGTAATAAATAATGAAAATAAGGCTCTGAGCACAGTACCTGGTGAATTGTCGGCCCACCAAGGATAACCTCCCTTACGGTCAATTGTTTAGGGAGTCTGCTAAATCTCTTCAAAGCAGCATGAAAGTAAGTGTTGAGTAGTTGGGTGTGTGTGTGTGTGTGTGTGTGTGCGCACGCGCGCGCGCGCAGGCTGCAAGATGACCGTGCCTGCCTTCAAAACCCTCCAGCTCTCAAAAGAGACTCTTCCTTGTAGCCCGTGTTATCCAGAGGCATTAGACGGGGACTTCTGGGGAACACAGAGCCACCACTGGCTTTTGTGATTAGGCACCTGTGTGAATGCAGTGTTAGATGAACTGGAAGAGGCAAGAGGCAGATATTCGAGATGGAGGGGATAGCTGAGGAATTCAGGTATGGGTTGCTGCGCTTTGAGCATCACGCCAGCTGCTCCCCAATCTGGGTCCAGGGATCTGAGCTGAAGACACTGATGGTGGGTCCTCAATGCAGGCATGGTTCTGAGCACCAGGTGCTGCACCGGTCATCTGGGGCCAGCATGGAGAGAGCCTGGAATAGGAAATGTCCACACTCAGGGCCCGAGGATGGAAGTGGAGCTGAAACGAAAGCTGAGCTAGCATCGTTCCAAGGGGGAACTGAGCAGGGCAAGCGGGAGGATCACCGTGGAGGCACAAGTCTGCAGAGTGGCTCGTGTTCTCTCCACAGCCTGGGTGGAGGAATGGATGAGGCCGACTTCACCGTTGGCCCACTGTCCATGCAGGATGCCGAGGGAGTGGAATTGAGGATGCTGACCTGTGTGATCACGGAGAGCCATCAGGGCATGTCACTCAGGTGCGCTCAGCATGCCTTTTCTGTGCTGCCTCCAGGAGAGGGGTTGCCATCAAACGCCTGTTGGGCTCTGGCAGGGAGCATAAGCCTCTAATCCAAACTTGGGGGTCAGGGAAGGCTCCACAGAAGAAACAACACAAGTTAAGATCCCTAGGGTGGGTGGGAGGTAACCAAAAAAATCAGACCTAATACTCTGCCTTCCCAGTAATCCTGGTCAAACTTGATCTTTGCAAATTCTTTATGTGTGTGTGTGTGTGTGTGTGTGTATGTATTTATTTATATATTTATATTTGTATATATAGTTTTTATATATAGTTTTATATATATACATATAGTTTTTCAGGACAGTGTTTCATGGTCCAGTCTGTTCTCTACTGGGAAGATGTCTATTTTCTACTAAATTATATCTTTTAAGTTTCATGACAGAAGTAGATGTTACATACATATATAGAATTTGATGGTATGTGTGTAAAATTATTCTATTTTAACCATTTTTTCCCCTTCTCCTTTAATCAGGAACATGCTTAAATTTGGACAGAATTCATTTTAGTCTCCAAAGGTCCTTTTTGAAAATTGGTAGGTTTTTGAGCAGTAAAATGCTTCAATGATAAAAGTTTTACAGACTGGTGGACATTTGCCTCCAGCAGCGATGGCTTAAGACTAGAGACCTCATCCAGGCTCTCCCTGGCTGCTCATCGCTGTCCCCTCAGGTGTTCTTCAGACCTGCCCAGGAAGGGGATCCCCTGCCCAGAGATTCCAGCTTAAGTGGTCTGCTGAGGAGCCCGGCCGTCAACGCCATTTTAAAGTGCCGTAGAATATTCTAGTGCTCAGGTCGGCTGAACCCTTGGTTCGATCATAGCATTTATATCTGTTTTCGACAGAGGGAGAGAAGAGCCACCATGCCTCCTGAGGATGATAGAGGGGGGGAAAGTCAAAGCAACCCTGCCTTCTAAATGGTGACTCACTGTTTGTTTTCCCTCCATCTCTTCCCCCCCTCCCTTGGCGGCCTAGCGGGCACAATGCTGGCACCGCTGGACAAGGTCAAGTCTGTATAATGAAAATCAACTTATGTCTTAAAGATTTGCTTCCAGCAGAGCAGAACTCACTTGTCTTCAAGGCGATATAAGAGACAGTAGTCTTACCAGATACCTTTAATGGCTGTCAGTTTTTTGTTTTGTTTTAAACAGCATAACCATTATTTCAAGACAAGTCTTACTTGAAACTCCATCCTCCACCCACCCGCCACCCCCCTCTCCTGAGACCCTGCTTAGGAACACTCAGGTCCCTCAAAACACAGTCTAAAAACCAAAGCATCAAGTGCTAAAGCTAAAACAAGCAAAGAAAAAAAAAAAGCTTCAAATTGAAACCAGCTGTTGCAGAACAAGCAATCAAAGCGTGGTCTATTATTTCCTCTTGAGGTTTCCCCCTCTGATAGAGCCTTGAGAAAATTATCTCTTCATCTCAATTATATGTGACACCCTGATAGGGCTCAAGGGCATTTTCCTCCTTTCAGCATCCAAAACTTTTTAAAAAAGGAAATAGGTCCTAGAAAGTAAATGAAACTTAGTTTTAGACATTAAAATTGAGTGCATCACTGCCTCTTTCCTTCCTCATTCTTTATGTAAAGTATCTGAGCTAGTGTCCCTGCAAAGACACAATAATAGTAATCAATGTATGGCCTCAACTGTGAACTCAGTGTCTCATAGAGCAAACCTGTGTCAGCTCTGCTTACGCCTTCTGTGCGATTTCACTCTGCGCTGTAGCTGTGAATCATTCCTTGCCTCAGGGTGGCTGTACAGGTGCAAGAGCAAGCTGGTTTGGGCTCTCAGGTAGTCAGTGTCCAGGACTGGACCTCAACTGGGTAAATGACCTTGGACAAATTCCTTAACCTCGCCAAGACTCCATTGCTTCTTCTCAAAATGGGAATAATCATAGATATTCATGAGTAGTCGGGAGAAACTGAGGGAGACAGTCCACTGAAAGTATTTAGCGCTGTGCTGTGCCCAGTAGAAGCCAAGCTGAGTTAGTTACACATCAATTACTATTTCGTATGGTACCTTGAAACAAAATACTTTCTGTCTCAAGGGAGCTTATCATCTAGGAGAGATGAGCAGTTGGAAAGTATTTTTTTGTGCAATAAATATTTATGGATAAACTATTAAATTTAGAATGGATAAGCAGTGAGGTCCGGCTGTACAGCACAGGGAGCTATATCCAGTCTCTTAGGATAGAACTTGATGGAAGAGCGTATGAGAAAAAGAATGTATGGGTAGATCATTTTGCTGTTCAGGAGAAATCGGCACAGCATTGTAAATCAACTGTGCTTGAATACAAAAATATTTTAAAAATATTTATCGATAGCTTGCTCTGGTCCAAGTCCTGGTTGAGGGGCTGGAAATGTAGCGATGGTGCACGGAACAGAGCTCTGCCAGAGAAACTTTAGTTCTGGAACACGTGCATGGGGAGAACATGAGCAAGAAGCGGGTGGGGTGCATTAGAATGGGGGAGATAGCTTGTGACCTTCAAGGGGGGAGGTGGGGGAGGGACAGAGAAGGCATTTCGGACTCTCTTGGATGACCAGAGTTGGTGGGGGGTAGGGATGAGTGGGAGAGGGTATCAGAATTCATGACAGGAAAATCTGAGAACCAACTAGTAGTGAGAGAGGGGTGAAGCTGAGAAGTAGCTCAGGCAGTGACAGAAGCTGAGGCTGGGAACATTGGCCGCGTCCTAGATGGGGGCAGCCATTCTCTGTGAAAAGTGCCCAGCACCTCATTGCTTGGGGATGTGGTGACAGCATCTCCTGGTCTGTGTTTAATAACCAGGAAACCCAGTGTGTCTGTGGACACAGCCACAAGAATAGCCCATAATAGCAGGCTGCTCACACAGTATGTTAAGTCCCCGGAGGAAGACATTGCCAAGATTTAAAAAGAGTTGGCCAAGAATACGCCTCCAGAATGGTTATCTCAGACCGAGCAAAGACTGTATTTCTCATCAGAGCAAAATATACATAGTCTAGGTCAAGGATCACCATATACCCGTTTCTGAGGTGAGAGACTACAAGAAGTAAACTGGTCAGCAGCATGTTTGTATGAGCAGGAAGGACTTAAACTCTTAAAACTCTTACTCAAGATGGCATTAGGGTTGACTGGAGCCTAACCTGATACTGTGCTAAAAAAAGAAAAAAGCCATAGCATGTGCATGTGCGCCCCAAAAATGGTAGGTGGTGGTTACATCATCAGACTTGGTACTTGCAGGCAACTGGGTACAACTTAGGAGCCAGTCATTGATCTTCTGTGATAGACTGTCAAGTTTGGCAGGGATTGCTAAGGGTTGTCCGCGTTTAGCCAGGCTTTCTATGTTATGTCTGTTCGGTGGCACCCAGCCTCCATTGAATCCTCTAATAAGGGTGAACTCAGATATTGGCACAACACTATTGCACCTTGCACAGGCGGTTCTGCTCTTGGGGCCACTCCTACCTTTTGGAGACTTTTGGGTTAGGAGCTGTACACACCCCTGCCATGTGGGAGCACCTCATTCCAAGACAGCTCTCCTGCCTACCTGTGTTTTCTTTTTCCTGAGCTGAACATCCTCATGGACCCTTAAGTCCATGGAGCCATAAATCCTTAAGTCTTTTCATCATCTTGATTACTTACTTCCATACATGAAGTATTTTTTTTTTTCCACTCCTTTCATGGATGGCTGTTTTTAAGTGGGCTGCTCTAGCGAAAATACCATAAACTGGGTGACTTACACATCAAACATTTATTTCTCAAAAATCTCGGAAGCCCAAGATCAAGGCTTCAGGAGATGGTGTCTGGTAAGGTCGCCTGTCCTGGTTCATAGATGACCATCTTTTGCTCTCTCCTTACGCAGAGGAAGGAACAAGAGAGCTCTTGGGATCGCTTTTATAAGGGCACTAATTCCATTCATAAGCGTTCCACTCTCATGACCTCATCACTTTTGACAGGCACCCACTCTTACCAACATTACTTTAGGAATTAGGATTTCAACATGTGAGTTGGCAGGGCTAGTGGGGAGAACACACAACTATTCTGCCTATGGCAGTGGCATAAGGCACGAAATGCATCATTTAACAAATGGCCTGATTTGCCTTGAATAGGGCAAAATCATGGAAAGCCAACTTTATCTTCCTAAATCGTATTTCTGTCAGTGGAGTCTAAGGCCACTTCAGAGGTTTAGGCACTGGCGTAATGAACTTCTGTGTCTCCTAAATCCTGTAGAGGTGGTTTGGTTTTGTTTCTGGATGATTTAACTCGCATTGCCTAAGTTTCTGCACTCCTTCCTGGATTTGTACTCTTTTTGACAAGTTCAGACCTTTTATCGATCCCTGTTTTGTTTCTCCAGCTTATAACGATGATCGAATCCTGATTCAGTGGGACAGGAAGTTCACTCTCACCCCTGCTTTCTCCCAAACACACATGTGATAACCTTGCCATCTGTGTTGCTATCCAAGTCGAAGATCATGTTCATCAGGCTGAGTGATAAATGAGTCCCCCACCCCCCAAACTGGGGACCCACCAGCAGACTTTGGACATGCTTCAAATAGTTCTGCCCTTATTTACCATCTAGTCATCAAGAACATCATGAGAACCTTCTCCGAGGTCTCAGTGAAGCCCAGTTCACCCTGATTTCTTCCTCCAACGGATCCACCATTGATCAGCAGCACATTTTCGAAGTTGTTAGAATAAAGGATCAAACCATGCCAGGTGACTTGAGCCCATCTTGAACAGGCTGCTTGCTCTTTTATAACCTTTTTTTTTTTTTTGCCTTTTTGCCTTTATGCAGAGCCGCACCCGCGGCATATGGAGGTTCCCAGGCTAGGGGTCTAACAGGAGCTGTAGCCGCCGGCCTTCGCCACAGCCACAGCAACGCAGGATCCGAGCCGCGTCTGCAGCCTACACTGCAGCTCACGGCAACGCCGGATCCTTAACCCACTGAGCAAGGCCAGGGATCAAACCCGCAACCTCATGGTTCTTAGTCGGATTCGTTAACCACTGAGCCACGAAGGGAACTCCTCTTTTATAACCTTTTTATCCATCTTAAGCTTTCATTCTACCTTCCTAATGCTTATTTATTTTTTCTGTCTAAAGGAAAGTTTCTTTAAAGAAGCCAAATACAGGTTCCACTAACCCCAATCACCGGGAATACCCATTCCTTGGTTTGCTACATAAAAATATGATATTTTAACAAAAGAGCCCACTGCTAAAAGCCTAGTATTTGTTGTGGATAAAATTTCCGTAATTTCCAGTTCATTCTGGCCTTTGGAATTCCCCACTGGACATGCCTGTCCACCCTGTCCTCCTGTGTCCGCCCCGAGTGCTTTTCCTTCGAGGCGTTTGCCTTTGTTTCTGTGCCTTCCTAACTTTTAGCGTGATCTCACAAAATCTGAGCAGCCTCATTGGTTTCCATAACAACGCTCACTTTTCTTCTCATTAGGATTTTTTGGGGGATTGCCTAATCAGAGCTTCTAGACTTCCTGAACACTCTTCTGCTTTAGCATCTCATGCCTTAGCGTCATGTCTGTGTTGTCTTGAGAACTTCCAACCTAAGCTTTGCCTCTCACTGGGTGTATGACCCCAAATTGTGCCTCTAGGCAGTAGGACACCTTCCAGGTTTGAGCCTGTGTATAAATAAAAGAGGGTCCCACCAATGCTCGGGTATGAATAGTATCACAGTCCGGAGGGCAGTGTCTGTGGGAACTGGGCTGTGACCCATAGGACCCTTGCCTCTTCTGCAGAAGACATATGTGAGAATAGCTATGCTTTGGCCGTGAGCTTTTGTGATTCTCCCCCTGCTCCTACAAGTTCTTTCCACTCCTTGGTTCTCCTGGTGTCGAAATCCAAGGGTGAGTATTCAAGTGTTACACAATTCAGTATTGGGACTGGAAATGGCAAGACAGTTTATTTTTCTGTCTGAAATTAACATAAAGCACAGAAGCTATACAAATGTGTTCAGGCTGTTCTTAAGATAATGTCATCTGAATTTTCTTTGAAAGAAAAAGACATTTGAAAGCATGGCTATGTGGATCAGAATGTTTTTCAATTTGTCTTGGACTTCGCTAAATAGGGAATGATCTCTGACCTTAGGAAATAAATAGTTGTCAGCGTTCTTTTTGTCAGCCATGTCCCAGTTTCTCAGGTCCCAAGTCTTTTTTTTTTTTTTTTTTTTTTTGCTTCTTAGGGCCGCAGCCACGGCATATGAAAGTTCCCAGACTAGGGGTCGAATCAGAGCTACAGATGGCGGCCTATACCACAGGCGCAGCAACGCCAGATCCAAGCAGCGTCTGTGACCTACACCATAGCTCACGGAAATGCTGGATCGTTAACCCACTGAGCAAGGCCAGGGATCGAACCCACAACCTCATTGTTCCTAGTCAGATTCGTTTAACCGCTGCGCCGTGATGGGGACTCCTCAGGTCCTAAGTCTTGGTAAGAGCGTAGAAAGGCTGTTGCAGTAGTGTTTGGGGAGGTCCTTCTATATTTGGCTCAAAGTAATCTGGAGACAGCTAACTCTGTGAAAGGTAGCCAGCCGCCACAACCAGCTAGAGGAATATCTCTTCAATTCAGATTCATGCCTTGCTTTTATTTTTATTTTTATTTTTATTTTTATTTTGTCTTTTTAGGGCAGCACCTGTGGCATATGGAGGTTCCCAGGCAAGGGTCTGAATCAGAGCTATAGCTGCCGGCCTATGCCCTAGCCACAGCAACGCCAGATCCGAGCCACATCTCTGACCTACACCACAGCTCACAGCAAAGCCGGAACCTTAACCCACTGAATGAGGCCAGGGATCGAACTTGCTTCCTCATGGATCCTAGTTGAGTTTGTTACTGCTGAGCCACAATGGGAGCTCCCACATGCCTTGCTTTTAAAATGTATTTGAACCAACTATAATGGAAAAAATAAAAATCATTTAAAGAGAAAAAAAATGTGCATTTAATAAAGAATCATTGCAGATTTCAGTACCAGTAAATACAGCTTAGTAATTAGTCCTAAGGTGAATCACTTTGCCCCATTCAGCTCTGTTTTTTCATTTATTTTTTCTCTTTCATGTAAAAAGTTAATAGTAACCTCTGCCCTGTATTCTTGTAATACTGTAGATTGAATCAAAGAGAATGATATTGTATAACACTTTGTAAAAATATAAAGTGCTGTTCCTATGAAAGATCTTTTATTATTGAAGAGATGTTGGAAAACCTCTTTCTGGAGGTTCATATGCTGAGAGGATTTTGTTCTTTCTGGAAGCAAAGTAAGTAAGAATCCTTAAATATAGCTGTTCTCTGATAGTGGTATATGTAGTCCTAAGTTTATTATTGTTCACCATCTTTTACTGAAGACTATAATGTTTAAACAACCTGACCATTATTAAAAATGGCATATACCTCAAAAATATGTATTTGAGATTCAGATGTTAAAGGTGCATGGCTGGACTTTCAGACATCCATCCAGTTCCCTAGTCCTTTGGAACTGCCTCATCAAACTTCTCTATCTTTTCACTGTCACTCCTCTTCACCTATGTTGCCACCACCCTGTACCAGCCACCATCTTGCCATAATCTTAGTGGCTCCTCACTATCATCCTTATCTCCTACCAGTTCATTTTCTAGACTGGACAGTAGCTAGAATGATCTGAAAAATGCAAGTCAGGTCACAGCATTCCCTTGCTTAGAACCCTTTGGTGAGTGCCTCTTACAGTTGGATGAAAATCAAAATGCTTTACAGTCCACCTTAAGGGCCTGATCTGCCTCCACAATATCTCTTCAGTTCTATCTGCTAGCACATGGCTCCTCTCCAGGGTGTTTTCTGCCTCAGGGCCTTTGCATCTGTTTCCCTCTGTCTGCTTACCTCTGCAAGAGCCACTCTTCTCCATCCCTCCTTACCTGGCTGACTTCATGCCTCAGCTTAAAGGTAACTTCCTCAAAAAAGTTTTCTCTAACATTGTCGTGTAAATATGGGCTTCTTGTTAATATTCTCTCATAGTTCGTGACTATTTTCCTTCTGAGCCATTACCGCAGTTTGTATTTATATCCTTATATCTGTGTTCTCACATACTGTCACAATTATGGGGCCAGAGGCCATGTATGTTTTGTTTTCTATGCTAGCCCCCCACAACCTTTTATACATCTTGCTAAGTACTGTGCACTTAAATCTTTGTTGAGTGAATCTATAGATGAACGGATTAGTGCTGGTCATCTTACCAAATGTGGCCAAATGGAAAATGCTTTGGCATCACAGTAAGAAGATGTGGATTCTAGAGCCTTTTCTGCCATTTAGCAGCTCTGTCCAATCTCTTGATCCTTTATGGTCCATTTGCCTTTTGTTTAAGCTGGGCATAATGATCTTGACCTACCTACCTTGGGGAGATGTAAAGATCAGATGAGTCATTTTGTAGGTGAATGTTCTTGGGAACAGTGTGGTAAAGTACCTTTTCATCCTTAATGTCATTGCCTTGCAAATGACTATCAGAAGATAAAAGGAACTGAAGGACTCGGAACTGGGCCAGTGAGAAAACCTGGGGACAGAGCAGATGCCAAGAACAAAGGGTGTGTGTGTGTTTGTGTGTAGTTGAGGAAGAAAACACAGAGCTGCCTGGGCCCACCCATCCAGGACCCTGTGCCAGGTGCACATGCAGGGAATAAGAAAGGTACTAATGCTTAGTCCTACCAATTTGCATACTATTACCACTTAGAGGCCATGTGCCGTAATGAAAAGACACTCAACTCAGAGAGCAGTGTCTTGAAATACAGTCTTAACCTTGCCACCGACAAGGTCTATGACCTTAGAGACATATTTAACCTCTCTTTCTTTGTTTCCTTACTGTAACATAGATTAGTCAGAAAGATAAAACTGTTTTGATTTCTTAGAGCCAGTTATCTGGAAGGCTTGAATGAAATAACAGTGTGCTTTGGAAATGTATAAGGTATTATCTATAGAAAGCAGTGTTCAAATTCAAAATTGTGGAAGGAGTCATTCCAATTACTACCTTAGAGTACCTCCTTTGCACATACTTTATACGTAGATTTCTTGGTAGTACATTTTAGTTGAATAATTTCATTTGCAGTCAGGGTGCTTAGGAATGCAGTAACTCCTCCATGTGGATTTGTGGATCCCTTTGGGAGAAGAATTGCCATATATTCTGATCGGTCTGAGGGCAGTATATTTGGATCAACATTTGCTAGTAAGAGAGCAGCTCTATTTTTGCATGTGACTGCTAAAATGCATGCAAATGTAATTAATTTTTTTTTCAGCCAGAGAAATCATGCATGTAGGGAATAAACTATCTGACTTTATAGACAGATTGAGCTGAGAGATTGAGCTGAGAAACGTGCCTCCAGCTAACACCATTTGAGCAGACTACCTATTGACATCAATGGATTCTTAAACTGTACCAAAAATGTAATAGTAGTGTTTTAATATCAAAAACACCATCACATTCAATCTATATCATATGTAAAATGCATCTTGATATCAGAAGAATTAAAATACTAAAATCAGATCTTAGATTGCAGAATGTGCCATCCTGCTGCCCTTCTGTCTGGTGTTGTATTTTAGAGACTTGGGAGCAAAGGGTGTGTTTTAATACATCTTCTAGAACCATTGGCACTTGTTATTATTATTATTTTTATTATTTTTTGTCGTTTTCCCTTATCTAGGGCCGCACCTGCAGCATATGGAGGTTCCCAGGCTAGGGGTCTAACAGGAGCTGTAGCTGCCGGCCTTCACCACAGCCACAGCAACGCGGGATCTGAGCCGCGTCTGCAACCTACACCACAGCTCATGGCAACGCTGGATCCTTAACCCACTGAGCAAGGCCAGGGATCGGACCTGCAACCTCATGGTTCCTAGTCGGATTTGTTAACCACTGAGCCACGACAGGAACTCCACCATGGACACTTCTTAACTTCTCTCAGAACCACTCTGTTGATGGTACCAGGCCTTAATGTTGTTTTGGACTTTGTAGCACTTCTGTCTCTTATTATGAGTTAAAATAGCTTCGTTAGATATGTGAGTTTTTAAGGCTAGAGTGGAAAAATTGTTGAATTTGTGTTCTTCCAATTAGCATGTTTATATTTCATCTCAGAAATTCTGATGAGATTGCAAAAGCGCTTATAAGTTTATGGAGAAACATTTGGCAAGAAACTAAGTGCTGCATTTATTTCCATAGATCTAAGTTTTAAAAGCTTAATTAGAGCTTATAGCATGATTTTGCAAATTCTGGAAACTAATATTAAATTCCTTGTCTCACAGTGACAGCTATAGATGCCACCGGTCTGCCCTATGTTGTCCTTAAGTTTTTTTTTTTTTTTGTTATTGTTTTTAATTGACTTATAATTCACATGCTGTACAATTTGCCCCTTTAAAATGTACAATTCAGTGGTTTTCAGTTTATTCACAAGGCTGTGCAACCATCACCATTATTTAATTCTAGTAATTTTTATCACCCCCCCAAAAAAAACCCTATTTTATTAGCATGACTCCCCATTCTCCCTTCCTCAGCCCCTGGCAGCCACTAATCTATTTACTGTTTCTATGAATGTGCCTATTCTGGACATTTCACATCAATGGCATCATACAATATAAGATCTTGTTTGTTTGACTTCACTCAGCATACTGTTTTCAAGGTTCATTGGTGTTGTAGTATATAGCAGTTCTTACTTTTTATGACCGAATAACATTCTGTGGTATGGGTTCATCAGCTGATGAACATTTAGATTGTTTCTATTTTTGGCTATTATGGATAATTCTGTTATGAACATTTGTATACAAGCTTTTGCAAGAACATATATTCTCAATTCTCTTCGATACATACTCAGGAGTGGATTTGCTAGGTCTTACCGTAACTCGGTATAAGTTTTTCAGGAACTGCCAAACTGTTCTCCAAACTGACCGAACCATTTTACATGCCCTCACTAATGTATGATGGTTCTAGTTTCTCCACATGCTTGACAACTTTTTTTATTTTCTGTTTTTTTGATTGTAGGCATCCTCGTGGGTGTGAAGTGATACCTCAATGTGAATTTGATGTGCATTTCCCTAGTGACTGAATTTTGAGCACCTCTGCATGTGCTTATTGGCTATTGTGTACCTGTTTGGAGGAATGTCTGTTAGGGTCTTCTGCCCATAAATTCTTTAAGAACCTAATATTGGCATTGGCCTCCTCAGTTTCCCTGAGTCTAGAAAATACCGTATCATCCTCATAACATTAGCAGAACTATACTGTCCAGTGGCCAAAGCCAGGAACCTGGAAATCTTCTCACCCATTCAGCACATCTAATCTATTAGTATGTTCTATAGATTCTTCCTCCGTAGTATCAAATCCATCCGTTTCCATTCCCACTGTTACCACCTTGCTTTAGGCTTGTTATTGAACAAAGGACTTGCTGACCGACATGCATAGAATCCAATACCGTGGGTACTGGCTTTTGAGGGATAAAAAAGGCTTTATTGTGAAGTTGGCTGGCAGGAGACAGGAGTCAGGGCTCTTGAATTGTTACTGAACTTGGGTCTGCACATCTGCTGTGTGGCAAAGCCAGTTTACTGACACTGGGCAGTGATGAAGGAAAGTACAGTGTTTATTGCAGGTGCCAAGCAAGGAGAACAGGCAGCTCAGGCTCAGAAGGCCCAAACTCCCCATGACATTCAGGGAAGGACTTTTATTTTTATTTTTGCCTTTTTAGGGCCGCACCCACGGCATATGGAGGTTCCTAGGCTAGGGGTCGAATCAAAGCTGTAGGCTGCCGGCCTATGCCACAGCCACGGCAATGCTGGATCTGAGCCAAGTCTGCAACCTACACCACAGCTCATGGCATCACCAGATCCTTAACCCACTGAGCAAGGCTAGGGATTGAACCCGCATCCTCATGGATGCTAGTCAGGTTCGTTAACTACTGAGCCATGATGGGAACTCCAGTTAAGGACTTTTAAAGGCAACATTTGGGGTGAGGGTTGCAGGATACGTGACATCTTCTGATTGGTTAGCGGTGAGGTAACAGGTTGGTGTTTCAGGAATCTTAATTATCAACCTTCTAGTTCCAACCAGTCTAGAAGTTTACCTGCTTATGGCCATCCCCGACATGGGTGAGAGGTCTTAGTTCCTGCAGAAAACTCAAAGATATATGTTAGATTGTTACGTGTATCCCTTGAGGAGAAATTCAGACTCTTGTTTTACAGCCGAGTGATTGTTTCTTGTTGGCTTTTCCTTTGCTCCTGCATTCCCTCACTTCCTTAATTAGTAACTGCTTGAATCTGCTCTTTGGAACTCAGGGAAGGCCTAGGAGACCAAAGCCTTTTTCTACAAGCAAGAAACAGGGGACCCAAAGGGGCTTTTGTACTGGGAAAGTCCTACAGGTTCCTGCCTGTTTCAATTACCGCGGAACAAGAAAGACAATAAAGTTTTGAATAGAGGTTAATTATAAACTCAGAAGGAGAAATTGGTTTTGGAGGGACTCGGTTTCAAACTCTGTGTCCCTGATCTGGGATTCAATCAAGCTTTTAAGAATTAGCGGGGAAGGGTTGGGATGAGGAAATGCTGGGGGGCAGGTTTCTACTGGGAGCTCTAGACCTTGGCCTTTTCATGGTAAGGGTGGTAAAAGGGCTTCAGCACCAGTTATTCTTGGACAACGGGGTCTTTGCTTCTGAAAGGGCTCTGGAGTTCAGGTTCTGGCCATGTCCTGGTCCTTTAGTTCAGAAAGGGAAAGAAACATTTTGAGGTCAAACTTTTCTTTTCTCTGCATATTTTGGCTGCATGACTTGCGGTTTTGTTCTCTTGCCTCTGGAAAGCAACTCAGTATCTTGTTAGAAATAGGATAGGACCAGTTTGGGGCTGGTTCTATGGTTACAGGCTTTCCCCTCATCTCTCCTGAAAAACTGAAATGACCACTTCACCAGTCTCCCTACCTGAAACTTGCCTCTCATCTTTCATCTGCCTTGTCTGCAGAGAATCTGCTGAAAATTCTTCTGGCTCCTTCTCTATCACAAATTCAGGATTCTTCAGAACAGAGGTCAAGATCGGCTGCCTCTCTGGATACCGTTTCTGACTCAGGGCATCTCTGATCTTGATTTTGTTTCCTCTCCATCTCCCTTCCCAGTACCTGCCCATGTTTTTGTCATGGCATTTCTTATCTCACAACACTGTGTCATCAGTGTATGCTCTTTTTTGCTTGCATTTTTCCTCTTGCATCCTTGGTGCTTTTATAGTGTCTGAGATAAAGTAATCCCTCCCATACTTAACGAACACCTATTCGCTGGGCCCCCACCATGTGCCAGGCCCTGTGCTGGGTGTTCAGGGCATCCAGTCATGGTCCTGCCTCTCGATGAGCCGTCGGGAAGGCCTGTCTCGCTGAGGCAGCGAAAGGCGACTTGTAAAGACGGAGTCGAAGTCAATCCGGAGAAGAATTAGGGCAAGAGTAGTCCAGCGTGTGCAGAAATGGTACAGGATATTTAAAAGCCTGAAGTGAAAAAAAAGATGAGAGATTAGAATCAGAGAGATGGTCTTGAGACTGGTAAGGGAGGCAGGGGTCAGCTGTCACTAGGATTTTAGGCCAGCTGATGGGAATTGAGATTTTATCCCAAGTACACGGAGAAGCCATTGAAGAGATTTTGAGCAGGAGACTGGGTTTTGGTACATTTCTATTTTAAATTAGAATATCCCCAGGGAGATCCTCCATGTGACGGTTTGGAGAATGGTGAGGGTGGACGTGGGGAAGGCGCTAAGCATGCGGCAGAGAGGAGTGTGAGACAGTGATTAAGATGCGGCCTCTGGAGTCACAGCACCCGCATACAAATCCTGCCTGTTACCCTGGGACCTTGCACCAGTTACTCAGCTTCTCCTTGTGCTTCATTTTGCACTATATGAAATTGGACCATTGCCATTACACGGCCCTTTGAGTTATGAGGGGTAAATGAGTTAATATGTGTAAAGCATTTAGAACAGATTTTGGCATGAATCTCCAGATAAATGTATTACCACTTTTGAAAGTAAAATATTTTAAAGCATGATTTTAGTAACACTGCCAAAACATTGTTTGTAATATACTAAAAGTAGGCAATAAGATAAAAAACATAAGATGAAAACAAAGGTACAGGGGAAACACTAGGAAAGTGGTTATTGTCATTTCGCCATGCCTTATGCTCTTGTTTTTAATATCTATACCCAAATATAATGTGGTGAAGGCATGGATAAAATTGGTGCACTTCGAGGTGCAGCCTGGGACGTGGGTCACATTGTTCTGTATGATCTTGGGGACTTGGCACCTGTAGTAGGTGGTTAAGATCCAGTGAGTGGTTAAGACTGGGGCTGGGAGGCATTTGTGTCCAGCATTGATCCAGGCCTTGCTCTTCTGCCCTGTGCAATCCTGGGCAAGGTTTATAGGCTCAGGGAGCCCTAGCTCTGTAAGTGAGAAATGCAGTATCCTCAGGAACTCATTGGACGTTGAGGAAGGTCCAAGGTGATGCACAAAAAAGCACTTTGCACAGCGTGTGTCCAGCGTAGGCACTTGTGCACGTGGAATCGACCACTCCAATTATTTTGTAACATCTCTGGAGCCATTCTTCTCCCCATGCACACTTCTTTTAGTTGCATTATCGTTTCTTTTGCTAGTAATATTTGGTGTGTAGGGTCATGTTTTTAATGAAAGTGCAAATAGTTTTTAAAGGTAGGAGTGAACTTTCATTAAAGCTCACTGCAAAGGTTAGTCGCTGCAGAAACAGTAAATGTTCAACAGAGGTCAATAAGTTGGTGTTGAGTGGGTGTCAATTTGGTTTTGAAATTCAGCCGTGGGTTTTTAATTTGGGGGCGGGGCATCGGTGGTATGGCTGTGGCTCCTTAGCCTGGATTTCCCTTTCATGGCCTGAGCAGTGAGAGGTCGACCCGGCCTATGAAGGGAAGCAAGTGGCAGGAAACAAGCATCGACTTGGAACCACACTTTCTTCAAGTTCAGGTGTTACATGGTCCATAGAGGGAATAGGTCATGAATGCCTTAATTTTGAGGTTCTGTTAAGGGACTAGGTATTGAACAGAATGACCCATGGTCTCATATACCTGGCTAGGAAGAAATTTGAGTGACCTTGAACTGTTCTTGGTATTTGGGCAAAAAAGGAAACAAAACAAAACCCCGTCTCAAAAAAACACAGCCTACTTTTCAGGCCCTTGGCACCCCACGGCCGACTGAGGTGAAACCAAAGTTTGAGGGGTCACCATGCGTTTGGCAGACTTGTGGTTGCCTGTGCTGCTCTTGACCTTGTTGGAGTCCCGCAGTCCGATTAGTCTGTGTTCATAGTGGTGAGAAGTTGAAACCATCAAGGCAGAATGAAAACAGAACCTGCCCCCAGAATGACCCTGGAGTGAAATACCACCTCCACTTTACACCGGCTTGTCAGAGCCCAGGGAGAAGCAGCCTGTTGCAGTTTGCTTCTAATCCTGCCCTTTGGACATCATAGGCAAATTCTGAGAGACTGTTTGCTTTGTTTGCTGGATAAATGTACTCTCTTAAGTTCTTTCCGGAAGGGGAAAGCTGGTTTAAAGTAATTGTATCAGCTATGATGATGTCACTGAATGTTTTGTTTCCCTGAAGTTATATTTAGCACTAACGTGGGTCTCTGGGAGGAGGCAGGAAGGTAAATAAACTCAGGGGCAAGGTAGATAGGAGGGCAAAACAAAGGGAAAAATTTAAGGATAAAAAATCTGAAGGGCCCTTAATGTGGTGTAAAATAATTTTTTTTCCACCACTCACAATGTGTAGTAAATGACTTGATTATCTGATGTGAGCACCTCGGAGGATCAAGGCGTGGGAGCTAGGACTTAGCAATAAATTAGCACAGACAGATTAAAAGTCTGAGCCAAATTTAATGCTCCAAATCCAGAGCCTATGTTAATAATAAACCCTTCATAGTCAGGAGGCAGGTTACCAATTATCATGCTCTGCCTTAAGTTCTGTGAGCATGTGAGGATTGACTCATTTTTTTTGGTGCATTTTTCTGGGTTGTGAATGAGCCACAGGCGAGTCTGGAACTGGAGGCATTTCTTGAATAAACACTGGTGGAATGCCCACTGCCTGGGCAACCCTGAGACAGGAGAGGGAGAGTTGGGGGAGCTGAACAGGGAAATTTCTGGTTAAGACTGGCCTCCGAGGAACTTGTCCCTTAGGGGTGTGAGTCTCAGACTCAATTCTAGGGGATGGAAGAGAGAAAGGAGAGTGTCATGTTATCGCTGGCTGACAAATTATACCAATCTCAGTGGCTTAAAACCAACACGTATTATCTCGCACAGTGTCTGTGGGTCAGAAATCTGGGAGCAGCTCACCTGGGTGGTCCTGGCTGAGTCTCCCACGAGACTCACGCACATACTAGCTGATACCAGAGCTAACTGAGGGCTTGACCGGGACTGGAGGATCCACTTCTGAGATGGTTCGCTCACATGGCTGGCAAATTAGTGCTAGTTTTCAGCCGGCAACCTCAGTTCTTTGCCCCACGTCCTCAGTACATGGCAGGTGGCTGCCACAGGACGTATGTTCCGAAAGGAAGAGCAAAGAGTTAGCTTCAGTGTCTTTTATTATCAGTTCATATGCTGTGATTTCCACCATAGTCTCTAGGTTAGAAGGAAGTCATTTATCTTGCTCACCTGCAGGAGGGAGGGGTATTTAGGAATTCATGGGCACATTTCAAAACCATCAGAGGTGTTAAGTGCGCATGTCAGGAATTATCAAAGTCCTTGCTACAAACTAGGGTGCTGGGGGGACCAGGGGGACCATTTACATCTCCGTGATAGAAGGACATCAGAAGGACAGGGTCAGGGAGCCTTGCTGAGATCAAGGGACACAAGATGAAAGCAGAGAAAAGGTTTTACTTGGGTCTCTTAAGACTTCTCCAAGCGGTTCCCATATTTCAGTGACACCCCCTCCTCCCATCTGTTATGATAACTAGACAGCTTGGAAGGGAATTCACCATATAGACTTGGCTTATTTAAATAGTTAATGAAAAAAAAGTTCTTGTGCCATGTAGAAAGTTTAGAAGGTTTATAAAATAAGCTAGGGCCGGAAGTTCCCACTGTAGCTCAGGGGTAAAGAGCCCGACTAGTATCCATGAGGATTTGGGTTCAGCCCCTGGCTTCACTCAGTTAAGGATCTGGTGTTGCCTTGAGCTGTGGTGTAGGTTGCCAAAGTGGCTTGGATCCCTTGTTGCTGTGGCTGTGGTGTAAGCCAGCAGCTATAGCTCCTATTCGGCCCCTAGCCTGGAAACTTCTCTAAGTCGCACGCGCGGCCCTGAAGAGAAAATAAATAATTAAGCTGTGGCCCAATAGTTATTGTAACTACCCTAGTCCAACCCTCTTCCTTTCCTTCTATAGGAAACAGTTACTCCTGGTCAGGAACAGTTTGGATGTTCTGCCGTACTTTATAGGGAATGCGAAAAATAATGCTTTTTCATTTTTTATCTCTAACTGGAGAGAGGTGCTTTTTAGAAGTGAGGTCTTTAACAATCAGAGAGGAAAGAAATGATAATATTCCAGATTAAGCAATCCAGAGGGATGCAGTAGGAATTCAAATGAGGGCGAGATTCACATGGGAGGGTTTGGGAGGAGGGAGGTTAAAACTGGAAGCTGAACCCTAAAGGGCCTGTGGGATTTGACTAGAGTAACATACGAGGGGAGGGCTTATAAGTGGGGGGTGGGGTAGGGGAGGGGACCCGCACGGATAAATGTGTCTGAGGCTGGCAGTCTGTGGGATGGTTGGAGGTCAGCTGGTTTGGCAGAGGAATTATGCTGGGGAGCAAATTTGGTTGGGTGAAGTCCTTTTGAAGACTAGACCCTTGTTAGGTTCCTAAAGAAACTGAGAGGATGGCCTCCTGTCAGAAGGCGCTTCTTCAGAGGCCCTCCCCAGTGACAGGCACTCTTAATTGGAGAAAATGAACAAAAGGAAAAATAATGGTTTATAAGATCTGGCCGACTTGCTGGGCCTTCTTCCCCTCTGCTGAGAAAACACTCAGTTCACCTGAATGAGGAATGGGCATTTTTCTGAAATATGATCACCTTGTTGCCAAATACTTTGTACTAGAGAAGTTTATGATTTCCTAGTGAGTGTTCAGATTATCATCTTGAAACTTAGACTTTTAAAAAATTATCCTCAAATATTATTTTCTTTTTATTTTTTTTGTCTTTTGTCATTTTAGGGCTGCATCCATGGCATATGGAGGTTCCCAGGCTAGGGGTCAAACTGGAGCTACAGCTGCCGGCCTTCGCCACAGCCACAGCAACACAGGATCCAAGTTGTGTCTGCAATCTACACCACAGCTCACAGCAACGCCGGATCGTTAACCCACCGAGTGAGGTCAGGGATCGAACCCGCAATCTCATGGTTCTTAGTCGGATTTGTTTCCGCTGAGCCACAATGGGAACTCCTACCCGCAAATATTCTATTGAGGCTTTTTAGACTTACAAATTATCTTCAAAGGTCGTGTAGGGGAGACACTTTACTCCAATATGTGCCTTTTCTCCTTGGCTTAGTTTCCTTGATTGGCACATTCAAAGCATATTTCTCAGTACAACATAAAATTATTTTACCTGTATTGCACCAGGGCACATAAATCTATTGAACTATTATGCAATAATTCTGGTTTTTGAATTGTTTCTCAGTGGAAAAGAAGAGGCTCAAAGGCTAAAGAGAGGTTTCAGTCTACAAAATTAATTCTTCTAAAAGAATTTCAGTAAGATAAAATTTTCATATAATTCTATGTATATTTTGTTATTGCAAAATAAAAAATAGGAGTTCTTGCTGTGTTGCAGCAGAATCCATGGCATCTCTGTGGCGCTAGGGTGCAAGTTCAGTCCCTGGCCCAGCACAGGGGGTAAAGGATCCAGCACTGCTACAGTTGCAGCATAGGTTGCAACTGTGGCCTGGATCTGATCCCTGGCCTGGGAACTTCATATGCCATGGGGCAGCAAATACATACACACATACAAACGTACATAAATAATGGTTGATCTAAACTGACAAGGAGAATGCTAATAAATACCATTGAACAAATTCTGAGGAGCACACATCACCAGACAAAACCAGGTATTTGTACGAGATTGTTAGTTGAGTGGCCAGCCAACTCTAGGTTTGCATTATCTTATTTCTTCAAGTGTAATGCCTGTTCCTGATTTTTTTTGTTTTTAAAGCAATATTGGTCCCTGCCCTGCAAATCATGTACCACGCTTCAGCAAGAATGCCATAACTGACTTTCCTAATTCAAACCTACTCTGTAGAAGAACTGCCCGCCTTTATTGCCTCTGTACCAGGGTTTCTGAACCTTGGCACTGTTAACATTTTGGGTGGGATAGTTACTTGTTTAGGGGCTGTCCTGTGCACTGTAGGATGTTTGACAGCATCTCAGATCTCTCCCCTTTAGATGCCAGCAACATCCCCTTAGCTGGTTGTTTCAACCAAAATGTCTCCAGACCTCACCAAATAGGTGCCCTGGCAGATGAGTGTGGAAAATGCGATTATGCTGATGTGTACAAATGGCACAAGGAAAGACCTTTTTGTCCCACAACTAGGTACATTTTTCTGTCAGTTTTTATCAGGAGCCTCAATAGGGAGAAAATCTTTGGGAATGTATTTTAGGATCCCTGACTCCTACTGGCTAAGTAGGCAATGACTTTTGTCAGCTGCTCTTGTCCCTATTTCCTTTTTTTCTGGCCAAGGAGAAATATCCCTAAACTCTTTTCCAACTTTAAATTACACCTGTTTCTTTCCTAAATTTTGGTTCTCAGTTCTCCCTTTTCATTCATTTTGACTGAAACTATGGCTCAGAACAAGACTACCAACAGCCACAATATCCTCTAGTGCCAGATTAATATTTATTTAATGAGCAAGTCTAAAAATTTCCTGTTAGGAGTTCCCGTCATGGCTCAGTGGTTAAAGAATCCGACTAGGACTCATGAGGTTGCGGGTTCGATCCCTGGCCTTACTCAGTGGGTTAAGGATCTGGTGTTGCCGTGAGCTGTGGTGTAGGTTGCAGACGTGGCTCGGATCCCGCGTTGCTGTGGCTGTGGCGAAGGCCGGCAGCTATAGCTCCTGTTAGACCCCTAGTCTGGGAACCTCCATATGCCGCGGGTGCGGCCCTAGATAAGGCAAGAAAGATTAAAAAAAATAATAATAATAAAATAAATAAATAAATAAAAATTTCCTGTTAGGTGTATAGAAAAGACAATATCATTTCCACATGCTTGCTTTGTTTAAGAGAATGTTCACATAATGGTTATATTTACTTACGCATGGAAACGAATCAGCTGAGAATTTGCCTCAGAGAAACAGAAGGCATATAAATCAGCAATTTAACCATAAAATTATACACCCCTTCTCACTTTAAATGAGTATCTCTGAATAGGAATATTCAGGTTATAAAGTACACATATGTAAATAACAGAGTGGTTGGGGTTACAATTATCTTTAAACAGCTCTGTAAGTAGAACCCATTTTGTATAATCTAATTTCAGTGAATCTAAGGCTTTAAGTAATTCTTAGGCTTTTGTGATACTGTTCTACCTTGGAGAACAAAGGATCTTCATTAAGAAAACTATTGAATTTTCACGAAACCATTTGCAAAAGATTAAAACGATGTATGTTAAGCAATAGAGGATAAACTGATGCTCTGCTGTATGGCTCTGCCTCGTCTATAGGAGAAAGGATGGAAGCCTCTGACTGATGGATTTTCTCATCATGCTTTTTCAAGTTGATTATTTCACGAGTCAAATGTTTCTAAAGAATATCCTGGTGTGGCTGAGCGTCTTTACTACCACCTGATTTATTTCCTCAGAGAAAGTAGCTGTCTGTACATATTTATAAAGGCTGTATGTCAAGCTTGCTTGATTTTTTTTTTTTTTTTTTACTTTTTATTCCAAGTTCCTTTCAATTTTGCTCTCACTGAGATGATATTTTAAAAGGCATGGGTAGTTTCATCAAAAAATCTGTGATAGAGACCTAGAGATCATCATTTGTCAGATCTCTGAAAGCATTGAGGCTGTGGGTATAAGGCTCAGAAGTAGTCATCAGCAGTTTGCCACTCTCAGACATTCACTCTTATTTATATAGTATGTAGTCAGAAGCCCTCATACCTGTGCCTTTATGCAAAAAACAAAAAAAACAACCTGTTAAAGGTCTTGTCATCCAACAAATAACTCATCACTGCCTCCTCATCACTGTCATCATCTGACCACAAGAGTACGTGCCTCTCCTGGAGGCAGCATGCATAGCCAGTAGCCTGATTTCCAGTGGATTCTCTTTAAGATTTTATCCTTTTTATCTCGGCAGCCCACTCTCTAGGCTTTTCCTGATCTTTGCTTTCCAACCGCCTTCCCAGGTAGAAAACTGTGGAGCAGAGTTTCTCTGTAGTTTGGTGTATCTCCAAAGGCTTTAAGGCAACAGTTGGAAACATTAGTGACCCAAGAACCACTCTTGCTCGTAAGTGTATTTTATTTGGCCCACACAGTATTTTCAAAGTCTAGAAATTTTCCGTAATATAGATTCCTGGCTTCTTTTAAAATGCCAAGAGACTGGGCAGTACTGAGCCATAGTCCCAGAAGCAGCTGTAGCGAGGTTCAGGCTGCCCCCTTTAGCAGAACGCACGCGCTCTTCAGTTTGCCGCAAGCACCACCACTCCTGGGACGTAACATTCTGGTCCAGGGAGCCATTGGGTCTGTGCCCTGCTCTTAAGGAAAATGAGACCTTCCTTCCAGAAAGTCTTAGCCGCGAGGGTTCACTTCCTCATCTGCCTCTGGCTCCAGCCATATGGCTTGTCTCCTGGAATTAAAATAACCATTATTTGGAGGGAAATGGGGAATTTGAAGACACACGTGTGTAATATCCCCAAGGGAGAAGGAGAAAACAACTCTTAAAAGGTAGTCACAAGTCAATACAGCAAGAAACAATATCACAAATAAAGGGGAAATCAACAGATACCAGTTGGAGTTTTTCAGTTATTGTCAAGAAGTCTGCAAAGTAGTTTAAATAAACTAGTTTATATTAACTAGTTCTCCTTTTCAGAACTTGAAACCTGACATTTGTTACAGTGTTTTGTTTTAGTGCTTCATAATGCTACAGCCTTCAGTGAGAGCTAACTGGTGTCCTAGGCTCTGTGGAGAAGTTCTGTCTGATCTTTGTAAAAGCCTTGAAGGGAGGTGGTGATAGCAGCACCACTTCACAGAGGAGAGAGATGAGGCCCATAGCTTGTTTTGCACAGAAGGGGCAAAGTGGGATCTTAATCTAGTTTGATTCCTAAATTGATGTTGTTCTCTGCACACCTCACCACGTGTCTTAGGATGTTTCCGATGTCATCTTACTCCTATTTTGTTGTGATCAGATAGACCTGAGACTCAGTTTTCTTACCTGGAAAAAAATGGAGTTATCACACCTACTCTTCTGGTGTCGCAGGGTGTTGGAGTGTTAATTGAGATGATGTATGTGGAAGGGCTGGGTAAATAATGAAACACTACACAGACAGAAGGGGCTGTGTGGTTCCATTTTCCCATCTCTGTGCTCACCCTTGCTGGTGTCCTGGCCTGGAAACTTAGCAACAATTCAGACTGCAGTTAATTGGAGATAAGGATGTTGGAACATAGTCCTTTAGAAGCAGGGGTTGTGGTTTTGTTGTAAATGTAACCTTTATGTTTTACCAAACCTTTCAGCCGTGAGTGGTAGGAAGAGCATTAGACAAAGATTCAGCATTTCATAATCAGGATTATGGCCACATGACCTTGAACAACTTGGACAATTTTCTATAATTCAGTTTCCTCATCTGAAAGTTGAAACAGTCCATCCAAATCATTTCCCATCCAAATCATTTCCAAAGTCCCAGCTCCAGTTTCCCACAGTCCTCAGTGTAAGTGACATTGAACCTGGTACCTGTTTCGTTAGTTTCTTGTTTCTCAGGCTGAATATTTATCAAGGTTTTAGTCCTGAAAGGAATAATTTCAAAGGTTTCAATTGCTGGTTCCTTTCTAAACCT